>BSBM01000759.1:4905000-6105000 GCA_027924585.1 Larix kaempferi | reverse complement strand
GTGGTTCTTGCTGATCATCATGTTATTATATGGTTATATTATGCAGCTTTATTTTTGCAGGTTCTTAGTCTTATCCTACCAACAGCTTGTTGGGTTTTTGATACTTCATTTTTGTGGCTTATATTCTGTTGATGTCTATATGATATTAGCGTCCAAGCCACTGGCTGTTTTGGACTATAAATTATGTATTTAAAACCTTTTATTTTGTATTTTATGTCTTTGAGGGTTGTGATCTTATGACATTGGGCCCGGATTTGATGGGGTGTTCACCTACTTGGTGATAGTGGCACTGATACGTCAACTATCTGCTACATTTGTTTTGACATGTTATTAGAACTATTATCTGTCGTTGATGTTGTGGGCTATTTCATGCTCAGGATTGGTATGGCACACATACTCTGTTACTATGATGGTTTGATGTAATTGACCTATTTACTATTTTGATATTAATAGTAAGTTATATTTTTCGATGGAAAAAGGTTTCATGCAATATACAATACATGTAAATCTTGATATTGAATTGAGATAGTTGACCGACATTAGTGGAAAATATAAAAATGAGTGAAAAGATTAATTGAAGTATTGAATTGAGATAATTGACCGGCATTAGTGGAAAATAAAAAGTCGTAGATTACTATATACTATTATTTCTACAGGTTTGGAAAAAGTTCTTGTTGTACTCTATAAAACTATGTCATGTTGCATTCTTGAATAATTACACTTAACGAGTTATCAATGAATTTATTCTACCATTGATTAGAACTACTACTAGAACTAATAATAATTTCTAACGCGTAACACTAAATAACTTACCACTTATTTGAATCCATATACTACATTAACCACATCTTTAATTGCTTCATGTTACTCTAATTCCCTAACGTTCATGTTTCGGGAGCTCTGATTTATTATCATGGTACACATGTAACCATGCTTTGTTGCTTAATCGGTGAATCACTTAAGCACCTTATTCTTATTACAGTATACAATATAAATGATCCCATTAAGCTTACTATAATTATACTATACTTTGGCTTTAACCTCGAAGTCATAATAGTGAAGCTGCTCCATAGTATTAAAGCCCAATCAATAATATTAGAACTCCAAGTACCATGTTAATCAAGCTAAATGTAAGTCTTTTAAGCGTTAGGCCGCTTAGTGGTCTTAATTCTAATTAGTAATTTGGCTTACTCGTGATGTCATGTGTTAGGTTAATTATATAGTCCTGGCATGGACTATATAATTCCATTTTTGCGATTGTATTAGTTTCGACACGTTTTTCAATCTGTTTTATCCAAAGTTTTTTACATAATATTCTTTCCTAGCCAATCACTTAATCGTGAACCTTATTTGGCCTTTTTTCCATGCATACCCTACTTTACGGTGTTGCTCCTGGGAAAGATATCCATCCGGCACCACGTCGTCCTACCACGAGCACAACCGCTTGCCGCGAACCGGATTGCATGCGCTGCATATTATATTGAACTTAGTACTCCACCTGGCACCATGTCCTACCACGAGCAGGACCACTTGCCATGAACCAGATTGCATGGCATGAACCAGATTGCATGCATTGCAGCACCTGCATGTCCTCCAACTTCCTTGTGATGATGAGAACTATTCGTTGCTTCCTTATGATGATGAGAAATATCCGTTGAGCCTTGAATTGCACCAGACAATCCGAAGCGAGCTCAATATTTCGGATTCCATTCCTGAACGAGGATAAGATGGAAGCTCTTCCTGTTGTTGTCCTAGAAGTTCATTTTTGTAAGGATCCTTCTTTAGGACCACAGACAATTGTTGTGATCAGAATTCACAGTGGTACATGTGACATGCACTCTTGTTTCATTATAACGAATCAATTTCTCAGTGCCCTGAATGCAATTGTTGAAGGAAGAGAACCAGAGTTTCCTGATGGCCCGGGAAGGCATGAACGGTTGTCTTCAATGGAGGATACGATACCCAAAGGCAAAGTAGACAAGAGTTTTTTTACAAACGGTTTCAATAGAGGATACGACACCCAAATGCAAAGCAAACAAGATTTTTTTTACAAAGGTTCTCAATGCTATAGGATATGCCCTGGACTCAAGAAGTACTCTCTGCTACCATTCAATCTAGAGTTCACTTAAATGTCCATCAAGACTAGGTTCATGTCCAACATTCTTATATACAGACTTATACATACTTGGAAGAGAAGGTAATCCATCTATAACAATTTTCTTGGTTATTGTGTTCATTGCTTTTGTTCATGTTCTAATTTTGATTGCATTTGTCTCTCTTTTTCTATCATGCTATTGTTTTACAACTGCTCTAAATCTATCTATTCCAGTGAGTTCACCCATAACTTGTACTTGGACCCATCCACCAGTCTGCTTATGCATGCAAAATGGCCTTTGAACCTCGGTGGTGTATCAAACACCCTATCCCCACCTTACCATCGAAGCAAGAACCGTTTAAGGTTGTTTCCTCATTTAGTCCAGAGGCCAATTTTTTTGCAGCTCTATTGTATGGTTGGCCTCTCTTGTTTCGCTCTAGTTATTCAGTGCTTGCTTTCTCGTCATAATTCCTCACAATTGGAGCCTAAAAGTACCTTGATTGCATCTTCTGCTCCAATTCGATCCTCTCTATAGCAATTTTTTTCCATTTCTATTGCAGATGAAGAATTTTTTTGGGGCTCGTAACCCCCTTGTTCTGGACTGCATTATCTATTTATCCTGCTTCGAATGCAATTTGTGGCCTGGCAATGAGTGATAATAGCCTCGACATTCTGCATTTAGAGATTTAATTGAAGCAAAACCCTCAATTCATTAATCGGTAGGAATGGCAGAATGTTAAGTTGGTGCTTATGACTAGCACGTCCATTATATGAGGAGGTGTTTGCACTTGGACCGTTCGATATTGTAGTGATTTCACATTCAAATTGGTTAGGAGCATTTGTGTTATCCCCCATTGTCATGACGTGGGAGGAGACTGGAAAAATCTGTGTAAGAATTGAGATCATGTCTAATTTGTTATCCATTAGATGATGTTGTTTGTTGCATCCATCCTATCGACGTCATCTTTGTCTACACAGAATATAGGCAAGCTCGTCCATGCCAATGAATTGGATCCTCCATTATCTATGCATATATGCATATGCATATGCAAGTGATAACTTAAGGATATTTAGACCTTACTTCAACTATTTATTATGGAATTTTTAAAATTTAATATTATAGAATTTCTTGTTTCCAAATTTGTTTGGAGTGTTTAAGAGAGTGAAGCACTTTTGTCTGGGAATTAATATAGATTTTTTAGAAAAAATATTTATTTAACAAATTTACAGAAAGCATTAGGATTAATAATATTGTTGAGGGAAGGATGCAATCAACTTATATGCTTGAGGCATTGTCTTTTTGACATAATAATTATGGCAGGGACTTGAAGCTATGCTTCTATCTCCCTTGTTTTTGATGAAATGGATCTGATCAAAGTCAAACCTCTTTTGGATATATTCTAGGGAAAACAACCTAGGTTTCAAGAATGCTAGGAGCTAGTAAGGAAGGACCTCTAAGCCATACATTATAATCTCGTTGTAGTTTTCATAGAAAACCAGTCCCCTACAAATGAGTCTTGGATTATCTAGAGTAATATTTTTCATTTCAGGAAAAATCTAGGGGGAGGAACACCATACAACACAAAATATACAACAAACATGACATAGTTTACAAAGTCAAGATATTTCTCATTTGCAGGATGGACTCTAACTATCTCCATGTAGAGCTTCGAGAAGCAATACGGAAGGTTGTATACGATCCTATGTAGTAGATAAGACTGGTCCCTAAAGAACGTGATGGCTCAAAAAGTGCTTAATTGGTCATGGATCATTTCAGTAAGGAAGAGAGAAAAATCTAATTTGACTACAGGTTCTCCATAAGGAAGACACAGAAATTAACAAGCCAAAAATGATATCATCCAGTAGATGATTATGATTATATATAAGGACCTGACATACCATGGACATTGCTACTTGATCCAACTCTAAAAAGACTTCTAACCTAAAAAGGGAGAGGCCCTGGAGGTAATTCTGCTCAAGGGAGTAACAGTGATCTGATAAAAATTTCCCTATCTTCCAGAGCTAACCCGTGGTACATGGCACTGAAAAGAATATTTGTTGAACTACTATCGAGATTCATCTAGGGATATCTCAATCATTTCCTATATGAACTCTCTGGTGATGGGGCATGCAATATTCCCATCTCTAGCCACTATGGATTTCTTCTCTAGTGAATACAACTCAACACACTAGGAAACCACTTTTGAGAACGGGCTTGTTCTATGGACGACGGATAGAGGAAAAATCAATTCCCAAAGTCATAGAAAATCCATCTTTAAAACAAGCTTGGGATTCATTGGTGTCCTGGTGAATATCTAGAATTGCAAGTTTAGGTTCAAAGACTCTATCCAATGCATCCACCAGGTGATTGTCCTTCGAATAGGATATGCATGTGGGCTATGGGGCCAAGGATTTTGGTTTAGAGGTCATTTGGAGCAATTGAGGTGAATAATGGCCAGGGGCTATAAAGGAATCAAGTATCTTCAACAATGACCTAGGTACTGTTGTTGAGATATTGTAACTTATAAGAATATTATATTTGTACTTTATTATTCCGAAGATGTTTCATTCCTCTGTGGAGACCCTATTGTATATCTGGAGATGTTTTATTCCTCCGTGGAGAATGTGGTAACTTGGGTTATTAGACTTCCCTAGTGGGGTCGGCCCTGTATGATTCATGTAGGTTAAAGGGTTATTAGACCACCCTAGTGGGGTCGGCCCTGTCACATTATTTTAAGTAGTTAAGTTGGGGCCGACCTAGTTATTGTAAAATTCAAGTCGAAGTTGTGTATAAATAGAGGAGGTGTGTTCCTCATTTAACACACATCCACTCACTTGTGATTAGCGCATAGGTGTGAGAGAGATCTTCTATGGAGGAGAAGGAGCTCGTGTTTGGGGATTACATATTTGTATTTGTTGTTCATCTATATTGAGGAAGCTTTGTTGGGTTTTCTACCCCATGAGGGTTTCCCACGATAAATTTGTGTTTCTTGTGTTTATTGTGTGCTTGTTGTTCTTTCAGTGATCTTGTATATGCTATTGTTGTGAAATGGAATGTAATACTAATATTTTATATCTTAGCATATTAAATATTAACATGGTATCAGAGTTAGTATGAAGGAAGGAAATGCATGGCACTTATGACACTTGTCTCACTTGCGACAATTTGAAAGTTACGTTTTTATATAGCAAAAACCAGTCATCGTGACACTTTCGCTATAAATCCATTTTGGTGAAGGTTCAGGATCTGAAACTTCTACAGGTCGTAGATAACGTTCCCCTGTACCTTGTATCCAAAGGACAACCTCAGATCGTTGTACTTTGTGAGATATGACCAGTACAAGTTAGGGTGTCAGCCTCTTCCAGAATGCAGTCCTAAACAGGTGACCTAGGAAAAAATGTCATATCTCGGGCTAGGAAGCTCTAAATGAAATTTTGTAAAACTTGACAGGTAGGGAAAAAAATGAAGTTTCACAGGTCCTCTTTTTATAGGGCGAAGTTGAAATAGGGACATGTGGCACTCCATATAAGTTCTCTATGTTGTTTCATCCCATAAACAAGTCATGTTGCGACACTTGGCATAACTCTCTCTCTCAGAGAATCCATTAAATCTCAGATCTGTGGGGTTGGAAAGATGACAGGTCAGGATACCACAGGCCAAAGTTTTAGAACCTACAGATCCGAAATTGCAGAGATGCACCAGAAACAATACGGAACATCTGAATTGGTTCAACATAGGAAATCTAAGAAGAGGAGAAATAAACTCTCACTTAGGGTTTTCAGTGTTTAGGTCTGGAAGGACCTGATACAATGTTGGAGACACTTGATACAACATTGGAAGCTTTGATAATTCATTTGGAATCCATTCATCATAGATATTAATCCTCCATCAAAATGTTGTGGGAGGAAGGAGATTGAAGATTAGGGTTTCCAATTAAGAAGAAGCCCTAGAAAAGTTGGGAGACTCATAGGGCAGAGATGAAGAAGGTTTAAATGGCGTTGATATCCTATCATCCTGGCGTCATGAACATACATAAGATGTTTACAAGTGATCTACCTTGGATGGTTAGGGTTTTACCCTTATAGAGAATACTACTCGACAAGTATGACTTGAGAAGACACAAGTATGTTTTGAAATTTGATTCTTGATTAAGTTAATAATATGTTTGTCTTCATGTTATTAAGGTTAGTACAATTATGATTGTTTGATAATGAATGCATCTGAATGATAGAAGACATTCATTGATTAGGGTTATGACACTTATGATTGTACTAATGCACTTGTGGTGTTGTATGAGGATGATGTTGTCTTCTAACAAGATACAGGTACATCAAGAAAGACAAATCAAGTTCTATGACCATGATGACATAAAGACAAAGACTCATACATAGTCTTTGACCACACAGAAGCTCTACTTACGAGGTATGTATGACTTTGTTCTACTATGCTTAACTTATGAGATATGCAAGTTCTAGCACAAGGTCTCTAAATGATTGAAGAGAACAAAGAAGATATTGTTTGGTTATGTTAAGACATAACCAAGCATGATAATCCAGGTATGTTTTCCTATATCAAGTTAGAATCCTACCTTGTGTTAGGATCTTAGGTAAGTATACCTATGTATCAAATGATCATGACCATGCATAATGTTTTGATAGTATTGATATTATACTAATGAATGTATGTTTATGTATGAGATCATGAGGATGACACTAGTGCACACTTAAGCATGCATAGTGGTACAAAATGAATAGAAGCTCAAATAAATATAGAGATCAAGCAGGAGGAAACCATAACAGATAAGTATTCGAGTTGTTATTTGAATCTCTGAAATAGTAAACGATATTGCTTGTAATAGTTGTATGCATATTTGTATTCCTAGAATATATCATGCATAGTGTGAACATTCATATAGCATTGAACAATATTCTACTAATATGCATATGATGGGTAAGTTGGACAAACATTCCATTGTTTCTTGTCTAGAATGAAACCTCTTTGCTAACATGCTAAGAGTTGTGCACGCTCTTGATAGTATGTTCTGGTAGAGATGGAAGGAATCTAGATAACCACTGTATGCATTTAGGATATGGAAATGTGTTCTACCAAAGTATTGGTCAAGATAGTTGCATAACTATGTGAATCATATCTTTATGCATAATAGGTTAGCATGTCAACACGATTTGCTGATTATGAAGTATTACTAATCATGTAATTAACTTTGATTTGTAGAAAAGATCATGTGTTGTGATATACAAAAGAAGGATGATGAACACTGAACAAGTGATGGATGTTCAACAAGAAGACTTACAAATCAAACATACTATGGAAGGCTCGTGGCTAGAAGATTCTCATAGAAAGAGGAAGAGGATCATGACGAGATGTTTGCTCCAAGTGGCTAGATAAGACCATTCTCTTAATGGTGTAATTGAATAAGAAGTATGAATGGAGAAAACTCCTAGGACTCAATTGAAGAAAGATCTGTATGGATACCCAGGATTGATAGTCATTTAATGAGCTTAATGATCACCATGGGTGATGTGGATTTCAACCATTGCTACAAGGTTGAAGATGGTGTCTATATATAGATGACATTCTTCTCTTAGATGGATGCAAGAAGGAACTCACCATAGAGTTTGAATGATATTGAGGCTCATATCAGTAGACCCATCTAACGAGAGATGGCATGGATAGATATGCAGAAGAACACTCAATGCAGAGTGTGAATGATGTTCAGTCACAGAGGGAGAGTTGATAGCTTCTTGACAAGCTTGGGATTTACCAAAAGTAAATCATGATCCTAACCTTTAACTTAAGGTTATGGATGATGAACTTGTTATACTATTGTTATATGTGGATCATCTCTTGTTGACAGGGAATGAGAAACAGGTCATGGAAAGCAAGAAGACGTTAGCTACAAAATTTGAGATGAAAGATATCAGATAGATGCATTACTTCCTAAGTTTGGAAGTATGGCAAGAAGGAATCTTTCTCAAATAAGGGAAAGTATGCTGTGGAAATCTTGAAAAGATTTGATATGTTGGAATGCAAAGCCATGGCCACTCCCATGGATTCCAACTTGAAGTTGTTAGCTGATGACTCATCAGAGTTAGTGGATGTGACCCTGTACAGACAGATTATTGGGTCATTGATGTCTCTGACGAATACAAGGCTAGATATATGCTTTGCTGTGAACACCTTGAGTTAGTATCTAGTGGAACCTAGGCATGTTCACCTGATAGCTACAAAGAATGTGATGAGGTACCTAAAGGGTACGATAGATTAATTCTGTACGATAGACTGCTTCATGCTAAACCACGAGATCATGGAAAATCCCAGACAATAACATCCTCCCTATGTGCTCTTCCTGTCTGATGTCTTAAAGTGATAAGAATTAATCATCCTGTAAGTTGATTTGGGATTGCATCGTCCCTAGACATGGTGAGATGTCTTAAAGTGATAAGGATTAATCATCCTGTAAGTTGATTTGGGATTGCATCGTCCCTAGACATGGTGAGATGTCTTAAAGTGACAACGATTAATCATCCTGTAAGTTTATTTGGATTGCATTGTCCCTAGACATGGTGAGATGTCTTAAAGTGATCAGGATTGATCATCCTATAAGTTGATCTAGATTGCATCGTCCATAGACATGAGAGATGTCTTAAATTGAGAGGGATTGATCATTCCGTAAGTGGATCAGGATTGTATCATCCTTGGACATATTTTTTAAAGTGAGAGGGATTGATAATCCCATAATAGTATCTTGTACATTGCAGAGTATGCTACTATGTCAATGCTGTTGATCAAGAGGATCCAAATGACGATGTTGTTGATCGAGATGATGATGTTATTGTAGTTGTTTGAGTGCTACAAAAGATGAAGATCTAGTATTGAAGATCTTGAATATGTTCCAGTAACTGGTTGAGTTACTGATGATGTATGAAGAAAGCTTCCAATGATTTATAGAAGTATCATGTATTATGTAGTTGATGACTCCTTGCTCCTGCAAATGTAGTTATAATATCCTTCTCGTTAAGGGGGAGTGTTGAGATATTGTAACTTATAAGAATATTATATTTGTACTTTATTATTCTGGAGATGTTTCATTCCTCCGTGGAGACCCTATTGTATATTCGGAGATGTTTTATTCCTCCATGGAGAATGTGGTAACTTGGGTTATTAGACTTCCCTGGTGGGGTCGGCCCTGTGTGAGTCATGTGGGTTAAAGGGTTATTAGACCACCCTAGTGGGGTCGGACCTGTCACATTATGTTAAGTAATTAAGTTGGGGCTGACCTAGTTATTGTAAAAGTCAAGTCGAAGTTGTGTATCAATAGAGGAGGTGTGTTCCTCATTTAACACACATTCACTCACTTGTGATTAGCGTATAGGTGAGAGAGAGATCTGCTATGGAGGAGGAGGAGGAGATCATGTTTGGGGATTACATCTTTGTATTTTCTAGTCATCTATATTGAAAAAGCTTTTATAGGTTTTCTACCCCATGAGGGTTTTCCAAGATAAATATGTGTCTCTTGTCTTTATGCTTTGCTTGTTGTTCTTTCAGTGATCCTGTATATGCTATTGTTGTGAAATGGAATGTAATACTCATATTTTCTATCTTAGCATATTAAATCTTAACAACTACGAGTAGAGGTGCACTATCAATGTTCCTTGGAGATCTCATAATACTAAAAATTTTGAATTATGGAGGGATTTTAGTGATATATATTTGAAAATTGGCACATTGAATGCGAGGACACATGGCAAGAGCTCATAGGATGAGGTGACATGGCATGAGGACGCATTTAAGGTTTAAGAAATTAGAAATATGGACAGGTGGCAAGCATGGATTGATGGGTGGAATGATATCCATGTGAGTGATCCTTTCCTTATGCGGCTAGTGCAATAAGTGGTTTCAGGCTAAGAGGGAAGGTGGATTCAGAATATTGTTGAGGGGAGCCTAAACGCTTCTAAGAATTCCACATGGGTTAGTGGTTTTTTCTTCAATATCGTGCACATTAGTTAATTCTTGAGTAGGTTGGAGGCCTTGAAACAATATGGACCATTGATCTTCTGATGCATAGGTCTTGTTCACACCTATCAGTAACCCCCCTCATGTGCAATTTGTTGGAAGCACAACCCCTGCACAACCCTCCTTCATGTCACAACAGTCATGGGGTGGTTGGGAAATCATACATATTTCAGCTCTAGTAAGCAAGTTTAGTCTCAGACAAATGTAGTTTTACAATCCCCCTTTTACAATTCTGAACACTTCTGATATTGCCACATGTCACTGGCAGTATTGATTCAGGATCGTGCTCATTAGTTAATTTCCATGCACTTTCCCAGGCTTGAAACTCTTATGATTATTGATTTCACATATTTTATTCTAGTTTGTTGGTCAGATCAACCTCCTTATGGCTACTTGTGCATTCATCTCGAGTCATTTTGCTCATGTGGGTGATTAATCTGAACTTCCCTTCATAGGGTCTCACCCAGACCTCTTGATTCCGAACACCCTTGATCGCGAGATTAAACTTGATTATGGATTAGTTGAGAAATCAACTTTCACTCAACTTCGTACAATCACGTACTTGTGTGTGATGGACCATGTTCTAATTGTGCTCTTTCGCCTACATTTATCAGAGCAGTATATGAGTGCTAACATTGGCTCCGGTGGGGATAGCCTTTTTCTCTAGAATAGGTTGAGAAATGTAGACTAGTGCTTTGTTTTTGTTGGGTTATGGAGTCCACATATTCTCAAAATGAATTATGGTGGCTTCCCCTCCATCTCTTTAACACTTACAAATAGAGAAATATTAAAATTGAAAAATATTAACAAAAACGTAGTAAAGATGGAACTTGAAAAATTATCCTATACACTATCTTACATTACTTACAAACTTTGAAGAGATTAGTAGTGCAAAAATTGTTTAGGGAACCTTCCATTGATAGGGTTCCCAAACAGTTCACTATCCATATGAGCCAATTCATATGTGTTGTTTCCTTGAAGAGTCATGACAGGAAAGGTCCCCATCTAGAGATTATCAAACCTTTTGTTCTTATATTTATCCTCCCTTCTTGCATCCCATTTTAGAACAAGATCCCCTAGATGGAAATATTTTTCCATTTCCTTTTTGTCAAAAACATCCTTCATTCTATCTTGATGGAGTGGAGTTTTGGTATCAAGTTGTTCTTTGGTCCGTTGTACCTCTATTAATTGATGTATTCTCTTTCCATGTCATTTGGCTCTTCCTCTTCAGGTTGTAGCAACTTCATAACTGGTAGACCAAGATGGATAGGAAAAATAGCCTCATTACCATAGACAAGATGAAAAGATTAAGTACCTATGGACCTTTTGGTATGAATTGTGTCTTCCCATAAGGCATACTTGAGGTGTGAGTCCCAATCCTTCTTGCTCTAAGCCAATATATTTTTAATGATTATGATCAAACTCTTGTTAGATGATTCTACCAATCCATTTCCCTGTGGGTAATAGTTTGTTGAATGAACCAACTCTATATTATAATCCTGACATAATTTCATCATTTTGGTAGACTTAAAAGCTTGTGCATTGTCAGTGATTATTTTCCTAAGACAACCAAACCTAAGCAAGACATTTTCTTCTAGGAGTCTAATGATGACAGTCACTACTACATTGGGGGTCCAAATTCGACGTTTGGACCGATGTTTAATGGTAAAAAATGTATTTAATGTCGAATAGACATCTTTTCAGTGGGGGTTTTCAAGGCGGATTGCGGGAAAGAGAACGTAACGTCAATTAAGGGGCATTTACTCACTGGGTGTCCCTTACTAGACGTTACTAAGTGTCTATTAAAAGACACAATTTGTCGTCGATAAAGACGTCGATTAAGGGACAAAAAAATTATTAATGTCCCTTAATGGACATTCCAAGGCGTCCCTTAATAGATGTTTCATAGCATCCCTTAAGGGACGTTGTAGAGAGTCCCTTAAGAGATGATTAGGAACGTCTCTTAAGGGACGCATCGTGGAAATCATTGTAAAAGGTTTTACCAACTAAGTTGTACTTAGTTGGACTTTCAAGTGAGCAGGCAAAGTCTGAACATGTTCCATGTTTATTATCAGTGTTCTAAAGTCCACCGGGCCTTTTTAAGGGCCCTCTTTTTTATCTGTTCTTCACATGTCCATGCCCTGCAGGGTTTGTAATAAAGTGTGCTAGCATGGTATTTTTATGTAAAGGACTTGGATTCCTAGGAATTTTCAATTAAGTCAAGTATTCCAAAGAGTTTTTTCACTTATTAATTGTGTCTTGCGTTGTAGTAGGACATAATTTTTTAGTTTTTCTCTTGCTCCTCCAAAGATGGAATGCCTGGCGTGGTGGTTAGGCCTTAGGAGGTTATTAAAGTCCATGGGTCAATGTATATGAACATGCTAGACACTAATTCTGATTCGTATGGACATATGCTAGGTCATAAAATTAACAAGGCTTTGTCACCGTATGCTTTGGATCACTGCAACTTTGACTGAACATGTCGATCATACCAAAAAGGGACTTAGTGACTAGTAATTAGTCTCATTTTCCCAATTAACCTCCCATTTACGAAAATATGGTGTAATCGCTTATTGACGTTGTGTGGGGAAATTCCTCAAAGGAAGCGGGAACCACTGGGTAGTGACCTCGGGATACCGTTAGACTGCACCATTGTTTGGTGTAGTGTTGAACACCTCCTGGAGACTCTGATCCAGCCCACATTTCCAATTGAGGAGCCACCTTTTTCATATTTCGGACATATTTCTAATACCTCACTGTATATTGGAAATCCCCCCTCTCTAATAATCTACTCATTACCACAAAAATAATAAAATTTACCAAGAACACTTGCAAAATATTGTCATTTGATTTGAAGCATTTCAACTGCACTTTATTTGACTCCATTATCAACATTAGCCTTGTTGTTTATTATTATGATGTTGATGTTTCAATGATGATGATGTTGGATAATGAATGATATGAAGTTGAATATTGCATTGTTCTTGTGATCAAATTTCTAACTCCTAGATTAGTTGTTTTCTCTCTTTTCGTAGATTAAACACCTTAGAGATTTTCGTTCTTTTAGGTCCACCCCCCTTGGCTTCGCTAGGAGTAAGCCTAGACGAAGGAGTCAAGTTTCAAGTGACAGCACTTGACTATGACTTGCCCCCAAGCCCACAAAGAGTAGCTTGAAGATTTTTGCCGCGTTTTAAGGAAATCATTGTATTTATGCATCTCCGTCAAAATTAAAATAGATTCGTACCAAAAAAAAAATAATAAAATAAAATAAAATTTAAAATTAAAAAAAAAAATTAAAAAATTAAAAATTTTAAAAATTAAAAAATTAAAAATTTTAAAAATTAAAAAATTAAAAATTTTAAAAATTAAAAAATTAAAAAATTAAAAAATTAAAAAAAAAAATTTTTGGAAGGATTTTTGTTGCAAAATTTTTATCGCGGGTAATTTTTGTTGTTAACTAATGAGATTATGCCTCAAATTTTATTTTTTATTGGATGCAATTTTTTTCTATCTTTTCCCAAACCAAGATTGATTTCTGTATATTCTTTTTTTTAGGCTCAATTCCATGAGAATTAAAACAAATTTGAAGGGAAGAAAAGAATAATTTCAGAACTACGGTTTTGGAGGGAAGAGATCTTTGATTATAGCTAAAAAATTGTTAATTAATGAGATTATCCCATGAATTAATTTCTTTTGATTGGATGAATAATTTATCTTTCTTTCTTGTAACTATAGTAATGGTTTAACTATATATTTTATTGACCTCCAAAACAATGTCAAACAACTTTGGTCGTCGATATGCAAGTAGAGTCGAACAAATTGCTGAAATGTAGGCGGTTGTCGATTCTATATTGGGTTCCAAAAGCAACCATGGTCAAACATGTGATCAGAATGAATCCTTTGATGTTCAATCTATAATTGGTGATGGAAAATGTTGGTGCCCTTCTACGCGATGCAAAGGGATAAAGAGGAGAAGAGTTGTTAAGGAAACAACCAAGAAACATTGTTGGGATTTTGGGCACTTGGAAGGCAGAAGAAGTTATCATCCCTTGGTAAGATATCAAAAACATGTTTTTCCTATTTTCACCAAATTCCTCACATCCTTACAACTATGTTTTCAATTTTTCGGTTTCCCATCAACATTTCCCTTATTGCTGATAAGGTGGTAACATAATCATCCTCTTTTCCTTTAACTGATTCAATGGTAGTATTATTCTCATCACTCTCTTCAACAATTTCTCCATTGATTCCTTCATTCAAATTATAGTCATACTTTGGCTTTATAATTCACTCCTCTAACAATGCTAGTTCACCATCAATGCATTAATCTTCCATGCTCCTTATCATAATTTAGTTAAATGACTGTGTAACCAAATCGTGGTCATTGGACTCCTCCCACTCACCACAAAGTATGCATTTGATAGGGATCACCCAATCTCTTTTTGAAAGTGTGTTGTAGGTGGGGACAACCCCTTTCAATATCATCCATGAATGGAGTAATACTTTGTGGGGGTTGAAATTTCCAGATTCTTTTCTAGTACCAATGGCATGGCCCTTCGAAAGGAAAGTGATGTAAACTTTTGTATCCATGACTTACCTTATATGCTTCTATGGATGGGTTTCCTACCTAAATAAGGGTGTCCTTTTCATCCCTTAGAGTGATCCCTACATTAGAGAGCGTTGATACAAATGGGATAAACATTGAACCTTGAGGGAATAAGGAATGCTTTATAGGTAAATTGGTATGAGTGTTTAGAGGGTCCATGAAAGGGGTCCCCATGGGGATATCATTACTACAGGATTGTAAATAGGTGGATTTACATTGATAGGAGGAGGAATGGATGAAACAAATAGGACATCAAACACTCACTGATATTGGGGAATTTGGGATGTAGTTATTGGGGTGGCTGATGGAACAATAAAAATGATGGAGTGACCTATGGAGGGGTAGGAAAATAGATAATGGTCAAGGAAATATCATATATACACAATATATGTAGAACATGTAAACTCTTTGAATAACACATGCCAAGTGTTGAGTATGAATACCATGCTCTAAGAAGTTTCTGGAATGATTGGACCACTTGCAAGCTGTCAAAATTGATCATTCTGCATTTTTGAATTCTACAAGATTTCCGGTAGTGTTTTTGCAATGAAATTATTTTTAGCGCTATCAGAATAACTGGGTATGCAATTTTTCAAAAAATGGATAATTTCTGCTGCAAAACCAAAAAGGGACTTTTCCAAAACAGTACCTCTTCCTCTACCTCTTCCCCTACCTATGCCCCTACCACAACCTTCACTTGCTTCATTTGCCTCAGAAATTTTATTAATCCAAATATGTTCACTTTTTGAAGATTCCAAGTTTTCTTCAAGAGGTGTCCAAGAAGTGTGTGCAGGGAAAAGGTTTTCTTTTACAACCATACATTGATCAGTATTCTGATTGCGAGCCAAACATGATATTTTAACTTCTTTTTCTACATTTTGATTCCAAACTTCTATTTCTTGCAGATGTGGAATACTGGAAATAACCCCACAACTACTTTCACAATCTAGTTTTTTCTCCCCTACCTTAGAACTAGGGTTCCAACCATCAATATTTTCCTCTTGGGAAATCATTGACTTAGTCATATTCACAGTGAGATCTTTCCAATCAATCACCTCATCCTTTTGTTGTGATTTTACATCTCAACATTTCATGATTTTTTGACTAGGTTCCTACGAATGTTGGGTAGAGCAAGGGTTATTCTCCACAATGATACATTGCTCCATGTTGCAATCACTACCACAACCTGATTTTATGTTTGATACTAGACAACTTGCATTCCATGTATTGATTTCCCTATCCAATTTAATTGATGTCCTAGATACAGGTTGGTCTAAAGGTCTTTTTCTTCCTAAGGGAACATTATTAGCACCTGTTGGTTTGAATCCCAATGAAGCATTACATCCTTTATATCCAAACTACCGACAACTATTCATAGCTTGTTTTCATTTGTGCAATGATAAGTTTTGACCCCATGCTTCCTTACCTGATTGACCAAGCTGGCATTGTTTTCCATGGTATTAGTTGGTTCATTATTCAAACCAACCTTCTATCCCTTCTTATCTAATGCAAATATCAAGTCATACACTTGCATCCTCATAGTCTTGCATATCCATTTCCAATATTTCTTCAACTAAATCATTCTCAAGCCAACTCGTTGCTTCATCTTCAACAACTACATTCCTTGAAATTGCATAACATTTCCTTTGAGGCAATGTGGTAAGTCTCTCAGATTTGACAAAACTTCAAAACTATCCATCTCTACATGCCCTTATACCTGCAATCAGACACCATTTATTAGTTTCAAAATCACAAGGCTTTCTAGACTCTCTAGATGTCATTGTCATGTCATTATCATGTTGATTTCCATGCTTCATTGTGACAGCTTCTTTGCCATCTTCAACACTTTCAAGCATATACTCTATGATGAACTTCTTTATTTCTTTCATTAGTTGGTTCATCATTCCAACCAACCTCTTGTCCCTCCTTATCTAATGCAACTAGAAATTCCCACACTTGCATCCTCATAGTCTTGCATAGCCATTTCCAATATTTCTTCAGTTGAAGCATTCTCAAGCCAACTCGTTGCTTCATCTTCAGCAGCTACATTCCTTGAACTTACATAACATTCCCTTTGAGGCAATGTGGTAAGTTTCTCATATTTGAAAGAACTTCAAAACTATCCATCTCTACATGCCCTTATGCCTGCAATCATTACACCATTCGTTAGTTTCAAAATCACAAGGCTTTCTAGCCTCTCTAGATGTCATTGTCATGTCATTCTCATGCTGATTTCCATGCTTCATTGTCACAGCTTCTTTGCCATCTTCAACACTTTCAAACATATACTCTATGATGAACTTCTCTATTTCTTTCATTAGTTGGTATTAGTTGGTTCATCGTTCCATCCAACCTTCTAGCCCTCCTTATCTAATGCAAGTGGCAAGTCCCACACTTGCACCCTCATAGTCTTGCATAGACATTTCCAAGATTTATTCAACTGAAGCATTCTCAAGCCAACTCGTTGCTTCATCTTCAGGAGCTACATTCCTTGAACCTGCATAACATTCCCTTTGAGGCAATGTGGTAAGAACTTCGAAATTATCCATATCTACATGCCCTTATACCTACAATCACACACCATTCATTAGTTTCAAAATCACAAGTCTTTCTATCCTCTTGAGATGTCATTGTCATTTCATTCTGATGTTGATTTCCATGCTTCATTGTGACAACTTATTTTCCATCTTCAACACTTTCAAACATATACTCTATGATGAACTTCTCTATTTATTTCATTAGTTGGTGTTAGTTGGTTCATTATTCCAACCAACCTTCTATCCCACCTTATATAATACAACTGGAAAATCCCACACTCGCATCCTCTTAGTCTTGCATAGCCATTTCCAAGATTTCTTCAGCTGAAGCATTCTGAAGCCAACTCATTGCTTTATCTTCAACAACTACATTCCCTTTGAGGAAATGTGGCAAGTCTCTTAGATTTGACAGAACTTCGAAACTATCCATCTCTACATGCCCTTATACCTACAATCATACACAATTCATTAGTTTCAAAATCACAAGGCTTTCTAGCCTCTCTAGATGTCATTCTCATGTTGATTTCCATGCTTCATTGTGATGGCTTCTTTGCCATCTTCAACACTTTCAAACATATACTCTATGATGAAATTCTCTATTTCTTTCATCTATTCTATTTGTTTAAACTCAGCCTCAAAGTCTATGAGCATTTCATCATCAACATGCTTGAGCACATCATCCAAAAGACTTGCATACTAATACTCATGGGCATATATATCACGGGCACATAGTATATAGTCCTTTTCATATGACAGTTTGATCAACAATAATCTATAGAACATTTAAACTCTTTGAATGACACATACCAAGTGTTGAGGATGAATACCATGCTCTAGAGAAGTTCTGGAATGATTGGATCATTTTCTAGCTGTCAAAATTGATCACTCTGCGTTTTTTAATTCTACAAGATTTCCGGTAGCATTTTTGCACTGAAATGATGGTTAGCGCTACCGGAATATTCGGGCATGCAATTTTTCAAAAAAAGGATAATTTATGATGCATAGAACTTGGAAAAGACATTTCCAAAACAATACATATTCTTCTACCTCTTCCTCTACCTCTTCCCCTACCTCTGCCCCTACCACAACCTTCACTTGATTCAGTTGCCTTAGAAAGGTTATTAATCCAAGTATGTTAACTTTTTGAAGACTCCAAGTTTTCTTGAGGAGGTTTCCAAGAAGTATGTGCAGGGCAAAGGTTATCCTTTTCATCGATACACTAATCAATATTATGATTTCCAGCCAAACATGATCTTTTAACTTCTTTTTTTACATTTTGATTCCATCCTTTTATTTCTTGCAACCGTGGATTACTGGAAATAACCCCCCAACCACTTTCACAATCCAGTTTTTTCTCCCCTTCCTTAGAAATAGGGTTCCAAACATTAGTATTTGCCTTTTGGGAAATCATTGACACAATCATATTCACAATAAGATCTTGCCAAACACTCACCTCATATTTTTGTTGTGATTTTACAGATGAACATTCCATGATTTTTTTACTACGTTCCTAGGAATGCCGGGTAGAGAAAGACTTATTCTCCACAATGATACATTGCTTTGTGTTGTAGTCTCTACCCCAACCTAAATTTATGTTTGATACTATATAACCTTCATACCACACATTCATTCCATATTCCATGCAGCTAAAATGATAATTTTTAACTAGTTGCAAAGTTATATCCCGATCAAATATCAAATGTAAATTGAGGATCTTTGAGGGAAACTTTGAATGCAATACTTTTCAATGCATTGCTTTGTGTTATAGTCTCTACCCCAACCTAAATTTATGTTTGATACTATATAAACTGCATACCACACATTGATTCCATATTCCACGCAGCTAAAATGATAATTTTTAACTAGTTGCAAAGTTATATCCCGATCAAATATCAAATGTAAATTGGGGATCTTTGAGGGAAACCTTGAATGCAATACTTTTCAATGTTGCTGCCCAAGGCTTAGATTGATTAGGGTCATAGCTATTACTTGTATATAGTCTCCAACATGCATTTTTTTGAAGTCTATCGATTCTTTCCATTTTTTGGATTTAGCCAGCAAAAACATTTACTCAATCCATGTTGGACATAGCTACATAAGTTGTTCATAAATTATCTCTTGAAAGTATCTTTTAATATTGACCTACCACCTAAGGTATGCCAGGGTTGGTTGTTTTGTATCTTGTTCACTAATCCATCTTAATTCATTTTGATTTACTTTCAGTCTTTGAATGGGGAGATTGTCTATGTGGTTCCTATCATTTCATATAGTGTGGTTACATAGTTATGCCATTAAAAAAATAGAACAGATTTAGTACTTGGCTCAATTCATCAAAGATGTAGCTAAGACATATTATCAAAATAACAAAATTTATGTCTGTTTTGATACTAATTGGATTTTTTTCCATAATTATTGTCTAGAAAGGACCACCAATGCTTGGAAATCCACATTCTACAACTCATACTGGGGATGGTGATCAGGATGATGACATCGAGGTTGATACAATGGCAGATGATGACCAAAATATTATTGAGAATGAAGGGTTAAATAGGTTGATCCATGGCACATTTGTTCCCATGGATGAGAATACAATTGTGGAGGAGATGTATGAAAATATTCATACATATCTGTTGATACTATGTTGTACCTCTTATTGATAAGGAAAAAAAATCCTTAGACAAAGACTTAAAGACAAGTCTTATCTCTGCTCTTTTGTTGCTAGTCAACTTGAAGGTAATTATTGGTATGTCAAACACATGAATGATGATGTTGTTAAGGTATGCAAGTTTTATCTATATGTAATTGCAATTGGTTATTTATTATTTATCATTCAAGTAGTATATAGGCCGCCAGCAATTATGATTTTTTCATTAATTATTTTTTATTTTTTTTGCAGATTGTTAGGTAATACTCTTCAACTAGCATCAAATACTGTACCCCACACATACATAGAAATGTGTGCCATTCTAAAAGATTTAGGAATGGAGTATAACATAATTGATGCATGTCCTAATGATCATATTATATAGTACGGACAACATGCATCAAAAAGTGAGTACCCTGAATGTGGAATTAGTAGCTCTCGTACTGATTAGGTAACGGATAAGGTCCCCTCAAAGTTCTTCGCCATATCTCATTAATTCCACGTTTTCAACGATTGTTCAAGTGTAAAAACATTGCAGAATTTATGGATTTCCATGCATGACAAAGAAGTGAAGATGGTTTCATACGAATGCTTGGAGATGGTTCTACATTCAAATACATTGAGGAAAGATGGCCGATTTTTAAAGAAGAACCACGAAATGTTATACTTTAACTAGAAGCCGATGGTGTGAATCCATTTGGAGAGATCAGAACAAATTACTCAGTTTTGGCCAATTTTTGTTATAAACAATAACCTTCCTCCTTGGATGACAATAAAAAGGGAGCACGTAATGTTGGCTTTAATTATTCCAAGTACTTTTCTTAAAGAATGTTGACATAGTATATGTGATCATTTTTTTCGTTATTGCATGCACAAGAACTTATAATTATATTGTATGTTACTTTTGAAACAATGACTAGATAAGCACCAAGTTAAAGATATTAATGTATATCTTGAGCCTCTTGTAGATGAACTTTTAAAATTATGGGTCGGCATCACTATGTACGACATCTCCAAACCTATAGATCAAAAGCAATTTCAATTCCATGGAATACTTACATGGACAATTCACGATGCACCTGGTTACACCTTTTTGTGGTATGTAATTTTCACATGTATCTATATATGCATCATTTATTATTGAACCTTTTTTATTTATTTAAGGAATTCTATATATTAACACTATTCCATAACTTGTAGGGATTAATCTAACTGAAAAGCAATGAAAAGTTGTCTTTAACTCAGAAAAGCAGGAAGAAAGCAGAAAGTGCGCTCTGGGCTATAAAAGCAAGATCGGAATGGAATGGTGGGTGCTCCAACAATCTAAAGTTGAAAAATGTGGAAAACTATGGTCCAAGGCACCTAAACTATTGACTTTGGTAGGCTAACACATGAAACATCATATCTAATCACCTAGGAACTTAATGAAAGTGTTTTAACCTATGGTCTAGATGGATTTATGTTCCAACACCCCCATTTAAGCTTGAATTAGTGTGAATAATAGGGCCCAAGCAACAAGGGCTTATGGTCACCCGTTTACAATTATTATGCCCATGTAAGCTGATGAAATAGGAAAACCTCATGGGAACAAAACCCTCCCTAAAAAATGGACATGTGCACACCAAAACTTAATTTTGCTCCAAACTCAAGTAGGTGTGAACTTGATTACATGCCTAGAGTTATCTTCCTCTTGGGAAGAAGTGGATCATGCTCCAAAAACATGTGCTCGACTTCTCCATTAGTGGATACATGTGAATCTGGAAGCTCTTTGAAATTGCACTTTCAACCAAACTTGATTAGAACAAATCCATGAATATGCAGATCATTCTAGAACTTGAATTTCGAACCATATGAGGCAGGATCAACTCCAATCAGATCCGATTGCTCTTGGAACTTGAACTTATGATCAGTGGAAGTTAAATCAGCTCCAAGAATTGATAGATGGTTCCTTGAGATCTCCTTTGAACCAACAGGGGTGAGATCAGAACCAAAATGACCAAGATATGCCTGAGACTTGAACCCAAGTGAATGGTAGTGCCCTCCATCTTCAATGCAACTCTGAGAACATGTGCCCATGATCAAATAGGAAATTGTAGAAATTATGTGACCAAGAAGTGTGAATGGAGCAGCTCCAAAATATGATCTAACCTCCAAAATATCCAATAGATCATCGTTCTGCACACCTGCAGACTCATGTGAAAGAGAGGATTCAAAAACCTCTTTATATTCTAGAGCATAAAATTACTTATCTTGCTCAAAATTCAGACTAGAAGACTTGTGAGAGAACATGTGAGAACGGATGGACATCTCTTCAACAAAATCAGCTCCATTTCTTGTATCTTCTTCATCAGCAGCATCGAGTTCCGTACTAGAAGAGGATGTCTCTTCAAATTCAGAAAATAGAGTTGAAGATTCTACAGTTTGATATTCATGAACGACTTCATCAAAAAAGCTTGTGGCCAAGACATTGGTGACATCAATGAGCTGATTTGAGGAGGTATATGTGGTATACAGGCTTTCCACATGGCTTGTCTCATCCTCATCAGTTTGCATTCCAAATTCTCTATCTAAAATGAACCACAGATCACTTGGAGTATCATTAGTATCAATGAGGTAGCACATCTTTGAATATATGGCCAAACACATTGCTCCAAAATCTCTATCACAGTCATTAAACCAATCATTTTTCTCTTCTGGGGATTCTAGCTCACTCACAGCACCAATAGAAAAATTAAAGAGATCGTGGGTCTTAAGATATGCGTTCAGCTTTGGCTTCCACTTAGCATAATTGAATGGTGTAAGAGGAGGAATTGAATTCAAATCCATTGAAGAAGATGTGTACCTTTAAAACAAACTCTGAAACTTATACTAGAAAACTCATTTGGATCTAAGCTTTGAGCTCCCTGAGCTCTGATACCATGTAAAAATTCTACAAGCTAGGATTTGGAAATAAAGAAGTCGTCATTAAGAAATTTCTCAGAGATTAGCATAATTGAGAACAAAAACCGAAGCAGAAACATGTGAGACTAAACACAGTTTATGTCAATTCCATAGTGATCATATTCAATAATGAGAATACAATTTATAATACATCTCATGAGAGAAAATCGAATGCAGTAAAGGAAATTCCAATGGCTCACAGAAAAGTAGGCTTATAATAGACTAAACCCCCAATCTAGACAAGTATCTATATCCAACTCTATGCCAGAGGTCACGAATGGGAAAGTAAAGGCTTGATGGACCATGAATGACACAAAATCCACTAAAGAGTGGCTTTCGGGAGAAAACAATGAAAGTGGTGTAAGGAAGAAAGTAGCAAGCTTGCCCAAATGGATCCTAGTGCAACTTCTGTATCCTAATATATCTGAAAAGCAGTGAAAAATTATCTTAAAACAAAAAAAGTGGGAATAAAGCAGAAAGTGCGCTATGGGCTATAAAAGAAGGATCATAATGGAATGGTGGGCGCTCCAATAGTCTAAAGTTGAAAAATATGGACAACTATGGTCCAAGACACCTAGACTATTGACTTTGGTAGCCTAACACATGAAACATCATATCTAATCACCTAGGAAATTAATGAAAGTGTTTTAACCTATGGTCTATATGGATTTATGTTCCAACACCCCCATTTAAGCCTGACTTAGTTGTTGAGATATTGTAACTTCAAAGAATATTATATTTGTACTTTATTATTCCGGAGATGATTCATTCCTCCGTGAAGATCTTATTGTATATCTGGAGATGTTTACTCCTTCGTCGGAATGTGGTAACTTGGGTTATTAGACTTCCCTAGTGGGGGTCGGCCCTATATGTGTTATGTGGGTCAAAGGGTTATTAGACCACCCTAGAGGGGTCGGCCCAGTCAGTTGTAGTGGGGTATTTAACCCATTGGTTAAATACGAGCCTACATGTCTTGTGTAAAAGACAAGTCGGAGTAGCGTATAAATAGAGGAGGTGTATTCCTCATTTAACACACACACTCACTCACTTGAGAGTAGCGCACTTGTGGAGGAGAGGTCTGCTATGGTGGAGGAGGAGATCATGTCTTTGGTTTGCATCTTTGTATATTGCTGGTCATCTATATTGAGGAAGCTTTGCTGGGTTTTCTACCCCATGAGGGTTTCCCAGGATAAATCTGTGTCTCTTGTGTTTATGCTGTGCTTGTTGTTTCTTCAGTGATCCTGTATATGCTATTATTGTGAAATGGATTGCAATGCTGCTATTTTCTAGCTTAGCATATTAAATCTTAACATTAGTGTGAGTAATAGGGTCCAAGCAACAAAGGCTTATGGTCACCCCTTTACAATTATTATTCCCATGTAAACTGAGGAAACAAGGAAAAACCCATGGAAAAAAAACATTCCCTAAAAAATGGACATGTGCACACCAAAATGTAATGTTGCTCCAAACTCAAGTAGGTGTGAACTTAATTAGATTTATGGAGGTATCTTCCTCTTGGGAAGAAGTGGATCATGCTCCAAAACCATGTGCTTGAATTCTCCATTAGTGGATGCAAGCGAATCTGGAAGCTCTTTGAAATTTCTCTTTGAACCAAACTTGATCATAACAAATCCATCAATATGAAGACCATTCTGGAACTTGAATTTCGAACCACATGGGGCAGGATCAACTCCAATCAGATCTGATTTCTCTTGAAACTTGAACTTCTGATCAATGGAAGTTAAATCAGCTCAAGAATTGATAGATGGTTCCTTGATATCTCCTTTGAACCAACAGGGGTGAGATCATAACCAAAATTACCAAAATATGCCTGAGATTTGAACCCAAGTGAATAGTAGTGTCATTCATCTTCAGTGCAACTCTGAGAACATGTGCCAATGATCAAATAGGAACTCATAGAAAGCATGTGATCAAGGAGTGCAAATGGAGCAACTCCAAAATCTGATCTAACCTCCCAAATATACATTAGATCATCATTTTACACACTAGCAGACTCATGTGAAAGAGAGGTATCAAAAACCTCGTTAGATTCTAGAGCATAAACTGATTTATCTTGCTCATAATTCATAATAGAATACTTATGAGAGAACATGTGAGAATGGATGGAAATCTCTTCAAAAAATCAGCTCCATCTCGTGTTTCTTCTTCATCAGCAACATCAGGTTGCGTACCAGAAGAGGACGTCTCTTCAAATTTAGAAACTAGAGTTGAAGATTCTGCAGTTTGATCTTCATGAACACCTCCATCAAAAAATATTGTGGCCAAGACATTGGTGACATCAATGAGTTGATTTGAGAAGGTATATATGGTAGGAAAGCTTTCCACGTGGCTTGTCTCATCCTCATCAGTTTGAATTGCAAATTCTCTGTCTAAAATGCACCAGAGATCACTTGGAGTATCAACAGTATCAATTAGGTAGCGCATCTTTGAAGATATGGCCAAACACATTGCTCCAAAATCTCTATCACAGTCATTAAACCAATCATTCTTCTAAGGATTATGGCTCGCTCATGGCACCAATATACAAATCAAAGAGATCATGGATCTTAAGATATGAGCTCATCTTTGGTTTCCACTCAACATAATTGAATGGTGTAAGAGGAGGAATTGAATTTGAATCCATTGAAGAAGTTGTGTACCTACAAAACAAAATCTGAAACTTATATTGGAAGACTCATCTGGATCTAAGCTATGAGCTCCCTAAGCTCTGATACGTAAAGATTATACAAACCATGATCTGGAAACAGAGAAGTCCTCACTAGGAAATTACTCAGAGATTAGCATAATTGAGAAGAAAAATTGAAGCAAAAACATGTGAGACTAAACACAGATGATGTCAATTTCATAGTGATCATATTCATTAATGAGAATACAATTAATAATACATCTCATGAGAGAAAATCGAATGCACTAAAGGCATATCCAATGGCTCATAGAAAAGCAGTCTTATAATAGACTAAATTCTCAATCTGACAAGTATTTATATCCAACTCTATGCTAGAGGTCATGAATGGGCAAGTAAAGGCTTGATGGACCATGAGTTACACAAAATTAGCTAAAGAGTGGCTTTCTCGAGAAAAAGATGGGAGTGGTTTAAGGAAAAAAGTAGCAAGCTTGCCCAAATGGATCCTAGTGCAACTTCGTTATCCTAATCTATCTGAAAAGCAGTGAAAATCTGTCTTTAACTCAAAAAAGCAGGAATAAAGAAAAAAGTGCACTCCGGGCTATAAAAGTAAGATCATAATGGAATGGTGGGCGCTCCAGTAGTCTAAAGTTAAAGAATGTGGACAACTATGGTCCAAGACACCTAGACTATTGACTTTGGTAGCCTAACACATGAAACATCATATCTAATCACCTAGGAACTTAATGAAAGTGTTTTAACCTATGGTCTAGATGGATTTATGTTCCAACAATGATAAGCTATGGTAAAATGCATAGCATCATTCTATCCATGTCTTCATCCAGTCAAGAAGATTTGTAATGTATAAATGCATTCCAATCCACTCTCCACTACCAATATGAAAGAAAAAATAGATTTAGTGCATCAATCAAGCTTAAAAAATTATGTTACAAAATCGTAATTATAATAAAAACTAAATATACATCTCCCCAACACATCCCCTTCAAATTTGTTGTTGTACTTGACATACCAAAGGAGAGACACATTAATATCACCCACTACTTCAGATAAATACTCACTAAAATACATAGTGGACTGATATACCGTTAGCCTTCAACCATTGAGCACTTTGTACATGATCTTTGTCTAACAAAAGCCTTCGATGTCTTCAAGTGCCTCTCCACAACCACATTGAATTTGCGTGTATCAATCCACATATTTCAGTCTCCTTGACTATGTGTATGAGGTAACATTCTTATGCATTGAAAAAACATGGTAGTAGATACATGTGCATTTCACACATTAAACGAGGAATCTCTCTCTTCCAATACTCGATATTCTCTATATAGATTTCTTTAGATGAAAAACATCTAATAGTGCAAAAAAATCACATGTCAATATAAAATTATACAATTCAAGTAAATCCAATGTCAACAAGTTCTACAAATAATATTTCAATTATAATTTTGTACTTACCAAGATCATATATAACTTGTTTTATGTTATTTTCAATGTTGTTTGGGAGAGAAATAGGTAGAACATACTATAACAAGGAAAGAAGCATTATAATCTAATTTTCATCTGAGTAGTAATCATTTATTTCTAACAAAAATGTATATATCATAAGATGATAAGTATTAGAAACTTTAAAACCTTAATACAGGTATAAATCGTTTTTTCGTGAATATGTTGTTTATTTTTTAAGCAAAACTAGTGGGACATTTAATCTTCCATGCAACCTACTTTACAATATCGCTCTCTTGCTCTTTTAATAACCAAGAAAGATTGGTTAGTTCTCCATCACTATAACAATGAGTCCAATGTTGCATTATGTTGGTTTCCTCAATGTCACTAATAAATTTAGCAATTTTGTCCTTGTTATTTCTCCCATCTATAATTTTACATAAACATTATGCGACATTCTTTCCCATATGCATTTTTCATAGTCGGGAAACTAACTGAATTGGATGGAATATAATTTCAAACCTCATGGAATCGCACCATGACGACCTTTGAGAAACATAAACGGAAATAGACTTTTTATTGGAGTAAATATATAAAAATAGGAAAAAATAATACACGTAACAAATATAGATGTAACTAAAACCAATTGCCTAACATGATTCTTCTCAAATGTTATTTTCCATAGTTGAGGCATCATCATTTGTGGTTTTTTCCCTCCCTCTTCCTACCCATTACAAAAAACAATTCCATTAGTTGAATACATTTGGTTCTTAGGGAAGAAATGCATGGAACTCTTTATACACCTCCTTTCCTAAACTTCTTAAACGTCTAATATTGTTCTAAGACCACACACTACGCATGTGTATTTACCATTTATTGAAATCCCTATAGGATATAAAATAATCCTAATAGAATGCTAAAATATTAAAAAAAAACTAACTAGTAAAGGATATATAGAGTTACATTGCAAATTTACAGACCATAAAAATGTCTTAGCCTCACCGCATCATGAATTGTCTATGTAGGCATTCCATGGTATTGAAATTGCTTTTGACCTATTGGTTTGGAGATGTCATAAATATTGATGTTGACTATAAATTTAAAATTTCATTAATTGGAGGATCAAGATATATATCCATATATCTAACTTAGTGCTTCCTAGTTATTTGAAAATCGAAATGATTAAATCCTTGTACACACACAAAATGTAAAAAAAAATTAAATAATAATAATAATAATTATTTTATGTTGTTAACATTCCTAAAAATAAATACCTAGAACAATTAATGGCAAAATTACGTGCTCCCTCTTTCTTGACTTACAAGGAGGAAGGTTATTGTTTATAACAAAAATTGACCAAGCTCAGTAATTGGATCTGAGCTCTCCAAATAGATTGACACCATTAGTTGTCATTAAAAGTCTAACATTACAAGGTTCTTCTTTAAAAATGGGTCATCTTTCCTTGATGTCCCTAAATGTATAACTGAATACAGGAATTCTCATAACATCATCTTCACTTCTCTTACATGCATGATAATCCATAAATTATGCTATGTTTTTTGCACTTGAACGATCATTGGAAACGTGGAATTATGGAGATATGACAAGAACTTTATGGAGCACCTTATTTGTTCCTTGATTAGTTCCAAGTCTACTAATTCCACATTGAGGGCATCCTAATTTTGTTGCATGTCCATAATATATAATATGATCATTAGTAGTGCAACTAACTGAATTGGATGGAGTACCATTTCGAACATAATGGAAGCCCACCATGACGCCCTTTGAGAAGCATAAATAAATATATATATTTTTTTATCAAAGTAAATATATAAAATAGAAAAAAATATTAGACGTGACAAATATGGATGTAACTAAAACCAATTGCCTGCCATGATTCTTCTCAAATGTCTTTTTCTATAGTTGAAGCATCATTCTTCATGGTTTTTTTCTACCCTCTCTCTTCCCATTAAAGAGATTTTTGTTTTTCTATAGTTGAAGCATCATTCTTCATGGTTTTTTTCTACTCTCTTTCTGCCCATTAAAGAGATTTTTTTTTTATAGTTCGATACATATGGTTCTTAGGGAGGAAATTCCTAAACTTATTATACACCTCCTTTCTTAAAATTCTTGAACATCTAAATATTGTTCTAACACTGCAGACTGAACATGCATATTTACCATTTATTTGAATCCATGCAAGATACAAAATAATGCCAATAGAATGCCAAAATATTCACACACAAAAAACTCGTATAGTAAAGAATATATATAGTTACATTGCAAATTTACATGCCACAAAAAAGTGTTAGCCTTGGTCCATTATGAATTGTCTATATAAGTATTCCATGGAATTTAATATGCTTTTGACCTATTGGTTTGGAGATGTCGTACAAATTAATGTCAGACTATAACTTTAAAATTTCATTAATAAGAGAATTAGGATATATATATATATATATATATATATATATATATATATATATATCTAACTTAGTGCTTATCTGGTTATTTGAAAATAGAAATAATTAAATCCTTGTGTGCACAAAAAATGTAACAATAATAATAATAAAAAATTAATTATATATTGTTAACATTCCTAAAAATAAATACCTAGCGCAATTAATGCCAACATTATGTGCTCCTTTACTGACTTCCAAGGAGGAAGGTTATTGTTTATAACAAAAATTGGTCAAACTAAGTAATTGGATCTAAGCTCTCCAAATGGGTTGACATCATCATCTACCATTAAAGGTATAACATTATGAAGTTCTTCTTTAAAAATGGGTCATCTTTCCTTGATGTCTCTAAATGTATAACCAACTACAAACACTCTCATAACACCAACTTCACTTCTCTTATGTGCATGATAATCCATAAATTATGCTATGTTTTTGCACTTGAATAGTCATTGAAAACGTGGAATAATGGAGATATAATGAGAACTTATGGAGCACCTTATTTGTTCCTCGATTAGGATGTCTACTGGTTCCAAATTGAGGGCATTCTAATTTTCTTGCACGTTTTCCATTATATAATATGATCATTAGTAGTCCAATTGACTGAATTGGGTGGAGTATCATTTCAAACATCATGGAATCCCACCCCGGTGACCTTTGAAAAACATAAATGGAAATATATTTTCTATCAAAGTAAATATATAAAATATAAAAAATAATACAAGTAAGAAATATGGATGTAACTAAAACCAATTGCCTACAATGATTCTTCTCAAATGTGTTTTTCCATAGTTCATGATTCATTCTTCGTGGTTCTTTTCCACCCTCTTCCTACCCATAAAAGTCATTTTTCCAATAGTTTGATACCTATGATTCATAGGAAGGAAATGCATGAACTCATTATACACCTCCTTTCCTAAACTTCTTGAACATCTAAATATTGTTCTAAGACTACATAGTAGACATGCATATTTACCATTTGTTTAAATCCCTACAATATATAAAATAATGGTATAGAATCCCAAAAATATTCCAAAAAAAAAACTTGACTAGTAAAGGATATAGAGTTGCATTGCAAATTTACATACCACAAAAATGTGTTAGCCCAATGCATCATGAATTGTCTATGTAAGTATTCCATTGAATTGAAATTGTTTTTGACCTATTGGTTTGGAGTTGTCATACATATTTGATGTCAGACCATAACTTTAAAATTTCATCAATAAGAAGCTCAATATATACATCCTTATATCTAACTTAGTGCTTACCTAGTTATTTCAAAATATAAATAATTAAATCCAAAATGTAACAAAAAAAAAGATATGTTGTTAACATTCCTAAAAATAAATACCTAGAACAATTAATGCCAACATTATGTGCATCCTTTTTATTGGATTCCAAGGAGGAAGGTTATTTTTTTTATATAAAAATTATCCAAACTTAGTAATTGGATCTAAGTTCTCCAAATGGATTAACATGATGCCATTAAAAGCCTAACATTATGAGATTCTTCTTTAAAAATGGATCATCTTTCCTTGATGTCCCTAAATGTAGAATCAACTGCAGGCATTCTCATAACACCATCTTTACTTCTCTTTTGTGCATGATAATCTATATATTGTGGTATGCTTTTGCACATGAACAAAAATTGGAAACGTGGAATTATGGAGATATGACGAGAAATTTTTGAGCACCTTATTTGTTCCCTGATTAGTTTGATGTCTACTAATTCCACATTGAGAGACTTCTAATTTCGCTGAAGTAACATCTTGGGCCTTTGCTCCTGTCGAGGCAGTCCTCATTGTGCACAGGGAGACACACATGTACAAGGCTCTACCGTGACTTGTTACTCTTCATCCTTCGTCTCGAATATGGTAGGTGCATCTGTATCCCGTGAGTATTTAGTACTGGCTCAACCCATCCCTACACAACACTCCACAATGTGAATGTCTCACCTTATGCACTCTACCAACCTATCATTTATCTGCCTTCTAGCCTTCGAGGTCACAACCCAAGGATTGCTCTGCAATTCTGTACTGGGTGCCTCAATCTGTTCAGGTGTTCTCACGTTATCATCTTTATCATTAAGTTATATCAGTGCATTTGTATGATGTATTTTGCTTGAATGTTGTCTCTGTCTGTCATGAAGATTTATAATGCCTACAATTTTTATTATAGTGCATGTTCATTGTGCGTGATATTGCTTCGATGGTCATGGTCAACTAATTTGGACTTAACTTCACTCGAATAACAAGAGTCGGCTAGAGACCAACCTAAATTACAATGGCAGAGGAGATCGCTTACCACAAGGGCGCATGTTTCATCCCCTCTTATTCTTTAATCAACTTGAAAAAAAAATTACAATCACTTATAGAGACTCGTAACTTGATCGACTCAATATGGACTCAATCAACTCAAAGACTTGTCAACATTAACTTTGACTCCAGGAAGATCTACTAGTTTTCTTCTCCATCTGGGGTGTTTGGAAGGCAAACAATGGGTTTATATTTAAAAATAGAAATCCTTCGGTGGAATGGTGAGCGCTCAAATCATTGCTTTCTACATGGAACACAAAATAAAAAATAGTGTGAAGGTTCAAAGGCAAGTTTTATTCTCCGAGAGCTCTTCTAGCTATCCTATGGGGCTTTTCGATGGGGCAAATAAGGAAGATCATTGTGGTGTTGGCCGTGTGTTAAAGTTCATCCCTGGCCACAAATTTCACCTGTTCTCTATAGTTGGACATGGATCAAACACCAGAGCTGAACTATTAGCCATGTGGTGTTTATTGCAGTTTTCAATTAGCAGCGGTATTTCTTCTTTACAGGTGTTCGGGGACTCTAAATGTATTGTGGATTGGGCGCTTGGAAAAGCCACTCTACACTCTCTCAGGCTGGAGTATTAGATGGCTAAAGTTAGAAAACTGATATTGGCTTTTGACCGAGTTTCTTTCAGCCATATTTATAGGGAAGCAAATGCGGTGGCGGATTCTCTCTCCAAGCGATCCCTTCGAAAAATGGATGGAAGTCTTTTTTATGAGGAATTCATGGATGGCAGCCTCAAGCCTTATTCATGCTGATTGCTTGTCTCTCTTTTGATGGTTGGTTAGTTAGCATTTTGGGATTATTAGATTGACACACTCTTGTAGTATTTTCTGGTTCTGGTTATGTAGTTTTTGAAAAATATGGTTATGAACCTTTGTATCTTCTTAGCGCAATTATTATTTTTGTTTTATATTGAAAAGATCCTCACTTCTCAAATGTTAAAATGTATTTTTTATACAACTTTTACTATTATAAAGTTGGTTTGTTTTCTGTGTGAAAAAAAAACTGACTCTACTATTAGTACATACTCTGATTACATTTTTGATAACCGACTCTATCATAATTAGGAGTCGATCTGAATTCACAAAAGATAGTGTCAACCATAACATGAAAATCTACTGAAATGAGGGGTCAACCGACATAACCTCAACCACATTTTTAGTAGCATAATGTGACTTAAAAATAAAGTAACGTGTCAAACGAGAATTAAGAATCGAACAAATTGAGTGGCCGATCAATTTTAGCATCGACTACAACCACATTTTAGCATTGACCATACTAGGGCTCGACCATAAAAAAATATACTTCATGTCCTTTTAGCGTTCATACGATGCTCCTCAAACATTATAAGGATAAAAAATTAGGTCGACCAATACAAACACAGCCAAATTTTAATTGTAAACTACCATGTCAATCTTGTAGTGCCAATGGACATTTCTGTAGAGTAACTTACATGTGCATGGTTGAGCGGATTCATTATAACAGTAAGGTGTCAATGGTCGACGACTGCTTGGTCGACTTCTTCATTCACGAACTATTGGTCAAGACGAGAATATAACACACACAACCATCAATGCAAAATATGGATAAGGGCATCCAAATCCAGTTATATCCATGTAGTTAATGAGTATCTATACAAGGTAAATATGGTTGGAGCGGTTTTTCCATTATCCGAAGGTTCCAATTACATAATATGTTTATACATGATGACAATTAGGAGCCAAATGGTCCCCCTCCAACAATAATATATAATATAATCATTAATTATTAGGATATGCATCAATTGTGTTGTACTTCAATTTTATATTTTTTATAACGCCATATAATTCTCAATATGTGTGAGATAAAGTATATGATGATAGTAGGATTAACCGTATACAATAAAAAAATTAATTGATATATTGAATAGTGGATATTAATATTATAATCACAAAAAATAACATATATATATATATATATATATATATATATATATATATATATATATATATATATATATATATATATATATATTGCATGCCTTAGGATCTGCATCATACATGTGTTTGAAATACCGTTCAGTAACTTCAAGTTGGCCAACAACAAAATAGTAAAGATATAAGGATTTTTGTGCTTTATCAATAAGAGATACATCATGACTATCTTCATAAATCCCATGAACGAGTGAATTCCCATCCTTCAATTATATCACCCACACCATCTCTACTACGACCTGTTGCATTTGGAATTCCAAATAACTAAATATAATTAGTACTGAAATATTAAAACATTTAAAACTATAAAAAATGACCAAAAAAACATGTTTTCACTATCTTCCCAAAGGGTGATATTGTTTTCCCTGATCTAAACAATGTTTCGTAGTTGTTAACCTATTAATTCTTCTTCTCTTCATGCCCTTGCATTTTGTGCAAGGAAAATAACATTTCTCATCACCAATATCAAGAAGTTTGGAATGATTCTGGGATGGTTTTTCATGATTTATAGTATGTGGAAAAGATTTACATTCATCAAAATTCTTAGTGAGAACCATTACTTCATGGTTGGTAGGATGCATCAACGTTGGAGTTAGGGTTATCTAACATTTCAACAAAAGATTCAATTTATTCATAGTACAATAAAAATACATTTAAAGAATTTCACAAATTTATAAGTCAAATGGTATTAGCAAATTTTAAGCAAATAAAAAATTCGATTATGGATAGCCAAATTTACCTGTAGCAAAATTTCGCCTACTTCCATCTCTTCAAAAAAAATGTGTTATTTTCTTTTGGGTGGACATCTTTTCAATGCTGCGAAAAAAAATTGTATACACGTCAGAAGTATAGGATAATCATTGTTAATAATTAAAAAAACACGATACATCAATTATTCGACATCCATTCAACCCCTATTTTCAAGCTATAACAAAAACTTCAATATATTGAATGTGTGTCTCTTAAGTAACGTTTGTCGGGGCCAAAGAGAGAAAAAAAGCTTGACTTCCCATTTTTATACTAGATTTCAACATTAAAATGGGTTTTTTTAATTAAACATCAAATTTCAATCCCAAATGTAGTAGTGAATTTTCAATTATAGTTATAATTAAAATACATGAGATTAAAAATATATAATTATATGCAAATAATTACTTTGAAAAAATAAATAAAATATAAAATTATTAATAATTTTTCAAAAGTTTTCAGATATTTGAAAAATAGACATTAAAAAATTGCTATGTTATAATTAAGAAGATTAAATATCAAAAGGATAACTTGAAAAAAAAGATAATACTTGTAGCACCATTTTTTCAAACAATGATAAAAACAACCACTAACCTCTTGAGGGTTCTCTTCAAGTTGGTAACTATGTTCCTTGAAATCAAACGACAGTCATGAACCTATGTTAGGCCTAAATCATATTTCAATACATTAAATGATATGTAAGAGAGATACATAATGATTATTAGATCAACAAATGAGCCAATTGATAGGGCTAATAGTAGCATAATTCGATCGTATTGGACTTTGTACGGAAATTTCGAACAATTCGGAATTCGTCGAATATTCAGTGTAGGTGTAATACGAATACAGGCTCCTACTTAAATTTTGAAACCAATGTTAAAAATCCAAAATGACAAATTTCCAATACTTGCTCTGCAATATCTGAGAAGGATGATGTTTGAACTTGGAAATTATTGTTGGGAATTGATCATGGTTGAGGAAGAACCTGTTACTGGTTGGGGGCCTACCCCAAATGATCAAGATGACCTGCTTCCTGATGCCATGCTTGGCACTTCTATCTAATGTTTATGTACTGGTCATGGGCCCTTCTTATGTTTGTGTCTATTGGAACTGGAATTTGAATTTTTGGTTTTTTTCATTCAGTTTCTTGGACTATTTTGGTAGTAAACTAGGCCCAATTTTGAGCTTGTGCTAATGGTGGTGTTACACCTAAAATATTACCACCATTAGATTCAGTGTATACATCCCTGAAGTTCTACTGACTAAGTCATTTACCTGGAAGGTACATCATTGCACTTCTGTTAGGTTTTGAGAGGTCATCGTAGGCTACACTCATGCAACCTACGACGTCGCACCTTGCTCCATTACAGGGTGCGACGAAGTCAGTTAAAAGTAAAAAATAGATTCTTCGAGCTCATTCTCGAAGGTTGTTGACTTGGATCCTTATCTTTGACCTATTGGGGGAGCTGGCCTTCGGTTCCTAATTACCTATGGGGAGGATCCCCTATCTCTCTCCTATCACGTCTCAACCTACCCTATCCATATCCTATCCACTTAGTCCTATATAAGTGAGGCTCTACCCCTCTCCAAGGGGAGGAAGTCTATGGTACTCTTATGCTGGTGGAATTAGCTTGGTAGATCAACACTCTAGATTGGGGAAAATCTACTTCTCTCTAGGAGCTTTGGCATGGCTTGTCGGAAGGAGCTTGCAACGTTAAGGAAATGGTTGTGATCCTCTTTTCTATTGTACTCTCCACTTTTCAATACAGTCAATACAATTTCTTTCCATAAATATTGTCAAATTGATAATGTTTAGAGTTTTCCTCCTTAACTGTTAACTTAGATCTATCATATGAGATATATGCTTTCACTATTCTTGGTCTATTATATGTTCAACAGGGTATAGCTACTCAAGATATGGTAGCGCTGGAGCATTGGATCAATGAAGAAGAAAGGGATCTGCAAATCTAAGGTAAACGATCTATCTTTACATTCACATTTCTATTTGATCTAGGAAAGTATTTTTGTGTTCTGTCCTATTTGTTCTAGACTTATGTTAAGCTAGGGAGATCAGGCCTTGAGTCCGCTCTCGGTAAATTGTCCGTCAAACAAATCTGGCAACCATACTGAGGAGAACATTGCTTCATAGGTGTCATTTGAATGTTATTTTCAATTGATTTCTTCCCAATCCATCTTGTTTGCCACTTTCTCCTTGAGGTAGTTCCACCGTCAGATCTTCACTTAGAAGAGTGTGATTACCTTCCTCTAAGTTTTCAAAAGTTATTTTCAAACCTGTTTACTGTTCATTACTTGGATATTTGACTCATCTTTAAACTTAGATCTTTCCTGTCGCACCTGGGTGATATACACAGAGTGACACTGTGTATTTTTGGTCTCTATTCTTTGTCTGTTGGCCTGTCGTCGCAACCCTGTCACTGACCTTCTGCGACACCGTCGCACTCCCCGCATTGGTGAACCACGACGTCGCACTGTGTACAAGCACATAGTGCGCCGATCTACCCTTTTTTCCATACAGGCACCTTTTCTCCCCTTCTGTTTTGAGTGTGGTTTGTATGCAAACTCCCTCTGCACTGTATGATCCAATCAGAGATCCTTTTTTCTGTATGTGTTTGAGTTGTTTGGTTGTTGGAGTTGTTTTGGGTTCCATCTTGGACAAGTCTGAGATTTTGGTAGTGGAGGACACATCGGTCTCCCCCACCTTCATCCACTCATCCTTGTTTTCCCTCCACTCCTAGCCTGATCTGATCAAGTGCATTGGATCAGTCCTAGACCTCACTTGCATTCTTTTTGTGAGCCTTGTTTGCTTTAGTGCTGCTTGTTACTGTTAGACTTTGAGTGTTTGAATATATTTTTAGTCCATTGAGTGCTCGCTTTCTCTTGAGATTTTATGAGTTGTTAGAGTATTGCAAGTGATCTTTTCATTTCAAAAATCCACGTGTAAAAACATAATTGTTATCAAATTATTGTTTTGATGCATCCGTTTAAAGATTAAAGGTACTTTGTTTCCATCATTTTCAAAATCATTTAAAAGAATTGTTCATGCATTGGAATGTTTCATTTACAAATCTTTTGGAAAATTGAAGAAGAATTGTATTGCTGCGTTTTTCATGAATTATGAATCACTCATCTTCTTGAGAAACTTGGATAATTTTCAGTTTTGCAAAAGTAGTTCCATGTTTGAAAAAGTCACATTGTACCTTTTGATTTGTTATTTTTAAAGCAATCATAGTGAAAGTGAAAAGCTTGCATGCTCTGCTTAGGATCTCTCTCTTTTCATTACTCAACGTCGTTTTTGAAAAGACAAAAGCAAAAGAAAAACATGTTTTGATTTGGCTTAGTAGTGTTGTGAAAATTTTGTGTTTCGTTGAAAAAGGAAAGGAATGTTTCAATGTCATTTTTCGTAGATTTGGGATTGTGTTGCATTGCATTGTTTTGGTGAAGTTGTTGGAAAGAAAAGATGGTTTCTCCTTCCCATAAGTAGCATTCATCGAAAGAAAAGCATACTTTTTGCATGTAGCTAGGGCTTGCATTATGTTTCTGATTATGTACTCAGCTCATGCATTCACCTAACCGTCCAAATAAAATTAACGGTAGAGCTAGGGTAAAATATTTAGAAACTTGTGCATAAGTTAGAGATGTGTTCCGGCATCGTTAAGCGTGGCAGCTGTCGTTATTTTCCAGCACTGTATCCCGGGGGTATTGTAGTCTTCCACGTACTTATCGGTATATTGAGCTCCTTCATGTACCCACCAAGTCATCTTGAGTACTTGGCGTATATCGAAGGGTATATCACATATTCGGTAGTATATCGGAAGGTCTCTTGCTGAACGGTTGTGCATTAGATAGCACCACTACATATTTGATCTCCCACGTACCTTGCGCATATCGGGAGACACCCTTAGGATTCCTGAAACAAACTGAGTTAACCTTTTGGCCGTCTTGGCAGAGCAATACACTGAGAACAACACTCGGTGAGCTACTACGCATGTACCATCCAGGTAATCGGGTATGCAGGCAAGGGTACGGTCCCAATCCTCCTTGTCGTGTCATATTGTTGGACCCTGTTTTATATCGCGAGTTGCGAAGCCTTGAAAATCCTGTGAGGTTCTATACTGTTGAATCCACTCTTATAACATAAGTTTGCTTGTGGCCTTAGTTTCTGTAGGGTTTTTTCTGGTCTGCTTTCTTTTAGCTTGCCTTAGGAGAAACTCTTTTTTCAATCACTCTATCTGACTTTCCTTGGAGAAGGTCCCATAGAATTCAAAACTTACCACCCAAATATCCCCTTAATCAAGAGGTAATTTGGAGAGTGAGGATGGATCCACATGCCAGGGTCGGGTCATATGAAGTGGAAAACCCCACTTTGAATGTTGGAGGACTTTTGTTTCCTCATACTCCTCCAGTTTCACCTGCCTCTCATCCCCCATAGGGTGAAGAAGCACAACTCCCCACTTCACAAGACTTGCCTCCCATTGCTTTGGGAGAGCATGGGTCATTGGAATGGATAAATCAACCCCAGGATGACCCCATAGTTGCTGTTGGTCCATCAGCAACCTACTGGACATCTTCTACCGGTCACTCAGTGGCCCATTTTTCCATTGCACCCCCACCCAGTCAGGCTAGTCCCGATGACCACTTGACACCTTATCGCAAGAAACTGGCTCGTTTACGTGCCATGGGTGAGGAATTTCGAAGGCGGAACTTTCAAATAAGATTCGACAATCGGTCGATCCCAGGTCACTCTTTATCTTTCGAGTCACCAGAATCATCCACGCAACATGTGACCACTTATGAAACTGGTCAACTTGCACATGCATATCCTGGACAGGAGACTGGTTGAGTACTTCCTACTACCCAACCTGTTGAACAAAAACAGTCCAACACACAGGTAACCACCACGGTAACGTTACTTGTTCCCCCACCTCAAACTTCGAGAGGAGGATACTCTTTACCCCCTACCCTTTTTACAAGTAATTTTAACCCTACGGTGGATAACCAACAACCAGCATTGGGTCAAAATTTACCTAATGATCACCAAGTTGTTGCTAGGAGGAAACCCCCGTCTCTTAACCATAATACCACAGTTGGAGTCCCCATCAGACCTACCATCGGCAATTCGCTACCTCCTAGACCATTCACTATGGGACTATCCCATGCTGTAGGACCATCCTATGTAATTCAACCTCCATCGAGTCAAGCGTATCCAGGTTATCCTAACCCTGTGTCGGGTCAACTTAATCCTGGAAACGCACTCTATGAGGTTCCCTACCCTGGTAATCCTTACACTCTTTGGGGACAAAAAAATGTTTTACAACATGGACCCCCCACTTACAGTCCCTCTATCTCCCATTGGTCCACCCCCACCTCCCATCGGAGGTGGAGGGATCCCACACAACTTTGGAGGAGGTGGGCCTCTACATTATAGCGGAGGACCACATCATTTCGGTCATCATGGCCCACCTCCTGGAAATGGTGGTGGTGGAGGACCATCTTACCCTGGTGGCGGTGGTGGCGGTCCACCACCCCACTAGGGTGGAGGAGGCGGAGAAGGTTCTTACCCATATGGTAACGACGGTAGTGGACCACCACCTCCTCCTGGCAGAGGCAGTGGAGGCCCATCCTATTCTGTAAATGGTGGTGGGCCACCACCTCCTCCCGACGAAGGAGGTGGAGGCCCATCTTACCCCGGCGGTGGTGGCAGACCACCTCCATTGGGAGATAGCCCACCCACTCCCAACGGTGGAGGCGGGCCACCACCTTATGGTCTTGGGCCACCTTATTATGGTAATGGACCACCCCACTATGGCGGCGGACCTTCTTTTGGTTCGGGCGGCACATACCCCTACGACCAGTTTCCTCCTGGTACACCTTACGGTCATACTGGTCCTTACATGCCTTATCCGTACTATCAGTACATGCATCCTAATCCGCAGCTGCCATTTTTGGTTACTTTGGACCTACCTGACCTGTCTCGTTTAACCAACGACCCTATTTACCATGGAACTAACGCGCCACCTATTCCGGTGAAACTCCCGTCTGATATCCCAAAATTTGATGGCAAGCCGGGTGAAGATCCTAAAAACCACGTGATGACATACCATTTATGGTGTTCATCCAACTCCTTAATAGACGACTCGATCCGTCTTAGATTGTTTCAAAGGACTCTCACCGGTTCGGCTGCCAAGTGGTACATCGAATTACCACCCCACTCTTTTCTTGATTTTGGTTCTCTTGCGATGAATTTTTTGACTCATTTTCAACTGCCTATACGGTATGAAACTGGCACTGAGCTTTTAACTTCGCTCCGTAAGAATACCGCCACTCACATTTTGGATCATATCCATGAGTGGCGAATGAGACGTCGCCTCATTAAAGCTCCAATTCTAGATCAACTCCTAGTAGAATGGTTCACGAAGTCTCTCATCCCTATTATAGCATGAGATGTTGCCATGGGAGGTGTTGTCACTGAAGAACAAGCCATCGCTTGCGCCCATGTGCTAGACTTAGTTTATACCCAATCTGACACATTGTTTGATATTCTTCCCGAGGCACCCCGTGACGCTAATGACCCTATGAAACCACCCAAGGGACCCCAAGTCGATGGCATCATTGGATCCCTTCACACCCAGCCTTCTCATCAACCTATTGGTTCTTCGAACCCCTAGGGTTCGTCCCCATCACCAACACAAGTTGGTCTCAACACCACCAAATCCTCCACCCCTGCTGCTACCGAAGAGGTGAATTCTGTTTCATCAGCTTTGCCTCAGAAGTCTGGTGGTAAGAAGAAAAACAAGGGGAAACCTAAGAAATCTCTCACCCAGCAGGAACAAAAGAGCACCCCTACTGATACCAAACAGAAAAGGAAGTTAAGTTTCCTTGTCTACTATGTTGATGATCATTTTTCTAAGGAGTTCCCCCATAGAGACGAAGTTCAAAATTTTCTTAAGGGCAAACCCACACCCGCAGTTCTCAACAATCCTTTCCCTGCTCAGAATCAACAGTCGATCGCTCACACTTCTTCTTCCCAAGGAGAAGCATCCAACACTGCACATGTTCTCATGGTACGTAATGAGACTATCAACTTGAACACTCGTTCTCATTCGTATGACCCCGTTCCAGCCAAAGAGCCTGGTGGAAGTAATACTGAAAAGGATTCCACTTCGATGCCTGATGTCACCATACCGGCTACGCCTCTTGTTAAATTTTCAGAATTTACTTCAATCTGATCTAGGATATTAACTGAGAGAACAACATGTACAGCATATCTACAACATATCAATCATGCAAGCACACAAGAGACACAAAGATTTACTTGGGGAAAACCATAAAGGTGAAAAACCCCAATAACTTCCTCAGAGATAGATAGAGCAATGATACAACCAACCATAAGAGATAGAAACAACCTAGCAGTAGATCCTCCTCCTCCATAAGTGCGCCACTCCTCCTTGAGTGCATGTGTGAGAAGTGAATGTGTAAATAGAGTGCCTCCCGCACTCTATTTATACTTGACTTGACTTGCCTTTTTACCTAACTCATGTAGGCTCGAACTTAACCACATAACATAATGCTGACTGGGCCAACCCCCAATAGGGTGGTCTAATAACCCTTCGACCCACATGGACGACCCCCAATAGGGTGGTCTAATAACCCTTTGACCCACATGACTTATACAGGGCCGACCCCAACAAGGTGGTCTAATAACCCATCAAGTATAAGTTACGACACTTACAATATAAATGACGACACTTCCTTATAGAGGAATAATACCATCTCTATAGGAATACAATATACATATATGTGAAATACATTTCGAAGTTACATATACATCAACACTCCCTCTTAACTAGGAAGGTATTTCTCAGCACAGTTCTTCTAGCACAAGTCAACTTTTCTGGATCATCGTCACTGGATAATCGTCATCATCATCATCATCATCATCGTCACTGCTGCTGCTATCTCAATCAATCTCTGAATCTACTCGTCATAGGAAGTTCTACAGAGCCAGTCCTTTTTCATACTGGATGTAGGCCCACCACCTGCAGGTCTTCATCATCACTGGCCATACTGTGGAATCCTCAGGACTGATTACGTGCGTCACAAAACCTCGAAAGAGAATCCCAGGCTGTTACAAGCACACAGCTCTACCTATAGGATCTCCCAGGGCACCGAATTACATGTGACCTCACCACAAAACCTCGCAAGAGCATCCCAGGTTGTTACGAGCACACAACTCTACCTATAGGATCTCCCAGGGCAACGAATTACATGTGGTCATGGAAAAACCTCGCAAGAGCATCCCAGTACTGATTACGGGCACACAACCCAACCTATCGGATCTCCCAGGTAACTGAATTACATGCCATAGGACAAAACCTCGAAAGAGCATCTGCTAGATATCCCAGGGCACCGAATTACATGCCATAGGCAAAACCTCGAAAGACTATCTGCAGATCTCCCAGGGCACCGAATTACATGTCCTCCCAGAGCAAAACCTCGAAAGAGCATTTGCCAGATGTCCCAGGGCACCGAATTACATGCCATAGGCAAAACCTCGAAAGACCATCTGCAAATCTCCCAGGGCACAAATTACATGCTTACCTGCACAACCTGATCCACGGCCACAAAGTATCATCTGATACTCACCATACATCGTCTTGATGTACTCATGATCATCCTGATCATCATCACTGCAATGTCCTGCTGCATGTCATCTGGAGCAACATCCTGAAGCTCATCATCCATGATCATCCTGATCATCACTGCAACATCCTGCTGCATGATCCACCTGATCATCAATGCATCCACCTGATGCATACCAAGTATCTACCTGATACATATCATCATACATGATCCTCCTGATCATACAATGTATCTACCCGATACATGATACATATCACCGTACATGATCCACCTGATCATACAATGTATCCACCTGATACATATACAGATACATGGTCCAAGCATCCAACATGATGCATATACAAAATACATACACATGATCCAACTGATCATATCCAACATCCAACATGATGCATACATACATGAATGATCCAACTGATCATATCCAACATCCAACATGATGCGTACATACATAAATGATCCAACTGATCATATCGAGCATCCAACATGATGCGTACATACATAAATGATCCAACTGATCATATCCAGCATCTAACATGATGCGTACATACATAAATGATCCAAATGATCATATCCAAGCAGAAACCAGAACATCATCCTGATGCCCATTATCCAGTGCTTACATCCACAGCCATGTGAAGGATCCTCCTTCCAACATGCTTGGAATGGCTTCAGCAAATGTGTCCATCACTTCTTCCTCGAAGTGTCCTCGATCTGAAGAACACCAAGCCTCTCTCTGAAGTACTCGAACTTCACTTTGGCTAGCGGCTTCGTCAGCACATCTGCAATCTGCTCGTCTGTCGCAACATATAGGAGCTTCACAGCTCCTCTCTGCACCATATCCCTGATATAGTGATATTTGATCTCTATGTGTTTCGAACTGTCATGAAACACTGGGTTCATGGATAGCTTCACACAACTCTGGTTATCACAGAAGATACCAGTAGCCTCCAATGGGAGATCAAATAACCCAGACAGTAGCTTCCGTAGCCATGCTGTCTCACAACTAGCTGAACAGGTTGCAACATACTCTGCCCCAGCTGTACTCAGTGCTACACAGGACTTCTTCCTGCTAAACCAAGAGATCACACCTGATCCCATACTGAAGCAACACCCAGATGTGCTCTTCCTGTCTGCAGCACTGCCAGCCCAATCTGAATCAACATAACCCTGCAGGTTAAACTTTTGATTCTTCTCATACCTGAGCCCATAATCCACTGTACCCTTCAGGTACCTCAGAACATGCTTTACAACAACCAGGTGAACACTCCTCGGATCTGTCAGGAACTGGCTCAATGTGTTCACAGCAAAGCAAATGTTTGGTCTCGTGTTTGTCAGGTACATCAAGGACCCAATCATCTGACGATACAAAGAGACATCAACCGGCTCAGATGAAGCATCACATAGAAGCTTCAGATTCGATGCCATAGGTGTGGCCATATCCTTGCAGTCCATCATCCCGAACCTCTTCAGGATCTCTACTACATACTTCCCTTGTCCAAGGAAGATTCCATATGCACTCTGCCACACCTCCATGCCAAAAACAAATAGTGCATCATCCCCAAGTTCTTCATCTCGAACTTGGCAGAAAGCTTCCGCTTCGTGTCGAAAATCAATCTATCTTTACCTGTAACAAACAGGTTATCTGCGTACAAAAGTAGTATCACTGGATTTCCTTCTTCAACCTTGTAGAAAAGGTTGGAATCTGCTTTACTCTTGGTAACGCCCAAACTGGATAGAAAGCTGTCTATCCTACCATACCAAGTTCTGCACACATATATGACTACACCATGCTGTCTTGAGATCCATCTGGTGCATCTTCTATTTCATCACTTTTATATTTCTCAATGCTGCCATCTGCAACATGCTTGATCTAATAGTTCCATTTGGAAGTCATAACAAACTTCCCTTCACGTCTTGGGACTAAATCCCAAACATCATTCTTCATGATCGACGGATCATGGCATTCCATTTCTTCATCCCAGATCCTGGGAACTTCAATATCTTCAATAAATAAATTTGTTGCTGAACAAATGTTGTAGTTCTTCTTTTGTAGGAGATGGCATACGATCTTTCCTACACAACATGTTAAATTGCATGATTAGAAAACATCTCATAGTTTTCAGAACAAATTCTTACACATAAATAAATATGTCATACAGTCATGCAATTATCTTAGCCAATGATTCAATACAACATTTATCCATATCCCGTAACTTTCTAGATGCCTTCCAATCTCTACTAGAACATTGTTAAGAGTGTGCACAACTCCCAACATGTCAGCAAAGAGGTTTCATTCTAGATAAGTAGCAATGGAATGTTGTACAGTGCCATAGGCTACTTACCCATGCATATTAGTAGTATACTGTTCATTAATGTAATTATTCTAATATGCACAATACATATCCTAAGTCTAAGACCATGAGCATATACATCATTGAACAATTTTATTTAAACAAACAAATATGTAAGAAATGATAATTAAAATACTTATCTTTGTTTGTTCGTTGGGTGGACTCCCTCTGAGTCTTCGCTTCCTTGCAGGAGCTGCTGGAGTCCTAATCTGAAGTAGCTTCTTCTACACCTTTCTGTTGTGGAATGTAGAGAGATGGACAACTCCCTCTGAATATCTGCATCCTTGCATAAACCACTAGAGTGTACTCCCTCTTGATATTTGCTTCCTGGATTACCTGTTCTTGACCTCATATTCATCCTTGGTCCCTATGCATGCTTATTAGTATCATGAATGTGTTATCCTTGTGATCTCATATAAAATCATACATTCATTAGTATCTCAAGCATGTATAGTCATGATCATTTCAAACAGAAATAATAAGCATTAGCATTCAAGGTTTATGTAGGATTCTTATGGTTAGTCAAATCATAAGAAACATAACATGTCTAAACCTGTAATTACTCAAACCTATGACTCTTCAGGTTAGTTGAATCATCAATCAAGATAAGAGATATAATATGCATAAAACCATGATTATTGAAACCTATGACTCTTCAGGAATAATCATTATCAACAACAGTATAAGATCCTAACACAAGGTAGGATTCTAGCTTGATATAGGAAAAACATACCTGGATTAGCATGCTAGCTATTTATGTCTAACATACCCGTATAATGTCTTTTGTTTCTCTTCAGTGACTTGTGCTAGTAACCTGCATGTCTCATAAGTTAACCATTGTATAAACAAGTTATACATACCTCGTAAATGGATCTTGTATGAGATCCATGACAATGGATGAATCTTTGTCCTCATGTTATCATGATCATATGTTCTTGGACCAGAATATGATTTGTCTTTCTTGGTGTACCTTTCATGTTAGTAGACAACATAAACCTCATACAACACCATAATGCATTAGTACAATCATAAGTGTCAACACCCTAACCAGTGAATATCTTCTATCATGCATTCATAATTTTGTTAAGGTTATACGGCAAATCTAAAATCAAAATTGTACTAACCATAATAACATGAAGACAAACATACCATAAACTAAATCACGGACAAATATCGAAACATACCTCGATGATTCATACCTGTCGAGATCGCTTGTAATCTTCTTATGTAAGGCCTTATCCTCATCTCCCTCTAAGACAGGAACTTCTTCACTTATGCAGGTGACCAATCCATCTTCTTCTAGGATTAACCCAATCCACTTGATTTGCAAGAACTGGACCTGGAGCTGGATATGGGTTTGTCAGAGAAACCCCAAAAATTCAAACTTTGAATTTTACACTTCTGAAAGGATAGAAATATGCGCCTTGATGAGTTGATCAAACTGGTATATTTAGAATTTGAAAACTGCAAAGTTTCACTCCTCAATTTTGCCTTTGAAACTTCCGGATTCACTAGACGTGACCCTGAACTGGGGTTTGATGAATCCCACTCTTCTACCCAATCAAAAAGTTTGATCCAAATCTCTAAGCTTCTATTTTTCTGAGGAGCTTCCAGCCGTGGTCACAGATTTCAAAAATTCCCATTTTTACAGAAGCCCTAATTTTCCACTTTCCTAATCAAAGTCCCGAACTAGGGTCTGATCAAGCCCAGCCTTCTGCCCAACCAAAAATTCTGATCTTGGTCTCTAAATTTTTATTTTGATGATTAGCATTCAGCCGTGGTCTCTGATTACAAAAATTCCAACTTTCTCCAAAGCCCTAAATTCTGGAAGCCATGAATGAAGGTACCAAAAAATAATTATGTTTTGACAGAAATATGTACCTGATTGTTTCTGGTGTAACTCCGAAATTTTTGATCCACAGGGTCTGAAAAATTTTCCTGAGATAGCCTGACCTGTTAGATTTCCATCCTGACAGGTCTGACCTCAATTGGATTTTCTGAGAGAGAGTTATGCCAAATGTCGCAACGTGACCTTTTTTGGGATAATACAGGAGAGCGAACTTGTACGGCGTTCCACGTGTCACTGTTTCAACTTCGGCCTCTGAAAATATTTCCTGAGATAGCTCGGCCTGTTATATTTCCATCCTGATAGGTCTGACCTCAATTGGATTCTCTGAGAGAGAGTTATGCCAAGTGTCGCAACGTGACCTGTTTATGGGATAATACAGGAGAGCAAACTTGTACGGCGTGCCACATGTCACTGGTTCACCTTCGGCCTCTGAAAACGTTTTCTGAGATAGTACATTCTATGTAATACCTGTCACTTTTTACGAAATTTCATTTGGAGCTTCCTATCCCAAGTTATGACCTTTTTCCCAAGGTCACCTGATTTTAACTCAGATCTGGAAGAGGCAGAAACCGTATATTGCACAGATCATAAATCACGAAGTACAACGAATTAGAGGTTGTCCTTTGGACACAAGGTACTTGGAGATTTAATAGTCGTCTTGTAACAATTTCAGATCCAAAAATTTCTCCAAAATGGATTTATAGCGAAAGTTCTACGATGACTGGTTTTTGCTATATCAAGCCCTAGCATCGTAAGTGCAACAAGTGTCATACATGCCATATCATGCCTTCTTTCAGGCTAGCTATGATACCATGTTAAATTTTCAGAATTTACTTCAATCTGATCTAGGATCTTAGCTGAGAGAACAACATGTACAAGATATCTACAGCATATCAATCATGCAAGCACACAAGAGACACAAAGATTTACTTGGGGAAAACCATAAAGGTGAAAAACCCCAATAACTTCCTCAGAGATAGATAGAGCAATGATACAACCAACCATAAGAGATAGACACAACCTAGCAACAGATCCTCCTCCTCCATAAGTGCGCCACTCCTCCTTGAGTGCATGTGTGAGAAGTGAATGTGTAAATAGAGTGCCTCCCGCACTCTATTTATACTTGACTTGACTTGCCTTTTTACCTAACTCATGTAGGCTCAAACTTAACCACATAACATAATGCTGACTGGGCCGACCCCCAATAGGGTGGTCTAATAAACCTTCGACCCACATGGCTGACCCCCAATAGGGTGGTCTAATAACCCTTTGACCCACATGACTTATACAGGGCCGACCCCAACAAGGTGGTCTAATAACCCATCAAGTATAAGTTACGACACTTACAATATAAATGACGACACTTCCTTATAGAGGAAGAATACCATCTCTATAGGAATACAATATACATATATGTGAAATACATTCCGAAGTTACATATACATCAACACCTCTCACCATTGAGAAGCCTTATTTTGAATCAGTGTTGCGTCCACCCAAGAGCACGATTAGAAAATCAGTTTTTAATCCCAATGCTCGAGTTGCTCAAAACTACAATATTGTAGAGGACCTGACACAACCTCCTTGTGCTATGTCGACACTCGAAGTCTTGCAAAACTCTCCAAATTAGCGCAAGACTCTCCTCGCTGCTATCAGTGTAGTTGACCCAGATTTATCGAATACCATCATGTTCCGGCTGGAGTACTTCAAACCGAGGCTCTCCCATCAATTGGCATTCCAAGTTGCCACAACATTGCTGGGAAGATTAACCATCGTACCCTTTTAGATGAAGGAGCCTCTACGTCAGCCATTTCGATCGCATGTTGGAGAGCCATAGGTTCTCCCGAGTTGAATCATTCTCCTACCACTTTGAGAGCCTTTGACGGACGTGGATTTCAACCTCATGGGCTATTACAAGATTTACCACTAGAGCTGGGGGGCAAGAACATAACCCTTAACGTGGAAGTGGTCGCTGCCCCATTTGATTACAACATTCTACTTGGTCGTAATTGGTTTTATGCCATGCATGTGGTTGCATCATTTGTCTTACGCATAGTACAATTTCCCCATCAGGGTCGAATTGTCACAGTCGACCAATTAGATTTCTACACACTTGAAACCACTTCTCACATAGGCGATAACTTTCCTTCCATTGGATAGTCTTCGCAAAAGTATGAGAGTGTGGGGACTGGCCTCCTTAAGGTTTCATCCCTTATGGGCGTTTTTCCTATTTCGGATCCCCCAAATCATGTTGCCATGGTGAACATGATCTCCTCGCAGTTATCTTCTATCTCCACCTCTACTGATTCATGGCTTGTACCTGATGAAGCCACCACACTCCTGATTGGAGACCGCATGCCTTTGTCAGCCGCTGAACTGATATATGAGGCTATCCAGGAGGCCCCGGAGGATCACTTATTTGTGACCTCCACCCCTATTTATCTGCAAGGGACATCATCCGATCCCTTCCTGTGGACTTTTCATTTTGATGAGTCCATCATGGAAATCATGAGCGCGAACGATCCTCCGTGGGAAGACCTCCATCATTGTTCGTCTTCCCTTCCCATTTTTACTACTATAGAGAATGACATCCACACCACTTCTACACCGGATGTTCTTTCTGGCTCTCCATCTTTGATACTCGCATGTCAAATGAATTCTTAAGGAAACTTAGCCAACATTGAGCCTACTACTTTGATCAACATCTCGGTTAAACCTAGTGTAGTGGAACACATTTAGTTAGGCCAGAAGTGTTCCCCTGAAGAAGTCATCTTAGCTACGGCCTTGTTCAAGCAATTTTGATACGTATTCGCTTGGACTTATGAGGAGATGCATGAGGTAGAACCCTCCATTATTCTGCACGAGATCAAAACCTATCCCGACATCAAACCTATTCTCCAAAAGTTGTGATCGGTACACCCCCGGAAGACTGCGGAAATCAAGTCAGAAATAGAGAAACTCTTGAAGGCTGGTTTCATTTACCCTGTCCCATTGACATAATGGGTCTCAAATGTCGTCCCTGTGAACAAAAAGCAGGGAACCATCTGTGTCTGCGTCGATTATCAGGATCTCAACAAAGCTTGTCCCAAAGACAAATACCCGACTCCCTTCATCGACCAAATCATCGACAATTGTGCTGGAAGCATCATTTTCTCATTTATGGATGGCTTTTCCGGATACAACCAAATTGAGATCCACCCGGTCGATCAATACAAGACTGCTTTCATCTGCCCTTGGGGAACATTTGCGTACCGCAAACTTCCTTTTGGCCTTAAAAATGCTGGCGCCACATTCCAGCGGGCCATGTATTATGCTTTCCATGATGTGAAGGACTTTGTGGAACCTCACTTGGACAATCTCCCTGCCCATTCGAAACAGTGTGAGTTCCACTTTGATCATCTGACGACTGTTTTCCTCAGATGCAGGTGGTACAACATCTTCCTGAATCCTCACAAAAGCATTTTTTATGTTGAGTCCAGACGCCTCCTAGGCTTCATCGTCTCCAAATATGGGATCCGTATTGATCTCTCAAAGGTGGAAGCCATCGTCGCTCTTCCACCTCCAACCAATATTACAGAACTTCAAAGCCTACAGGGCAGAGCAACTTACTTACGACGCTTCATTTGTAATTTCGCACAAAAGACACAGGGTTACATGAGATTAATGAAAAAGGACGTCTCGTTCATTTGGGATGACCATAATCAACAATCTTTTGATAGTTTGAAGCATTCCATCATGCATGCTCCTGTGATCCAACCGCCGAATTAATATCAAGATTACATTTTATATCTCGTTGCTTCCAACACCACTATCGCCATGGTTTTGGTTCAGGAAGACCAGGACGCCTAGGAACATGTGATCTATTATGCCAGTAAAGGTCTCATCGACGTTGAAGCTTGCTATTCACATGTTGAGAAGCTCACTCTCACGACAGTCATTGCCGTGTATAAATTACGACATTATATTCTGCTCCGCACCACCACCATCATCGTCGATTCGAACCCCATGTACCATGTTCTGACATGTCAAGTGCTTGGGGGCAAGTATTCATGCTGGATTGTGATACTGCAAGAGTTCGATCTTCTTTTCGAAAAAGCTAAGTCTAAAAGGTCTTTGGTGTTTGATGAGATTATTTTTGACCTCCCCCGTACTGATGTAGAGTCTGATCCCAATGAATCCTTTCCAGACGAGTCATTGTTTCTTATCAGTACGTCTGATCCATGGTATGGAGATATCACATTATATCTCCAAACCCAACGTTTCAATCTCGAATTGACTCGCGATGATCGTCGTCGTATATGCCACCACGTAAAGTATTATGTGATCATCAGTGACACTTTGTACCATCGTGGTATCAACTCTATCCTTCGACGTTGTCTGACTCATGAAGAGGCCAAACACGTTCTAAATGACAGCCATGCAGGGGCATGTGGTGGTCACCTCTCTGGGATGGCTACAGCCCATAATATTTTGTGCGTAGGATATTTTTGGCTGACTATATTTAAAGATTGTATCAAGGCCATTAAAAAATGTCCTCCATGTCAACATTTTCATACTAAGAAGCACACTCACCCCGCCCCGTTACACTCGGTTATTTTCGTTGGCCCCTTTGCTAAATGGGGCATTGATTTCATGCACTATAAGCCTACCTCGGTCGGGGGGCATAGTTACGTCATTATAGCTGTGGACTACTTTACAAAGTGGGCCGAAGCAATTCCTACATATGCGAACAATGACAAGACCACCGCACTCTTCATGTTCAATCATGTAATAGCGCGGTTTGGAGTTCCTCAAGCAATAGTCACAAACCATGGTTCCCATTTCATGAACCACATGGTTGACGAGTTGAGCGATAGATTGGGTTTTTGCCATGAAAACTCAACGCCGTACTACCCACAGTCGAATGGACAGGTCAAGGCCATTGACAAGGTCTTGAAAACCATGGTCCAATGAATGGTAGGTATGCACAAGACCAATTGGCACAACATGCTCTTCTCCGCACTTTGGGCTTATAGGACTTCCGTAAAAACCACCACTAGATTCACTCCTTTCCAACTAGTGTATGGATTGGAGGCAGTCCTTCCTATAGGGTGTGAGATTCCATCTCTCAAGCTCGCCATCAAATTTCTCCCGAACACCACTGCCGAGGAAGAACGCTTCCTCTACCTAGCTAAGCTCGATGAGACTCGCCAAGATGTCGCTCTTGCCAATGAGGCCCATAAGAAATGCATCAAAGCGCAGTACGATAAGTTGGTAGAACCTCACGTTTTTAACGAAGGAGATTTGGTCCTTACTTACGATAAAAAACATGATAAGTTGGGGGAAGGTAAGTTTGAGTCCATGTGGCATGGACCTTACATAGTGAAATGTGTCTTAGAGAAGGGTGCTTACGAACTTGAGGATTATGATGGGATATCTTTGGGTGAACCCCATAATGGGATTTACCTGAAGAGGTGCTATGCTTGAGTCTTTCATGCATAAGTACTTTTGTATATACCGTACATGGCATGCGTGTGTGTTTTTTGTATGGTGTGACGCTTTGTTTTTCTTTTGTGTGTTTTAGGTCTTACTTCGTTTCTTATACCATGTTTTGTCTGCGTTTGCAGATGGCAACGTGCTATCGATTCGCGGATGGCACCAGCCAACATACTCATAACCTTGCTTTGGCAGCCTAGGTACTCTATTCACCTACTGGCGAGCTCATTAGCTCGGGGGGAATGTGTCTAGGTTTCGCAACTAACAATGCTGCAGAATATCAAGCAGTCATTGGAACCCTAACTGACACCATTTATTTGGGTATGGACCATGTTGTCATCCATTTGGACTCTCAACTAGTGGTCTCTCATCTTAACTGAGTTTACGCCATCCGCAATCTTTTTTTGCTTCGTCTATATCGATGAGTCCGTCTTGTGGAAAGGTCCTTTGAGTCCATTCAGTACGTGCGCATTCCACGAGACGTTAACACAGTGGTCGAATCTATGGCCAACTTCATCTTGGATTGGTACATTGCACACATATAAGCATATATCATGAATTGTTAAAGTAGACTTAACCTGTAAATAATTCATTTCATAAGCAAACACATAAGCAAGACCACATCATTCACTCATTTGAAACACATAATGTATAAATCGTCGGAATGTCTGTATATATATATAATCTCAAAAGGTAGTGTTGGTACAAAAGTCTGAAGCATGACGGCTTTCAGTGAGTCTCTACAAAATATGAAGCCTCGTAGCTTTCATTAGTACAAAAATCTGATGCCTCTAAGCTCTCAACACACACACAGTAACAACATATGGCCTATCGTCTGGCCCGTACAACCCTAGGTGGTCTAATAGCTCGAGCCTACTGAGCGTGGAAATAGTCCACTGCTCTCGCAACCCTGCGAAGCAGTGCATTGAAGCGCGTAGTAGCTCTAACCATGTGTACCTACATGGGCCGCGACACCTCATCTACTGTCGGCTCAGGAACGTCTAGTGTCAACCCACTCAGGTTGGCATAGACTATGTCCATCTCCGTGATGGCAGCATGCACAGCTGGACCCACAACTGCTCCCTCTCCTCTCTCTCTCCTATCTAGAAGAGAGGTCCCCACTGGTCATATAGGCCCCACATGTCACATCCCCAAATATCGTAAAAATTTAACAATTTTTAAAATAGTAATAAATACTGAAATTGTCAATGCAGAAAATAAAATAATGTTTAACTCTTTTTTATTAACTTAATTAACGATAATAATATGTCGTAGCTCTTAAGAACAATTTATGACGATGGTCGTATTTGCAAACACGGAAATAAAATGGATATAAATCTTTTAACAAAAGTCAACTACGATGTCTACAAATCATGCGTAATCATATAAATTCACCTATCATATGAAATAATAATTATGCAACTTCTTTATTACTGAAGGGGAAAGTTTATAACTATATATTAATTTTAGTCAAGTATCCCAACCAACAATAAAAGACATTCAAATGGCCGTCATAAGAACAATATGATACAACAATGAATTGAACTTCATAAAAACAATATGACACAACAATGAATTGAACTTTACCAAGTGTTAGTGACAAGATATATACTTTAAACATAAACAACAAAACTACCATAAGCATACACATTATACATGTAACTTATGAAATAGACATGTATCATACTTTTAATAAAACAATTTAACATTTAAGATCACACTTCTCTAGTAAATTAAAACACATCAAGTACACATAAGAAAGAGATGTGTATACGTGGTTCACCCAACTCTTTGGGCTACATCCACCAAGGAATTGTTGCATCTTTATTCATCAAAAAGAGGAGTACAATCTGCGACACAGTGTGTGCAATATTTTCAAAGCCTCTCAGAGAGAACACTTTCCAAACAAACAATCGTCTTTCTTGAAGGCATTCTGCTAATCACAACTAGACCATTATATTTTATACATTGAGACGCTACTCCCTCCCCAAGGATTCTATGATAGGAACATATCCCACATATCAATAAGGGTTTATACAGGGAAATGGCTTCCAATATGCCATCCCTTCACGCGGATCGACACAATAACAGTCAAGCATAACTATATAGACAATATATATCAATACTAACACCTGCATGTAGTTCCAACATATAGATGTATCTTACATCCTATGAACATATTTACGGTTAACAAGCTGAAGCACAAGCTTAACATAGAGATTCCCCAATCTCTGCGCAAACATACAAAGAGGAGCATTGGTTGCATCAAGATAATATATACATCCTATGAAATATTATACAGGGATTGGCTACCCCATAGACATCCCACCCCCACAGCATCTGCACATTCTACCTAATAACATATCATATCAAATGTATGCAGCGGGATCTAACTCCAAGTCCCATGCGCCAACAACCAAACATCAACTAAATAAAAGTAATAGGCAAGTAAACCAATGACATGGGTATGTCATCCAGCATGTAATTATATACAAATAAATTGTCCAAACATCCACGATAATCTGCGCAATAGACAAAAGAATAACTTGAAAGTATGTTGTAAAGTATAAAAATCAGAACTCACGCAAGCATAAACACAACACAAGGTTCAGTTCTATGCGCAAGGGGGATAAAACCCTGGGGTCGGCCTTCCCCAGCCATCCCATCTTTAGCCTCTGCGCAGTCTACACTAGCACATGCATAAGCTTATGCCCAGGGGAAAAGGGGACCAGGATCAGGCTTGGCTATCGCTCCTTTCCCAAACAATAAACACATATATATAAATTTCCAGGCTATAAAATGAAAGAGTACAAGGATTTATCTCCCTAGCTTCTGCACAATAGGAAACAAAGGCACAAAACGTCCAACATTTAAATGCGATATGAAGCACCTGTAGATGAAAATAACATACAAGGGTTCTTCCCCAATCCCTTCGACGGGCAGCAATATGTAAAAATATTATATGAAACAGAAAATATTCTGGGTCCTCCCCCAATCGGCTGCTATACCCCATCTCAATCTGGAGACTATACAGGGGTCTGCGCAGTCAATACTTTCACCTGTTTATCATTCTATCTAAAATATAAGGACAGGAAATCGATTTCCCAATTCTAAGCGGTCAGCAATTTAACAAGCACACTTTGTCATCGTATCCAAAGAGTATAAACAAGAATCCTTTCCCCAAAGGATCCTCACACACAACTGAAGGCAAAATCTCAATAAGTTACAGGAAGCTTACATCTAACAGATACGCATCTAGAAGTATAAAGAGATTACTCTTCCTCAAATCTCAATAACAATACAGGAGTAGCACGCTGGCTGTAGAGATGAAACAAGAGAAAAGAGATCGACAAGCATCCGTTTTCAATTCGAAGGAATTCCCTCAACATAGAGGGCAACGAAATTCATCTATCGGATCTCTCCGTAATGCAGCAATAACAAATGTAATGTAGCTCAACCCAATATGCCACCACTCCGCGCCGCACACACCTCCCGATCATACAAATGTAATTAAGCAATGTAATACAATATACAAACTCCAACAATCACAGTCCTAACAAAAGAATGCATCCCCCCCGGAACTCGCCAAAAGGAAAAACGCAGCCATTGCTGGCAGCGACCCAGCAATAAAACATCATCTCAGAAAAAAAGATAAAAAAAACACCCCAATCATCCACACCAAAGCAATTTACACAGAATTTATGAGGCTGGGAGCATATACATCCAATCGAATGGATGTGTACAGGGAGTCATTGCTGGCCATCCCCCTCACCACAGGAAATCGATCCAAAAATTAAATGCATCTCCGAAAACAAGATAATAACGCAGGTATGGAAAAGATCAACCCTAACGCAGCAATGAAAGTGCCCAAACCAATACAGGCCCACGTAATATACGTTATACGTAGAAGACATAAACATTACCATATAAGTTACAAGCCATCATAAATACATCCCCGAGACTTCGCCCATCCTCTCTTTTCATAACGCACACCAACATAGTAAAAATTTAACAATTTTTAAAATAGTAATAAATACTGAAATTGTCAATGCAGAAAATAAAATAATGGTTAACTCTTTTTTATTAACTTAATTAACGATAATAATACGTCAGTTCTTAAGAACAATTTAGGACGATGGTTGTATTTGCAAACACGGAAATAAAATGGATATAACTCTTTTAACAAAAGTCAACTACGATGTCTACAAATCATGCATAATCATATAAATTCACCTATCGTATGAAATAATAATTATGCAACTTCTTTATTACAAAAGGGGAAAGTTTATAACTATATATTAATTTTAGTCAAGTATCCCAACAAATGATAAATACAAAAAATTAAACAATCATCTAACAAATCGGCTCATATTTGAGTGTTTCCATGCAGATCTTACTCATTAGTGGTAATCTTATTTGTACTTGGACTAAACAACAAAATACATTCATATGGCGGTCATAAGAACAATATGATACAACAATGAATTGAACTTCATAAGAACAATATGACACAACAATGAATTGAACTTTACCAAGTGTTAGTGACAAGATATACACTTTAAACATAAACAACAAAACTACCATAAGCATACACATAATAAATGTAACTTATGAAATAGACATGTATCATACTTTTAATAAAGAAATTTAACATTTAAGATCACATTTCTCTAGTAAATTAAAACACATCAAGTACACATAAGAAAGTGACGTGTATACGTGGTTCACCCAACTCTTTGGGCTACATCCACCAAGAAATTGTCGCATCTTTATTCATCAAAAAGAGGAGTACAATCTGCGATATAGTGTGTGCAATATTTTCAAAGCCTCTCAGAGAGAACATTTTCCAAACAAACAGTCGTCTTTCTTGAAGGCATTCTGCTGATCACAACCAAACCATTATATTTTATACATTGAGATGCTGCTCCCTCCCCAAGGATTCTATGATAGGAACATATCCCACATATCAATAAGGGTTTATACAGGGACATGGCTTCTAATATGCCATCCCTTCACGTGGATCGACACAATAACAGTCAAGCATAACTATATAGACAATATATATCAATGCTAACACCTGCATGTAGTTCCAACATATAGATGTATCTTACATCCTATGAACATATTTACGGTTAACACCATATGGAAAGTCCTCCACCATCAGTAACTGGCCCTCCATCCAAGTGAAGAACTTAGGAGGGAATCCGATGATAGGACCCCCACCATGTCGGGCTATCACATCAGTCCACCTAGCCATGTGTGGATCCCTCAGGTCCCTATCCTCTAGTGGTACCTAAGGATGCAAAAGGGGAACCCGCTCCAGTAAAAACGAGATCACTATAGATCCATAGCCAAACTGTTTGAGCTCTCCCCGCCGACACCTTGTCAGCTGAGCTCGCATGTTTGCGAGGAATCCCTTGCACCAGTTAAAGATCTTCGGAGACATACAGTCCTCCGCATAAAGCATTTGTGCCCTGGTGGCTAAGTGAGGAGCTTGACTCCCCACCATCCTTGTAATGGTGAATAATATGGCACGTAATGGACGCTCCTGTACATCTTTGATGGGAATCTTCCCACTAGATGCATGGGAGTTGGGACCACAATGCTGCCAGATCATATCTTCCACAGTCTGATCACTCCCACATGATCCAGTAAGTAGCACATTGTCCCCCCTTCGGGACAAATCGGTTAGAAAGTAGATGTCCTCAACATCTATGGTAAGCTCGTGCTCACCGATCACAAAGTATTGCTGGGCCGCATCCTAGCATTGGAGCATAAGAGTCAATAGTTGAATTTGGGATCTCATCCCCTAAATGCAGAAGAACTTGAGGAGCCCACAGTTCCTTAATGCTTCCACACAATGCGGATCATTCGCAGCTTGCTCATCATCTAATTCATGTTCCCTTTCCCTCCATTCCAAAACCATTTTGGATGCTTGGAACCTGCCAACAGGAGGTTTTTAACAGTGTTAGAACTTGCTTCACCCATTGGAAGTCCCTCTTTTGAGTTTTGTTTGAGTTTGGGGATGGGCGTCGCCATTGTCACACCTTGTTTTTGCAAATAGAGCAACATCGTCGCAGTCCATGTATACGACATTGGCGACGACTCGGTCTCATCGCAGTTCCTGAAAGGTCAAACTGCGACGAGCCAAGGGCGTAATGGTCCTTCCCAAATCAAGCCAAAACCCAAAAAATGACTGAAATTCAAAAATGTAAACCACTACAAACATGCTGGATGAAGTTTAGGGTTACCTGTTCCTCATGGCGGCTGAAATGGCTGATCGAAGCTCCTGGAATCGACAAGTGAATTTTTGGCTCCAAATGACACTACTCCTCCCAAATTTGGCAAATAGAACAATGGTGACTATGTTTGGTTTTTATTTCTATTTATAAATAAAATGGAATATTCATTTTTCAAATATTTTGATGTTGTTATGCCATTTGCTATAGTTTGGGTCGATTTTATTATTTTTGAACATTCGGTTGACTATTTGACCTAGTTTCCGAGTGTGCAGGAGTTGTGAAGTGTCTTTCTACACCGTTTTCATATTGGAACGGTCATCTCAGGTATGAACACCCCTTGTGAATTTTTGTCGTTTATCTTTTTTCGATAGATTGCAATTAATGAGTTGACTCTTTGTTCTTTCTCGTGCTCTTGAAACTATGAGAATACGTTACCGAGTTACGATTTATCACTTTTCTGGGCTCGTTAAACTCTTATGGAAAAGGAACCCCCCTGGAGTCTATCTTTAAGCTCTTTTCAGGCTCTTGAAATATGAAAAGATTGCCAAGTGAACTTGTCGCATTCACGCTTGTAAAAGAATTTGAATGGCCGTCTTCCTAGCGATAGTTTACCCCTTTTTCGAACCAGGAGGCACTAGTTATGAAAAAGCTATACTCCAGCCAATCATGACTGGAAGAGTCCTCTCCCGCGCTGTTTTACCCTTTCTCGGGCAATAAGGCTAATTTTACGAAAAAGGACCATTGGAGTCTTCTTTAGTTCGATGCTTAGATCTGACAAAAGACTTATAGGAAAGAAATAAAATGCATACCTTTAACATATCAGTCTCTGTAGTCAGGAACTTATCCCTCTATAACATCTTTTCAGCTGCAATTCGAGCAACCAAAATTTCCGCTTGTCTGCAATTACTTTCATCAAGCCAACTTCTCAAACAAGTTCAAAATCTTAGTGCAATGAAGAGGTTATGTTCCTCGATAAGGTGGCATTCCAAATCAAAAAGATGGACATGCTATTTGAGATTACTTAATCTACTACCAAATGATACATGTGCATGCCTAAGAAGAATAACCACATGATCAATTAAGACATAACTTTACAACATGTAGTTACCTCTCTCTTTCTTCAATTAAATCATTCAATTGTTGTCTTAGCTTCTGCACTTCATGTTCATGCATCATTATCAAGTAAATAGATTCGGAAATTTTCTCATTGAGCTTCTTTGACAACTATTACAGAGCATCTTCCAAATTATAAACCTTTTCCTGTGACTCTTCATTTTGATGCCGAGCTTTTTCTTCTATCTTTTGTACTTGTTGATTATCTAGTACAGACTAGTATGAAAGCACAAAAGAAGATGACAAAAATATTAGAGAAATAAAAATTGTTAACACCAAAAGCAAAAAGACTTGTGAGCTCAGAAGATAACTCACAGCATAGTTGGTCATATCCAGTTTAACTCCAAGCAAATCCCTTATGACATCATTTGTCATACTCTCTGCTGCAGCCAGCCTAGCATTGAGCATGAATATCTGAGAAGCAGAAACACAATAACTGCTTTAGAAACAATATAGGTCAAATTTATGCTCTTTGTTGTCACTATATTAGGATTCATCATAAATATCTCAGAGGGAACAGAAAGATAATATTGATACAAAAACCAATACGGGTTAAAAAATTTACTCCTACAAGTAAAATAATTGCTAGTTAAATCATCACTGCATCCATCAAATAGATATGCCAAAAACTTAAATCATCACTACACCCGTGAATGAAATAAGTGATTAAATCAGCACTGCATCCATCAAATAGATATGCTAGAAACTTAAATCATCACTACATCCTTGAATGAAATCAATGGTATGTAAGAAGGTAATACGAGCTAAAGTTGGAGGATTCCATCACTGATTTCATTTTATAATATGTTGACTATTGGTTGTTTTTTGATAAAAGCTACTTACAACTTTCCTTTGGTTTGGTAATTACTATTAGTTAGGACTTACAACTGGCCTCATCTACACAACTTGGCACTAGATTTTCAAAATATTGTTCTACAATTCCAAGGTATCAATGCAAAGAGAAACCATGTACCTCCTTTTGTCGAGCCGCAATAAGACCTTCAATTTCTTCTATACGTCGCTTGGAAGCATGCAGCTCTTCATCCCTCTCTGAATTCATCTATTGCGCTAAACCTAACCCAATACATTTGAAAGGTGACCCTGAACCTCTAGAGTGAGTCTAGACTTAGCAGTAGTATTTTCCCATGTCTTATTCGTATATGAAGCCATAGCACTGGAGTTTTTTTTCTCACCCTTCACTTGATTTTCCATGGCTTCCAATGCTTTTTCATGCCCATATTTGTTTAAAATTATCTAAATTTACAAGTATGAAAGAGGGACCAGTATGTCTCACAAATATAAGATTTGTGTGATGTACTGAATATTTCTTCAATGACCATAGAAACCAAGGTAACTGGCTCATCCATCTCAAAACAACTAAATTCAACTTGTTAACAATTTAAATGTGTGTATTCTGAAAACAATATCTCAGAGGAAATGTCATGGTCACCTGTGCGGAACATATAAGCAAAGATAGCAACAACCAATCAGGAATAAGGGCATTGATAAGAGCTTTAAGAACCATCCTCAGACTTGGAACTGGAAATCCTTCTATTATGGTTTTGTAAATATATATTCTCCGTTAATAGAATCTCATTTTACCAGCCAAAACAAAATGATTGGTAATTTTGACAGGATCCCATCCTTAGTTCACTTTGTAGTATGTTGTGTGTAGAGATGACAATCATAATAGCAGTAGAAGGAATTGAAGTGGGGCACAAGAGCACCTGATGTATTATGAAAAAATGGAAATCAAAGCATCCATTAAGATCCTTGAAGCTTGAGATACTTCCCTGAATGCCACCAAAGAAAAAGGTTTCAAGACAGACAACATATAAATCAATGATATGACCTGTTTCATGTAACTTGGATGGAGTAGAATCCTAAGTTGCACTGAAACGGATATGGATACCAGCGGGGGGCGCGAGGGGGATGGTCTTATAACTTAGAAATTATCAGTGTAAATATCCAAGTCGAAGCATTTTCCATTTCCCTAAACTCGTATTGTTATTATTGATGAATTAAATATTTCCTTGCAGGAATTTACACATTAAATATCAGACTTTGCATTCTCATATTTCTGGACAATTTAAAGGTAAAAATCTAAAAGCACCAAATCAGGTAAATTTCAGGTTACAGTGTAATCAACTGAGTTATTAATTCCGGTGCACAACTGAATATTTGTGTACAATATTTTTTGTTAATGATGTCTTGAAAGATGACTAATGTAATCTACTTCCTATTACTTTAAATGGTAACAAGTTCATTAATTTATAAAAAACCTAGGCTCACCAAGAATTCAGATGTTCACAACCACCCACATATCAATCCACCTCACTCACTTGATGATACATGAACAATTAAAACGCTCCAATAAAAAATTCAAATGAGGAAATCTTTCAGTACGTAATGGACAACCTCTTTCACCCTTCTCAATGAATCAAGTTTTCCTATGTGAACAGATTTACCCTCCCAAATAACCCTAACACCACAACCTATTTGTACTTTGTTGTTGATGACCATACATCCATCAACACGCCCACAACCACTCATGAAGACAACTCCAATAGGTATGGATGTCATCAACAAGATCATAATGAATCTGTGTTACACCCCCCCCCACCCCCTAATTTTTGCAAGGGAGTGATAAGGAAAATTTCTTCATTCACACTCTAGCAGTTCAAGGTTTGTTTTGTCCTTTAACACAGAGAATTTTTGTTTGAGATTCTGAAATTGATAATGAAAGCTACAAGAAATAATGTAGAATAGAAACTCCCTTTTTCATAATAAAAAAGAATGTTCACAACAATAATGGAGCTTTAAACAGTCCTCTTCATCCATCATGTTGAAGATAATAAGAAGTGCCCATATCAATGCACCTTTGAAATCTTCTTTTAAGTAATGGGAGATTTTGTAGTATCCAAGCATGTTTCTAACTTTCTGACCTTCTTACAGCAGTAAACGGTAGTAAAAACATATTATTTCCAAGTCTGGGTGTTTCTAAGCAGGAAATATGGTGGCTACCGGTTGCAGCAACCCTAAATGTCAATGACCTGTTTCTTCTGTGTTGGAGAATGCCAAACAATTGAATGAGTGATCCAAAAGTGAACTGTTCCTGTAGCAAGCAGTTTTTGGAACATGTTGTCGAGACTTTCACTGCTTCAGATGTATTGTCACTTTTCACACCTCATATCCAAGAACCTTAGCAGTCAAGATATTCCCAAATCCTGTAGTATGCACCCAGATCCCATATTGGCTAAAATTTATAACAAGAGTGATGTTGCTAAGAAAGGTATGAAACCATAAATGCATCCTCATGCATTTGAGAAGCCCCAAATTTCTGAAGCCAACCTGTTCTGGGAAAAAATGAGGGTAGGGTTGACTTATATTTATGAAACCTGGGACCGACTTAATTTTTTTTTTCATAACTAGTATATATACCATCTTTTAGGGCATCTGTTTGGAATCATTGTTGATGTTTAACGACAACTTGATTGGTAGTTGTTGGGAAGTAAAAGGGTTGAAATTTCAGACCTAAAATATTCATAAAACAAAGCTAGAGATGGGTCAATACATGGGTGTTAATAGACTCTGAAAATGCACTCACATCAACTATAAAACCCCCAGGTCACAACTAGCATTACTGTGCCTTATTTCCAGCCAGGGGAGTGATGTACCCAGTCAACATTTGAAGGATACAAAGGGCCAATTCATCTTGAGAAATTCATGTAGACCTGTAATTTCACCTATAGCAGTCATCCTCTCTCACTTGGAGGCATATTTTAGTCTTTTGCATAAGGTTTTATGCCCTAAATTCATGGCATTTGAGGGGATTTTTACCGCCCAGTTTACACAGGTTGTTCAGCAGACAGAAGACACCAAAAATCTAGGGAGCCTTCAGTCCCTTCATTCAAGTTGAACATACCCTGCTTCTTTCATGTGCTTCAATAATCTCAAATTTTTTGCATATATAGTCATTGTTTGTGGTTGGGAACTATATCATACTGCAAAAGAATGAATTGTGTTGCTAACCTCAATCCAGCTCACTCTAGGTTGATTTTCACTCCATTTAGTTTCATCGACATACTTCCTATTCGTCATAATTCTCCTGCTTACGCAACCTCTTCTTGGGTTTGTGCTCCTGCTACTGATGGAGAGGATATAGTGCCTGTTGCCGAGGATCTAGTATGAATATTCGGGAAGGAAGGGAAACCAATGAGGAGAATCCATTCTGATGCATTAAACTTGTCTCGACCATTTTGATCATATTTCCTCCATCTTTGAAAAAATTAGTTTCATATCGTTTTAGTAGACTGAAATTGAATGACTTACATAGAAGGAAAACAAAACAATCTAAAATCCAATTTCACTACAAAGTAAAATGGGAAATAAGCTTAAACTTGTTCAATAACAAATTTTTGAGAAACCTTCCAAGCAATTGTTATACCTCAATATTACACTTGACAACCTAGTGTCGCATCTTTGCACCAAATCACATAGACGACAGAAGACCATTGACTGAACAATGAAGAAAAATCTTTTTTTCTGCCATCTGTCAACCCCACTTGGTCCTATTTACAAGCACTACCGTGGCCTGCACATCTACTGGGGAGTAGTAGTTATCACTACCGCGCGTTTCTCATCCTCTATGGCGTAGTACTACCACGCTATGCTCAGCCTTAGGGGCGTGGTAGTCCACTTATATCCTTTTTTCCATGAAGTTTGGGATCTCAACCCTCGAGATATTTTGTTGGGATTACTATCTTTGATTCGATCCCAACCCCCTCTCTATTTAGTTGGCTTGATCCACTAAACACTCCATAGATCCACACTTCTCTCTTGTTGGTTAACGTTCCCACATGCTATAAGAGAGAGACCTTCCATGAGCCAATGGAAGGAATTTTGGGGCATGAAACCTATGATCATAAGCCTTTTGTGGATACAGGTGGAAGCATTTGGAGCTGAAGGATTGGCTTGGAAATCAAGCAACCTTTGTAAGCACTTTTCAAGCTTCTTAATAATATAACTTTCCTTTTTTCCTAATTCATGTGTATTGATTATGTTTCAGTTTCATGAATTATATCTATATAGATTTGGAATTTAACTTGTAATTCAAAGACATTGGAAGATTGCATGTGCTTGTATATTGTTTTGTCTCTATAGGTCTATTGTGAGGAATCTGGGATCAAAGCTGCAAGTAGGACAAACGCTGAGAGTGGAGGTGAGTTACTTTCTCTCTTTCCCCTTAATGTAAAATCTCTGAAATACTAGTTTAATCCAGGATCCAAGATTACATTTGTTTCATTTTTGTCTTAGCATAGAGCTAGCTTAATCTACTTTATCCTAAGAGAGTTTCTCTTTATCCATAGGGAGAAATATCTTCAACAAAAACTGGCGACTCCGCTGGTTTGAACTCTTTTAGATTGAGTTCTTTCACTTTCAGTCATCCTTGATTGTGATTTTTCTCTTCCTTCAAACCAGTAGTGGAAATTGGTCTTTTTGACCTCCATTCACCCCCTTTCCCTCTACATTAGCTCTCTACCTTTGATCATTGAGTCCTCTGGGTCTGCACACCCTTGAAAAGTCTAGAACTTTTCTTAAAGTAGTGCCCTGTCCATCCTTTTTACCAGTACCGTGCCCCTGTAGCTGCCTATAGAGTGGTAGTACTATGCCCTTCACACAGTCTAGAACATGGTAGTTTACCAGTACTGCGCCTGGAGTTATGGAAATCCCGCAGTAGTCCCTATAAATTTTTGTTTATCTTAATTTGTTTGGTTCCTACAGGTCATTTATGACCTTCTCTGCCTTGGGTTGATTTTCCTGTTGCTCCTTAGCACCCTGCAACTTGCTTAGCCACAACACCATGCTTCCACTTTATTGTGTAAATCCTTGTAGACATTTTTCAAAACTTTGGGTTTATGGTCATTAATTATCATCATATCTACTTCTCTATTCCCAATTGCTTATTGTCTACATACCCTATTATTGTTAGCCAGTTGCAAGTTTCTTTGGTTTGTTTGTATTTTTGGTTTGAGCTTGTATTCTTTGAGTTAGTGGCATCATTTGCATCTTGATCACCCCTTCATTATTTTTGCATTACCTTGATCCTTTCATCATAATCAAGTTTTTGTCACTATTTTCTTTCACTTTATTATATAATTCTTAACATTACATCATTCTTACAAGCATTATCTTTTCCATTACTGTTATTAAAATCAATATTGGAAATTATCTTTTGAGAACATTGTTTTTCCTATTTGAAAAGATCCAGTCATACTTTTGCACATTAGGAAGTGACTCATTCATCTCTGTTTGCCACATAAATTCTCATTTTGAAGCGTCATTATTGTAGATCAGTTACATTTGAAAGTAGTGTTTGTTTCAGTTTGGCTTATTCGAAAAAGAAATAAAAAGTTGTTTTGGAGTGGTTTTCTTTTCATTCCTTTGAAAAATTCATGCATTATGATCGAAGAACTCTCTCTTTACTTTAGCTAGATTTCATCGAATAAAAGGCTCATTTCGATTCATTCTTATTTGCATGGTTTGGGTTGTCATACTATCTCTTGTTCCGATTTCGTGTCGATGATGTGGGAATCATCATGGCCCACCTTCGACAAGTCTATTCCTATCGACATCAAATCACTATCCAGGAATTAGGCTTAGGAGTCAAACCATTAGTACCTTGTTACCTACATGCCTCAATGGCAGGTTTCCTCATATTCAAAAGTAGGTTTTCATCATTGACCTCTGATTGAATGATCTCTCGGATGCTCGACATCAACTCCTTTATTTGCATTTCATTGAGATGTACTATAGACACCTCGGGGATCATTGTCATCATTGGTGATTCCCTTGCATTTGTTAATGGTTCACATCATTGACTGGTAATCAAATGATTTCTACCATGTTCGACTTCAACTCCTTGTAATCACATGGCTAGATTCGTATAGTTTGCGATTGAATAGAAGACCCTAGACACCTTTTTATATTTTGATTATGTCCAGGTTGCGATGGAGATTTCTTCTGTATTGTCACACATATCCACCTATGTATTGGTTGTGGCTGTGTCATTACTGTCTCATGGATCTACGATTGTTCATAGTAGCCATGATTAGTCTACAGTCTATATCATCTTAGTACTCATGGATCCACAATGTATTGGTCGGCAGCCATGCTTTGAGTCAACTGTTTCCGAGCATGGGAATTCCCGCCTTGGTGGTATATCTGACACTTTGTTTCTGTTTCAGCTCCTTGTTGCTCCCCTCGATGCTATCTCCGCACAGTATTTGTAAATTTTTTCGGCCATCAGTCTCTTTTGACCTCACACTTTATGGGGCATCTGTTATACCTCAATATTACACTTGACAACCTAGTGTCGCATCTTTGCACCAAATAACATAGACGACATAAGACCATTGACTGAACACTGAAGACAAATTTTTTTTTGCCATCTGTCAACCCCACTTGGTCCTATTTACAAGCACTACCGCGCCTTGCACATCTACTGGGGAGCGGTAGTCAGCACTACCGTGCGTTGGTCCTCCTTTGTGGCGTAGTACTACCCCGCTATGCTCAGCCTTAGGGGCGCGGTAGTCCACTTATAGCCTTTTTTCCATGAAGTTTGGGATCTCAACCCTCGAGATATTTTGTTGGGATTACTATCTTTAATTCAATCCAAATCCCCTCTCTGTTTAGCTGTCCTGATCCACTAAACACTCCATAGATCCACACTTCTCTCTTGTTGGTTAACCTTCCCACATGCTATAAGAGAGAGGCCTTCCACGAGCCAAGGGGAGGAATTTTGGGGCATCAAACCTATGATCATAAGCCTTTTGTGGAGATATCTAGAGGTGGAAGCATTTGGAGTTGAAGGATTGGCTTGGGCATCAAGCAACCTTTGTAAGCACTTTTCAAGCTTCTTAATAATATATCTTTCCTTGTTTCCTGATTCGTGTGTATTGATTATGTTTCAATTTCATGAATTATATCTATATAGATTTGGAATTTAGCTTGTAATTCAAAGACATTGGAAGATTTCATGTGCTTGTATATTGTTTTGTCTCTATAGGTCTATCGCGAGGACTATGGGATCAAAGCTACAAGTAGGACAAACGCTGAGAGGGGAGGTGAGTTACTTTCTCTCTTTCCCCTTAATGTAAAATCTCTGAAATACTAGTTTAATCCAGGATCCAAGATTACATTTGTTTCATTTTTGTCTTAGCATAGAGCTAGCTAAATCTACTTTATCCTAAGATAGTTTCTCTTTATCCGTAGGGAGAAATATCTGCAACAGCAATTCACTTGACCATGGTTTAGAAAGAAAGAGAAAGAAAAACATCATATTAATGTCCAAAAGTTACCAAAATAGGTCAATGGGACTAGAACTACAACACATCATAATATAGAGAGTAAAATAAGTTGTGTGCATCCCATAGGCCCAATAAAGAAACCAAGGATGTGGATAAACCCAATTAATTCATCTAATTTGCTTGATCTGTATGAAACAAGCACTGGTGAGATCTATCAGCTCACAAACATTAAGTCATTCAGTCAATTTACCAAGAAGCAAAAACTACTATTTTAGTTATATTCAGCTCAAAATGTAACATAAGTTATGTATCATTTACAGGTCAGAAAGTTTATGTAATTTCTAGCTTCTCAAAGGAGTTAGCATCATATCCATGATTCATCCAAAACCTCGTATTATCCTATCCATATCATGGTGCATGTTCAGGAGGTTCCTCATGACATTTTCACTTTCATCTTCCCAAGTGTTTGATATTGACCTGCATTCCCACCAGAGTGTAGGCTGAGCTCGACACCTTGCACGTCAGTTGATGGTTCCATATTTGACTTTTGTCAATCTGGTGAAAGCAAATTTACTTTTTATCAGCTGAACCAATCTTGAGGACGACCATTTTATGAATAGGATGTGATACATCAATGAACTGATGAATGCTATAATATTTAGAACTAGAAATATGGAGGTTGTTTGTAACGGTTCATGGGTTCAAGACAGTCCCTATTATTTAGAAATTCATTGTAAGGTTTTTGCAACTTGAATTATCAGGTCAGAGCATTTTTTATTACTAGTATCTTCTTTACTTGATGGGTCGTGCAGAGAAACACTTTGCATTGGAATTTTTTTTTTTTTAATATCTCACTGGAAAAGCCTTTTTTACACATGAAATGGGGCATACATTATAGACAAATATGTATGAGAAGACACAACTATAATGCTATTAGTTTACAGGAAAACTAGTTGATGAAGTATATTGCGTTAGCTATAAATCATTTTATGCTTTTGTTGGATTCTTCCACTATGATATGTCTAAATTTTCTAATATATCCTATATAGTGTGCTAACCCCATGTTAAACCATAGATGCCACATGACCAAACCTCGTATTCTCCTATCCATATTTTTAGCTTGATCCCAACAACAAAATCAAGGTGGAATAAAGGATATGCAATGATAACAACCATCGAAAGACAATGCCTCTAGCATCAATTCCAAGATATATGGGTTAAGATCTATGGAGATATGAGGCTATTTTCATGCCCAAATTTTCTTTTGATATCAATCTATTGCTGATTCAAGGTCTGAAAATGCTCAGGTTGCCAAACAATTGAGGTTTAACCATTACTTACTGCTGCAAGCATGCCTAGAATGTTGATTCTTCATAGAATTTGGGTGAAATCAAGCTTCCTTACCTCTGTTATGTTCCCGAAACTAACCTTACTTTTTTCCCAGAGTTGAGAATTACCATGATTTTCTACTGGTTTATAATGCTATTGTTGAGAAGGTAGGGTAGTCCCTAAATTGTGTCCAAAACTGTTGTCTCTGTCCATATTCATTCTCAACAATCTCATGAATTAACCCTAACCTGATTCCATAATCCCTAGCTCCTAACTTATTCAGATTGGAGCTCCTAAAACTTGGTGCCAAATGCAATGAAACTTTGACCTGTGATCACCCAATATCACATTTTTCTTAAGCCAAGTTTCACTGAATTTGGATTTGACTAGATAAAGTTACGTCTTCATGCACTCAAGCTACTCCTTGAAAGTGTTGCTCCAAGAACCTCTACTCTAATACCACTCATAATGAACCCAATACTATTATATAATTATACCATCTGTTATAAACAAAATTACCCAAAACATCACAACAAATTCTGAATATGCCAAATACAGACGTGTTGCATAACTCCTAAGTATAAGAGTGATGACTAGTTGCACAGAAACTCCTAAGAAATAGGAGAATAACCCCAAAAAGTGACAAGATAAAATAATTGTATTAATGTGGGTACAATGACCCCTCATATTTTATGAGGTTACACACATGATTCTCATCACATCTCTTGTGAAATCCTTCACAAGGATCAAGCTTGCAGTGGTTCATGGATAGGCATTTGGATGCACAGGACGTACACTTGTGTTCTTGACTTAGAAATGGCGCTTCTTCATGGTTGAGTTATGTCCATGGTAATTGGCTTAGAGGTATGGTGTGATGTGTTCTCATGTCTTCATGGTGATTATTGATGAAGCATCATGTGCCTAACAATTGAAAGGTAGAGGTATGCAATTAAAGACAACTGATTTATAACCATTTCAATACTTAAGTATCACACTAAATGTCTTTCTTAATCTCCCACTCACTATTTGTATTGATAATTATTATGTCAAAGCCATCCCATAGCCATAAAGGTTGTACCTATATCAATAAGAACTAAATCCATAAAATTTTATAAAAGTGCAAAATTTTGGCACAATGTTTGTATATGGGAATTACTATGCTTGAAGGAAGTTGTTATGGACAAGCTAAGGGATAACATGAGTTCTGTAGACAGAAACCCCCACCTATGAAACACTACTGGAAATGGAGAACTAGGTCTGTATTTATTCTTAAGTCATACGTCAGAAAGCATATCTAATCTCCTCTTAAGAAATTAGATAAGAAATCATGGTTGGTTGGCTAGGTCCATTTTGTTTATTCAACAACTAGTTAGTAGAGGTATTTCTACTGGTAATGAATGTTCCAGTTATTGGAATGAGAAGTCAGTGTCTATCTGATGATCACAATGGAGATACTTGATTCTTCCGACGTTGCAAAGCTCGCCAGGTTTGACTCAAACTCATGATTTAAAAAGAATTGACACATAAAACAAGCCAAGATCACTCAGTGACAAGTCAAGATCATCCCCACAAATCTTGCTCATCAATGGCCAGTTCAGCTCACAAGCACATGGTCAAACTATTTTTTTTGGGAGAAAACATATATTGATGTCTAAAGTGGCAAAATTCAAACTGCCAAGGTTATGAAATCCCAAATTTACAATCATAAACTCAGGAGAAATATGTTCAATATTCTCAAAGCCTTCTATCCACAAAACATAGAAAACTAGCTAATGCTAATTTATTATAACATCCTGATCCATACATAACCTCAAAAACTATAAACTAGACAAAACATCACAGATAATTCTGGAACAAACAGAGATTTCCCAACAAATTTCATTTGACAGTCAGGTGAGAATCCTGCTTAGTGAATCAATGGCATCTGAACAGGTCATCCACCAAGACCTCTACTTCAATGATAGTTTCCTGCTGACAGTTGGGAAAATTTTCCACAGTGACTTCCAGATTCCTAAGCACTTTCATCTTGAATTCTTCATCACTCTACCATGAATCAATGATTTCCTACATTCCCATGTCAACCCCCAATTGGTATAAGGCACTACACATTTCCTACTTAAACCAGTTCTCAGCCTCATCTTGAATTCTTCATCAATCTAACATGAATGAATAATGCCCTGCATTCCAATGTCAACCCCCAATTGGTATAATGCACTACACATCTCCTACTTAAACCAGTTCTCAGGCTCATCTCTCTCTCCATTGTGGGTCCCCATTTGTCTGATGGTATCTGGTATACACTCATCTGACAATCTGTCTGCAAGGTTCATGGTATCTGTAGATCCAAACTAGTCCACTAGGCTACGGTTGCCATTAGAGGCACCACCACAAAGTGAATTTGGCCATTGGTAGTGGATACCATGGTAGTTTTTGGATCACTATTGGCTCCTCAAAGTTCTGTCTTTTTAGCAGTATCAGGTCAAATAAGTTAATACAACGTTTAACGCCAAGATTATCCCTAAAGAACAAGAGAGAGAAAAACTCCAGAAAGATATAACCATCATGCCTTGCTGCTTATTCAACTATAACAATGGATTCTTATTCTAGTTATAAATTATATTAAGATTGGAACTTGAAATATAACATAACCATGTGACTAGAATGACTTAACATTATGACACTTTGTTCAGAAATGCAGCTTATACTAACTTATAATTGTCCTTCGGCATAGCTGCCATGCTATGAGGAGCATTTACAGCTGTCAAAATAACCAAGGACTTGTAGCTGGCCTAATATGAATGCACTCGGGGATTTTGAACACATGTTTATGCATTATTACAAGCTCAAATTTACAAAGAAAAATACAAAATAATATTGACACACTATGAAGCTAACAGACACTATGGTTTATGATGCATTACTACAAGATCACCTATAGACACTATGGTCTGTGATGCATTGTTACAACATCACCTTCTTCCTCCGCTATACTCTGATATCCCTCTTCTTTGCATTGCTTAACTATAGAACAAAAATCATTACAATATAAACACAACATTTTTCAATCAAGGTGGTTAAGGTTTTAACTAAGTCACCTTACTCAAAAACACGGAACACGACTAATATCCCTCTTCTTTGCATTGCTCAACTATGGAACAAAAATCATTACAATATAAACAAAAAAATTTCAATCAAGGTGGTTAAGGTTTTAACTAAGTCACCTAACTCAAAAACACGGAACACGAGTACACAAAAATACGAGTGTAAGACATAGACATAGTGACCCACAGAATCAAGACACGAATGATACGTTTTATAAATGTCTTTCTTCTTTAGAATTTTGAATGGGAGAAATCTTATTAATTCAGATAAATATGATCAAGAATACAGGATTTGTCAAACTTTAGAAATCCTGTGGTGGATCCATCATTCTCAAACTGCTGGTCCAGTTCATGTGAACTAGGCTTGGGGGAAGCTATGCAAAAGAATGGAAAAACTATGTTCGAGGCTTGGAACACTGTGGCATCTGGTTAGATGATCGGGCGGACCAACTTGTTTGGTCTTGGAAAACGTCTAATGGACAGGTTACAGAATCCTTGGCATATGATACATTATCTTAATTCTTAGATATTCCAGAAGAAAAGAGGTCGTATAGGTTGCTCGCTGTGGAATTGGAATGCTCCTTTGAAGTTACAGTTATTCTGTTGGAATGCACATTTAAATGTATAACTATTGTGTTTGATGTTTTTTCACAGAATATTTGGACCGAAGTTCTTCGAGGCTTGAATTCAACTCTAGTTTGGGAACGTGTCTCGTTTGAAGGTAGCTTATGGACCTGGATTCAATCTTTGGGCTCTTTCATCAATTTACCTTTGTTTGTCATTTGGAGCATTTGGCGTTATCATAATTTGATCATCTTTGATAATGGGTAGCTTAACTTTTTATAGAATTACCTCCTAGATTGTTGGAGTTTTTATGGATTTCTACCAGAATAAAAAAGTGGCCATCGTCCATCCATTGAGTTTAACTCCTCTCATTTTGGAATTTACTGCGGGCTTTTTCAATGTAACTGCACAGTGTGAGAAATGAGGAGCAGGTATGATACTCAAATTGAATAAAGATCATTTTTTCCAGCTATGAATGGCATGTGGAACCAGAACAAACACATCAGCTGAGCTTTTGGCCCTACGGGGTTATTGCATTTTGCATGGAAAAATAATATTTCATCGTCTTGGAATATTTGGACAATCAAATGAGTTCAACCTTATATAATTCTAGAATAACTCAAAATATTTAATCTCTCTCCATACTTGAGTTTAAGATGAATTTATACTATTTTTTAAATTAATTCAGTAATTGACAATGAAATAAATTCAACCTTGTATAATTCTGGAATAAAATTATAATTTTATTAATTATAATAATCCTTACATATGCAAATATACAAGAAATTGAGAAGTGACCATCTTGAATACCGTGGCAGTGAATCTTTCAAATAACCCACCAAAATAATTACAATGTTGTCACATCATAAAGAAATATCTACATGGTGAAATATATTCAAAAGAGGGAATGTCCAGGCAATCTGCCCCCATTCAAATTTTAGAACTAATACAGACTACTACATTCCTAGCTTCAACATACATTTTATGCCTACAGACTACAACTGCCTTATTCTTGGCCTCTTCCATGTCATATTACTATCTCGGCATTCAAAATTAGCAAGGTAATAGGTTCTAGCCAAGAAATACACCAGAGCCTAGAATCTAACAAATTTTGGTTGCGGATGAAGGTCCTTTGCCTTCTTTAGAAGGTACGGTCCTTACAGGTTTTACCATCTCTAATTGATTACAAAAATCCATGCACTGGACTTAAAATTAAGAACCTGCTCACAATTTCCCATCAACACCAGCACTGATCTGTTTCCCAATTCCTTCTTCTCCAATGCCCAAATGAAGAGGATGGGGATGTTGCAGCCCTAGCACTGTCAAAATTGGGTATGAGGTGTAGAGCATCATATGCTTTTCTCCTCTGTGGAAAAGATCTCATTGGTTGTCTCTAGCTGGTGTAGGGGCATGACATCAGGGTGGTATTTCAGTGCTAGCCCTCTGTATGCAACCCTGATATCATTGAAGGAGGAATCACAGGGGACACCCAAAAGAGCATAGTGACTCTTTTTCCTGCTGAAAGCAATATCCCTCTTCTCTTTCGTTGCACAACTTCCCTCTTCTCTTTCGTTGCACAACTGGCATTGATGGTTTTGCCATTGAAGCTGGCAGAAGCCCTTAAAACCCTCTTGCCAAGACTCACCTGAGTACTTGAAACTAGGATTCTTGCGGGACTTGTTGGGGACGCCAATCCCACAGGGGGTTGAGCTCTGGGGTATGAGAGTGCGGAGTGGATTGTGAAAAAGCCAACTGTGGAAATATTCATGATTTGTTTCTTGGTTGCTTGGAAAGTATGAAAAGCAGGGTATTGTATATATGTTCTAAGATCCCAACTATTTTGGTTTTCGAAGGAGAGGAGTCGTTTATATTAATAAAAATCCTCCTGAAGCCCGACACCCGTAGTGGAGAAGGTCTCTCTAGATAAAATTAAAGAAGAATGAAGCCGAGTCTCGTGGCGGGGCAGGGCGTTTCAATATCTCGTCTGGTGGATATCCAATTTCGAATCCGACAAGCAGAAATTTTGAATCCGAATAATGTCTCGTCTGGTGGATATCCAGAAGGTCTCTCTTAATAAAATAAAAGAAGAATTAAGCCGAGTCTCGTGTTGGGGCAGGGCCTTTCAATATCTCGTCTGGTGGATATACAATTTCAAATCCGACAAACATAAAAGAGATAAGAAATGACGTGATTTTATACATTTGATTTGTATACTAGCAACAACCACATTTAAATTGAATATGGTTGATATTCGCCGATCGATCTATATCAACCAGGGCCACACATTTAAAAACTGGTTGATATAGGCCGATCGACAAATATCAACCACATTCAATTTAAATGTGGTTGTTGCTAGTGGCCAGCCGATACACACAAAAAATAACTAAATTAAAAATAATAATAATAATAATAATAATAATAATAATAATATTTGGAAATTAAAATAAAATAAATACATTGAGTTAAAAAAATAAATAAAAATATGAAAACATATTATATATTAAATTATATAAAATAAACAATTTAATATAATTTAACTTAACTTAATTTAATTTAATTTAATTCCTTTACTTTAATTTAATGTAACTTAATTTAAATTTAATTTTTAATATGTTTTATTTAATTTACTTTCTAATATGTTCTAAATATTTAATTTAATTTAATTTAATTTTATGAAATAAAATTAAACAAAATAAAATAAATTTAATATAATTAAAAACTAAAATCAAATAATTAAAACATATTATAAATTAAATTAAATTAAACATATTAAACCATATTAAAAATTAAATTTAAATCAAATTAAATTAAGTTAAATTAAATTAAATTAAAGTAAGTTAAGTTAAATTAAAATTAAATTAATTTAATTAAATTCATTATTAATTAAATTAAATTAAAATAATTATATTAAATTAAATTAAAAAATAGATAGATAAATAAAAGCATAAAAAAGTTGAAATTAAATTAATGAAAAAATAAATAAATATAAGTAAAAATGAAGGAATATAAGTAAAAATGGCAATGGAAAGTAAAGTGAAGTAAATTAAATAAAAGGAAAATAAATTGAATAGAGTAAAAAAATCAAATAATGTCAAATAAAGAATTAAAAAAAAAGTGGGAATAAATAAAGTCAAATAAAGAATTAAAATAGAAAGAAAAAAATAGAAACAAAATAAAATAAAAATAAAGAAATACAAATAAAGGAAATTAAAAAAAATAAAAGTAAATTAAAACAACAAAGAAAATAAATAGAGTAAAATAAAGAAGTAAAACAAAAATAAAAAATAAATATAAGTGAAAAAAAATTTTAAAAAAAAAAAAGTAAAGTATAAATAAAATAGTAAAATACAGTAAATAAAAATATAAAATAAATTAAATAAATGTAAAAATTTAAGGAAAAGAAAAATAAAATAGAAGGTAAGTTAAGAATAAAATATTTCATTGATATTAAAGAAAATTTAAATAGTGGTTAATAAAAAGAAAAAAATATTAAATGTAAATAAAAAATAAAAGCAGTGATATTAAAAACACCTGCAGTGATATTAAAAATATTAAATGTAAATAAAAGCACCCTATATAAGTAGAAGTCATTATGAAAGGATTAATTATGTAGTACTTCCTTCTTCTATATGAGGTCGTGGGTAAGGAAACCAAAACAAGTGAACCACATGTAGATTCAACTTTATATCTATTACTAAAAAAAGGCATAAATACGGTTGAAAACCTTCCCGCTTCATTTATGTAATCTGCTTGGAAATGACTATCATATTCAGAAGGGAAGTGAACCAAAACTCCAAGTTCTTTTCGTCCACATTGTTTCCATGACGGCCTAAAATTTTCATCTGATAATCTTTGATTCCAATCCTTGCAAACGCTTTTAAAACGGAAAATAGCGGATAAAGGCAACCATAAAAATATCATTTCAAGTATTTATGTTGGTAAGGAGCTCCATATGGCTGGAAACAAATCCATTTCTATAACATAGCACAAGAAAATACATTAGTATAGACGATAACATAGAAAACAATTTGCTTTAGAAATCAAAAGAACTTTTGTAAATGAGGGAATGAAAAAAAAAACATGATATATAAATTTGTGCTATAAAAAATGTATGATGAAATGGTATACAAAAGTAGATCACAATATTGATTAATATTATTATTTATTAAAGGGAAAAATGTACTATCTCATATATATTCAAACATAAGATGTTTATTTCAAAATCAATATCGAACCAACATAGGTGAAAAAATCACTGCGAGAAAAAGAAATACAATCTAGGGTAAAATAAAACTATGTAGAACATAAATATATTGGAAAAAGTAGAATGTGTTACGCACATTAAAAATATGAATATATGAAGGCTTTAAATCTATAAAAGTGTATATTAAAAAGTACTATAAAACTTTCAAAAAGCATACAAAAATTATTCGAATGCAAAAATGAAAGAAATATTTAAAAAATATATCCATGACAAATGCAGGACCAATAGATGTTAACACCAAGACTTAGACATGTATGTTCAAGATGGACGATCGATGACTTAAGCCTAGAAAAAAAATAAAGTGTCTAGTCAAAAAGATGTGCTGGAGTAGTAAGCATGCTAGAGATTGTATTGTGTATATGACTGAAAAATTGTTCTTGTTTGGAAATCTCTGAAGAAATCCAAGTAAATTTAGAAAATTATCTATTTTTAGGAACTCTACATCAAGAGAAAGACAAGAAATAAATATGGTTATTGTTATATAAATAATATAGGAAAAAAAGAAATATTAAAAATATAATAAAAAGTAAAATACATACCTAGAAGAAGAAACAGTGCTTCTATAAGAAGAGTTTGTTAATATCTCGCCATTTTTGAATATACAACCAGATTCATGACATATATAACACCAATACAGATCGACTTTGACGTCTCGACCCCATTGCCTATACAACCATTCTTTTCTAACCTTTCTGGAAGCCTCTCTTTGACATATATGTTTAAATTGTTGAAGTATTGATTTAATCTTAGATAAAATATAAAGGGTATCATTGAACAAGTCGCATGGAGAACCATTTTTGATATTGATCTTATTTCGGAAATAGGAAAGAAAATCCTCTTGCAAAGTTGTCTCATGGATCGCGAAGACAAATCTAGAAAGAAGAGCATTGTCCATAACTGTGGAGAAACAAAACAAACAATATGTTCTGTAATAAAATAAAATAAAAAAGTTATGTGAAATTATGAAAGAAAATCTAAAAGAAAGTAAATTTTAATAAAATGTAAAAAAAAGTTGTGGGGAATTATGAAAGTAAAAATAATGTTTCACCAAAACAATGTAAGAAAATGTAATTTGCAATAATTCCAGCGGATAGAAAACGTAAAATCGAAACTCCATTTCATTCAATCAAATGAAAGCAACGCATAAGTATGTAGATGAATATACAACTAAAAAAATGAAAAGTTGGGATACATAGCAATGAGATGTTTTTTTTCCAGAGGAATGAAGTATGTACATAATGCTCATGGTTGTACATGGTGTGAATTTTTATGTCGTATAGGTTTATTTGGAACAAAATTTTGTTAAGTTGCAAAATGTTCAGAATTGTCGATGCTATGTACATGGAGATGGAATGCCTTATATAAAATGTTGCCATAGTTATGAACAAATAGTTATCCTATTTTATAATGGAAATACTGAGTATATGCATCATCTTCATAGATCTTCATCATTGATTTATTTGCATGAAAATGTGTATGTTATATAGCTTTACATTGCAATAATTCCAGCGGGCAGAAAACGTAAAATCGAAACTCCATTTCATTCAATCAAATGAAAGCAACGCATAAGTATGTAGATGAATATGCAACTAAAAATATGAAAAGTTGGGATACATAGCAATGAGATGTTTTTTTTCAAGAGGAATGAAGTATGTACATAATGATCATGGTTGTGCATGGTGTCAATTTTTATGTCGTAGAGGTTTATTTGGAATAAAATTTTGTTAAGTTGCAAAATGTTCAGGATTGTCGATGCTATGTACATGAAGATGGAATGCCTTATATAAAATGTTGCCATAGTTATGAACAAATAGTTGTCATATTTTATAAAGGAAATACTCAGTATATGCATATTCTTCATAGATCTTCATCATTGTTTTATTTGCATGAAAATGTGTATGTTATATAGCTTTACATTGCAATAATTCCAGCAGGCAAAAAACGTAAAATCGAAACTCCATTTCATTCAATCAAATGAAAGCAATGCATAAGTAAGTAGATGAAAATGCAACTAAAAATATGAAAAGTTGGGATACATAGCAGTGAGATGTTTGTTTTCAAGAGGAATGAAGTATGTACATATTGATCATGGTTGTGCATGGTGTGGTTTTTTTATGTTGTATAGGTTTATTTGGAACAAAATTTTGTTAAGTTGCAAAATGTTCAGGATTGTCGATGCTATGTACATGAAGATGGAACGCCTTATATAAAATGTTGCCATAGTTATGAAAAATAGTTGTCATATTTTATAATGGAAATACTCAATATATGCATATTCTTCATAGATCTTCATCATTGATTTATTTGCATGAAAATGTGTATGTTATATAGCTTTACGTGAATATGAATGTTTATGTCATATAGATTTATACAGATTTGAATGTAGTCTAGTTGCATAATATGAGGGGTTGTTAATGGTTTTTGATAAATATATTGGAATGATATTTTCTTGGGAATGGTTTTTGATAAATTTTATTTGTGTAAAAAGCATAAATTGGAATTTAAGTCATGTAAAACATGTCGTGGAAGAGATGTTGCAACAAGAATGGAAATGGAATACAACATATTGAATAAAAAATGTGAGAACGATATCGTAAGTTTATAGAAAACAATGAAAATAAATGAACGTCATGGAAAACCACATGAAATGAGAAATGGTTGTCCTTAGTTACAATGTTATCCCTTTCAACCGTTCTTCTTCTTGTTTGCGCAATGTCACATAAGCAGATTTTTTCCATCTTCAGATATCGTTCAAAAGAAAAAGGTGGAGATATGCGTAATCCATCAATGGATTTAACAGGTGAAATGGCAGTGAAAGTCATTCCTTGTCGTTCAGTATGGCCGATATCAATAGTTGCTCGTTCTAATGTGAGGCCCTATGACTTGTGGATAGTTAAATCCCACACCATATTTGGAGGAATCTGTTTTCGATTGCCTCTAACAACAGGAGGTATAGGCACAATATTAGGGTTTCTTATGTCAAATGGAACACCAACGTACTTGTAAAAGAGAACATTTGCGTAGATTGGGAGTTGAGGAGGTTTTGTTCCAGGCATATAACAAACATTTTGAATGTAACCAAATGCACCATTTACCAAACCTGCCTCAACCCACAAGTTGCAAGTCAACATAACACGTTGTTGAGTGCATAGCAGAACCTCATGATCAAGTTGGTCATCATCATATCTAAGAAATTCTGTACAATGGCCACGCTCTGCAATACACCTTGCAATAGGAGAATTCAAATATTTCAACATCTTCATATTATGCAAGGACACAAGATTGTTTGAAGGGAAAAGATGCACAGCTGCATCAAACAATTTCCTTTCTGAAAAAGGAAAACAACTGTCGGATCGAGACATCAGAACATCCCAATCATCTATGGAAGGTTTTGCATTACGTATGTTACCCAATAATCGTCGAAAGGAATCTTGACAGGGATTATCACCTTGTTGACAAAATATTGTTTCAAGGGTGACAACAATGCCGAAGCTGTGCCATAACACTTGTGCTGTTGTTTTTCCTGCATACATTGGCTTATCTTTGACAGGTGGCAATTGACCCAAGTCACCAACAAGAATTACAGACTTACCACTGAAAAGAGAATTTCTTTTATCTAGAAATGCTTCCTGCAATCGAGAATCAAGCTGCATCAATGACCTTGGCCCTATAAAACTCATCTCATCAATAAATACATAATCTATATGTTTCATTTCCTCTTGAAACATAGAAAGAGCTCGACCTTGCAGGGGTCGCATGTCTCGAATAGGAATTCTCAGAGCCGAATGGATTATGCGGCCATGTATATTAAATGCAGCTATCCCTGTTGGAGCAAGCAAAAGCAAAGGATTTTTTCCATCTCCACTTGAAGCACCAAGCACATGATAAATACAATTAATTAGATAAGACTTTCCAGTTCCAGCTGTACCTTGCATAATCATTTTGAATGGTTGTTTCTGTCCAACCTCCATAGAATGACACAGAACCATGTCAAAAGAAAGTCGTTGCTTAGAAGACAACAAAGATGGATTTGGAATATTATCATCTGCAACTTGTATTAGTTCACCACGTGAATGAGCACTTGTTATAAAAGTGGTTGTATTTTCCACAACAGGAGCATCTATCGTTAGGTCCTCCCAATTGAAACTTAAATCAAAGTCTCTTCGTCCAAGAGTGCAAAGATCTGAAATATTAATATTATGTGGAGGAACCAAACGAGACAACAACTCCCATTCATCCAAATATTCATCTACATGGACACCTTCATCATCTACATCCATATTTTCATCAATAGCATCCTCCACCATTGGTGCACAATTGACGTGCCAAGGACGGCAACGAAGATGCTTCCAATTTTCAATAATTGTTTCCCTCGAAAGTCCTATATCTTGCTCTATGTTTCTGAAAGGTTTGTACAAAAGCAATTCACTCCAACAAAACATCTCAAAATCGTTAGAATCATCTAGAGGAATGGACAAAAAACGTGGCCATACACGAACAACATCAAAGGATTTTCTAGCTTTCCAAGGCTCCTTCTTACGCTTCGCATTATAGGTCCAAGATTGTGCAGTGTCAATCATGCACAAATGGGCCAAGAATGCAAGATGCATTCGATATAAATCTATGAAATTAGAGGACTTAGAAATATCATTCGTGTCGGTAGACACTTTTCGTAATATCTTCCTGCCGACATTCAATGAGAATATTTGTCGACTACAAATCACAAGTGGAAGTTTCAATAGCATATGGCATGTTTCCTGTGCTCCAATGTCTCGATCAACTATAGTTTCAGCAAAAAAATGTTTATAAGCCAACAGACAAGGATCTATACAGTCGGAAGTGTCTGCAATTCTTGTTAGCATATCATGATAACTTTCAGACCTTTTTTTTTTTATGTTTTAGCTGCATCCTTTCTGATATACTGCGAGACAACATGGGTCGAGACAACTGGCTAGAAATCCACATTTGCACACCATATTGCAAGAATAGAAGCATTATGAACATTGAGCCTATCATCATTCCTTGCAGGCTCATATTTTTTCTCCCCTTTATCATTTTTTGTTATGATAGATTCATCGCAAACCTCCCATGGAGTGTTGTAACGACATTTAAGCACAGAACCCTTTTTTCGTAAACAAGAATAGGGATTGCACATTGAATGTCTCTGAAAACGATTCACTAAATGCTCATAATCTTCAAGTGGGTTGCATTCAAAGATTTGCATAGTGTTCAAGAGACAAGGATCATCATTCAAAGATCGAGGTATAATGGTATTTCTTTTGTGAAAATCACGAGGGTTCCAAGCATTCACATATCTATCAAAATAATGTTTTGCATCTTGCACAGAAGATGCATTATACCAATCCAACATGTCCATGTTAGGAGCATCTTCAAACCACAAAAATCCATGTATATGTGCAGATCCTCGATGTTTCCACTCATACCTACAACAAACCCACATACTATAAGAATATAACTATATATGAAGACAAAAGGAAGAAAAGTTTTTTTCCAATAGAAGTAGGCACATAGAAGATTGCAAACCTGTACCACAAGTCTTTTGCTCCAAGATACTTTTCGAGTATTTCCTCATGGAAAATTGTAAACCTGTGGTGCATATACAATGCAACAATATGCGGGTAATCTATAACATGTTGAATCTTTGTAACATGTTCGTTAAAATACTTATGAGGTCGCTTGTATGGCATCAACGAATGCAAGTCGGGCCACTTTGTATCAGCTGCAGACAAGGTAAATAAAAATGTGGGGCATCCCAATTGAGTGACCATGTCCATTAACTCACCACGACACTTATTCCAATACGATCGTGTACCTCTAAGCGAAGAACCAAACCTCATTAAACTCTCAACCAACTTACTATCAGGAAGTTCGGTCAATTGTTGACGCAAATCTTGTATTGTCATGGGAGAAGCATCATGCATATTCTTTTGAACAAACACAAAAGCTGAAGCTTGGCTCTGATGACGCATAACCATGTTCAACAAAAAATAACGGAATCGAGGGTTTCTCCCAAAGCGATGGTCAGAGTACCTGAGAAGATGCAGTCCATATTCATGAAATGCAACAGTACATATTCTTGGTTGCAACCAATCAGCAGCACCTGTTGGGAACAACGTGGGGAATGCCATATCAAACAACCCTTCTCTATTATATTCATTTATAGGACCAAGACCAATATCTAGCCATTGCATTTGTTGTATATCTGAACCATCTCCATTTTCAATAAAATTTATAATCTCTTCCATCTCTGTACGTGCATTTGGTTGGCGAGCGGCAAAAGATGAAGGATGAGCATGTACACAATGAATTTCGATGCCTTCCTCTTCCCCATCTGCAGTGTCAGCACATTGTTCTTGAATATCAGAATCAATGAACTTTAGCCTATTTGATACATCTGTCGCAACTTCAAGCAAAGAAGCCAGAGAGTCAAGGTCAATTTCAACATCCCTATAAAATTTATCCATCTGGAGCTTGTAGTGCAATGCATTTAACACTTGTGATCTCTTAACATAACAATCATAAGATCTGGCTGGTGGGCCTTGTCTCCGAAAAATGATGATGTCAATGTCTTCTACGCGACGTGGAAGGGATTTCACAACCATAGATACATCCCGTGGAAAGCAAATAGTATGGCCACTATATTTATATTGGCCACCATGAATGTGAGACTTGCAATATAGGGTTTACACGGTCTATGAACATCTCCTCCACTTGTGTAAGGACCCTCAAAACATTAGGTTGTTCACCAGGATCCATTTCATTTCAATGAGAAAATCGATGCGACCCTCACTCATTCTTACATCGTGCACAAGTAGGTCCAGCCAACATTCTTTGCACTTTCATCCCAACATAGGATTTATGGCAGACATGACACATTCGCACAACTGAGAGGCTATCAATCCTAGAACGAAACTTTTGATGGCATGCCAGCATTGCATCATCCAAATGGGGAGAAAAACGATTATAGTGACCAACATTATGGGAAGTTGGTGCACACTATCGCTGGTGAACTGCATGATTTCTAAAACGTCGCCCAACGTTGATACCATCGACATATGTAGGAGGAACAAACAAATTTTTTGCAGGTACTTCAAGAGGAGTGCTTTCAAGGACGGTTTCTTTACGGACGCCCAACTGATTGCATTGGATAGTGTGCTGCATGGGCATGTGAAGTGAATAAAATATCAGGAATGGAGATATTTTACTATTGTTGCAGACATGTAAGAAAAGAGGAACTCCTACATCTATTACTGAAAATAAATCTTAGAGATGGATCTCTTACTGGTAGAGAAAGAGGCCAACATAATGGGGAATCATAAAAAACACTTACATAATCTTTACAATGTAAAGGTTCTACTTCAAAATCATCTGTACCCTGCGTCTGAGCAAATTGAATCATCTCAATATTTTCCTGTGCAACAGAAGCATAAAAGTACAACATAACGACACTTGTCAAAGAAGTAGATAAAATAAAGGATGTTTGCAAGTCAGAAGAAGAGAATAGATATTCATATATGGGAGACTCACAACATGGATATTATTTGATGCAGTTGATTTATGTCTAACATGTGATTCCATACAAATGGCATCGGAATGTATTTCAACAACATTTCGATGAAGCAGTCCTTTAGATCGAGGAGTGTCCTGTGATTACAGAAAGAACCAAAAAAGAATGGAGGCGATAAGGAAAAGCAAAAGCATATGTAGAAGAGAAATAATTAGACAAATGGGTAAAATGGAGTTGTTCAATACCTTCGTTGTGCCAAGGGAAATAGTATGTGGCACAAGAAACTCTACCGGTGTTGGAATATTGTGTTGACATGGTTCAACTACATTATGGCAAATACTTGCATTTTTGTCTTCTATTTGGTTAACTTCATGAAACTTTTGACGAACCACATTCAAGCCAGACAGAAGAGAAGATTGTTTTTGTTATCTTTGTAAACAACGTGGATTGAGATCAGGTATGTGCACATTTTCCCCATGTTGCAATGTTTGAGAAAGGTGCGGAGACAATTGAACGTATTCGTTGATAACAACATTTCCAGTTGCAAGACCTTATGCAGAAAAAAACACCAAGGCAAAGCAAAAGAGAAAGTCTTTACTAATATCTTCTTAAACACAATATGGGAAAAGGACAAGGGAGTGAAAGAATGTTTGCATAAGAATAGTGGGAGTTTTTCTACATACCATTGAAAAAAATATGAGAGGGGACTGAAGTTGTTGAACTTCTTAAATGATACAACTCTTGACTTCGTGCGTTGCACACTTCCTTAGTTTGGGCATACCTTAATCGAGTAGCTACATTTATTTTCATTCGTGATGCTGCAGAACTTGAACGTTCTGATTTATGAACCAATGAAGGGTTTTTCTGAAGACCATGTTTGTATTCTATACGGTGAACAATGCCGGTGTTCTCCTCCGAATGCTTAACTCCATCCAAAAATTGATGAAGCACATTGCTGGGAGATAAGACAGGAGATTGTTTTATTTCTCTTTGTAAATGAGATTTTCTAACAGTAGGTCTCTATAATTTTTCCCCATGCTACATAGTTGGAGAAAGAGGAAATGTATGCAAAGTGGGTTGTTTCATAGCAGGATTATCTCGAGAACCATGTTCAGCATCATGGCAATTCTTTACCTCAACATTATTTGAATATGTATGCACTTGTCGTTGCATATCCATTTGCATTGTTTGATGTAGATGATTATTGGTATTTGAAAGCCCTATGTCCGCTCTACCACGGTGGTGTTCGAAGGGAAGTGTGGTTCGCATGATATCGGCCAAACTCTTATGCTTTCGATACTTCATTCGTGAAGGGGCCAATTCCATGTCTTGTGCAATATTTTCATAACTCATATCTCCCAAGTTTGACTGCTCAAGTCTGGTAAATTGTCCATGTGAAAATGGAGAACCACGTCGTTTGTTTGTCGCTTTAAATAATCTATCAGATTCCATTAGCAACAGCTATGAAAAGTTGAAAGGAATTTTTAGTAAGTGTAAAAGAAAGCATCTTAAATGGAAGGTAAAAACAATGTGAACCAATGCAATTGACGATAGAAACAAAGAAAATTGGGGATGTAGAAGAAAATAACTTAAATGCAGACGATGAAATCTATTGGACAAATAAAAATGTGAAAAGTATTTTATGAATGTTGATTTAATAATGTTTAAACTCATTTAATGTGGTAGTTTAAAAAAAAATGTGTTAATGTATAATGGTAGAATAATAAAATTACCAAAGTTAAATATGGTTAAATTGTGAACATGAATTAAAATATGCAAATAGCAGTAATAAGTGCAATATGCAATTAGTAAACGATAATAAGTGGATCGTTTATTGGTAGCTTCGTAAGTAATGTTCAACCATATTATTGGACCAATAGATGTATTTTTAATGCCAATGTGCAATGTTTAATAATGTCAATGTGCAATGTGCTAAGTTTAATGATAGTAACAATGCTAATGTGCAATGTGTAATATTAAACCATTGATGTATAATGTCTTTCTAAGTTGTAATGTCAACTTAATGTTTTATAATGTTTACCAATGTTTTATTAATGATTTTATAAACATTTAATTTATGTAAAGACTATTTTTTAATAATATTAATGTTTAATAATGTTATTCAATGTTTAACAATGTTTAACAATGTTTATTAATGTTTAATAATGTTATTTAACTTATTTGTATTTTAGTTATTAATGTTATCTAATGTTTAAGCATGTTTATAAATGTTTGATAATGTTATTTAATTTCTTTCTAATTTCTTTAATACGTTTATTTAATGTTTAACAATAGTTATTAATGTTTAATAATATTTATTAATGTTGACCAATGTTTAAAAATGTTTATTAATGTTTAATAATTGGTTTAATAATGTTCTATTAATGTTTAGGAATAATTTTGTATGTTATTTAATGTATAATAATTTTTAACGATGCTATTCAATGTATTTCAAATGTATAATGACATTTTTAATTTTTAATGACTTTTAATGTTTTTGTAATGGCATCTTTAATAATGTTGTTTAAAATGTTCCTTAATCTTTAATAATGTTTAATTATGTTAATAATCTTATTTAATGTTTAGTGTCTTTCTAATTTGAAATGTTCTATGTGGCGTCTTTGTATCGTTACTTAAGTTATTTTTTTTAGTGTTTATTAATGTTTTATCAATGTTTTTTAATATATTTTTAATGTTTTAGAATGTTTCTTAATGTTTACTAATGTTTATACAATGTTTTCCCAATGTTTTTTAATATATTTGTAATTTTTCTAATGTTTACTAATGTTTATATAATGTTTTCCTGATGTTTATTGATGTGTACTCTTTTTCAAATGTCTAATGATATGTGGAAGAACATTTGAAGCAACAAACAAATGTTTTATGTCAATGTGGAATGTGCTAAGTTTAATCATGGTAATAATGCTAATGTTTAATGTGTAATGCTAAACTGCTGATGTTGAATGTCTTTCTAAGTTCTAATGGCAACTTAATGTTTTCAAATGTTTACCAATGGTTGATCAATGTTTTATTAATTATTTTATAAACATTAAATTTATGTATAGATTATTTTTTAATAATCTTAATGTTTAATAATGTTATTCAATGTTTAATAATGTTATTCAATGTTTAACAATGTTTCTTAATGTTTAGTAATGTTTAGTATATTGTTCAAATGTGTAAAGGCATGTGGAACAACATTCTAAGTAACAAACAAAAGTTAATATTAATATTTGAAATTCGATTAGCATTTCATAGCTTAAGAAAAGGTGTAAACACGCATGAAAAGAACAAAATATTAATATTTCAAATTCAATTATCAATTCACAACTTAATAAAAAGTGTTTAACCATATCATTCGACAAATAATGAAGAGATGAAAACAGGTCAATCAAAAACATAGTAGTAAATTTTTTTTGCGATATTTTCAAAGACCAATCCACAAAGAAGAAAGTAAGAGAGAAAGATGTTCCATCAATATTAAAAAAAGTATTTATTTACTTACATGGTTCAAAGTTGAAAAAACTTTGAACAATCATTCAGCTAAAGCAAGGAAGGGAATGTGAAGGAAGAGAATGTCAGATGCAGAGTCAAGACCTGGGGATAGAGGGAAAAAATTCCCACTAAGAATGAAATCAGTACAGGTATGGTCTTTGGCCATGGGAAGATGAATATGTCTAGATAGTGATAAGGGATCAACCCCAACATATTTTGTTGTCCGACTTGTCAAATCATAATATAGCAAAGATCTTTGATAAAAATTGCACATAAGTATCATGTTTCCAATTGCACGGAAAGGAAGATATCCACTGCACTTGTTGTTAATATCGGATGTGAGATCTTCCACAAGATTCAAACTCAATTTGGTACCATATTCCCAATATCCATTTCTGCATTTTGGAGGGCACTTCAGACGATAAAAATCTGGTATGATAGTACAAGACCAAACAACTGCGTAACGGTGATGTACAATCCATAACAATCGATTTTCATGAAGTGTTAGGCACATAGATCCCCTACTAAATGCAAGATGTACAAAATGGATACTCCATTTGTTATTCTTGATATGAAGAGAAAATAACCTATGCTTGATTCTTGGGTATCCACCATAGAACATCTCAGCATGTAACCAATATATTTTTTCCTTATAGAATACCACATCCCCGGGAGTTGCGGATTCTGCATCATAGAAGTCTATAACTGTCCATGTCGTATTAATACCACTACAAACACTATATCTTGACACAAGATCTTCATCAAAAGTGTGTTTGAGTTGTATCCAATCATATTTGTGTTCACTAATATTATTCAAGATGGTGAAGAAACCAAAATACCCTGTTTCAATACAACCTATGAATGTGCAGACTTTGGTAAAAGGTTTCAAGACATAATATTTTGGACATGATGGATTTGGACCAGGGATAGATAACAACATAAGGCAACCAGAGGAACATTCAATGGTATACATTGGGTATGGGAAAGGGATACAAAGATCCGATAGCACACCTTTGCTATTAATGTATGAACATATGGAATGATTCGGACATGGATTCCATTCATCAATAAAGAAACCAATTTATTCTCTGCAATTTATGTGACGTCTTTGAATAAGATGATGGTTGCGTATTATTAGATTCCACATCTTCGACAAAGTTTGAAACCGAAACAAAGCTGAGAGATGGAGCCACATAAATATCAATTCAAGCAACTCAACCAACAAGAAACTCCATATAGTTGGATCCATATCGAATGTACTATACATTGCAAAAAAAAAAGAGTTAATAATAGAAAAATATTTGTATATGGCAAAGAAAACAGAGTGTATTTAAGAAGGGAGTACGTAATAATATTTAGAAAACAACCACAAATGTATATAGTTATAGAAACAAGAATTAAACATTGTGCAAATTTCAGAAGTAAATTCACATGTTTTAAGGCTATGCATAAGGTTTCATTTTTGAGCCCAGCCCTTGTAACAATAATCTTTAACCATATTATTGGACTAATAGTCGTATTTCTAATGCAAATGTGCAATGTTTAATAATGCCATTGTGTAATCTGTTAAGTTTAACGAAGCTAATAATGCTAATGTGTAATGCTAAACTATTCATGTGTAATGTATTTCTAAGTTGTAATGGAAACTGTTTGTATTAAAAATGCCACAAATATTATTACTATATCACTTAAATAATAAACACACTTACTAGGCCTTCCAGTTTTCAATCTTAACACCAACTGTCCTCATTTCAATATTGTGTGGTAATCAAGACCATTTCCTCCTCTCATATCTATTTTGAAATTCATGTCTTTCATAACTAACACAAATATATATGTCATTTATATAAAGCCCATCTTTGAAATAACATCAATCGATGATCCCACTATGACTTTAAAATCATATGGTTGATTATAATTTGGTTATTTTTTTACTATACTTCACTTTGACTATAATCCCACTATTGTTTGATTATAATTCCACTACTCTTTAACTATAAAATAAATATTAACTTTGTAAACCACATCTATGATAATATGTTTAAAAGTTGATATTATTATCTCTTAATAATAATGTTAACACTCTATAATAACATTATTAATATTGATGTTATTGTTTTTATAATGTTAATAATAATAATAATAATAATATTCTTATTGGTTAAAAACAATTTAAGTATCAACAAATCTAGAATTTAGACATAATTATTAATTTTAATATTAATATTACATAATTATTTATAAAAACTAAATTTTGCACTATAATGCTATTTAAACAATATGTTCTTTATGGAACTTAAATCCCTAACATAGTAATATAAAACTTAGTAATATATGAGAATCCATAGCTCTTAGGTATCTCTAACAATTTGATATGTATTGATTTTAATATGAAAGTAATGGTGTTATTGTAATAGTATAATGGTGTTACAATCTATGTGTTGTTGAATCTTATAATGGTATTAGAATCTATGTATTATGCAATCTTTAGATTGATTTTATTATTGATATATATTAATATTTTTAATAAATTTATATTGAATTTGACATTACTATTAAGTCATCATTGATTTTTATAATTAATTTTAATAATTATATAGTTGAAATGTTTTTTTATTTAATTTTATAAATAATATAAATTTACAATTATTTTAATTTTTAATAAAAATAAATTTATTTATATGAAAACAACATATATTTTATTTTTTTAATAAGAATATATACTTTATATTTTAATTTTAGAATGATAACACGATAGGAAGACAATAAGAGTTGTTCTATTATGCGGCTATAATTTGAAGCACTAAATTACAATAAGACAAACTAATACCTGTGAGTTTGGACCTTGGCTATTTCTATGAGAATACTTTAACTTCATGTACTAAAACACGACCAAGGAAATAAACATCTACCAAAAATCTGAACTAAACTGTTGTTCAAGCAACACATGCATTACTACACATTATATTAAATACAATATGAAACTAATATGTGGCCGATGGTGATCAACCACTATATATATGTTTATATAGCATTAATTAAAGGATAGTATACTAATTGATCAAATATATGTTGAAATAACATTTAAAATTTCAAGCCCATATAACATAGAATAGATGGTGAATAGATATAATATTAAGGCACTCCTTGTATTAAGTAACTTGTTAAATTATTTATTTATAAAAAATTAAAATATTGAAAAATAATAAAAATAAATATTTACACAACAAACATAATAATTAAATACTTATTTTACATTAAGCTACCATATAAAATCCATCTAAAATTTTAAACAACATTAAAAACATTTTTATTTATAAATATTGAAACATATATTTTATTTCTAAATATTTTTTTAATTTTTAAGAAATTTCAAACAATATCTAATCACATTTTTTTTCTTAAATCCAATGGATCCAAATGTTTATTGTTTTACTATTATAAAAAATATATATTCAATACTATTTTAATACAATAAAATGAATCAATTTATATAAAAAAAATACAAAAATTTTCTAAATATTTTTTTAATTTTTTAGAAGTTTCAAAAAATATTTAATCACAATTTTTTTCTTAAATCCAATGGATCTAAATGTTAATTATTTTATTGTATTAAAATAATATTGAATATTTTTTTTTTATAATACTAAAATAATGAATTACGGAGGACAATGAATTACGAAATCGATAAAATAGAATTGTTCCCAATATGCACTCAGCAAATGTTCTCAACATAAGAGCGCCTTCCAACTCCATTAAAACAATGAACCCATCTTAAATTATAATGGCACAAACATTTGCTATTGGCTACACATGATTGTTGTCATAAATTTCCAGTTATTATGCACTTTTATGTTTTTTTTAATAGCTAGCATTATTTTTTTTGGTTTTCTTATATTTTATAAAACCTGTTATAACCATTGTTACATATTGAAGAATCAATTTTATAGAGACTTGAATCATGCTGTCAAACTACAGATCCAAGAATAGTATAAAAGTCATGGTCGGCAGTTCCACATTGCGCTTTGAGCGGTTTGCAAAACCATTTTTCCACATGCGGATATATCACAAAAGGACGCATGTGACAGTGGTTTCATACCGCAACCACCCATCGTCGATATCTTTCATGCATGTAGACGATGTGGGATGAACCGAGAACCGTCGATCCCTTCTTTATGGCTCTTGAAACGGCGGAGATGATCCACAAAACAATCAACGACGATCGTGGAGTGCCGCACCGTGGGCCATGGAACGTGGCAGATGTAAAGGCAGGTGGGAAATGCATCCACTTATTTGACGATGATCGAACGGTAGAGGGATGTAATATTGGAGATCAGAGGACGAGATCATCTCCGCATCGTGGAAAGTGCACACTCGGTAAAGGGGAAGGTGGTCGCGAAGGTGAAACCACCTTAACAGGTGTCAATTGATAGTTGATCTGCATGGACTTGTAAGCGGGAAAGAATGTTCGGATATCCACATCATCATTTTCAGGACCTTGCATGGCGTTTGCATGCATCCCAGTCACCAGGTTGATGCCTCTAGCACCTTATCCACTTCATTCTAGTACCCAGGAGCTCCTTCCATCAAAGTTTTAGCCCTCCTAGTCAGGAAGGCACCCACTTATCACCTACTGCCAGAGAAGGGCGCACTTCTTCACCTACCACTTCAGTTACACTCAGTTAGCTCCGATTCTCCTTGATTTGAGGCTAGTTTCACTCCTGACTAACTATTTCACTCCGTTGGACCTCCAGATTGACTAGATGACTTGTTCTGACTTCAGTTAAGCCTCCCATGCACCCTCCACTGAGTCTCCTTCCCTATATTAGTGCTACACACTTCAGTTACACATGTTACACTCAGTTAGACTCAGCTTGACACCTGGATGACTAGTTCTTGTGCATGGATGACCACCACTGATTGATGATGAGGACTCCTAGTTGGAGTCAAGCTACTCCATTTAGTGATTCAAATGACCTTCTTAGTCAATTCGAATTGCTCACTCACATTGTCAGATTATTGTATTGTAATTATTCACCCTTATTGGGATATTGAGCACTGTGCATGTTTTACACAGTTTTACACCATATTTTCTATGTTCATCTGTTGTGATTGATTTACTTGTTCATTAGATCTGCTGTGACTAATTTTACATGGTATCAGAGCCATGGAAAGGACATGAGTTCCTTTCTGCATGTGTTCTACATGACTATTGAGTGAATTGCTCACCAATATATTTCAACAGCGGCATGCAAGGCTGAAAACATAGTGTTTGTTTGTGTGTGATTTGCAGGTTTCTTACTTCCTCCATGTGCATTCGCTAATGCAAAGATGGAGAATTCTTCTTCACAAAATATTCTTACTCCATTCAACTATGATGAATGGAAACCAAAGATGATTGCATTCTTGAAGAGACAATGTCTTTTTGATATGTGCATTGGTAATACAAGAGATTTTGATTCCGATGAAGAGGAGAATGATTGACTCAATGATTGTGACAGAGCTTTTGGAGCAATGTGTCTTGCTATGTCTCCTTGTATGCGCTACCTCAATAATACTTCTGAAAATCCAAGTGATCTATGGGTCCAACTTGATAGAGAATTTGGAAAGCAGGAAGAAGAGGATCATGCTAGCCTTTTGGAGAACAAGCCCAGTGAGATCTCCTTATGTGTTATTTCCGATCATGTCTTGGCCTCAAAAATTGTTCAAGATGAAGAAGAAACTGTAGATTCAAAACTCACTCTCTCAATGTCTTCTATTTCAAATTCTTAGCAAGATAAACCAGCTGATACTCTAGATTTCGAAGAGGTTCTTGAATCCTCTCCTTCACATGAGTTTGCCGGCATGCAGAATAATGATCTACTTGAAGTTTTTGAGGTAAAATCTGATTTTGGAGGTGAAGCATTCACCATCCTTGATTGCATGCCTCCTATAGACTTATGTTCTATCATTTGCAAAGTTTCTTAGATTTTTAATGAAGATGAAGAGCACTACCATTCGCTTGAGTTCAATTCTCATGCACTTTTTGCTGATTTTGGTTTTGATCTCACCCTTGTTGGTTCAAAGGAGATCTCAAGAAACCATTCATCTATTTTTGGAGCTGATTTAACTTCTATTGATAAGAAGTTCAAGTTTCAAGATCTATTTTATCCGATTGGAGCTATTCCTACATCACTTGGTTCGAATCACAGGTTCCAGGATCATCCTTATATTTTCATATTTGTTCTCACCATTTTTGGTATGAAGAGAAAGTTCATAAAGTCTCCACATTCGCTTGCATCCACTGAGGGAGAATTCAAGCACATGTTTTTGGAGCATGATCCATTTACTCCCAAGATTAATATACCTCCAGACATATCTACTTGATTTTGGAGCAGTTAAATCTTTTGGTGTGTTATAGTCCATTTTGAGGGGGGGGGGTTTCCCATGAGGTTTTCTCCATTTCCTCGGTTCATGGATTGTTTTTTTTTTGGATTATTGTATTGGGGTGACCTTTGGTCTTAGTAACCAGGCCCCTACATTATTTTTTGCACTTCATAGTCTAGCTTGAGGGGGGGGTGTTCGGATATCCACATCATCATTTTCAGGACCTTGCATGCAATTAGGGTTTGCATGCATCCCAGTCACCAGGTTGATGCCTCCAGCACCTTATCCACTTCATTCTAGCACGCAGGAGCTCCTTCCATCAGAGTTTTATCCCTCCTAGTCAGGAAGGCGCCCACTTCTCACCTACTTCCAGAGAAGGGCGCACTTCTTCACCTACCACTTCAGTTACACTCAGTTAGCTCCGATTATCCTTGATTTGAGGCTAGTTTCACTCCTAACTGACTGTTTCACTCCGTTGGACCTCCATATTGACTAGATGACTTGTTCTGACTTCAGTTAAGCCTCCCATGCACCCTCCAATGAGTCTCCTTCCCTGTATCAGTGCTACACACTTCAGTTACACATGGCACACTTAGTTAGACTCAGCTTGACACCTGGATGACTAGTTCTTGTGCATCGATGACCACCACTGATATATGATGAGGACTCTTAGTTGGAGTCAAGATACTCCATTCAGTGATTCGAATGAGCTTCTTAGTCAATTCGAATTGCTCACTCACATTGTCAGATTATTGTATTGTAATTATTCACCCTTATTGGGATATTGAACACTGTGCATGTTTTACACAGTTTTACACCATATTTTCTATGTTCATCTGTTGTGATTGATTTAATTGTTCATTAGATCTGATGTGACTAATTTTACAAAGAAAACCACTGTTAGAGGTCGTGGATACCTCCAAAGAGATAAAGGACACATGATCTGATGGCCTCATTTTCAAGGTCAACGGCTGAAAATAGGGCACGTTTGGAAAGGTGCAAGAAAGATAAAAAAAAGTGTATATAAAATAAAAAGGGCATTCAAACTCGACATATTTTATGTGTTTCGCTGTTGTCAGAATCTTCGAAGACTGGTGGAAACTTCAAGTTGCGGCAGAAGAATAAAGGACGTGTCTACAACAGGTAGGGTCTGGTGACCTGGCTTGTATATTTCAAAGAAATTTGTTTTTAAAAGGAGTTTAAATGGAAACTATGCACTATGTAGACCCCTTTAAAGCTAAAGATTCCCTAGAAGACAGGGATGTAGATGTTTATGATACCCTAATTACGTTGTCGGTCGCTATAATTTAATTTCAAGTGACGAAATTACTAGAAGAAGGTTTAGACGTTCATAGAATTCACCAGTCCTCCCTTTTGTCTTTTTGCCTAGACCAAACTCTGTCTTTTCCATAGTTTGTATCGTGGTGTGTTGTTAATTACTCCAGAGACGAGAGGAATATCTTAAATGGTCAGAAAACCAGAGTTGTCTGCAAAATAGAACCGTCGATTGTAATGGAAGCCCTAGACATTAATTTATCACGAACCCTTCAACCTGAAATTTTTTTCGAGACCTCCATTATTGATTATTACCGTCAAGCCCTCCCAGAGAGTAAAGAAAAATTTCTTTCCACCTGCCTTAAACCAGAATTGAGCATTTCCGATGTCCCTTACCCTATAGATGTTTCTTTATTTGATGAGAACACCCAATTGGTTTTGTCATTGTTGGCTTTAGTTTTAGGGTTTGATACATATATGTATGTGAGCAAATTTCAATTGATCCTTTTTTATAAATTTATATTGAATTTGACATTACTATTAAGTCATCATTGATTTTTATATTAATTTTAATAATTATATAGTTGAAATTTTTTTTATTTACTTTTATAAATAATATAAATTTACAAAAAAAATATAATTTTTTTTTTAATTTTTAATAAACATAAATTTATTTATATGACAACAACATATATTTTATTTTTTTAATAAATATATATACTTTATATTTTAATTTTAGAATGATAACATGATAGGAAATACTTTAACTTCATGTAGTAAAACACGACCAAGACAATAAACATCTACCAAAAATATGAACTAAACTGTTGTTCAAACAACACATGCATTACTACACATGATATTAAATATTAAATACTAGTAATGAAGGGAGTGCTATGGGTTATTTGAATTTAAATAAAAATAATAATTAATACCAAACTAATGCTAAGTCATGAAGTTGAAAATATATGGCTTATTTGAATTTAAAGAAAAATAATAATTAATACCAAATTAATGCTAAGTCATGAAGTTGAAAATAAACTTGAGTAGACATTTCTCATAATAATATATATTTGTGAAGTAATAATTTATAATTTCTTTCTATAAATTTCTTTTTTTGTTATTACTAATATCTACATAACATTATAATAATTTTAAAGTATCTTAAAATAATAAAATAACTTTAATACAATTGTTCGTATTATTAGCATAGATTTATCTAATAAAATAACTTTTAACACAATTGTTAGTGTGATTAGTATAGATTTATCTTATAAATGGAATTTTAAAGAGACTCTACCAAATATATTTAGAAGAATCAAATCTCTCTTTGAATGCAATTTTTTCCTCAACATTTACACACACACACACACACACACACACACACACACACACACACACATATATATATATATATATATATATATATATATTAAAATTTTATTTAAATCTACATATTATGTTTCATAATATTGTATTCATTCTTTCTCTTCAGTGTGAATGCACAATATAGTTGATAGTTTGATCTTTCTCTTCGGATTATGTGAATGCACAATATAGTTGATGGTGTCTTTGTCTTTTTTATGAGGATTTTTCATTTCAATATCAATGCATATTATAGGGTTTTCAATGTCAATGCATAGTAAATTTACATTTATCTTCAGATTCTGTAAAGTAACACCAAGAATGATACAGATTTAGTTGCAGCTGGTCTCCCAAGGTATCAACACTTCAAAATTAAAATGGTTATCCACTGTTGTCGTTGTTCTTGAGTGTTATGTTTGTTATTTTTGTGGTGTTTTTTTTACGACTACAAATGCTGTGTGATTTTGGAGTAATGGAAAAACTGTGATTTCAACTTGCTTTCATTTGGTTGGACATAGGTTTCATCCCAAACAGAGATTTCAAGGAGGCTCCTTCATTTGGGGGTATGGTGGAAAACGTGATCATAGGCCAAAACCTATTACCCAACTGGGAGACCAAAGGACTAGTACAGTACATCTGATCACCTAGAGAAGCATGATGACAAACAGTATCTGGCTGTTCCCAGAGAGGGATTCGATGTAAGATTGGGAAACAATGGGAAGTTATCCCAGAGGATTCAAGGCCTCAAAAGGGATCACTTTACTCCGTCTCCTTCACTGCCACCGGTACATGCGTAGGGCGGGAAAAAACATTGAATGTGATTGTGGTACCATATGAATCCCAAGTTGTGCCCATGGTAATATTATAAGAATCAGTCTCTGTGTAGAGATCAGATTTTGTGTTATTCCAAGCCCTCTTACTTTTATTATGAGAGTTTTTCTCGATTATCATTATCATACAGTAGTTCAAAATAAAATGCATGAAGGAGACGAAATTAAAGATTAGTTTCATATTGTTCTGTTTCTGACAAAGCTACAAAATACTGATTATAAAAGTAATGGTCACCACGTAAGGCAGTTCCGCATTGCGCTTTGAGTGGTTTGCAAAACCATTTTTCCACATGCAGATGTATCAAAAAACAACGCGTGTGACAGTGGTTTCATACCGAAACCAACCATCGTCGTTATCTTTAGTGCATGTAGACGTTGCAGGATGAAGCGAGAACTGTCGATCCCTTCTTTATGGCTCTTGCAATGGCAGAGATCATAGACAAAAGAATCAACAGCGATCGTGGAGTGCCGCACCGTGGGCCATGGCACGTGGCAGGTGGGAAATGAATCCACTTATTTGACGATGATCGGATGGTAGAGGGATGTAATATGGGAGATCAAAGGATGAGATCATCTCCGCATCGTGGAAAGTGCACACTCGGTAAAGGGGAAGGTGGTCGCGGAGGTGAAACCACCTTAGCAGGTGTCAATTGATAGTTGATCCGCATGGACTTGTGAGCAGGAAAGAAACCCACTGTTAAAGGTTGTGGATACCGCCAAAGAGGTAAAGAACACATGATTTGATGGCCTCAATGTCAACACATGCGATCAGCGACTGAAAATACGGTACATTTGGAAAGTTGCAAGAAAGATAAGGAAAAAATTCTATATAAAATAAAAAGGGCATTCAAAATGGACATATTATCTATGTGTCGTTGTTCTCAGAAGCTTCGAAGACCGGTGGAAACTTCCAGTCGCGGCAGAAGAATAAAGGACATGTCTACAACAAGTAGGGTCTAGTGACCTGGCTTGTATATTTCAAAGAAATTTGTTTTTAAAAGGAGTATAAATGGAAACTGTGCACGATGTAGACCCCTTTAAAGCTAAAGACGCCCTAGAAGACAGGGATGTAGATGTTTATGATACCCTAATTAGGTTGTCCGTCACTGAAATTAAACTTAAACTAACAAAATTACTTGAAGAAGGTTTAGACGTTCATAGAATTCACCAATCCTCCCTGTTGTCTTCTTTCCCAGACCAAACCCCATCTTTTCCAGAGTTTGTATCGTGGTGTGTTGTTAATTACTCCAGAGATGAGAGGACTATCTTAAATGGTCAGAAAACTAGAGTTGTCTACAAAATAGAACCCTCGATTGTACTGGAAGCCCTAGACATTAATTTATCGCAAACCTTTCAACCTAAAAGTTTTTTCGAGACCTCCATTATCTATTATTACCGTCAATCCCTTCACGAGAGTAAAGAAAAATTTCTTTCCACCCGCCTTAAACCATAATTGAGCATTTTTGATGTCCCTTACCCTATAGATGTTTCTTTATTTGACGAGAACACCCAAATGGTTTTGTCATTGTTGGCTTTAGTTTTAGGGTTTGATACAGACATGTATGTGAGCGAATTTCAATTGAGCCTTTTGTATAGAATGAGTACGAGTCTACCGGGAATTGATGAAAGTCAAATTCCCCGACTAAACTTTGAACAGTTCATGGCTGAAAAAATCCACTGGCAGATGGCCAATTTCCCTGCGCTCAGACATTTCAGGTTTCAGTCACATTTGATGAAAATGGTCATGATGGCCAATCATGAAGAGTTACATTTTCCAGAGATAATTTTCACGAGTCCATTAGCAAATAATATGTTCAATTATATAAATTATATGCTCTTCGAAGTTTACAGGATGATTTTTGAAGAAAAGATTCCCAGAGTATTTCCAGAGATGCAGACCTCTATGCAGTTAAGTGCAGAATTTGTTGTAGGGGATTGATTCTTGTTGAAAGATAGAACATGGATTAGGTTATATGGTTTCAAACATAAACCTTATATTCTACCAGCGTTTCTTACTGTGAGGGTTTTTTCCCTTGAATTTCTCAGGCAGAAATTGATTGTGGAAGACAATAATTTCTTGCACTTCAAACAAGCTACAAACATTAAATATCCATTTACAGTTGGCCCTTTCACTGTTAAGAACAAAAATGCTATTATCTATATGGAAAAATTATTGAAAGAAATGGAGTTCGAAACGGATGTAGCTATTGAATATGATCGTTTACACATCATATCAAAACGAAGAGTAAGCCATCACATCAAAGCACTAGATCATCAAGAGATTGATGGAATGTCTGATAGAGCGATCTGGTTAGAATACGAGGAAAATAAAGAAATAATCCCCACTTCTGAAGGGAAGGAAATGGTACTGACAGATGCTACGGCAGAAACTGAAAACATGATGGATACTGAGGTGGTTGGGTCTAAAAGAACTCTCCACGACATAGTCGACCTTGAAAGTGAAGGAGGAAAACTAAAAAAGTCAAAGGTGGACGGGAAGCAAGAACTGATGGCGTTTATGGAGGATGAAAGAAAACCTGAAATCAAAATACCAGAAGTCACAGTGAATGAATATACTCTTCAAAAAGGCCAAATGGAAGAAGATGTAAAAATGCCCCACAATATAATGGATATTTTTAATGAACATAGTCAGAATAAGTAAGAATCATCCCGACACACTAGTCAATTATTTCCAAAAGTTAGAGCTTTATCCAGTACAAAAGTTAATTTATTTACAAGCAGAAATGTCAAAGAGAATTCTCTAAAATTATCAATTGTTACCAAGGATAAAATTTCAGAAATGAAATTTGATTTGACAAATATTAATGCTCCAGATAAGATTCTACTACATAGACAAACTGCAGAAGTTATATATGCAGAGTATTTGGAAGCAATTGTGAAATTTGACAAGTTAAGGGATATAACAGACAAATTAAATAATCAGCTGAGATAAGAAAAGACAGAGAACAAATCACGACAACAACAAATAAAAAAATTACAGTTTGATTTGGTAAATAAAGAGGGAGGTGGAGGAACAAATTTACTTAAGGAAAAAGATAGCATGATTAAAACGTTAAAAAATAAATTGAAGATCCCAGAAACTCAACTTATTCAAGGACCCGAACTGACCATACTAGAGAAAGAAAAAGAAGAGCTGTCAGATGAAGTAAAAAATGTCACTGCAAAAATGTTGAAACTGACTGAGGAAAAAACTTATTGGGAGAAAGAGAAGATTTCTCTGGGAGAGCAATTGGAAGATGTAAAGGAAAGTTATCATCCTTAGGTCAACAGCATGCACATACAGGTCCAACTCGAGAAGAAAATGGAGCAGACATTCTCTTACAAGCTATGTCACAGATAAGTCTAAAGGACGTTGAAATTAAAGAGCTGAAAAACGAAACACAGAGGATGAAGGAACAAAATGAAATGAAAGATAAAGAAATTAAAACTTTACAAGGCAAAAATCAAGAATTATTTGATAATAATAAAAGGTTGACAACTCATGTAACAGGACAAGCAGCGATGCAAGGGTGTAAGCATTTGGTATGGGACCAAATTATAAAAGAAGTTGAAAAATTGAGGCCATATCTTGATTATATGAGAGTTAAAGAGAAGGTGGTGGAAGAAGTAGATTTAACAGTCATGAACATAAATAACAGAATTGCAGTTATCACATGGGCTAGAAGGATCATTGGTAAATATACATATGCTGAAAATGTTGAAGCCAGAGCTGGAGAAATAAGAAAGCAAGTGGTCAAATTTAAAAGGTTATTTGAAAAATTGATTATCAAAGGATTGCCTACTTTCTGGGATGCAAAGCGGGAATTGATTCCTCATAATGATTATAAAAGGTTATTATTTGACATTCGGATGAATCATGAAAAATTTCAACATCTGGATCATTGGCTTACAGGAAAGATCTTGATGGAAAAAATGGCAGAATATTTTGAAATTTTAAATCAAATAGCTTCAATTGGTGAAAAATTCCCTCCAATATCTTACACAGATCACATCGATATGTGGGTCCTGGTGAAGGAAATGACTAGCTATGATCTACCCATGGTCGACCAATGGAGTTACGTAGACAAGTATGGAAGACTAAAGTACTCAACTCATTCCTGAAGATGCATTTGGAATTTTTTCCAAGTGGAAAACAATGATGTTTTTATTTTTGAAAATTTTTAATATTGTTTAAAGAATTTTTAGTTAAGACATTTCCAGTTATTAGTTAAAAGAAGCAGTTATGTTATTCTTCTTCCCAATTTTGTATAAAAGACAATGTGAAACATTTTTGAAGGGGTTGGAAACCTTTTGAGAGACAACAAGTTTTTGATGAAGTGAATACAACGGCCGTATAGTGGAAATACCTATGTTTTGAGACAAGAGATTCATGTGTTAATCATTTTTACAGTCTATCTTTTCCTTATCTCTATATGTGCATGTTTATCTTCTTTGTCACATCTTCCATTATGTTTTTCCTCCATGCTTAAATGAACGTCTGAAATAAATTGGGATTCATACTAGTTATGCCTCAAATTATCGCATTTAAGTATTCATTTATTTCTCCAAAGTTAACAATGGATTCATCCTAGTTCGATGCCCACTGTTGATGGATTGTCATTATCTCTTTCTATACCACTTGCAAAATTAAATGGACTGTGATATGATAACTATCTTGCCTCTCTGAAAATCTGCTTGGTATAAATCACTTACTGGTACATTAAATCTGAAATATTGACTCCATGCCCACTGTTTCTTGTTTCCTTTTCAACGAAGTAAATCATTTTGAGAATTTTAGTTGTTTCATATATATTTAGCCTTTTATATATTTGTCATAAGTTAACATTACAGATATATATGCATTGAGTTGTTGTTATTGACCAAGACATTCATTTAAGTATTGGACTATATTTTGCTGCTATATTGCAAATAAAAAGTAAATATAAAGAGTGAATTGTAGCAGGAATTTCTTGAAGGAGCCTATGAAGGAAACTTTCGCTCAGCGGGCATAGATTGTGACCAAAAATTTGCATAAAAACACATTTCGAAGGTAGGAAAACGTATATACAAATTCTAACCTAGATGGATAACAACCAGGAGGTCAAAAACCTTGATAGATGGGGAAAACATAGGTCGAATACTGGACATATTTTCATATCAATCAAAAGACACTGAAGATAGTCAACATAAAAAGTTTTCCATACAGGGCAATCCATACGTGATCAATTTTCATATAAATGAAAAGACAGTGAAGATCTCGACTATCCACAACTACGTGATTTTAAAGTTCAGAAACGATTAGAAATGATGCACCTGTTGGTGCTGCTGGTTCGTTGATGCTGCTACTGCTAGTGATGCTGCTGCTATTGGTGAGGCTGTTGTGCTGATGTGCCACGGTTTTAAAGGAGAGTGTGCGAACAGCAAAGGGCAGGGAGGTGTTACAAAGAATGGATGGACTGGTTTGAATGCAACGCGTCCATCCATCCATAATGTATAGTAGCGCCTACTGTAAGAAGGCATTTTCATATGGAAGTATTCTATGTTGCAACAGAGCTGTTGTCATATTGCAACAGAGCCATTTTCTATGTTAATAGATTTACTTGTTCATTCACTATCTTATTAATCACTATCAACAGAGATGTTACTTGTTGTATGTTCATTCACTATCTTATTAATCACTGTGCATTAAACATTTGATTTTACTGTACATTATCATTAAAACTGTATCCCTGAGGGAAGTGACCCGCCCGCACCCAAAATTCGGTCTTCGTGTATCCCTGAGGGAAGTGACCATGAAAAGTCCATTGAAACTACAATGAAACTGGTACTGCTAGTTTTACAACATATATTCAAATGGGAAATGAGAATCATTCATGTGCTTCTATTGCACTACTTCTTGGAAATGGGAATCATTCATTCATCTGCATGTGGGTATTAGGATTCTAGTTACCTGCCTTAACAACAGGCGTTCATGCTCGTATTTCTAGCAGCAATGCCTGTTTATTGACATCGAATACCTGGAGGTAACCTACTTGCGCTACCCAATACAGAGAGTGCAATCAGTGAAGGATTGAGGTCTGTATATGCACAACCCTAATAGGCATCTAAGTACCCTTTCTGGTAGTCTCAATATTCATTTCACCGTCTATATAGTCTGTTTGGCTATGGTAAGTATTGTATTGTATGTTTTTTCTTTTGTCTTTTTTGGATACTAATAGATTATATTGATTTTGTATTGGTTTTTAACAGATAAGGACGCAGTTGAAGTCAAAGGAAAACCGGAAAGTCCATGGAGACTTTGCACGGTGACTGAAGTGGAAGAAGTAAAATGCATGCTCAGGTTGCTTTCCATTTGGTTGTGCACAATCAAGTTGCTTCAATGTCCCATCTGTTGCAATGTCCATGTTTGATTTTTTCCATGTAGTAAACAATTTTTTAATAATATTAATACCCTTCAGATATCACGCCTATTTTTTATTAAGATAATACCATATTGACAATCAAAGTAGTGCGAGAGTAATGAAGAGATTTATCTTTATTTGAGATTTATCTTGCATTCTGCATTTTGCAGCTATCATTTTGCAGTTGTAGGTTAACCCTCTGTATATTTAGATTGCATTTTTTATGAGCATTATGGAGTGAACCTCTATTGAAATTTGATGCATGTTTGTGAGTATTTCAGCAAGCAAGTTTAAGTTCCTTTCAGTCCATACTTTTTTTTAACAGGTTTATTTCATCTATTTTTAAATGAAATAAACTTGTTTGTAAATTCTTAGGACTCTCCAACAAATATGTTTGTAAATTTGTAAAAAAATTTATATTTCTATAGTTAGTATATTTATTTCAAATTAGTTTAGTCTTTAGTTTATTTGGATTACTTCTAGTATTTTACTTACTTAGATTATTTTAAACCATTGGTTGTAGGTTAAACAATCAAAACACAGGAGAAAATTGATCGCTACTCTATGTGGTATATATCACCATTAACATGCACCAATCATATTAAAAAAAGAAACATTGTTTACAATTCCACTAATACCAAAAAATTCAAGGTAATAGACTAATACAAAATAATTTCAATTTCAAGTTGGACAAACTTTGGCACCCATACTTCTAAACTTAGTTGATATCGTAGGTTTGTATTTAAGCTCCTTGTATGACTAGTGTGCATTCCAAACTTCATCTTGTGACCGAATGATTGTTGAAGAAAGCCTGTCAAGAAAACCTGTATCTGAGTCAGATCATATTATTAGCCGGATTTGACAGAGTCCTCTTATTGGAGAAGGTATGGCATGGAAGATTGGTGATAGCACAAAGGTGTGATTGGGGAAGGATGCGTGGATTGGGGGAAATCACCATTGTTTTCTGCCTGATTGGATGATACTATCTTTGAGAGCAAGAGGTATCTCATAGTTATCCCAAATTGCTGATGGGGACACGATTACATTTTGGAATCATGGGTGGCTTGGCAGTGAGGCCATGGGGTTTATAGGGGAAGATAAAGAAAGGCGGAATCTATTGTTGGTTTCTCTTAAAGGAAGCAAAATTCGTTTAAATGGAAAAGGTGATCGGCTGGTGTGGGAATTTGCTTCATCGAGAACCTACTCTCCCCATATGGGCTACTGAAGGTTGTGCAAGGGTGGACCACAACCTGATAATCAATGGTGGTGGAAAAATGTTTGGACTCTAAAGTGGCCACAAAAAACAAGGATTTTCCTCTGGTATCTATTAAGCAATCGTGCATTGACTTGGGATCGCCTTCAAAAAAGGGCATGGAAAGGCCCGAGCAGATGTGTGTTATGCTGTAGAGAGGAGGAGACAAACAGTCATATCATTATGGAATGCTCATATACGAAAAGGGTTTGGATGGAGATTTAATTGTTGTCAGGGATCAAGAATGAATGGCAGGGAGAAAATGTGGAGGAAGGTTTCAGGCTTTGGTGTGAAGATCTGAGGACCAGTTCTGCTCAATCTTTGCCAACAATCATCGCATGAGGATTGTGGTTGTACAGGAATCGTGCAATATTCAAGGAGAAGTTGGTCTCACCATTGAGTGTTGTTGTTCAAAGTTGGAGCATATTATCACACTTCCCATGAGAGGAGGCCACTAAATGCATAGGAATATTGTGGAAGAATAGATTGATCAATCGACTCCTTGGGGTTTCTTCGATGGGGCAGTCGAAGGAATTCCATCATAGTGTGGAGGTGGGGGCATTTTAATTCTCTTCGAATATCATTTCATCAAATTCAAAGCTTGTTTGGGAAAGGGAGCAAACAATTTTGTGGAACTATCAGCTTTAAGGTTATTTCTATGTTTGGCTTTGGAGAAGGGGGAAAATTATCTTCAGGTGTTCAGAGATTCGAAGTTGATACTAGACTGGCTCAACAACATAAGTGTTTTAACTGATTTAGCACTTTCTATTTTTCTCTAGGAGGTCAAGAGGATCAAGGATGCATTGGAAAGGGTCACCTTCACACATGTCTAATGTGAAAGGAATGTAGAGGTTGACCTTCAATCGAAAGCCGGAGTTGCGATGGAGCATGGCACTTGGTTCCTATCAGAGATCATGGACGGGGTGGTATCCAAATATTATCACCCTCCCTTTTACAACTTCTAAGCGGTTTGATTGATGAGACCTGGACTATAAATCTATTCTCTCGATGGGATATGCTTTTGTTTCTGATTTATATGAGACTGATTGTGATCAATGTAATAAAAAATATGATCTTCTTTAAGTTGGGTCGAGGTCTGTGACCTTTTGATAATTTATGTAAGATCTGTGTATGCTTGAGGAAAGGGTAAAGATAGTTTATATTTGTTTTTTGTCTTTCTGGAGAGGACTCCATGGTGTTCTTTAACGATCCTGAAAAATGTAATTTTGGACTTCCATATGGCAATAATAAAAATACGAATTTTTTAGATGAAATAATAATTTCCAAACCAATAAAAAATTAAACCTAGAAATGAAATTTCGCACTTCATCATATAACTTAAAATCCGAAGCCATAAAGTAGAAGATGACCGACCTCATGGTGTCTTGGAATTTCGCCCTAGGATATTGGATTTTAATCACCCGGATTAAATTTAACCGACGATTTAACAAACAACACCACCCCTTCCCTCTGTCCTGTCACTGTAAAACACCATTCACCTTTCATAAAACCCCAACCTTCGAATAATAGTGTGCCAGTAAACCTTCCAGTAATTGCTATTTGTAGTGAAGAATCTCAGATGTTGTCACAAAAACTTTCTAATACTTCTGTGGCTACTTTCCTATGATTCTCTGCTTATGAACATGGACATAACACTCGAACGCGATAGAGACCATGAGAAGAGGGATTACTCTACATGCTTTCATGATACATTGTGATGGACATTGTTGCTAAATGATGGGTCGGTGTTTAGTTGTGTGGGACTCTTTGGCCTCCCATTTTTTGACTCTTTGGTCCCTGATTTGGAGGGTGGACATTGTTTTTATATGGCCCTTTGACTATTTATGATAATCCTAGAGGTGTTCTTCCACTATTAGAACACAAATTAGAGCTAGCTACTTGCATGTCTCCTTCCCTCGTATTTTAATGTGTTGTATAATGAAGTTCAACAAATATGACCAATTTTTGCAAAAGGCCAATGCCTTAAGCATGAAGACCTTTGTAAAATTTCACTTTATGTTTTGCGCTCTAGTGGTCATTACTACATGAAGTATGGTCATTGAATCCCTTCCGACCAAGATTTAAACAAAAGGGTTGTGTGTATGTGTGAGTGTGGGTGTGTGAGCGAGTGATCGAAGTAATTCTTAAAATTATTGGATCCTTTTGTTAGGTGGTTCTCAATGTTTTTGAGGTTAGAGCAACCTTTTTTTGACATCTTTGTTTTTCATTTTGTTCACGAGGAAATATAATATTTAATCCTTTCAAAAGCTAATAAAATAACTCATGCCCATCTTGCAACAACTCTTTCCAATAAAAACATTTAGCATATGAACCTAACAACATATTAAATCAGCATCAAACTAGCCATATTATGTGAGCTTGGAAGTAATGAAATGGCCACCTAAGATGGAAGAATTTTCACAAACAATGTACATAAGAGAACAATACTCAATCAAATTGCAAAAATGTACCTTGAGGCAAATGCACTCATATAACCTAAAAATCAATATGCGGTGTCAGGAAGCTATAGAGTTCAAATCAATTTTTTAAAACTTAGACTTGGAGTTCAATACACATGTAGACGCTTTATCTAGATGTGGTCTTGTGGCCTTAGAGGGGTTTATTCATTTTGAGGAGTGGTGCGGGGGTCTACTTTTTTCCACATGTAGTTTTCATGTTTTTGGATCATAGATGGGGACCTTTCTCCCTGTGTCTATTTTTTTGTACTTAACGGTTATATATACCTTTCCTCATTTCTTTTTGGTTTGTTTCCCCATTGATGAATTTTCCATCCATCCGCATTAAAATTTAGTAAAATATTGTACAAATTCATTATCAAAATTGTAATTTTCCATTGTCACTGTGACACAACTAAAAATGACTAACATAAACGATTAATTCACATTAATCGTTGTTAGCTAGTCATATTTATATTCCTGTAACCAAATTAGTCATTTTTATTTAGTCACTTGTTATCTAGTCATATATTTTATCCCATGACTAAATTAGTCATTTTTTGTAGGCTTATTTAAAATTGCTCAATTTTAGTCGTTTATCCCTTGAAAAACAGTGGTGACTAATTTTTTTAGTCGCCTAGTCACTTATCTCTCATTTTGTACTAGTGTTTTGGATTCTCTTCTTCCTGTGCCAGTGTCTCCCAAGCTCTGGTTCGAAAGGTTTTGTGACTCCTACACCATGGGCAGGCCAAAAGGCTCTAAGAGTGGAAATACAAAGGACACTCCTGATACCGACCAGAGCAGGAACGACTACAAGCCTGAAATCTCCATCCATGCCCGTCTTCTAATAGATAATTGGGAAGCTCGTCTCATCACTGAGACTCTCTTTGCAAGGGACCAAGAGAATCCATGGGACTCCTATTGGATTGCAAAAAACATGTTAGGAGATTTAATGGAAGATATGTCGTCAAATTGGGCCTCTGCCAGGAATTCCAATCAGTCTCTGAGTGCTTCCCTGCCCAATATGGCAGCCATTATGAGCAACTTAGAGAGCAGATCCAGCTGGGACTCCCATGCTCCTGCTCGGCACCTTCGTTGTGACCTACGACCTAGTAGCAGTGCACTTGGTCTCTCGGCCATGCCCTCTGTGGCCAAAAATTAATGCAATTTGGCTATGTTGCATGGCCTTGGCACCCAAGCCACCAATCTGGGCACTACTCATGGATTTGGTAATTTGGCCACCTCTCTTGGATTGGGCACTTTGGCTACCACTCTGAGCTCCATGGCCATTACACTTGGCAATCTGACCACCTTTCATGGAAAGGCCACTCCACCTAGCATTCTGGCTTCTTCTCCTAGCATCCCTCGGAATACAACAACTGGTTTTAATTTGGTCCAGCCATGAGGCAGCACACAGAAAGACAAGGAACCTGCTCGCATGTCCTTTCCCATACCCTCCACTCTAGGTCCGGTCTTGGAAAAACGCACTCACAATGAACTTGACAGTGGCATCTCGACGATGAGGAAGACGTCTCCTCTTCCCATCAAGCTCCCTGTGCGTTACACCCGGACTTCAATGAAGAACTCCCTGCCAAGTATGAAAAGCACCTCGCCACCTACACAAAATGAGGAGGATGCCACCTGCTACAGTTGCCCCCATCCTTGAATAAATTCCGTCTGATGCCGAAGCTAGTTAACAAGGTTTTTTTGTGGTTCAATTTCAGTTTCCTATTTTTTGTTAAGTATCAGACTGTTAGTTTATCCACAGCCTTCATGGATTTGAAATCGCACCCTAGTCTCATGGTTTTTTTAATCTTTTTGTGTCTATATGGCCTTAATAATGACCTTTTTCAATGTTGGCATCTGATAAGACCACCTCAATATGTATTTTCCTTTGTATATCTACTTCTTTCAGCTTAATAGAATTTGTAGCAATTACAAAAAAAAATCATAGAGTGCATAGGGAGTTCACTGTTGGCGATCATGTTTATCTTAGAGTGAGACGAAGGAATATTTCCTTGAATCTTGGGAGTCGTGCCAAGATATCACCCATATATTGTGGGCTATTTGAAGTGCTTGAGAGGATAGGACTAGTTGCATAGAGACAAGTGCATTTCCTGCTAACACTAGAGCTCATAATGTTTTTCATGTTTCTTTTCTTAAGAAATATGTACATGTCACCTACCCAAATTTTGAGAATAATTATTTTTTCTTGCAAAATACTTTATGTTAAATTATAATTACAAAGTTTTGTAATTATGACCAAATATGGTCAAAGATGACTGTAATGACTCATTATTATTATTTAATAAATTAAAATAGGAGACAAACACTCAAGAAAGCTATTACAAGAGTGTTCATTGACCCACTAGGAGGAATGGAAGCTGCTAGAAGGCATGGGACAGATGGCGTCATTTGCACTCCACCACTAGTTGTTGGTTATGGGACAACTACCCCTAAAATTGTGGCATTATTCCCAGGTGGAAAGGGAGCAGGAAACTCATTAATGACCAGTTAATCACTAAAAAGGCCTAGGCAACCTATATAAGGCAATTCGAATTGAGCAGGCAGCTTTTACAATATTTTCTGCATAAATATTCCTCATGTGATGACTGAGAGATTCGAAGTAGGGAGGCTATGTGAGAGTGCAATTGTAAGTCTGCAAATTATTTCTGAGAAGGAAAACTAGAGGTGTTGGTGCAGGTCTCTTTGACTGCTAAGTCTGTAATACTGGATAAACTACTTGTTGCTGCAAGATTTAGGACCTAAGCTTCTAAGTTTCTTCCTCCTGGTGGTTAAGTGAATAGGATCGAGGGTCCTAAGGCAAGTTATTGGTTGTCTTCAGGAGCAGGTTGGGTGGAACAAGCTCCTTGGGTGTTTTTTCCAGTTATCTACTGGTTCAGGTTCTAATTGCCCTTCTGTTAAATTTTGTTTTACTTTCTGAAATTGTTTTATAAAGTATTGACTGATTGGACATAATGATAGAATAAAATTCTTCTCTGTATTTTTCCTCTTGTTGGTTGTTGCACCATACTCTAGTGCAGAGAAGAGCAGTTTAGAATCTAAATAAGAGATAGACTGAATGCCAATTGATGAAAAAGATGAATACAATAGGATTCCTGTTAAATTCAGTCATTTCAAATGTTTAAAATGTAGGACATAATACGGAATAGTTTAAATAGATGCATAGCATTCATCGAGTTCTTAAGTGAAGAAAAACACCATTTAATTCTGCACAGATCTAGTCTTTTCATTTCCATTCCATCTATTTCAGGTAGTAACAATATGTATTTTCATATTAAGAGAGAAACACTTGATTTCTGATTCAGTTCAATATTATCTTCAAATTCAAGTTTCCTTTGTTTCGTACAAAAATACTGTGCATTTTAATATTATGAATTCATCATTCGTAAGCATTTACATTTTAAAAATACATAGCAACTACAACCATTTTGTGGATAGAGATCTTACTTACGATTAATAACTAGACAGTTACTAATACTCTGCTAACTCTTACATTCGTTTGCAATCATTAAATTTTAAATACTTCCGCTATAGAATTAAATAAATACTATAGACCTCAAAACCCCTTTGTTCGTGCACAGTTCAACAAATCGTTTATCAATCCCTGCATGGCATCAACTGATATGCTTTCTAGAGCCTTTGGCAAACATGTTTTCTTTTCAAAACCCTACACTTCATGTTTAGTTGAAATTCCATTTTCCATGATAAGAATATTAACAAGACACTGTTCAAACACATAGCGGAAATCACAATTTAGGACCATTGCATAACATATAGATCACAATCCCAATAAGAAACATACATAGTTTCGAAACCTCTGCATACTCAAGTTAAGGCCCAGTCCTCGAAATCTTTTCTTGATCCAGGTAAGGTTGCAAACGAAACTTACAGGGTCGGGTTGCATTCTTTGAAACAACATCGAAATCTATGCAATGCCTTTTCAAACGCCCGAAGGCCAACCTTACCAAATCATTATTCCTACTTAAACTTCCAAAGACAATACAAGAACAGGATCTATCTACCAACAATTTTACAAATGATTTCTCACTATCTAGTTAATCAAAATTTTGACATTTCAGCTCACGCCATCCCATTGTTTTAGAAAAGCAATTAAACCCTCGACTACAGCTTAACCATTTTCATGATAGTGCCACATTAAAGACCAAGCGTAGTTCCAAAAAAAAAAAACTCAGTGGCGCAGATGTATATTTTCAAAGCCATCCCTTAAACGCTGCAGCTAAACATTGCCAAGCCGGATAGTCAAAAATAAAAAAATAAAAACTGAGGGTTTATCCCTTCACATTTGCTTAGACAAAACAAATTTAAAACTAAGCCAGTACTCCTTTTAAATTCAAATTCCCAACTCTCGTCACCTTGCCATCACCATCTAGAACTAGCCATAGGTACCTATGAGGCTTTTGAGAACCACCGAGGCTTACCTGGAGATTATCGTAGTATCCTTCTCCAACCTTTGCCATAGAAATTCTTCAATGTGGTAGCACCTACCACATCACAGTTTAAAAAGGGGTTACTACCAGAAAACACTAAATAAACAACTTAAAACAATCACAGTATCATTACCACAAACAATGAAAAAATACCTTAACACGAATCCTGGCTCGAGACACTCCACATCCGTAGAACGACGAAAGCTGATAGCAGTTACAACACTATTAGGTTCATGATCTCGGAACCATGTTAATTCATGGAGAATCGAGCTTTAAGCGATTTCGCTCAACCAAACTGACAGAGGGACCCTTCTACAAATACACTGGCTACGTCGTGGCTCTTGCAAGGGTTCAAAACCAGGAACTTACAAACCCTCCTCATAGGCCTCAGGTTCGAAATTGTGGGAGGGACTCTCCTAACCGAGAAAAATTCAAACCCTACATTGTAGTGGCATAGTTTGCCTCCTCCATCGACTCTAAACGTGAAATGAAGGCTGGGAAGATGTTCTCAATACTTACTAACGAAAGACTAGGGGCTCTTCCGAGCCCTAGATCTTGTGTTGATCAAACGGTGATCCAAGTGCCAGACGAGCACGTAGGATTCGAGACAACTTGGAAATCAACATCACATTAACTACTGCATCTACCCAGTCGCCACTCATTCAGACCTAGAATTTATAACTAGTACAGTTCGACGTTGTCGGGTACATGGTTTTCAAATCGTATCTTATTAAGACCGTCCACCTCATCTACCAATTCACTGAGTCAGTTAGGCAATGTTAATGCTGCGAGCTGGTATCAACAGGTCTGAAACATGCAAGGACCGGACTTTAAAACCCTATCAAACGTATTCATTGCATCACTTAAATTATAGTGCACATTCATATTGGTTCCCAGGTTATTACCATGTCTCGGGGTGTTGAAAATACAAGCTATGACTTGTGTGATGACGCCTAGTTCACTTAGTTTACATATATTTTCTCCAATGTTTCGTAATATTAGAATGCATTGATACTGCACACAATATTGGAGAATGTATCATAGGGTTAAGGTACGTACATATAACATTGCTCCGGAACCAAGTCATCGGACAAGTGAAGGTGCAATGGAAGCACTATGGTCCCAATGAGGCTACATGGGATCCAGAGGACGCCATGAGAGTGGAATATCCATTTTTGTTCAATTTTGAAGAGCTCTGAGGACAATGCTAATTTAAGGGGGAGGGGATTGTAACACCTCGATTTTGACCCTGTTGCATTAAAAATGTAAATGATGTAATATTGTTATAAAATCGTGGTGAGGAGTAGGGTATTTTTGAAGGATTCTAATATTATACTTCAGTATAGTATTATAGGCGATTATTTTGGATTGACAAAACAAATATATAGATAGGTAGGCAATTATTAAATATGAAACCTACAATTTACTACTGAAAAGTGTAAACTTTGGTGAATATTATGATAAAAAAACATATTTTATGTAAATATAGGCAATATTAGAGACTAAAAATGACCAAATTGTGAATTTATTTTTTGAAAAAAAAGCCGAAAAATAGCCGTTTGGCGAAATTTCGCCCCTAAAAATTACCTTGGTGAGGAGCTCAAGGCCAAGCCCCTCCATTGATTATTGTTTATGTATCAGCAATTCAAAATCGATGCATGTGGATCGCTTTCTAGCATGGCACGACAGAAATTGTAAATACAATGTAAATTTATTTTAAATAAAAATACCCACAACTAGCTATGTAATGCAACAAGAGTATGGGGGCATGATTTTTACAAGGAATAGAGAGGGAAATATTCAAACCCTTGACGCCAATAGTGTCAATGAGAGAACCCATGAACCATCAACTACCCACACTGACTTTTGCACCCAATCATATATTTCTTCCAAGAGGTGGTTGAGGTAGTTATTGTTTTGGGAAATAGAAGGTATGGCTGTCCCATTTCATGCATGGGCAAGCCACTATTTTCAGAAAATTGTGTTTTTCTTCTTGGGAAAGAAAAGAGCCACAAATTTGCTCCCCATCCCATAATTCATCCATTGACTTGGCTCTCTCACGCAATTTTAGCTTGTTGGGCGTTTTCCTCCATTTATCTAGCTGGGAAGTTGTTTTTAGTGTTACAAAATGACTGGGAGGAAGAGGAATTCGACTTGGGGGTTCAAAGGGGTCATTATTTCCATTTGAATGTTGGTATGCCTGTGGGAGAAATCGATTTGTCCCCTGTGGTCATTTTCCCCTCTCCCAAATTCATTTTTGGTGTGCCCGTGATTTTGGAAATACTCATGGAAATCATGTTTTGTAAATCCCATAGCTAAATATCTGCCATGCCAATCATTTGTGCCTTACTATTATATGGATCCCTTGTTTTGGCTTGAACTTGGGTGTAAGTAATCAGGAGTAGAAGATGATTGAGAATTGGCTTGATAAACCTAGTGAAGAGTGTAACCTCACTAAAGATGAAGGGGCTTTTGCTATTTTTCTATGCACACCCCGAAGAGCACTAGAAGGGAAGATATGGCTTGAAGTACTGTTGAGTAGTGAAGGGAATACTTCCTTGTGTTGGGTGTGTAGGTATTGTGGGTGTCAAGCTAGCTGAATCTTGTAGAAGTGCCATTAGCTCTGTGGATGAGCTCACTAGCTTAACAATTCTTCATTTCTACTGCCTTAGTAGCTTGATAAATCCAACTGTGGACTGGCTTGGCTGATATGTGGTGTATGCTTGACTATGTGTGAATCTGTTGTTCCCTTTTTCCTTGTAAAAATCATGCTCAGCTCGAGGGTGGTAGCTGTGCTGAGAGATTGATGAGCATAGTTGGCCCATGGCTGGGTGGAACGTTGCAGTTGCATAGCCAGTTGCTCAGGACGACTTGTTTCAAGGTAAGTATTCTCTTGTGTTTAATTTATGCATTGTCTTTAATTGTTGACTGTTATGATTATGTTGATACCCGAATGTTAAATGTATGTAGATTTATTTCCGTTTTGTTTATTTTGATGTGTGTAGGACGACATACCACTGTTTTATGTGATGGCGGACAACCAAATGAATTACTACATATATAGTGCACGGTGCTTGCTTTTTACGATATGTAAAAAAAAAACAATTTAAATGAATCACTACATAGTTTTATAATGTTAATTTGTACAACACAATCAAAATTTTGATAGCAAAATTAAGTTATTACATAATAATTATCAATTAATTGTTATCTCATAAGTAGCATTGGTAAAAGGCAGATGTTAGCGTTGGTAAAAGGAAGCTCTTCCAAAATATGCAAAAGATGGAATCCTGTCAAAACATCCATAAAAAGAAGCTCATGCAAAAGATTCTTTTGTATGTATAACAAAGCCAAGCAATCGCCCTGGTATAAATGCTTCGGATAAATCTGAATATTATATCCCTTCTAAGCAATCTTCATTTGTTACAACCAAAATATAAATATGAACCTAATATTCCTTAGTAGCAAGCCTTATACACTCAACACTATTCCCTAGGCGAGTTACTAATAAGATATCATGGAAAACCTTTACTGCTGGCAATCAAGTGCGGAAATCATTACAAGTGCAGCACTAAATTTATTATATAAAAGAAACTAAAATTGATTGATATAGGTACGATAGGAAGCTGGACGACGAGAATTTAGCATGATCAGGCTGCGGCTGTTTCCCTGGGCTTGAGTACTACATGATAGTGGTTTGCAATCCTGAGGCTAAATTGGCCTCCCTTCTCGGTCATGTCGATCTTATTCACACCTGATGGCAGGCATACTTGGAAGCACTGGAAGAGCCTACCGAGGACAAGGTGCAGCAAAGGAAGGGCAATGATAATTCCGGGGCAGCTTCTTCGACCTGCTCCGAAGGGCAAGAATGTGAAGTCGGAACCGTTGGCCTCTATGACTTTGTCTGCATCCAAAAACCTTTCGGGACGGAATTCGAGGGGGCTATCCCACAACTTGGGGCTGTTGGCGATCCACCAAGCGTTCACCAAAATCTTGCTCTCCGCAGGAATGTCGTAGCCTCCAAGCTTGGCGGCATGGAGATTCATGTGCGGCACCAAGAAAGGGATTGCCATTCGCCGCCGCATCGTTTCCTTCACAACAGCTGTAAGGAAAGGCAGCTTCCCACTTTCGAAGTCCGACTCCTTTATGGGCTCGCCTCCCAACACCAAATCCAGCTCTTCCTGAAGCTTTGTCTGGATGCTCGGATTGTTCACCAATTCCGCAATCCCCCATTCAATGGACCAGAGTGTTGTCTCGATCGCTGTACATATTTACGTACAAACAGTTATCATGTGAAAATTATTATAACAAGTTGAAATTACAAATTACAATTTTCAGTGTAGAAATGGATTCGAGACGGGATTATTTTGAAATATCTTGAAAACTTAAAACTACAATTTCATCGTTTTCTACTTAATTTTGATTTAAAATACAAATCTTCTCATTGTTTAGCTATCAGTAACTTAAAACTATAATTTCAACAATTTCCACCAAGTTTTGACCTAAAAAAACTCCAAAATACAAATACAAATCTTGTATAGTTGAGCTTACGCCCTATTAATCCTACACCATTTTAGCTTACACCTTGCATCCTTCACATGGACAGGAGCGATTAGCCCCACATTAGAGTAATCAGATTGGGAAGCTAAAACCAAAACGTTTTGCCCTTTTTTGGGTAACCTTTTTTGGCAGAGTTTTTCTATAAATCATGTAATTTCAGATGGAGGTAGAGTTCCAAGGGTGTAGTGACAGAGTTCTATAGTAAACCTCTACTTCTAAGGTTTTAACCCATTTTTAACCAGCCCATATACTAGGAAAATCAAGCAGAGTTATGCATCCATAAAAACTCTACCATAATTGAGTTATCCAATTCAGACTGCATATCATTGTGTTTTTACACAACATCATCAGATTGTAAATTCAACTAATCAACTAATCGGAGGGACTATAAGAAGTCAACCATTCACTTCTCTGCTGGACCGTACGATGAGCCGAATCTACAATCCAATCAAGTTAAAACTTAAAAGGATTACCTGCAACGTTTATGTTTTCTATGATGAAGAGCAGTTGCTCGTCGTTAATCTCGCCTTTGTCCAAGGCCTCGAAAAGATGGTCAACGGCAACTTTCTCTCCACCACCACCTTTCCGTAGCAGCTGCCTGCATTGTAACCAAGCTTCAATGAACGGTAAACACATGCCCCTCAATACTTTGTGATTCACACGGTTTTGAAGAAAAAAACAAAATTAATTACCTTCGTGGCTCCACAAACTCATCTTTGAAGAGCTGGATTCTTTCATCTTTGACTTGACGACAGGTATCAAGGTATCGCTTGAGGAAAGGTCTGAGTAAGGGAATAAAATCACCGTAATTGTAGTCAAAACTCTGAGCTAACCGACTTCGTTCTCCGTTCAATAACTTGAGCTTCTCAAACAGCGGATCGTCCTCGCGTTCGAATCTGGTGCCGAACATCATGCGATACATGATGTTGTACATCATCATCTGCAGTCTGCGTCTGATGACGACGCCGTCAGAGGCGAAAGATTTAGGGTTGGCCCTCAGATCTTTGACAACCTCTTCGATCTCGTGCTCCCACGCAAATCGGGACTGCTGGACGACCTTGCTAGTGAAAAACGGGAGCGTCATGATCCTCCTCATTCGTCTCCAGTGATCGCCATAGACGGTAAACACCATATCCTGCCCTTTGTTAGTGAAGATATCGAAAACCACGTTCCGGGTTCGAGACCCGAACTCGACACCTTGTGTGTGAAGAACTTCTTTGGCCAGGTCGGGGGATGAAACAACCACCAGATTTCTCTGGCCCATTCTCAGCAGAAAAATGTCTCCATACTTGTTTGCCATCTCAGAGAGATTATTATGATTCAGATCATCTCCCACCTGCAGCCAGTTACCGAAGATGGGTACTGCCACAGGACCCGGAGGAAGCTTCAGCTTCTTCCACCTCAGATTGAGGAACACGATGGTTCCCAACGACACCACAATTAAAACATTTAGCCAATGCGAATGCCATATCTCTCTCGCTGCCTCCGGAATCTCCATTCCTCGCACAATTGCAATACTGTGCGATCTGCAGTGAGAATTAGAATAGTTTCTTCTTCGATATATATAATAATCAAGAGAGAAAGTTGTGCGTTGAATGATTTGCAGGACTCCTGGCAAGAGACGGCAACTTGTTTGGAAGAGTAGGTACAAGATGATGGAGGTGACGACCGAGTTTTTTTTCTAGGGAAACAAAGAAGTGACGACTGAGTTATTTAGGGTAGTGTGAATATTTTAAATAATTCCAATCCCATATAACTTTTGGTTTTAGCTCCAGAGATGTAAAACTAAAGTAGCATCATTGACTCTTTCAAATCGTGGTACTTGTCTTCACCTCTACGTTCCTTAATCTGTAAATAATGATTATTAAAAGTCATCATCAAAGTTATAAATAATTATTATTTAAAGTCAACAGTAATGAGGTATATGTGGGACATATAGATAAAGTAACAAAGAAACTATATGTAAGTGTGCTTGAACATGTCAAAAGAGCTTTATAATTTTAAATTAGATGTAATTGTGTTTGAGAAACTATATGCAAGTGTGTTCGAACATGTCAAAAGAGCTTAATAATTCTAAATTAGATGTAATTGTGTTTGAACATATTCTAAAGGAGCATCATTGACTCTTTCAAATCGTGGTACATGTCTTCACTTCTACGCTCCTTAATCTGTAAATACTGATTATTAAAAGTTATCATCAAAGTTATAAATAATTATTATTTAAAGTCAACACTAATGAGGTATATGTGGGACATATAGATAAGTAACAAAGAAACTATATGTTAGTGTGCTTGAACATGTCAAAAGAGCTTAATAATTTTAAATTAGATGTAATTGTGTTTGAGAAACTATATGTAAGTGTGTTTGAACATGTCAAAAGAGCTTAATAATTCTAAATTAGATGTAATTGTGTTTGAACATATTCCAAACGATAAGTGTGATTGAAGGATATTTTTCCAACCAAAGATTGATTGCAATGAATGTTTAAGCGGTTTACTCATACAATTTGGGAGATGATGAGTAAGTTGTTAGAAAAACATGATTGGAGAGCAACAACAATAAACAAGATGTGAATACAAATTACACAAACACATTACAAGAGAGACACCAATATATCGTAGTTCACCCAAGATGGGCTACGTCCACACTGAAATTGCCAGTCCTTATTATTATACCATCCAGCAAATGAAGGGATACAACCTACAAGACATCCAATGCACTTCCTCTTCACCGTCTCACAGTCTCTCTTCCACGATCTCAAAGATCTTTACAATGCATAATACCTAATACATCAACCCTAGCCGTATTACAATGTCTTTCTTATAAAGGGGAATACAATGGGAAAATACCACGGGTTACCCAAAACCATGGGCCCATAATCTATTGGCGAAAAACCAACCCATAACAAAAATTTCTTTCGGGGGCCCACTGGCCCCCACGCCCCCCAGCCGGGGGAGTGCACCACTCCCCCGGACCCTCTGTTGCGTGTGCTGGGATCACAACCAAATCTAGGGTACAAACACAGTTGAATCATCATCTATGAAACTGGAAGATCAGACTCTACAACCAACATAACCAGCCTAGATCCCAATTCTAGGCTCTATCAAGTGCCGAGAGGGATCAAATCTCCCGAGTTGCAAACCTTGAATAGCTCCTTGAGTGCAATACCTGAGCCGAGGTTTGCACCTCGAGATATTTGATCCCTCTCGGTGCTTGATAGAGCCTAGGATTTGGATCTAGGCTGGTTCCAATCGTGGGCGGTGACACAAAACTGGAGTTTGATCAGCATTGTAAGGAACAGGTTAAGTTGAAAACACAAATAGAATTATGAGGATTATCATAATGTAAGTAATAAGTATTAAGAATTGAGTAAATTGTTAAAGCAAAGGTTTGCACCTCAAGGGATTTGATCCCCCTCGACGCTTCATAGAACCAGAGTTATATGAGTCTATACTGGTTCCAATCGCGGTGTGTGCGTCAAAATGATGTGATGTTTTAACGTATTACCAGTAATCATAGTTAATTTATTTCGTAAATTTTTTTAACAATGCAGATGAATACAGATCAAATAAGATGATGTTTAAATATGATATATGTCAACATGTTGGTTGATGTTATCAAATAATATAAGCCTATATAATGTTTAAATACAAATATACTACAATGTGATCAACTTTGACATTTCTTCTTCTTTTTTTCTTGATTCCACTCCTGCTCCCTTTGGCATCTTCTCGTATCGATCATATGTGAAAGGAGTAAGACCATCCAGACCTTTTACTCATGATATTGTTGTAAATGGGAGTCTCCGTCGTTCTTTATTTCCAATATTTATAGTTTCCTTCTCCAATGTTAATCCCCAATTTTTTTTTTTGCATTGTTGATGTAGATATATTAAACGTTGCAACACTGGTTGGGGCCAAAAGAAGTAATGGTGACTTATCTAGAAAATAATCAATTTCTACTATTTGTCTAATAGCTTCAATCAAGTAAGATTTTCTTGTACCTGCAATTCTTTGGATAATTATTCGTAGTGGTTCATTGTTCCCACCTCTGTAATGCTCGAGAATAATCTCAAATGATTTGCTTTGCTTTGCTTCTATGCTAAAATTTCAATTGAATAATTTTGAGTACGATTATTATGAACAATGGCATTCAATTGTCGGTTTTCAGATATGAACTGTAGAGCACGATTGGAGGTTTCCATATCAACAAAATTAGAGTTCCAATTTTCTTTGTTATCACATTCCATGTATCCAAGTATGTCATATTCATTGGTAGTTATATAGTGATTCTTATATAACCCTAAAATTATCTCCCATTCATGCTTTTGAGAATCCCTTTGCACAAATAGGGGAGAGTTGTCTATTGTTGAACAGGGACCAGTAGTTGACATAGTACTGGTCCCACATAACCACCATATCTTGACACAAATAAACCCATAAATTAAACACACACATTCCATATTAAGTGCAGAAAATATTTAAATTATGTCCAAAAATTGCCCATTAACTGACTGGGCCAATAGCTGTCAATAAATAGTCTTTATATGACAAACTGTACAAAACATCTTGTCCCAACAAAGTACAGATCTGCTCAAATATCTAGAAGTACATAAACAGCTAAATAACCCAACTCGTTTTTGCCACCTACTGCAAGGTACCTATCAAAGGAGGACCCACGAATATCTAATGGAGCCTAAATATCCCAGCATTCATTGAAACCTGTTCAAACATTCATTGATACCTGTTTAAGCATCAGAAAATATAGTGTCAGCCATAACTGCAAGATTGTTCAACATTCCAACCCTCTGTATTCAATAAATGACACCTACCCATTAAATGCACCCATTAAACAGATGGAAGCACACAGATCATGAAACAGATGAAGGCACAGGGATCCACAATGACAAGCTCCCAACCATTGGATCACTTTCAAATCAATCCACAACACACATTGAAATTTGAGAGATTGCAATCCATGTGCAACCTTCTTACCAACCCAATTCAATAGCAAACAACTATAAATGAACCACAACCCTTATGAAGATGCATTTCATAAATTCGACCTGCAGAGTGTGTGCACAGTTGCATTTCAGAAATTTTTCACAACAGAGTGTGTGCACAGTGGAGGCATACCAGCAGAAGTGTGTGCACAGAGGAGGCATACCAGCAGAAGTGTGTGCACAGTGGAGGCAGGTTACTGTTACTGTGATTTAAGATTATGTTTATGTTATTTCCAGTTATGTTATCCATGTTAATTATGTTATTTATGTTTCTGTTATTCATATTATTTATGTAGATTCAAGTTACTGTTACTATGATTTAAGTTTCTATTTATGTTATTTCCAGTTATGTTATTCATGTTAATTATGTTTTTGTTATTCATATTATTTATGTTATTTATGTTTCCACTTATGTTATTTATGTTTCTGTTTCTGTTATTTACATTTCTGTTATAATCAACTTCCAATTTCTTCTACATAACCAGCCTCCCTTCTAAATGTGCAGGTTGTTGTAGGCATGGCAAGAGTCAGCAATGCAAGGAGAACAAGTCGTCGACTGAGTAGGGGTGCCCAGCTACGCTGCACCTCATCGGATGAGGAGAGGCCCAATGATACAAATGCCAACAATGCTCCCAGCAATGTTGTTGAGAATGACAATGTGGTGGAAGAGGACATTGTTGTCCCACCACCAACCACACAGTCACTTCCAACCACAGTTCAAGGAACAAGTTCAGTCACCAAAATCAGTGCAATAAGAGGTTGGACAAAAGAAGACATGCTAGCTGCTATTGATGATATAGAGTTCAATGGATATTCCATTCGTGCTGCTGCTAAAAAACATGGAGTTGCTACCTCTTCTGTACATTATTGGATAAATGGACTCACACATACAAAGCGCAGAGGGCCTTTTACAGTTATGAGTGAAGAGGAGGAGGCCGAGGTGGTTCAGTGGTGTAAGGAGATGGCTGAAATGGGACATGGGCTAGAGCTGATACAGCTAAAATCCACAGTAGCTCAAATCTGTCAAGGGAGGCCAAACCCCTTCAAAGATGGGTTTCCTGGCAAGTCATGGTGGTTTGGGTTTAAAAAAAGGCATCCAGACCTTGTGTTGCGTACAGCTGAGGGCCTAGATAGAGACAGGGCTCTCAATCTACGCCCTGCAATTCTGACTAAGTTCTATGCCACCCTTTCTAGTGCATATGAGAACCATGGGTATGCTCCAGACCATATATGGAACTGTGATGAAACAGGTTTACAGGAAGGAAGGAACTGTGGCATGCGTGTAATTTCCAAGAGAGGGAGTCGTAATGTGCCAAAGATTTTGCCTAGGAGCAGGGAGTGGATCACTATTCTATGTTGTGTCAATGCAATTGGTGCTTCAATCCCAGGATTTTATCTATTTAAAGGTAAAACTCAACTCAAAAACTATATACAGAATTGTGAACCAGGTGCATGCATGGCTGCACATCCCCATGCTTGGATGACCAAAGAACTCTTTTTGAACTGGCTTACTCACTTTGCTGCATCTATACCAGGCGGTGTCTCACCTGTAAATAGACACCTGCTGGTTTTAGATGGTCATGGAAGCCACATTGCTGTGCAAACAATCGAGGAGGCTAACAATTTGGGCATCGACCTGTTGACACTGCCTGCTCATACCACTCACAGATTGCAACCCCTAGATGTCAGTGTGTTCGGGCCTTTCAAGAACTATTTCAGGGGTGAGCGAGCTTCATGGATGGCACAGAATCCAGGGGTGGAGGTAAAAAGGTTTGAGCTAGCCGAGCTTGCAAGTAAAGCCTTTAAAAGGGCTCTCACACCTTCGAATATCAAGGCTGGGTTTAGGAGGACTGGAATATGGCCACTGAATTCTGAGGCTCTCATGCATGATACTAGTTGTAGCCTGGGATTTGATCTGAATGGTCAGGAAGAAGGGGATGTCCAAGCACATGTTGCTGGCCAAGAAGATGTGGAGGTAGAGGAAGACATTGCTGCTGCTGATCATATGATATCCCTCTCTCAAGGAGAACCATACTGTGGTGATGAAGAAGAACAGGTAAGTGAAACACAGTATAACAATGAACCAATTGACAGTAACATGGAGGTACATACACCAACTGAGACAGCTACAAATTCTGCTTCTAATCTTCTTAATGTCTCTATGCAAGAAACAGTTGCAACTTCTGCTTCTGTTCATGTCAATGAAAACGTTGACCATGCACCAGGAAGCAGCAATGGAGAATTGACTTTGCCAAGCCAGGTTACCCCACAATCATGGCTGGTAGAAGCCATGATGAATTTGGACAAAAATATTGTGTCAAGGACAAATGAAGAAAGCATGAACATGCCTTCACAGCCCAGAGAATTGGAAGAAGAAATTGTTCATTATTTTGTGGACAATGGAAACCTGGTAGAAGAGAGTGTCCACAACGAGGTTCCAGCTGAAGAGGACAATATGGTTCAGGTAGAGCAGGAGAACATTGACCCAAATATTGAGAGGCAAGAGTCAAGCAAGGAGCAACAAGTGTCAAAGAAGAGCCAGTTGCTTGGTCGGTTTCTAAAGCTACCGGTAGAGAGAGTGTCGGCAAAAAGAAGGCAATTTACAGCAGACAATCTTCGTCTATGCCGAAGTTCACAGTTACTCACATCAGAGGACTATATAAAACTATTGGTTGAGTCTGAGCATAGGAAACTTGAACTCCAGGATTTAAAGCAGAAAAAGAGGGACTTAGCTAAAGAAAAGAAGGCTGCAAGGATTGCTGCAGCAGAAATTCGAGCACAGGAGAGGCTTGACAGAGAGAAAGAAAGACAAGAAAAGGCTCATCAAAAACAAATGGCAAGGCATGAAAAGGAATTGAGAAAGGCTCAACAATTGCTTCAAAAAGAACAAGGGGTGGCAAAAAGTTCTGCCATTGATGCAAACATAGTGGAGGGGAGTAGGATGATGCCAAACACATTGGAACATCTTGCAGATAATACTCCATGTTTCCAAGACCTCCTAAACATCCAAGTCCCCCGCTATCAACAAGTGCGCATGCCCACTTTATTCCCTCCTACCAGTGCAGGTGTTAGACAGATGTATGAATATCGGGGGGCTCAAACCAATGCAGGGGTTAGTAGCACTAGTGTCCACTGTGGCTACTCAATTCCTCCATGGCTGTAAGAAGCAAATTGGATAACATATGGAGGCAACCAGCCACAACCTAATCAGCCATTGCTAGGTATGCCAACCAACCTGGCTCAAGCAGGAAACTCAACATGCTTGGGAAGTGAAGATCCTGGACGATATCAAGCATAGGAGTGTCATGTAGGGATGCCAAATTTTTTGTTGTGACCACATTGCATTGTGGATTTTGTAATCACTGGGTCTAACTACTGCAACATGGCCATTTTGTATACAATCCTATACATTTTTGGGTACAATCCTAGGTCATATCGTTCCCTGATGTTTGCGGCATTGTAATCAGGGGTTTATCATAAGGTTTAATATACAATTTCATCATTTCAAGAGCAAGCTGTAATGTACTCTGATTAAACATTTCATTAACATTTTTTAGGGATTATGAATTTAGTTTGTTGTTGATTTATGTTGCAATTTATGTTTGGGCTGAATTATTGAAGGTTCTAGGGTTTATGCACCTACAACCCATTATGAAAGACCAACACATACACACCAAAATGATTAATCATCATTATTGATGGAATCAAAATATCTTCTACAACCAAACAAACATTGTTGTATTTCTATATAAGGGAGGGATGCCAGTTGTTGGACACCCCACGTGGCTCCCTCCCCCATGCCATGCTGGAAGGTCGACACGACCGCAGCCCGGGCCCAGATGGCACCGCCACCTGTTGTGGTGGGTGGTATAATTAAAGCGGCCTTTATGGCACGCTTTTTCCCGCTTTTTCGACGCTTTTCCCGCACACTCTCCATCCTCCCGTGTATTGTTGCTCGGGGTCTGTCTGTGAATGCTCCACCACCCCACTTCCTGTTCACGCCCGCTCTGGTTCTGCACCACCCCCGCTCTGGTTCTGCACCATGGGCGCTCTCGTTCTGCCGGTATCCGGCTGAATTATTGAAGGTTCTATGGTTTATGCTGCAGCAGGGTCCATGGCTTATGTTGCAGTAGTATGGGATTACAAGCATATGCCCAACCATTGCAATCATAGTTTGTTGCTGGTTTATGTTGCAATCATAGTTTGGCCTGAATTATCTATCTTCTATGGTGTATGTTGCAGCCGGGTTTGTAATTTTTTTAGGGTTTATGAATTTAGTTTCTTGTTTGTTAATGTTGCAATCATAGTTTCGGCCGAATTCTTGAAGGCTCTATGGTTAATGTTGCAGCAACGTTTATAAAACCCTAACCACAGAACCTTAATTAGAAAGGGTAGTGTTTAAATTTTTTTAGGGTGCATGAATTAGGGTTTTGTAATTAAGGTTCTGTGGTTAATGTGGCAGGGTCCTTGACCCCTATATTTTCCTTAAACTAGCAGCTAGGAATGGGGTTGAACCATTGCATGGGTGTGATACCCATCCATTCGATGCTAACTGTACTGCAACATGGTGCCTATTTCTCTCCTATTATCAATAATGCTTCTATAAGGAATGTTCCATGGAGGGCTCTCATGCATGACTTATTACAACTTAATACAATATCATACTAATCAACATAACAGGCCTAAATTAGATCCAGTGTATGTACATTCCTATAAACAAATTCAATATCTTTTTGAAGGCTACAACAACAGACAACAATAATCATGCACACAAACTGTTTAATAAAACTATGTCTTCTATTTTGCCCAAAATTTCAAGTTAATAGGTAAAAGTAAAAACTGCATCATACAACAACAGATCATACAACAACAGATAAGATGCAGCAGATCACTTCATGTTAATAGGTAAAAGTAAAAACTGCATCATACAGTTATAATTTAACAATAGCATGCAACTTGTAAACTGCATTAACAACAGCAGATGATAAGGTGGAGCAGATCGCTTGTAAAATGCATCAACAATAGCCAATTTGGCAAACTTGCTGATATCAAAAACTGAATTATGGGTATTCTTCCAATTAGATGAGACAATGGATAAGTCATTGTTGTCAACTTCCATCCATCCCCTGTATGATCCAGTTTTGCCTTTTAACTATTACCATTCCACTGCGACAAAAACCAACAACATAAACCAACAACAAACTAAATTCATAAACCAGATAAAATTTAGGGACACTGCTGCAACATAAACCAGCAACAAACCAAAATCATAAACCATAGAGCCTTCAATAATTCAGCCCAAACTATGATGCAACATTAACAGACAACAAACTAAATTCATAAACACTAAAAAAATTACAAACCTGACTGCAACATAAACCATAGAAGATAGATAATTCAGGCCAAACTATGATTGCAACATAAACCAGCAACAAACTAAAATCATAAACCCCAAAAGAATTACAAACCCTACTACAACATAAGGCAACATAGACCATAGAACCTTCAATATTTCGGCCCAAACTATGATTGCAACATAAACCAGCAACAAACGAAATCCACAAACCCCAATAAAATTATAAACACTGCTGCAACATTAATCATAGAGCCTTCATTAATTCGGCAGAAACTATGATTGCAACATTAACAACACAACAAACTAAATTCATAAACCCTAAAACAATTACAAACCCGGCTGCAACATAAACCATAGAAGATAGAAAATTCAGGCCAAACTATGATTGCAACATAAACCAGCAACAAACTAAATTGATAAACCCCAAAAAAATTACAAACCCTATTACAACATAAGGCAACATAAACCAACAACAAACGGAATTCAAAAACCCTACTGCAACACAGACCATAGAACCTGCTGCAACACAAACCATAGAACCTGCAATAATTCTGCCCAAACTATGATTTCAACATAAACGCAGCTTCAACATTAACCAGAGAACCTTAATTACAAAACCCTAATTCATACACCCTAAAAAAAATTTAAACGCAGCTTCAACATTAACCACAGATCCTTAATTACAAAACCCTAATTCATACACCCTATAAAAATTTAAACACAGCTTCAACATTAACCACAGAACCTTAATTACAAAACCCTAATTCATACACCCTAAAAAAAAATTAAACGCAGCTTCAACATCAACCACAGAACCTTAATTACAAAACCCTAATTCATACACCCTAAAAAAATTTAAACGCAGCTTCAACATCAACCACAGAACCTTAATTACAAAACCCTAATTCATACACCCTATAAAAATTTAAATGCAGCTTCAACATCAACCACAGAACCTTAATTACAAAACCCTTATTCATACACCCTAAAAAAAAATGTAACGCAGCTTCAACATCAACCACAGAACCTTAATTACAAAACCCTAATTCATACACCCTAAAAAAATTTAAACGCAGCTTCAACATCAACCACAGAACCTTAATTACAAAACCCTAATTCATACACCCTATAAAAATTTAAACGCAACTTCAACATCAATTACAGAACCTTAATTACAAAACCCTAATTCATACACCCTAAAAAAAAATTAAACGCAGCTTCAACATTAACCACAGAACCTTAATTACGAAACCCTAATTCATACACCCTATAAAAAATTAAACGCGGCTTCAACATTAACCACAGAACCTTAATTACAAAACCCTAATTCATACACCCTAAAAAAAATTTAAACGCAGCTTCAACATTAACCACAGAACCTTATTTACAAAACCCTAATTCATACACCCTAAAAAAATTTAAACGCAGCTTCAACATTAACCACAGAACCTTAATTACAAAACCCTAATTCATACACCCTAAACAAATTCACCTCCAAATTCACCTTCAGTAATTCAGCCGAAACAAATTCACCTAACAAATTCACCTTCAGTAATTCAGCCGAAACAAATTCACCTTCAGTAATTCAGCCGAAACAAATTCAACTAACAAATTCACCTTCAGTAATTCAGCCGAAACAAATTCACCAAACCAATTCACCAACAGAAATGCACAAATTCACAACCCAGAAAACCAGAATTTAACCTTTAAAAGCAGCAGAAATGGTCCACGAAATCCCCAGAAGGTTGAGAGTGTTGACAAACACTGCAGGGAATGGCTGGTAGGAAACCTACCACCGAAACCGAAGAAGCGTGAAGGGACGAGGCACCGCCGTGAGCAGGAACAGCCAACGCCACCGCCGTGACCAGGAACAACCAACGCAGGAACAGCCAACGCCACCATCGTGAGCAGGAACAGCCAGCGCCACCGCCGTGAGCAGGAACAGCCTGATGGAAGCCACCATCGCCACCAGCGAAACCAGCCGAGCGGCAACCCAACAACACTACCACCGAACCGATGAAAACCTCCAACAGGGTCCGCCGCAGACAACTTCGAGGGCATGTGGTGCACTATGGCCATGGAGCGAGGGTCGACGTCGGGAGAGCTAGCGGACCGAACACACAGCAGCGGCGAACGCCATCCGTCGGGGGGTAAGGCAACAAGCGTCCGCCATACAACAATAGCACGTGACGATACCGGCAGAACGAGAGCGCCCATGGTGCAAAACCAGAGCGGGGGTGGTGCAGAACCAGAGCGGGGGTGGTGCAGAACCAGACCAGGCGGTGAACAGGAAGTAGGGTGGCGGAGCGTTCACAGACAGGCCCCGAGCAACAATACACGGGAGGATGGAGAGTGTGCGGGAAAAGCACCGGAAAAGAGGGAAAAAGCGAGCCATAAAGGCCGCTTTAATTATACCACCCACCACAACAGGTGGCGGTGCCATCTGGGCCCAGGCTGCGGTCGTGTCGACCTTTCAGCGTGGCATGGGGGAGGGAGCCACGTGGGGTGTCCAACAACTGGCATCCCTCCCCTAACACTTCTCATGATTATTTTTCTCTTTCTCTTCTATACATTTGTAGTACTTTTCTTTTTTGATCATAAATATCTTCATTATTTGCAATATTATCATGAGGATCCACAATATACCCTAAAAAAAAAAAAACTTTAATATGTTGAAATCATTGCAAACAGTTTTTCTATTAAATAAATAAATTCAATGTATAAATGTAAATAACAAAAAACAATGCATTTTTGAAATCAATGCAAATTGTTTACTTTTTATTAAATTGATAAATTCAATACATACATGTAAAAAACAAAACAAAATATGCATTGCTAAAATCATTGCAAAATAAATATGCATTTTGTGTTATTTAACAACATTTGTGTGTGGTATTTTGGTAAGCAGTAAGGTTATTTGGTTTGTGTTAACCTAAAGACCAAGGTTCAAAACCCTTTTTTATTGGAGTTATATTTAGTTATCAAATCTAACTATTATGATGGCTGACATTGTTGAAATCAATGCAATGAATCAAATCAATAAGCATTTTGTGTTTTTAAAGAACATTTATTTGTGGTTTATTAAACAATGCATTGTTGAAATCAATGCAACAATGGTTTTTTATTAAATTGACAAATTCAATGCATACTTGTGAAAAACAAAAACAATTTGAAGAACATTTGTTTGTGGTTTATTAAACAATGCATGTTGTTGAAATCAATGCAACAATATTTTTTTATTAAATTGATAAATTCAATGCATAGATGCGAAAAACAAGAACAATGCATTGATCAAATCAACATTGTTTGTTGTCTATTGGTAAGTAGTGAGATGATTGGACTTAAGGTTCAAATCCCTTCTATTTTTTCTATTTCTAATGTGGGTTATATTATTATTTTTATTTCTTTTGTTCCTACTTCTTATGACTACTATAATATTTATTTTTATTTTTTTGATTTTATTTCTTATGTTTTTACTTTTTATGAGAGTTATAATATTTTTTTACTTCTTACATTTCTAGTTTTTATGTGCTATAATATATTTTTTTGTAATATATTTTTATTAAATTGATGAATTAATGTATAGATGTAAATAAATAAATAAATAAAATGCATTGTTGAAATCAATGCAAATAATCAAATTAATATGCATCTTGTGTTTTTGAAGAATATTTGTTTCTGGTTTATTAAACATCGCATTGAATAAATGCAACAATGTTTTTTATTAAATTGATGAATTCAATGCATACATGTAAAAGATAAAAACAATGCATTGTTGAAATCAATGCAACTAATCAAATCAACATACATCTTGTGTTTTTTAAGAACATTTTTGTTGTCTATTGGTAAATAGTGAGATGAATGGACTTAATGTTCAAATCTCTTCTATTTTTTTCTATTTCTTATGTCGGTTATAATATTTTTTTTATTCTTTTGTTTCAAATTCTTATGTCTACTATAATATATTTTTTACTTCTTTATTTACGCATTGTTGAAATCAATACAACATGTTTTTTTATTAAAGTTCAAATCTCTTTTTATTTTTTCTATTTCTTGGCTATAATAATTTTTTTTATTTCTTTTGTTTCTACTTCTTATGTCTATTATAATATATTTTTTACTTTTTTATTTATTTATTTTGTTTCTACTTCTTATGTTTATTATAATATTTTTTTACTTCTTTATTTTAATTCTTATATTTTTACTTTTTATGTTGGCTATAATATTTTTTACTTATTTATCTTTTTTACTTCTTATATTTTTAGTTTTTATGTAGGCTATAATATTGTTTTTGTAACATTTTTTATTAGATTAATGAATTTAGTTTACAAATGTAAATAACAAAAAAAACAATGCATTTGTTGAAATCAATGCAACAAATCAAATCAATATGCATTTTATGTTTTTTAAGAACATTTGTTTGTTATTTATTGGTAAGTAGTGAGATGATTGGGCTTAAGGTTCAAATCTCTTCTATTTTTTCTATTTCTTATGTCGGCTATAGTGATTATTATTAATGGTCGACATAATATTTATTATTTATTATTTATTATTATTTTGTTAAAGACAAACATTATTTATGGTCGACAATATCAACAAACTAGACACACGTTACAAGATCTCCCTCATACTGGGCTGTAAAGCGCCTCTCGGCACAATGAAGACCAAGACGAGATGTTTATGAGTTTCTCGGATCCCTTTATGTGCATGGTAACAATTCTCTTGATGATCGAGGATTTGGTCTCCTGGTTATGGTTATGGGCTCGGGATAACAGGATTGATAGTTTTTTGTGTTGATTGGGGATCACATATCTTTGTGTTTTTGTGTTTTCTAATTGAAAACTAGGAGTCAGTCTCCCTGTTTTTACTGGGAGGTTTAGTACCAACCTAGTATAAAAAAAGTGGGAAGTTGTCTTTTTATGGCCTGCTCTGGTTTTTAATTTGTGGCTCTGTCAAGTTTATGGGTCGATCTCGCCTAGTTCAGGCCTCAGAGGAGGGTGTCCCTATCATGTCTCCTCGTACTAAGGAGGATCTCCTCAGTTTTGACTCCTAGCAAGGTGATGATGGGTTTTTGGAACAAGGTAGGGTTTTGAGCCCGTCGAAAGGCATGAATTCTAGGGTTTTGACTAACCCTCTCTCCCAATTAATGTTTTCCTCTCCTATAAACAAACTAGTCGACGTTTTGTTCTCAGGGCTATGTTTTTTTGGACGACTCTTCTCCGGTGGGCCTTTTTCAAGCTAAGACCTCCCCAGTGAACCCTCGTGAGACCGTTCTTTCTGACCCTTCTGCATCTTGCTTACACCCTAAGGTTTTGGTGAATGGTGAGAAGGCCATACTTAGGCACCAGTTAAAATGTGAAAAGGGAAAAAAGGGGGGCGTGTTTTATGCGTCCTTGGAAAGGACGTTACTTTTGACATGGTGGAAGGGTTATTGAATAGATCCCTATTGGGAAAATTTGAATATTAAAAACCCTCTCATTCGGAGATTCTCAAATGGGCATTTAGGACCTAGAATCCACTCATAAATTATGTGCCTCGTATTATTATGCTAGTTAATGGATGGATTTATTCTCATTTCATATCTGAAGACAGTCTCCAGGCTATTCTGTCTAGGTATTGGATTATTGGTCACGACTCTCTAGTACTATGTCGACGGTACTCGACCTTCGACATGTGGAAATAAAAATTGCGGCATCGACATCTGTGGATTTTATTTCCAAGTTTTCTATTGTAGTGTTGGAATCTTCATTTGTTTATTGATGTAGCCAACCCCTTTGGGCATTTCATTTTGATAGAGGAAGATACTCTTATGACTTGGGACCATAGGGTTCCCCGAGTCCTAGTGGATTTAGACTCCGCGAATGGTCTGCCTTTGGAGGTGGAGGTTTGGTGGGAAAAAGGCCACTTCATCCAGTGTTTGGACTACTGGAAAATTCCTTTTCAGTGTTTCCACTGCCACATAATTGGGCATCTTCGACATAATTGTCCTGGGTTTTCTGGTGGTAGCTTGGAGTGTTCTAACGACTCTTCTTCCTTGAGGGAGGATTCTGAAGAGAGGGAACCGAATCTCTCATTCCCTCTGCCTATGGACGAGGAATCGTCTGCATGCTTCATGGGTAAGTTTCAAGATTTTATGTCCCTTCTCTTAAAATCACATTCGGTTGAAGATATCTTGGGGTGTTTTAAGTTGTAAACGCCTCAATATAGGGGGGATGATTGTGATCCTTTTTAGGATGGTGCCTCTCCTGCTATGGGCCTCCCTAGTCTAGTCTGTCGTGGTCAAGGTTTTTCACATCTCCATAGCCAATATGTCTTCCCCTTCCTTCTGAAGTCATCCCCTATGTTGTTTTGGCGGGGTTTTCTTCTCCTCGGTTCGTTAAGCCTTCCTCTGTTGGTGGGGTCACTTCCTATTTATCCCCTATGATAGATATGGATCTACTTCATATTTCCATCTCTCGGTCTCCTATTGAGGACTCCCCCTCCTCTCCGACGTTGGTTGGAGGAGTGTTACATTCGACAAACCCTTTGGGCATGGACCCTTTGTCGAATTTCTCCTCATGTCATGATGAGAAGGATGACTCCCTAGATATTGCCTCTATCAAACACCCCTATATCACTACTAGAAAGCAAAAAAATGTTGAGAAGTGTCTTCTTCTGATGTAAAGCAGACCTTTTTCAACCCTAAGGTGTCCTCCTTGTACTCAGTCTCATCAGCCCTATCTTTTGACTCTCCCTCTTTTTCTCACTCAGGGGATATTAGAGTAGGTTCTCCCCATGTCTTGGTTCCTCAATGATTTTTGTGACCTTCAACATTAGATGGATAGGCAGCACCCACAAAATATCTGCCTTAAAGAGACTTCTCGAGACCCTTAATTCGGATGTGGTGATGTTTCAAGTAACAATGTCTTCAGCTTTAAAATATTGTGATTTTTTTCTTAAAAGTAAACCCCATTGGAAATGTATTGGGGTGGATGCCTATGGACTTTCTAGGGCCTTACTTATTACATGGAGCCCGTTAAATTTTGATTTTAAGGCTTATAAATCTATTGCGGGGATTTTGATGGAAGGATCTATAAACGGTCTGAAAAAATCGTTGTGTTTGTTGAATATTACGTCCCCTATAGGGACAAGAGGCCTTTTTGGGAGAATAATTTTGCTTCAGGTGTTTTGAGGACTCCTTCCCTCATAGTTGTTGGTGATTTGAAACTGATTTTGTCCTCCTTGAAGGTGCTAGGAGCGAATAAGGCCTATGATCCTCTTGCATCCTTTTCTAGAGAGCTCTTGGCAGTTCTCGACTTTTTGATGTGCAGCCTAGTTCTATGGTTCCTACGTGGACTAACTGTCGCTCGTGCAGGGAGGGAGTGGCAAAAAGGTTGGATAGATTTCTAATGGTGGCCGGTTTGAGGGAGGATGTTGGAATATATAGGTCCTAGGCCATCTCCACTGGAGTATCGGACCATAAGGTTGTTGCCCTAAAACTTGATTTTGATAAAAACTTATATTTTTACACTTTTAAATTTAAGCAAACTTGGCTGGAGGACGATGATTTTTGCGAGAAAGCTAAGTTATGGTGTCTTGATTCCACGGCTTCAAAGACCAGGTCTCCTTCTATTCATTTGATGGAGAAATTAAAATTTGTTAAACCTGAAGTGGCAGTTTGGGACAAATCAAAAAAGAAAGAAAATGACAAGTTGTTATTATCTCTTGAATCGGAAATTACAGAATTGTTTGGGCGGGTAGATTAGGAGTTTTTTTCTTTGGATAGAAAGAGGAAATTGGCTTCTCTAGGATTGCAAAGAGCCATCATATTAAATTAGATCGAGAATACCTAGAGGCTCAAGAGATGTGCAATCTGGGTTTCACAAGGCGACTCTAACACACAAAAAATTCCAACAATTTGCTAACCAACGAAGGATCACAAATTCGATTTGGGAATTGAGGGGTTGATCTGAGGAGATGGTCACTTCTTAGGCTAAACTTAAAAAATAAGCAATGGAACACTTTGAAGGGATATATAAATATCGACATGATGCTAGTCTAAGGGACCAGTTGCAAACTCTAAGAAATTATCCTTGTTTTTTTGCCAGGGAGGAAGGTGAGAGCATTGGTGGTGAAGTAAGTTCCGAAGAGATCAAATATACTATATGTCAGTTTGCAAAGGATAAAAGTACCAGTCCAGATGGTTGGACAGTGGAATTTTTCATCCAATGTTTCTATCTTGTTGGGGAAGACATCGGACTGGCCATCAAAGAGACGTGTTTGCACCATTTTATTCCTATTAATATGAATGCTACATATATCAACCTAATTCCCAAAATGACAAGCCAGAGCATTTTGAAGATTACAATCCTATTTCACTGTGTAATCTTATTTATAAGATTAATTCCAAAATCATCTCACATCGTATCAAACCCTTCTTGTCAAGGTCTATGCTGGCAGAACAGTTTGGTTTTCTCCCAAATCGACAGATCCTAGATGCGGTTGGTAGCTCAAGAGTGTTTTCATTCTATAAAATCCAGAAAACAGAAAGCTTTCATCTTGAAATTGGACTTAATTAAGGCCTATTATCGTGTCAACTGGACATTTCTCTAGTTTTTTCTCCTTTAGATAGGGCTTCCGATCGAGGTTACTAACTAGTTGATGATGTGTGTCTTCTTGGTAACCTTTGCAGTCTTGATCAACGAGTTAGCTTCTTCTTTCTTTCCTTGTGAAAGGGGCCTTTTCCATGGGTGTCCCCTCTCCCCTTTATTATTCTTGTTCATTATAGAAGGGCTTAGACGTTGCATTGAAGTAGCCAGGGAAACAAAAAAATTCCAAGATATCAAGGTCTCGTGATCTATGTTCATTACACATATTTTATTTGTAGATGATGTGTTAATTTTTGGTCTTGGTTCTGTAAGTGAATGGACCTACTTCAAGTCTATTTTTTGAATCTTTTGCTATGCTTTAGGAATTCTAATTAGTGTTCAAACATCTATGTTTCTATTTAATTGTGAAGATGCAGACATTATTGAGCATATCTCACGTCTTTTCCCCTTTCACATGGAACATTTGGACGTGGGGTTCAAATATCTTAGGCACTTTCTTAAACACAATGGTTATCATGCATACGATCAGGGATGGCTGATATGAAAATTTGAGAAGTGGTTAAATGTTTGGTCCTACCAGTGGTTATCTTTAGGAGGATGCCTCACTTTAGCTAAATCCGTCCTAGAATGTATTTCTAGTCTACTGGTTTGCATTAATGTCGATTCCAAACTCCATCTTAAACGCTATCAGAAGAATTATCTTTCACTTTCTTTGGGAAGGCATCTTACAGATTTCAAAATTTCATCTTTCCTAGTGGATAAGTATCTCTCTTTCAAAACGATTGGGCAGGTGGGGTCTAAAGCAGTTGGATTGGTTCATTTTGGCCTTGAGAGCCAAAAGTCTTTGGCGTGGTTTATTTGGAACCAATATGTGGAGTTGTGTTGTTGCTTCTAAATATATCAAGTCCATTCCTATTAGGATTTGGTTTCAATTTTACTCTAAACTGGTGGAAAACGCTTCTGCAATATGGAAGGGACTCCTCAAAGCACTCCCTTTGATAAGAGGATGTCTTAGCTAGAAGATTGGTCATTGAACTCTAGTTCAAGTTGGTATTGACCCATTTTTGGGTGTTGGAGACCATTATCTGTTATTTAAACCTCTATTGGAATAGCTATCCTGTCGAAACATTCAGGTTTTATCACAAGTTAAGTGACCAAGGCAGGATTTTTCCTATTGGATTTGGGATTCAAATTTAGGCCTTTCGATTGAATTACCTGCATAGTGGGTTCAATATGTTCTTTTGATGTACAGTGTTGGCATTAAGCTTTCTAATGATGAAGACTCCTTGGTTTGGGATTGGGGGAATGCAAATGGCTATCTTTTGGCCAAAATATCCTATGAGGCTTTATCTTTGTGTTTTTCCCATTCAACTCCTAAATGGTGGGCTAATTTGTTATGGAAGTGGAACTCTCCCATGAAGGTCAAATGTTTCAACTAGTTATGTCTCGAGAATAAAATTCTCTCATGGGACAATTTTCTCAAGAGAGGCATTTCGAGAACTTGGCGATGTTGCTTGTGTTGTGGGGATGGTGAATCGAGATCACACATGTTCAACCTCTGTCCTTTCTTTAGGAAGGTATGGGAAGAGGCTCGATCTCTATTAACTCACCATGATTCTTGGAGTGCTTCCAATTTTCAAAATTGTTGTTATCATTGGTTTAGTTCAACTCAAACATACAAGGAATTACCTTTTTTTGTCATATGGGAAGTGTGGAAGATGCGAAACAGAGCTATTTTTTATGGTAAAAACCTCTAAGTTACCTTGTTTTATCAAAAGCGGATTCCTCCTTCCTTGAGTTTCATAAGAATAAGCTTGTTGGAAAACCAAGTCATCTTATGCCGCTTCAGTTGTATGATTCTTTCTCATATGGCTTCTTCGACGAGGCAGCCCAAAATGGATGGCGTGGGGCCGACATGATTCTGCAGATCAGGCCGCATCATGTTATTAGGCTGAAATTGGGAGTTGGGGAAGTTACGAACACTAAGACAGAATTGGTTGCTCCGTGGGGGCTACTTTAGACGACAGTTCGCAAAGGCATTTTCTGCCTCAAAATTTTCGGTGATTCTCGGAACATGTTATACAACTTGACGAGAACCCGACATTGTTCTCGTTTTTTTTATGGCCAATTTTAGTATCTGTTTTTTCCTTTGTTTCAGAAAGTGTGTATACTGGTAGCACCATTTTTGTTTTTTTTTTGAGCCATTTTTTGTGATTTTGAAACTTCTTGGTCATAAGAAAACTATAAATTTTATTTGCAAGGGTGTTTTTTCAAAGTTTACAAAAAAGTCTACATTTAGTACTTGGCTAGTTATAATGGAAAAATATGCACTTTTTTGAATTTTTGTTAATTTTAGAAACCATTTAGAATGAAAATTATATATATTTTTGAAGTTAAAAAAAAACAATTCTCTTAAATAAATCATTTTATGAGCAAATTTGTTAAAAAAATAGTCATTTCAATCATATTTTTATGCATTTTAAGCTTTTTTTTATGTATAGAACTAAAGAAAATTATTTAAAAATAAATAAATTGAAAAACAATCAAGACACCACCCCAAAAAAAACAAATAAAAACAAACCTAAAAACAAAATAAATAATTAAATACAATAAAATCTAAAATTTAAAACTAAATTTGAAAATAAAAAAATAAAAAATCTATAAAAGAATTCAAATTAAAATATATTTTAAAACAAATTAAGAATTTAAATTAAAAAAATTTAAAATTATATCAAAAAATTTAAATTAAAAAAAAAAAACAAACCCAACCACTACCCCTCCCGCCTCCCTACCCTCTCCCCTCTCCTCCCCCCCTCTTGCTGCCCCTCCCTCCATACCTCCTATACTCCCCCCCCATCCCCTCCCCCTTCCTGACCCCCGCGCCCTCCCCCCTCCCCCATCTCCCCCCGTCCCCCTCCCCTGCCCTCCTCCCCGTCGCCTTTGCGCTGCCCAGCCAAATCAGAATCGTGCCACTCTGCGGGAGGGTCCGGCTGGGTAACGCAAGGGTTGCGGGGAGGGGGGCAGGGGATGGAAGTAGAGGGGGGAAGGGGGAGGGGAGGGGGGAGTAGCGGCGAGACGGGGGGAGGAGAAGGGAGGGAAGAGGGAGCAGGGAGGCAAGGGAGGGCTGCGGGAGGGAGGGAGGGAGGGAGGGAGGGGGCGGGAGGGGTAGGGGTTGCTTTATTTTTTGCTTTTTGTTTGTTTGTTTGTTCGTTTAATTTTTTAATTTTTTAATTTTAATTTGTTTTGAAATATCCTTTTTTTTTAAATTTAGTATTTTTATGTTTTTTTTTAAATATTTTTATTAAATTTTAAAAAAAAATTGTTTAATTTGAAAAATAATTAGAAAAAATAAAAATAAAAAAATGAATTGAATTTAATTTGTAAGTTTTTTTTTAAATATTAATTTTCATTATTAAATTTGTATTTTTTAAATTTGTGTTTTATTTTTATTTTTTACATTTTTTTTATTTTTTATTTTTTAAATTTGTTTTATAGATTTTCTTTTAAGGTTGTAATTTTATTTTTTATTTTTTAATTTGGTTTTTGAATTTTTTTTTTTTTATTTTGTATTTATTAATTTTTATATTTTTTAATTTTGTTTTTTAATTTTAGGAGGTTTACTTTTCAATCTAAGGGTCGGTTTAGGGTTTTGATTACAACGATACCACCCATTGTCCATTTTGAGGTTGTTTTTTGGTGTTTTTATGCAAACATGAGGAGTTTTATAGCTCAAGTTCTCGTTCTTTATAAATAGTTGTTGTTTTAGAGTATACTGCATTTCATCTTTCCCCCTTGTGCCCCAAAATATCATAAATTCTACATTTTATGGTTTGATATATAATTTTATTATGAATAATATCATAAATTCTTTTATTTTATATGAAAAGTGTGGTGAAGTAATTTCTTGAATAATTTTTGTTTAACTTAATGCTAGATTTATACGCTGTTACTAAGAGATTTAATAAATACAATTTTAAATTATGATACAATATATAATAATGTCATTTTTTGAAAAGTGTGCTACCAATAGCATTAGTTTTCAATTTAGGGCTAGATTTTAAGGTTTTTGTAAACAAAATAAGGATTGTTTTGGTACATGTCTATATTTTTAACCACAAAAAAAGTGGTGCTAGCGATAGCACCACTTTTTGATTTGGTTTTTTTTTTTGGTGTTTTTAATGCAAAAATACGAGTTTTTATGGCTAGAGTTCTCGTTTTGAGTATAAAGTTCTCGTCAAGTTTTATAACTTGTTTCGGGTGGTGATTGATTGGGCAGAAAGTTTGGCTTGCCTTTGGGTGGCTCAGTTGGAGCAATGGACTGCCAGGATCCAGGAGTTGATATGTGGTTTTTCTTCGATCTCTTTCTCCCACATCTATAGGGAGCTTAATCAATAGGCAGACTCATTATCAAAATATGCCCATGGGCGTATTGATGGACTTATATTTTTCGAGGATGTTGTTGATAACATGGTTGTAAATGTAGGTTTTTTTTTTGTGGACTCTGCTAAGATGTTGGATTAGCCTTTTGTTATGACTAGTTAAATCTCTTTGGGATTTGTTATATTTGTTGTTGAGTGGTGTTTTTTTATTTTTGATATAGATATAAACAACTTTGAGTGATGATCTCTGTAACTTTAATTATAATTTTATAATAACAAATTACTGTTTTTTTCTTTCATAAAAAAACAAACCAATAAATGTCATGAAATATATCAAAAGAGATTAATAATTCTAAATTATATGCAAGTGTGTTTAAACATATTCTAAATTATGTGTTTAAACATTTCCTAAATTATGTGTTTAAACATGCCAAAAGAGCTTAATAATTCTAAATTATATGTCAGTGTGTTTCAACATGTCAAAGAAGCTTAATAATAATAATTCTAAAGTATAGCGCTCTCTCTATATATATTATATAAAGTGGGCATATTTTTTTATTAAAATATGTTTTTTGTTTTTAAAAAAAATATTTATATTAGTAAATAAATTTATAATTAAATTTATTTTTTTATTTTTTTATCTTTTATCTTATTTTGAATATTTAATGAAAATGAAAAAGATAACTTTATAAAAATCGATCAAGGATTTTGTAAACTTAAACCATAAAAATCGATTATCTATAATGTTTGGATTACGCAAAACTAACCATAATACTGGGGTGATGTTCTCACAAAACATAACTTAAGGTTATGTTACATTACAAAAATAAAAAGTAATTAAAAATGCATGTCGACTTAAAATAATAAAAAAATTAAAAATCAATTGAAAAATAATTAAAAATTTATGTCCCTTTATTAAAAAAAAAACCAACATAGATTCATTTTAAACTCAAGTGTAAAGTTTTTTGAACATGTAAAAAAGTTAAAAATTTATATGAACGTTTAAAAAAGTTGGATACATTTTTATGAATATGTAAAAAAAGTTAGATAAAAAAAACTTACACTTCAAGAAATTAGATTCCTCTCAATATTTGATATTTGATAGATTTGAGTTTAAGATAGATTTATGCTTGTGTACAAAACCTTTCTAAAACAAACAAATGAGTAACACAATAAGATATTATATCACTATGTAACCATTACATCATAAATTTGTTGACATTTATATATGATATATTTAATAAATCTTATTATTGGAAAATATTATTACAAAAATTAAACTTTAAAAAGATAAGAATTAATAGTTTTTTTCACTGAAAAATATAACTTACTATTAATAAGAATTAATAGTTTAACGAGCATTGCAACCATTAAATTATTAAGTGGTAACTTAATATGTTTATCAATTAAATACATATTATTTGATTTATTGTTTTACTTAATATATTCATCACATCAACCATTAAATATGAAAGGAACACAAGATTTAATGGGAGATGCTCGAGTATGGGGAGGAAACCCATTAGGGAAAGTACTAATATCAAATATATAATACAAAATCTAGATTTGAATTGCCTAGATCCCACATCTCTTTTAGGCTCGTAGTTACTTGGAACATTAACCTTAATCAATCTTCCTTTATATCTACTTATTTGATAAAGTCAAAGATATAATTACTATTAGCTTATTTTAAGAACTAAACTCTACACATGTGCCACAATTTGAACTTAGGTCTCACTCAAGATATGTTTGATATTTATGGTTAACTATAACTTAAAGAAGAAGATGGTGTAATGTTCACAAATGCCGTAATATGTGGTTAATCATTATTTCATGCCAAATTCAAAACATGAAGCAAATAATTGTAATGCAAAATCAAAACAATCACTTCATCCATATATATAATGAATATAAACATATACACATAACTACTAGAAGTATCCATTATATTAACAATAGAAGAAGGTGTATAAGTATACATCCAATACAAAAGGGCATGTGGCCTTTGATCATGTAACTGCATAATGTTCGAAATTCATAATAGTAAGGAAAAATTTTATGTACGAATAACTTTTGTTTCCTTGGAAAAAAGAAAAAAAAATCATAATTTTATATTTCTATAAGAAATTGATGCTTTTGTTGAATTGTTCAAGAACCTGTCCTATATGCTTGTCACCACAATCTCTAAAACAAGTAAAAAGGAATAAACTCTCCAAAATTATGTTATGCTGACCAAAACAAAAGGAAACTTACAACACATTGTAAACATTGAAATCAACTCAAGTGTTAACGTTTATAAACAATCCATTATTATATACAGTTTGTATACCAAAATGATCAATAAACAATAGGATTTGGGAAAATTCTCCATTTATCTATGTTTAGTGATTGTCGATGAAGATGACACGGTTTTGTCAAAATTTCTTGGGCAGCGATCCCTAAAACCTGTTCCTGACACCTCAAATTCCCATTGGGCCTCTCACCGTTTTCTCTCAAATCTCCAAATTTATGTTATTTGACAAAAAAGGAAACTTACAAAACATTGTAAACACTGAAAACAAGTATTACGTCTGTAATTAGTCCATTATTACTATATATCAAAGTGTTCAATAAAAACTATAGGATATGGTAAATGTTCGAGCTCTTTGTTAGAAAGCATCTTGGGCAGCAACCCCATGAACTTATTTTGAAGTTACGAGGCACTTCCCTGCAGAACCTGAGATATGAAGGCCCATGACCATAGACACCCCACTCGACATGGTTCAAATATATGCCCCCTTGATGAGGGTTTGTCCAATGCAAGGACATAAACACACTAGTGCAGTTATAGACATAAGCCATTTTCCAACACTAGAGTATGCACAAACAACTATCTACCCACAACTATTAAAAAACCCATATCGTTTTATAGTGCATTCATCTATATAGTCCTCTTAAGGTGGCTATAAGATATTCTAGGAAGGTTCCTAAACAAATAGTTGTCATCCACTAAGTTCAATTGACCATGCACCTTTATTCTCCTTTCATAGGTTTCTAATGCTAGTGATTATATATTGGACAAAGTCTCTATGTGTAGAAGCTGAGAGAGATTTTGGTTTCCTTCTTGACTTGTTGTACTTTGCATACTCAAGTTTCCATGGAGTCCTTCCTAACTTGGTCTACTACCTATCTTGGTCTATGTATCTTGGTCTATTACATAAGAGACTCTAAATCTTTGTTGGTTTCAAAAAGGGTTCAAAACTAGCCACAAAAATTGTCAACCATAGTGGAGAATTTAAAAAGCAACCCCTAAATGAAAATACCCATGATATATAGGAAAATATGAAAGATATTTAATAAATGTTATATTATGTATATATAATATTTTGGCGAATCTCTCATTGAATTATATAATCTTGTAAAATATTGGGAAATCTTTCACTAAATTATAAAATCTTATACCACCTTGGTGAATCTTTCACTAAATATAAAACCTTGTAAAGTCTTGGCAAATCGTTTACTAAATTATAAAATATTGTGAAGGCTTGGCGAATTTTTCGATATAGTATAAAACCATATCTAGTAATAGGAAAACATATACAAAAATACTAAATAGGAGATAAATATTAATAAATCATCACTTAACAAGCCCTCTTTTGGTGGTAGTTTGGTACCTCACTCTAACTGTCACAATACATAGAAATTCACCATACTCTAGGAATATTCTTGGAAAACAACAATTAATTTTTTCATCACCTCAACAAATAGAATTAATATTAATATGAAGTCCCACTAGCACCTCGATCCTCATTTATCTCTCCATGCTATTACAAGTGCCCACCAACACCTCATTTATGCACACACCTTACCAAATTAGAGGGTTAAAAACTCTAAATGTGTATTGTTTATTCAATGCACTTGGAACTATTCTAAAAAATAATTGTCACTCTGTATGGAAAACAAATGTGTGTTCCAAGTTAGTCAACAAATGTTTATTCAACCAAATACTATCCACAAGCATCCAAACCTAATTAACAACCAACCCCACTATGCATGATATATTTCCATGCAAAAATAAAATAAAAATGCAGGTTATTTAGAATGTGGGCATGTCAAGACATTGGTTCAGGTCTTTCAATCCATGAAAGGAAAGATGCAAAACTATGATAGAGCTAGTAGAAGAGTAATGAGGCAGACTGGACTGAATCTGTGATTTCTTTTACAAATACAATAAACAGAGTTCCTTGCTTCAAGAAAATATTGCATTCTTTTCTAAGGTTTCTACAAACTAATGGAAACATGCAAGTTGAAATCAAGTTTCTACAAACTACTACAAAAATCCTTTGAGAACCATAAAATTCAATAAACAAAACAAGCAACATTTCAAAGTACCTGACAACACCCAAAACAAAAGAAGTAGCAAAGATAGTGTGATTCCAGGTTACTCCACCCATGACCTATCCTAGAAAGGAGAACACAAAAACAAGTAGAAACAAAATGGTAGTGGTTATAAGAAGCATCATGGTCCCCTGCATGCCCAAATATGCATCTTTGAACGAAGTCCCAGCCCCCATGCATCATGCCCCAAACACCCACAAAAACTTTATTGACGCATCGTCAATTGTGTGCTTCACAATCCCCAAGTTTCATGAGGAAATTTTAGATCTGAGATGATGGGATTCTAAACTCTCTTAGATGCAAATGGGTCACTACAAGAACTGGTAGTAAATATCAACTTCCCTTCTCATGTGGAGATTAAGCAACTTGCAAATCAAGATTCAACCCATAAAATATAGACAAATGTAACTATGAATTATATTTTCATGATCGATAGAGGGCAAAAGATCCCCTAGCAACTGTCATTTCTAGAAATTAGGGGCGAATGGGAGCTGCCTAGCAATTTTTCATGGGCGAACAGAGGTTTAAATCGATTTTTAAAGGGGTGAAATTATTTTATCTTGGATCCCCTTTCTAAATTCGATGGGGCTAACCTACTATTCATTAAAAATAAATAAATAAAATGTGGGCTAATCATACCTAACGAGTGTTTAATAAAAAAACTAGCCCATTAAAAATTTAAAACCCCTAAATTATCCCATTGGCTAATATTAGCCCCTAAAATTTTCCATGACCATACCGTTCAACTCACAACTTATCTCAAGTTGGGTGGTCGACTAATCTTCAAAAATAGTTTTGGTTTTAGAAAGAGCCCTCAATGCGACATCCCAAAAATGTTGGCATTTTTCAAGGGTGGACATACAATTCTACATTGTCTCTTTGGCTATCTTGAAAAATGTTATGACGCTTTCTTTAGTATCTTCATTTACGAAAGGCTTCATTATGACTATCATGGTGAGGTAAGCTTGAACATGATGCTTTAGGGTCTTCACATTGAGGTAGTAATTATGGGATTTGGGGCTCACTTCCAACGGAGTGTTCCACATACACTTATTATTATCCTCCAATACATTGATATGGTTATATATATTGATTTATTCATTTCCCCTATTTATGCTCATTGTCTTCATTGCTTCTAGGGTTAAGTGGTCATATTCATTAATCTCTCCCCTTTTTATTGTGCTTCTCTAGTCTAGCACTTTAGCTAACACCTTAGTCTTTTCTCAGTTAGTATGTATCTTGATTAAATAAGTGCCTCACTAGTGATGTAGAAGGATAGTGCCTCCCTACAATCCAAATTAAAAATGTAGCAAAACAAATCCACTAGGATTTCATAAATATTTAGAATATGATCCATCACACAGTAAGAAATCAACGCAATTAATTATGAAGAATTGAACTACAATAATACTTTTCATATTTTATTAATGAAATTAGTCACACTCTCAAGCCTCCATTACAATAATTTGAAGAGATTGCTATTTTCTTTGGATTCCACAGGATCAACACCACTATAACCACTCTTCATGTGGCTACAATTCCCTAGGAAAAATATTCCACCCAATGCCTCTATCCACCACCACAACCATGAATTGGAACTTTCCCTCTGAGGCTAATTATGTCATTCTTAAGTGTGGGAAGGTGATATACTTCATGTCAACCAAATGGTTCTAATGGGTTGCAATGTTTTTTCATTCAATTCCTAGTAGAGGGTCATTGATGCACTAGTAGACATCACACTACTTTGCATACTCCACAACATCAAAATTTTGTGTATGCCACCAAATTCTTGTATGTAGAACCTTCCTCACAATAGATTTTTATTTTTAGTAATCTCCACTTAACCCATCCCATGCCTCTTAAATAAATGCATCTCATTCATGGTCCAATACATCCAAGAAGAATATTGTCCCTAACTAATAAAAAATAGATCAATAGATAATTTATCATCTATTTTGGTACTTTATGGATGGAAAATTAGAGCTAAAGGCTTGTAGGGCCCATTTTAGGGGTAGGTCCTATTTTGATGGTTTGGATTCTTGTAAATTTTATAACCCAAATAAAGCATTAAATGACCATCTTTGGGGTCAAACTTTGGTGGATGAAGTTCCATCCTATTTGTTTTTCACATCAAGATATTTCTAATGACACGATGATCACCTTAGTTGGAATTCATATGAGGAAATTATGTCTCCTACATGTTAACCCGTGTTGTTGACCACCATGGTATTGAGTGGATGCACATCAACTCCCATTATTCACACATGTGGATCTACTCACATGTGCACTTTTAATAATATTATAGAGGGTCCAAAACCCTAACCCTAATTGGATGTTAAGGCATGCAAAATCCCTAACCTTATACAACAATGTCTTTAACCCTATACAACTATGAATACATGTTGAATACTTGGATGCTAGGAAATGAAGAAGTTCCATTCTTGCGGTATTAATTTATTTCTCCAAATTTTATTAGAACAAAGGAGTGGGATATTGGAGTAGAACAAGGAAGTAGAATACCCTATAGAAGTGATAAAGGCCCGAGTGTTCATGGAAAATCCATAGTGAGTTGATATTTCTTTATATTATCATTTCGTAATTGAGAAGATAAAGATATGGTCCTCACCTTTTGGTTGGGTTTTCCCATATTGGGTTCCTAGGGTACATATTGTGTTCATTGCGTAGATGGTTTGGTAAATTTGTTTTAGCTTCATTTATTTCAATATCTTGACTTATTTCAATATTTTGTGCACTTAGGTAGTAATACTAAATCTTATATTAAGTAAAACACTACATAACAAAGAGTTTGTAGAAACTTTTAAGATTTGTCATGACAAACTAATCCAATGAAATATCTAGATATTTTATAAATCACTAGTTAAATTCCATATTATTAATAGATAATTGGTTGGGCAAACTATTAACTGTCATCATTATTTTGAGACACATCCCTTTGATTCAAAATCATTGGATAATAACAATTTAATCTTAGAAAAATGATTAGGTACATCCTCTATGCAAAATGGATTAGCATCATGTAGCTTATTCAATTTGTTTGGTACATCCTATAATCATATCTACAAGACATAATTTTATCTGACATTCCGCTTACCCAACTTAACCACAATTTCAAAATACAACTCCTAGAATAACAATAACCATCTACAAATGTGAGCCTTTGTAGTGGTTTATTCACCAAATACTTCAATGTAGAGAACTTAGTGAAGAATTAAAAGTCTCTTCCTAGTATAAAGTGTCAAAACTTTTACTTGCATACACCATGGCTAAGTCTTTGTTCTATGTGATGGTATAGTTCCTCTCCCCAATGACAATTTTATTCTTGCAAAATGTACAAGGTAATATATTACTCCACCTAGCTAGGCTAATATATTGACTAGGGATACCCTGAATGCAAACTCATTATAGGAATATCTTTTACCAAGTCATGAAAACTATTATAGGAGTAACATGCATTTTCCTTTTTAATTTCCAAAAGTCTTTGTTGCGAAGGTCAGACCACATAATTAGTATAATATTTGGGAGCATGAGATCTAGAAACTAAACAAAGTAGTAATACGGTTTGCAAGTGATTAATCAAGTGACAAAATCCTAATATTCATCAACAAAACAAAGAAGATATGCAAATATCTTTCATCAACACATTATATCATTGTATTCCCTTAATTATACAAAGAATGAAGCAATCATTACATATAAGAAATTCAAACCACTTAGGTAGGCAATTCTAATTCATCTCCAATGCATAACAACCTAGTTAGGCTTAACTAGAGATCAAATTCCCTTAATAGCCATGCAATATATCAAAGGTGAGTTAACAAACTCATAACTAATATAAGTGGAGAAGTGGAGGTTGAGACACCTAAAAGCAAGGGGAAATTGCATGATTAACTCATGCATGTGAGGAATCTCCTAAAAAGACTCAAGGATGGTGCTACTAGCTCAAAATAGAAAAGAGAGACACTTGTAGTCCTAAATCAGTGGAGTAAACTCTTTAGATTCACTCCACAACTCTAACATGCATTTTAGGACCCTAAATTCAAAGAAGGAAACCCTAAATTAAGGAATGCAACCTCAAATTCCAAAAATAGATGTCGAGGATCACTTCCATGATCTATAAATAGCATATTTCTCCCTTGAAGCTAGGGAGGAAGCTCTTTACTGGATCATATGGTCAAATTGAGTAGAATTTGGAACAGTATAATCATGAAACCAATATCTAAGTCCCTAGGTGAGAGATTGATTCTATGGAGAGGGTAGCTATACTCAACACCCCCCCATAAGCCAAACTTTGTAAACCTAATGCAAAAAAGAATTAGGTACTGGTGATTTGAAACCATGTTAAGTACCCATGTATGCCACGTCCCCTCCCATCAATTTGACCAAGTGAGGGGGGGACATGAACAATTTAGGGGTTCTAAATTTCGCCCCGTGGATATACCATGAAATTCATAAACATTTGAATGCATGTGCAAATACATAAATATAAATACAACATAAATAAATCTATCCGCACACACACAACATGCATATAACGACATATCAATCACAAGCATAACAATAAAAATCATGCACAAAAATAAAATATTTCTCATGCAACTCACAAACATCTAATTTAATAATTCAAGCTAAGCCATTTTGTTCCTTACTTCAGGAATTTATTAAACATTCATAACACACAAATTTGGCATATTCATAAACAACCGTAAACACTTATATTTTAATTGAAGTTGTCCAAGCAACTAGCCATGGGAGAGAAACATTCCACCCAACCATAGGAACTATGTCCAACACTTTATCTCTATGTTGAGAGGCCACCCCTGAGCTGGAATATGCATCCACTAAGGAGGACACACACTCATGCTCAAACAACACACCATTGAGTTTATCAAGCATGCAAAGAGACAACACACTCATGCCATAGAGACACACACTCATGCTAAGACAACACACCATTGGGTTTATCAAGCATGCAAAGAGACAAGGAAGGAGAATGCTAAGCCAGTGAGCTTGACCATTTAGCTACAATAATCTCAATTGGCTTCAACCAGCCTCGGAACTCACATTACCTACCACACCCAACACAAGGAAGGTTCCCTTCTATGTTACATAGCCCCTCAACTACCCCCTTCCCTCTAGTGTTATTCAGGGTGGGCATAGAAAGGTCTAAGCTACTAAACCTTCAGATATTTCTTTCCTTCACTGGGTTTATCAAGCAATTCCATCCTCTAGTCTCTTTCTGTCTCAATTTTCTCATGAATTCTTTGGTTTCAACCATGAAATTCAATCTCTAGGATCTCAAATCTTCCCCGAGGTTGATATCTAGGTACCCCTTGCTGGATTTCACAACCCACATGAATTTATGGACATTTTTTACACTCTAAAACATGGCTTTTCTTCTTGTTACAATTTTTGTTCCTCTCCCCCCTGGGAATGCATAACTTTCTAAAAATTGGAGTCTAGTTTCCTAACAATGGAATGGGGATGAAGGGAAACGAATTCCCATGAAGGAAATTGACTTCTGGGTACACAAAACTAAGCCCATACTCAACCATACTAATTTTTGGTCTCAACCCATGATCCATTAAATTCATGAGCTGATTTCTCAGTAATCTTCTTACAACAGAATTAAAGATCAGTAAGGAAGTCCACTTGGGTAGTTTCTTACCATTTATGGCACATGGTTTCTCAAGAAGACACTTGGAAACAAAATATTTAATCCCCCACACCCCTCTCCTCTCCTTAGTGGATAAACACAACCCCTCATTTTAGTTCCCCGCATAGCCAACTCTTAGACTTCTATTCGCATTGTAAATATTTACATTGTTTCTATATTTTTCCATGGTTTACTAGCACATGTCTACGAAATATAAAATACTATCCTTTATAAGCCGAGCATTCACTAGCGGGGACTTGGCCTTGAGCTTCACACTCATAATCATATATCACATTTTCATAATATTTACACATCAAGCCAATACATTACATGCTTCAAAATGGGGTATTAAATTCCCCTCCCCCTTAGAACAACATCGTCCTCAATGTTCTCAAAATTGAACAAAAATGGCTATGACTCTCTCATGGCATCCTTTAGTTTCCATGTAGCCTCATCAGGACCAAGGTGCTTCCATTACACCTTTACTTGTTTTCTCAAGAAAAGAAAAATGAAAAACATTATGATATTTCATGTTAGCGGGTAATGCAATCCTATATTCAACTGCCCTATCCTATCAAGGACTTCAAATGTCTCATGATATCTTGGTTTCAGCTTGGCACAACTTCACAACTTTAGGGAAACTTTCCTTGGATTTACTCTTAAATAAGCATGATACCAAAATTTCAATTCCTTTTGCACTCTTTTCAAATTTGCGTAACTCTTCTACCTATCCTGGGTTGTCTTTAAATTCTATATGATCTTAACAATTTCATGTTCCATTTCCTTGAGCATTTCTGGCCCAAGCACTATCTTGTTTACTGGACTATCCCAACTCACTAGAGTTCTGCATCCTTTTCCATACAATGGCTCAAATGGACTCATTCCCAATGATGCTTGATGTCCATTCTTGTATGCAATTTATATCAAGTGTAGGTAATCCTCCCACTTGGAAGACTTATCCATCACATACTTCCTTAACATATCCTCAAGAACTTGACTTGCCCTCTCAGTTTGGTCATCTATTTGAGGATGATACATTGTAATAAAAGTCAGATGAGGGCCCCAATTCTTGAAATAACCCTTTCCGAAAATTGGATGTGAACTTTTCATCTCGATCTAAGACTATTGCTTTGGGTAACCCATGCAATCTGAATATCTCCTTCATGAAGATGTTTTCTATGTCACTTGTTTTATGAGTGGACTTGATTAGAATAAAATGAGCTACCTTTGATAGCTTGTCCACTACAACTGTGATTGAATCGTGTTGCTTTATTTTCATAGGAAAAATGGTTATTAAATCCATAGAGATTATTTCCCACTTCCATTTTGGAATGGGCAAAGGCTGCAATCATCCCGATGGATGTTGATGCTCCGCCTTGACTTGTTGTCACTTTTGACACCGGGAAATGTATTCTACTACATATTTTTTCATCCCATTCCAAAAGTATTGTTTCCTTGTTTTTGTTATTGTCTTTTGATATCCTGAATGTCTAGAGTATGGAATTTGATGAATTTCATCCATTACTACATTCTTCAAATATGCACAATTTGGAATATACAATTTTCCCTTATAAATAAGAAGATATCTTCTATGAGTTGATATACTTCACACTTTTCATCTAATTTTACTTGCTGCAATTTCTCTTTCACTTGAAGGTAAGTCTCATCATTATTATGGGATTAAAGAACCCTTGTTCTTAAATTTGATTTGCACATACTTAAGGCTGCTACATGAATTTTTTTGCTAAGGGCATCTACAACCTTGTTCTCTTTTCCTTTCACATAATTGATTTCAAAATCAAACTCACACAAAAATTCCAGCCATTTAGCTTTCCTTGCATTTAAGCTTGGTTGATCAAACAAATACTTTAAGCTCATGTGATATGTTCTAAGATCAAACTTCTCCCTATAAAGTAATTCTTCCACATCTTGTGAGCATGTAACATGGCTTCTAGTTCTAAATCGTGAGTTTCATATTTCTTTTCATGCTCTTTGAATTTTTTGGACTCATAGAAAATCACAAATCCTTCTTGGATAAGCACTCCACCTATTCCTTCAATGGAAGCATTCATGCATACTACAAAATCCTTCTTTGGATATGCAATCTTCAAAATACGGGCACTAGTAAGTAAATTCTTCAATCACTGAAAGCTTTTTTCACATTTTTCAAACCATATAAACTTTATATTCTTTCTATGAAGCGATGTAATTGGATGAGCGATCTTGGAGAATCCCTCAATGAATCTTCTATAGTATCCTACAAGACCCATAAAGGTCTAACATTAGTGAATTCTCTAGAGTAGACCAATCCATTATGGCTTCAATATTTTCCAGATCCACTGCAATTCCTTCTTCTGAAATAACATGAACCAATTTTACTACTACTGTTGGCTTGTTTCCACTTCATGCTTACTGACCTTGTTGGAAATTTCTTGTCTGGTTTCTAAATGGTGGAGGATTGAATCCACTTTTACTTTGGTCAAATCTTCACTTTGGATTTCCTTTCCATGTTGGAGGAACTTCTAATTTTCCTTTGCTTTTCTCATAGCAATGCATTTCCATTATGATGGCTTCATTAAGGGTTGGTGGCAGGGTAATTTTTAGGGGCGAAATTTCGCCAACTGGCTATTTTTGGGTTTTTTTTCAAAAAATAAATTCTCTATTTGGTCATTTTTAGTCTCTAATATCGCCTGTATATACATAAAATAAGTTTTTTTATCATAATTTTCGCCAAAATTTACAAATTTCAGTAGTAAAATGTATGTTTCATATTTTATATCTGCCTACCTATGTATATATATATGTTTTTTTCAATCCAAAATAATCACCTAGAATACTATACTTAAGTGTAATATTAGAATCCTTAAAAAATACCCTGGTTGGTGGATTAACAAACTCAATCTTGTCTATATAATTTTGGGGCAGATATTTAAAGAAGCTTTGGGATTTTATCCTTTCATCTTTGATGTAATATACATACCTCAAAAATTCCAAAACATTATGGACATGTTCTTCCATGGAATTTTGTCCCAATTTTAGTTCATTGAACTCCTTCCTCTTGCTACCATAATACCTAGCAGATAGGTATTTTTCCTTGAAATACTTTTTAAATCGCTCCCGGTTGATCCTTCTTTCTTTGATTCCCTTTACTTGCATGAGGTGCTCCCAACAAATTGAAGTTAAACCATTGAGATTGTAAATATCATTTCTGGCCTTTTCATTTCCTGAGTAATCATGAATCCAAAAATATTTCATCATTCCAAGAATCCATGCCTCTTCTTCTTGTCTTGTCCTACTTTCTCCATCAAATGTGGGTGGCCTTGCCTTTCTAAATTCTCCTTATGGAATCCTTTTAAAACTCCTTCTTCTTTCAAACCTGGTAGAAGTATGCTTTGGTCTACTTTGAGAACCTTGAGAATCACATTAAATGGTAGTATAATACCTTTCTTGGACTCGGAGTCCTCAAAGAACCCTTTCTTGGACTTGGAGTCCTCTTTCTAGTGCAGCTTCTAGAGTGGATTTCCGAACTTATTCTTCCTTGACCAACATTGCTTGGATTAGATCCAAGATTATCCCTCTACTGAATATCAGTGAGGCTCTGTAGGATGGCAGTGTTAATTTGTTTATGCTCTTCTTGATCCTTGATCAGCCTCCCATTGAAGCTTCTCATTGTTTGAACCAAATTTTACAAAGTAATTTGCTCTCTCCTCCCATTTGAATATGTTTCGACATTTCCCTCTTGCATATTTTCTCCTAGGACATACTCATCATGTTCATAAGGGTCCTGCGAATCATTCATGGTTACGATTTTATTTTGGAAACTTTTCCCTTGTGCCTGCTACCCTATGCTACAATTGTTCAAAGATTGTCAACTGCAAGCACTGTGCATCATAGAGATATTTATTAGACATATTAGTAATACATGAAATGTCACATAAAATATTATTATGTAATATAATTAGTCTTCTGGAATAATTCACAAGCTTCTTAGGTCCCTTTATATTCCATTTATGCATTCTGGAAAATGCCCTCTATTGACAAATTATGTCAAATTAAGGTTATAGGCACTTTTCTATTCGAATTCTAGAGACATCTGAATTCCTCATTCAAAATATGACTATGCACCTATGTTTCGATATGGATAGGATTTACAAAACATATCCTCATGTTTCATTCTGATCTCGGATATGATAGTTACATCCTCCCAAAAATGTTGATTTTGCCCAATTCTGCACTTTTTCTATAGGTGCAATTATCTTCGGAGACCAACTTCAGCCACCCGCAGAAGAAAATATAGACAAAACTAGAAAAAATTCTCTATCGGGAACTGTTAGTACATATAACAAGGATCACTCATCAACTTTCAGAGCTCTGATCCTATGCTCCAATTAACTGCTATAAAATTATGGGTTTGACTATTTTTTACGTTTGCACTTTTTCGTAGACTTTGAATTTTTGGCAAAATGGTCATCTCCCAAACTAATCATTTTTGGAAAAAAATTGTCTAACGAAATTTGTATGTTTTAATGAGTAGGTAAAATATCGAGTTCAAAATTATTTTGGTTTCGACATCTAAGGTCACTTTTACCTCCTGCAAGCTTTCCAAAATCCCCCAAAAGTGCTCGAGAATAGTGGATTTTGGTCTTCTTTCACACCCTTTGGAATTTGGATCCAATATCCCAGAGTTATCTATGTTACTAGTCCACAATTGTATCATAGCAATTTCGACCTAAACATATTCCTCATTTGGTCTATGTACATTAATATTTGAAAGACATTAAATTGCAATTTCTGTCAAATCAGAGCAGGATGTACTCATGCTTCTCACAATTATTTTTGTGACCTTTTTTAATTGCCTCCGAACACCACATGTCTCATCATATTCCAAGCTAAATAACTCCTTCTATGGCCAAAACAATTTTCGGGCTCCAATTTTATTTTATTTTTTGAATCCTCATCTCAGGAAAGAACCTTGCCTATCATCCTTTCCCCATGATCCTCATGGAAAAACCCACAACGGAACTATGAATTGTAATTGTCGATGCCTCATGGGATTTTTCTCAGGATATAATTTTACACCCTCGTGGATGCATGCCGATGACCATCATGAACCTCTCCCCGCGGCCTATTCCTTGAGACACATTTTTGTACCTTTGCGGATGCACACTGCCGGGCTCCATGGACCTATACTCCATTGTTCCCACATAATTCACTTTGTGGCCCCCACGGACCACTCTTCTTGGATGCACCACGCAAATGATCTATGACGTGCGAGCAGAATTTTCTCTCCTACGCCCTCAGACTCTTCTACATGACTTCCCCACAAGCTTCTCTTCATGGCACTCCACAATATCCTCTCTGCAATTCCTGTGGATTTTGGACATTGGATACCCGCATGTCCTTCTAGTATAATTGTTCCACATCATACCCCTCTTTCCCATATGGCACGGGTGGGGTCCACTTTGAATTCCCCAATTTTCACAATTTCATAACTAAAACAAAATTTCCAATTTTCCTCTAGTTCGGGATATCTCCCGATGTAAAACAGAGTTAAAATTCGTTTCTCCATTAGCTCCGTGAATTCCCAAAATTTCCAATTCCTAAACCCAATATACCATTATAGCTGGTGGCACACAGGTTAAATTTAAGGGCTCTTATTAAAACACCAACTGTTAATTCATCCCCACAATTTTTACCAAATGTTTATCGACACTTCCTATGCATTTATGATTTTCTGCCTATGAGTGTGGATTTTGGCCCCAAACAACAGTGTTGCAACCATTGGCCATGATACCACTCTGTCACATCCCCTCCCATCGATTCGACCAAGTGAGGGGGAACATGAGTGATTTAGGGGTTCTAAATTTTGTCCTGTGGGTATATCAAAAAATTCATAAACATTTGAACACCTGTGTAGATGCATAAATATAAATATAGCATAAATAAATCTATCCATACACACAGCATGCATATACGAGCATATTCATCACATGCATAACAATACAAATCATGCAACGAAATAAACTCTTTCTCATGCGACTCATAGGAATCCAATTTATTAATTCAAGCTAGGCCATTCTATTTCTTACTGTAGGAATTTATTAAACATTCATAACACACAAATTTGGCATATTCATAAACAACCATAAACACTTATCTTTTAATTTAATTTGTCCAAACAACTGCCTATGGGAGAGCAACGTTCCACCCAACCATATGCACACTATCCAACACTTTATCTCTCTACTAAGAGGCCACCCCTGAGATGGGCTATGCATCCACTAAGGAGGAGTTGCACAGGCTCACGCATAGCCATAGACACACACACTCGTGCTAAGCCAACACACCATTGGGCTTATAAAGCATGCAGAGATACAAGGAAGGAGAATACTAACTCAGTGAGCTCGACCATAGAGCTACAAGCATCTCAATTAGCTTCAGCCAGCCATGGATGCACCCACATTACCTACCACACCCAACACAAGGAGGGTTCCCACAAGACAACATATGTTCGAAAGTGAATGATGGTCGACTGAATGGTGGACCATGTAGATGATGACATATGGCACATTTTAATGGGCTGGGTAAATAGATATTTTTCAATTGTGTGTTCACAATATCTTACGAACAATTATTGTAGAGAAAATGTGACAGAATCTTGATGAATCGATGAACATTTTTTTTTTACAGTAACAGTTAAGGAGCTTTATATTAAAAAGATAGGTCTGTTACAAAAATTGGGAAGAATGTACCCAACAAAAGGAGGGAAGAAGGCACCTTGAAACCAGTCTTTAAACTTCGCAGAAAACATAAATACATAACTAAACCAGAAGGAAAAGAGGCCTGACTGCTATTACAACTGATTACATAGATAAAACTTAAAGGAGATGACTTATCATATAGATAAACCGAAGCTCAATTCTCTGCAGAACGACGGGCCTTTTTCTTGCTACTTGATGCCAAATTCTCATTGTCTTCCATGCCCAGAATCGCAGATGGTTTGTTTCTCTTGCTAGTTCGAATACAATCTACCTTGGCTTCTACAATCTTGAGAAAACTGTGCATAGATTCCATTTTTCCAACCATGCCATCAACGTACTCCTTCATTTTGCTACTGCTGTTTCTAACCTCAGAATTTGCAATTTGGACAAAGGTGCCAAGGTGAGAGATAGTTTTCTTTAGATCTTTATTCTCACCTCTCAGCCAGCAGACCTGAGATTCAATGTCTTGCAGATGAGAGAGAACGCTAGGAGGAGGACTTTCCGGCCCACAGGGGGAGTCCAAGTTCACAACACCCACATTTTCCTCAGCCACGTTCCACATTTTTCCAGCTACCGACTCCCCATTGTTGCCGCACAAGTGCTGCAAGGAGCCGTGATGAATAGAGCCGCCAAAGTTTTGATTGTTGGTGGCGTAGTTTGGATTGTTGCTGGAGTCAAGGGGACACCAAATTTTCCCAAAGTCCTGCTCGAAACCATTTTGAACATCGGTGACAGGATTCCTCTCTTTCCCAACGCCCTACTGAACCCAACCTATGTTATTTTCATTGGGTTTGGGATTTCCACAACGGACATGCCTCATCTTGTTAAGAAGAGGCCCATGAATCTCCTTATCACTGTTCTCATTCCCCTGAACCATTTCCAAAGCGGAGAGGTAGCGATTCAAACCAATTCCCTCAGAGTTAACCTGGATGGACGTCTTACATTGACGACACTGAAGCGTTGGAAGGCAGAGCCCGGGATTATTACCAGCATTTCCACTGTCCATACTGCACCACGCACCAAGACACTTGAGCTGAGTCGAGTCTATCTTCCAGGGAAGGCCGAAATGAATTGTTTATGCATTGCCTTCGTCCAAGTGTTTGAAATAGGTGTTGGATACCCAGCCTTCTGTTCGCATTAAATTTTCGCATGCGAGACAAAAGGATCCAAGCTGCATACGCCGTCGCAATTGCCTAGGGAAAGGGAGACGTGATCTTGGGTAGATTTTGAGCGTGACCAAAGGTGCCATCAACCAATTAATTGAGGTGTCCGAAAAAAGAATTTTCATGGGGATCAATATCAAGGGGTGAAGGCCAAGGTTGTGGAGAAATGTGGAACCCAAAAGATTAAGGAACCCAATCAATTGTGGAATATTGTCCATTTCTAACCATATGGCCGCGATTTAGTTCAGCTCCAATATTTTCCATGGAGTCGGCTTGTTGATTGTTGGTTCTCAGAATGTGGTAAAGGGAGATAGAACTAAAATCTTTTATCTTGTGGAAGAATTGAAAATGAAACTTGGATGAGGGTTGATGGGTGTTATTAGCTAGGGCCCTTGCTTCTTTAATCACTAGGAGGGAGTCGCCAATAGCAACCAGATCCTGGACATTGTTTTCCTTTGCTATGTCAATTCCTTTGAGTAACGCAAGCCACTCTGCGTCATTGTTGGTCTACTTGCCTATCCCCCATGCATAGTCAATCAGCCTGTTTCCTTCGGAGTCCAAAATAACTCCCCCTGCACCTGCCAACCCAAGATTTCCTTTTGAGGCTCCATCAAAGAAAAGTTTATGACTTTCACAATTGTTCTTCCATTTATGAAATTCATTAGGCTCCAGTCTGATTTTTCAATTTTGAGACTTTTGACTTTTGAGGAGGGATGGCATGGAAGAGGAGTGGGGAACTAGGAGGTCAGCAACCCAGGTTTTCTCTTCTACGCTTAGGGGTTCTTTAGCAAGATTCTTCATTCCTCTCATCTTCAGGGTGTCAATCCAGAGAGCTTTGGAAGAAGAGAGCACCATGTCAGGGTGATTATGCTGTCCTCAAACATTTCTTTGTTCCTAGCATTCCACAGCTTCCAGCAGATAAATTTTGGGAAGGCCACCCAAGCTCGCTTAAAGTCAAGTTTCTTGGAGAGCGAGTTAGAGTAGAAAAGATGCCAATTAGAAAATAGGTCATTCCAGTTGGTGGGGAGGATGGGTTTAGGTTGAATAGTAAGGAAGGCCCGATGCCAGACTTCTTTGGAGAATTTGCAGTCAATAAAGAGATGATCTATTGTTTCCTCTGTGTTTTTGCAAAGAATACATCTGGCAGGACCTGCAGTACCTCTTTTCTTCAAGTTCTCTGCTGTAAGAATATTTCTATGAGCTAGTAGCCAGTTGAAGAGATTGACTTTAGGAAGCCCGTCGATGTTCCAAACTCTATCCCATTTCTTGTCTTTGTTGCTCTGGTTGCTGAGTGAGTCCAGGTATTTGTATCCTTCCTTCACCGAATAAGAGCCAGATTTCCCCCAACTATGGTAGTCTTTCATGGAAAGATGGACAGAGAGAGCCCCATGGAAAAGGGAGAGGAGGAGATTGTAGTCCTGAAGAAGATGTTCTGGGAGATCAAATGTCCTCCAGCCAATCCACACTCCACTATCAGACCACCTAGATAAGTCGTGAAGAGTACGAATACCTTCTGGGTCCAACCAACGTTTTAGATCACTAAAAAACATGAATGAGATTCGTTGGTGGGCTTGAGCAGAACTTGTCTTTCCAAATTTTAATCTACTTGCCATTGTTGGGGGAACAAGAGAGATTATTTTGGATAATATGAGTTGCTCGCTTGCATAAGTTCCAAATGGAGGTGCCCTTTCTTTCAATATCAATGTTTTCAACACATCTTTTTCTAGTTCCCTACATATATTTTTTATATAAAATTTCTTTCCACCAGACCGTCTTTCCAAAGATGATTCTCCAGAGGATTTTGGCACCTAGTGCTAGGTTCATCTGAGAGGGGTTTTTGATTGTTGTTCCTCCATAATTCTTAGGTCTGCAAACCATCTCCCACTTGATTAAATGGAATTTTCTGGTGTTGTTGTTTTTTCCTCCTTGCCATAGAAATTTTTTGAGTTCTTTCGTGATTCCCAACATAACCGTCTTTGGAGCAAGCGAGATGGAGAAATTATAAAGGGTATAGGCAGAGAGAATAGATTTAATGAGGACAAGCTTGCCAGCAAGGTTGAGCCATCTAGAGCCCCGGGCATTAATTTTTGTTCTGAGTTTTTCAATAAGCCCTTGCCAATCTGCCACTTTGTTTTTCCCTTTGAAGATGGGGGTTCCAAGGTATATGAAGGAGTTCCAGTCCTCCACTCCCTCGAAACCAAGAATCCTAGAGATTCTCGCCAGGGTTCCCGGAGAGCAATTCCAACCATAAATCTTATACTTGTTAGCATTAACCTTGCAGCCATCAGAGGCTCTGAGAAAGGTAGAGAGGACACTATTGAAGCGCTTAGCTACAATCGTGGAGGAACCTACGAGCATTATAGTATCATCAACAAACTGGGAGTGATTGACCGAGTTTACTCCACGGACCACCTAGATTCCTTTGAGGTCTCCCATAACTTGAAGAGCTTGAAGCTTCCTACTCATAGATTCAGCAGCAAGAAGATAGAGAAAAGGCGAAAGAGGGCAGCCTTGTCGCAGTCCTCTAGTTGCCATGAAGAAGTCAGTAGGTCTACCATTGACAAGCGAGGCAATCCAGGGATTGTGAATACAAGCTTTTATCCATCTTACAAACCTGTTAGAGAAGCTGAATTTGAGCATGGTGTTGAAAAGGAAATTATGGTAGACTCTATCAAAGGCGTTGGCCATGTCAAGCTTTATGGCCATACCTTGATGCTTTTTTTCCGTGCTCGAATGGATAGATTCTTGAACCATGATGATGTTTTCCAGGATTTGACAACCGGCTAGGAAGCCCCCTTGGGTTTCAGAAACTATATTTACCATCATTTTCTTCAATCTGGTAGCAAGAATTTTGGAGAGTATTTTGTAAGAGGAGTTGCAGAGATAGATCGGTCTGAATCGACCAAAGGAGCAAGGAGCTTTGCCTTTGGGGATGAGGGCAAGGAAGGAGGAGTTAGTAGCCCCTCCAATCTTATCTTTTTTCCTGGTCCAATTGAGCATTCTTTTAAGATCTTCTTTTATGATTCCCCAGGCCACTCTAAAGAAGTTAATGGTGAATCCGTTGGGTCCAGGAGCTTTATCAAGGTGCAAGGACCAAATGGCATTAACGATTTCATTCTCCAAGATAGGGTTTGAGAGTTCTCTATTTTTGTCCTCCGATATCAAGTTGTGAATGCCTTCTATCAGGTCGGCTTGAGCTTCTGGTTCAGTATCTCCATTGTCTGTGAAGAGCTCCTTGAAATGATTGAAGGAGAGCATTTGCAGGTTCTCTTGGCCGCTAATTTTTTCTCCATTACTATTATTTATTTCTCTAATAGCATTATAGTTGCGACTTGCTTTGGCTTGGTTGTGGAAGTACTTAGTGTTGTTGTCCCCCCCTTGAACCAAAGTTGCCTTGACTTAATTCTCTAAGTTTCCTCTTCATTTTTGGCTACGGTGAGGATTTCTTGCTCTAAAGCAGTTTCAAGACGAAGTAGAGGGGGAGAGATTTCTTCGGATTTCATCCTTTGTTGGAGCGTGGCGAGCTTGGCTTGACAACGCAACTTGATGTGGCTGGGATTTTGGAAGGAGGTCTTAGCCCAATGCTTAAGGGATAACTTTACGGCTCGGAGCTTAGACTCCCAGATATAGCCGGGGGAGCTGGAGAAGGTCGTAGACCAAGATTGGGAGACAATGTCCAGGAAGTCAGGGTGCTAGATCCAGAGAGGGTTGAAATGAAAGGGAATGGGGACAAGATTTTCAGGAGGGGAGATAGCAAGGAAGATGGTTTTTTTTATCAAAGGAGGAGAAAGGGATGGAGAAAGCATTAAGCAAAAGATCCGAATTGAAAAAATTTGAACTTAACATAAAACGATCCAATCTTGCAGCAATATGTCCCATGCCACATCTTCTGTTATTCCAGGTGTATTTTGCATTTTTGAGAGGGATATCGATGAGATCCAGGTCTGCAAGTAGATCTTCTAGCTTTTCACCAAAGGGATCCCGGACTATGTTGCCTCCTCTTTTCTCCTGACGAGATTTCGTGACATTGAAATCGCCAGCTACTATAAGTTTTTTCCCATTCATGTTGTCTTTGAGATTGCTGATATCATTCCAGAAATTGAGCTTGTCCCTGTAGTGGTTCGACCCGTAAATGTTGCAAATGAAAAGGAGTTCCTTTCTATCATTATCCTTTATTTCTATTAAAATCCAGTGTGTATTCACAGAAGAGGAGATAAGAGAAAACTTGTATTGGTTAGGGACCTTCCTTCTTTAGCACCGATTTGATTTTTTGGGTTTTGTTATAACTTCATATCCTCCTGGATTTTCTGCCTGCCCAGTTCTAGTTCCCTTTCTGTCTCGAGTTCTCTGTGATACTTGTGTGACTTTCTTCCTCTTTTGTTGGGTGGCTGCACTTCTTCAGTTTCTTCCAGTGATTCCGAAGAGTTGTCCATAGCTGATGAGGATGGGATAAATTTACTTTTGACCTTGTCTTCCCAAGAGCCGTCGGGGGTGGTGGAGATCCCAACATTTGATTTGGTCGTTTCTTCAATGAGGGGGGGAGTGGGATTGTTGTTTTCTTCCCTTCTGGGGTCTGTTGTGTCCTCAGGAGTGTCTATTTCCCCTTCTTCAAAGGGTAGATCTTGCAATTTGTTAGCTACAGTTGCTTCTCGGGGTTTCGATGAAGATCCAGGGGGAATTTTTGGTTGAGATCCATTCGAAGGAGGGTGCTTTTGGGTGCTTTTTTTCCCTTTTTTAACTTGTTGCCATCCTTCCTCAGGGGCTTTCTCAGATATTTCTTGCACCGTCTTTGGGTAGTTTTTGACGAAGTGCCCATATTCATGGCATTTTTTTACACTTGAAGGATAGTTTTTCGTAATCCACCTTCTGCAAATGTTCCCAGCCATCCATGAAAAGAGTTACTTCCTCTAGTAAGCCTTTTTCCAGGTCGACTTCCACACAGATTCTGGCACAAGAGAAGAGAGGTCCTTTAGGTTCTGATTTATCAATGTATTTTCCAAGAGAGTTTCCAATGGCTTCCAGGGTAGCATCGTTCCAGCAGTGGAGCGGTAGGTGAGGAAGACGAACCCAAACAGGAACTGCCGAAGGGACATCCTTCTCCGGATCAAAAGAAAGGCTCCATCGATTCAGATAAAGACCGCGAGGCCCCATGAAGTAAGGCCCACTTCTAAAGATGAGATCCCTATCAGATTTGTTCTAAAAAAGAAAAGTAAAAAATCCCTTACCACAAAAGCAGTGTTGCAACCCTCTGGAGATCAGCGGCATCCATGGATTTTGGTGACGGCCATATTCTAGTGAATTGTCCAATCAAACCGCGATCATTCAGCACCAGGGCTTTGAGTTTTGAAGCTGCCGACAGGATTTGGATGCGAGGGGCGGCTGCTCACTTGATGAAGTTGAGGTCAGTCGGATCAGAGGAGGCAGGGGGAGGGGGAGTGGAGTCAACCAAGGCGTGGAAGGCGGCGTCAAGCAGGTGCATCCGTTCATCAGGAGAAGGTGGCGGCTGTTCTAGATCAGCCATCGCAGGGAAGGCCCGCAGGGGCCGAGCTCGAGCAGGGCTCATGATGAGTGCAGGTCGCTAGGGTTTTCTAAAATCCAACAATTACACAAATCTAAATTTTTAAACTATGAATCGATGAACATTTAACAAATATGGAAAAGCACAAAATTTTCAAACGTCCCCTTAATGCATATGCTTCTATACATATGCTTCTATAAGGGGAAAACACCTTATGTTGTATTACTTGTGAACAGTCCTCACAATAAAATAAAATATAGGGGGCTCACTAAGAGTAACGTGAAGTAAACTATTGTAGTTTGCAGAGTAAGGTGCATAGGGGCTCAACCTTATTAACCAATATCTTATCGCATTCATTCATAAAGGGGGGTTTTAAATTGTAAAAAATAAGGCCAATATATTGTAGGTATTGGGGGAGATGTAGGGTATGGGGGGTTTATAGGTATTGGGAAGTATAAAAAGGGGTATCTGGTAAAAATATGGAATATATAGTAAAATAAGTTTTTTTTAATTGGAAATATGTATTGGAATGTGGGCTCAACAAAATGATTTTGGTAGGGGTGGTTTTTAGTATCCCATGAACACATGTGTTATGACACAGTTTCACTAAGTGAAGACCCCGTGGTAAGGTCTAATTTGTTAATTTTAATAATTAAAAATAAGATAAAGGAAAAAAATATAACTTTACATTCTAGTATCTTATATCAAGGGTAAAAGATAGTTAAAGGTCAGGAGAAAACATATATTTTAATGAATAAAGTGTTTTTAATGTATTGATTCGCCTAATTCAATTGTAATATAGGTAATTTTGTAATTAAATGTTAAATACATAAATAAAAAACAATGTATAACATTATAATGAGCTTAATAATTTAGCATATGTGTTTCCTCATTGGAGATCACAAGTTTGAATCCATAAGGGGGTAGGTCATGCACCCCTTTACATTAAAAACATCCCTTGTCCCACAAACAAGAAGGTCACATACATCAATTTTGTGTTTAGTTAGGCCTTGACCTTTTAATTAGTTTTTTTGTGGGACAAGGGACCCCTCCACACAACAATTTGACTTCTTAGTCTATGAAGGTATACATACCCAACCCCCTTGTGGATTTGAACTTGCAACATCCAAGGAGGAAACACATGCTCTTAACCATTAAGCCCACTCATGCTATATGTAATACATGATATTTATAGTTAAAAATTAAGTTGAATGGAACACCCAAAACATAAACAAAACTACATAATATTGATCCCACTAAAAAATAAGTGAGTCTTTTTTATCAATTTCAAAAAGATAATAATAAGTTAACTTGGGGAGTTGTCTAAAAATTCGACGATTTGGCCCGGATGGGGGTTTTCATTGGAATCCGGTGTTTTTATTTTAATTTTTGCAAAATATGAATTTAACTGTGTTTTAATGGTGATTTTTATGGTGAAATGGATTCAACACCATCAAAAACTCCTGGGGCACCCCAAATTTCAAAGTTTGAGAGTTGTAACGAAGATTTATAAAACTTCCAGTCGTATTTTTTTAATATCGTGCCGGGAAAATCAAAATTTTCCGTTTGAAATCGTAGAACTTTTAGACTACGCGGTTAACTTGGAAAATATATTGAAAATTGTCATTTTATTCTTTGAATGTCAATCAAATTTAAAACCTTAAAAATTCAAAATGTCACCTATGATGTTTACATGAAGAAGTTAAAGTTGGTTGAAATCTAGGAAAATGAGGATCTTTTGTAAATATATAGTCAATATATATATGATGTTGATGATGTTAATGATTCTTGATTGATATTGTTCATTTAGATAAATTTTGGTTTGCAAAATCTTAAGAAAAATGGTAAATAATTAATTGAATTGCTTTAAAATATAGAAGTTTTTCTAAATCTCCATAAGTTTGTTGAATTAATGGTTAAAATGGCTGATATTATTACAAATATTTTGAAATCTAGACGTGACATTCTAAGAGAAAGTGCTTTTAATTATCCAACTTAATATCATAAAGATACAAGTTCTTTCAACCCATGAGATTTTAGGAATTGTTCAAACATCTCATTTCATTGTTTAATTTATGAGAGCTTTTTCTTATTTAACAATGCTAAATTTCTTATTTGAATTAATGATAATAAAAAGATACTCCTTTTTTTTTAGATTTTGGTTAATAAACTCTTTATATTATCTTAATTTATTCTTCTTCTCTATTTGTTTATTTCAATACATTCAACTTTAAAAATTTCAAAATTAAAATAATAATAATAGTTTTAAAAATATAAAAAAAAAATGTTACTTTTTAATACTAATATTTAAAATTATTATCGTAAACTTAGTAATTACTCATTTGATTTGATAATGATCGGTGGTTGTTTTTAATAAAGTTAACAAAGTTAACAAAGTTTTTTACATAAACAAATATTTATCATTTAAATAAAAAAAATAATATTAAAAATTTTAAATATTAAATTTTAAATATATAATTTTAATAATAAAAATAAAAAATTTAAATTTAAAATAAAAATACAAAAATATGATATTTTAAGAAAATATTTTAATTTAATATAACTATATATAAATAATCTATATAAATATCCAATAAAAATATATAAATTAAAATGTATAAATATTATAAATTTTCATTATAATTATAATAATATACTAAATTATTAAAAAAAAAAATGATAATAATATACTAAATTATTATAAAAAGACAAAATGGGCTGATGATATTTGAAAAGGTAATCGTATCTTTTAGACCTCTTAAAATAAACCATTTCTTATATAATATATTGGAACGTGAAAACGTACTTCATGGTTAGCCAACCACTCAATTGTGCTCCATGTGTAGCCAATGGGCGAATTCTGGAGCATTGTTGACTTTAAGAACAACGTGGGTATGATATTTAAGTTTTACGTGTTTACATTAAATTTAATTTTATAATTAAAGATTACTAAAGTTAATGGTGTTTTATGCGATGTTTAAGAGAATATATTAATGTTAAAAATTTAACGCTCATTTCCAAGTAGATTAAATAATACTTTCATGATATTCTAAAAAATTTATTCTATAAAAATATATATAGCTCTTAAATTCTTCTTTAACCAAAACTATATATCTTATTAAAAATAAAAAATAAATTTGATCAGTGTTCTAAATGGTTTAAGTATGAAATTGATATTGTTTTAAATAGTTCAAACTAATAGAGTAAAAAAGTCAACAAACATATTTTTAATCTTAAAATAAGGTATCTTATAAAAAAATATTATTAAAGTTTAATAAAAAAAATTATATTATTTATAACAATAAAAAATATGCAAACAAAATTGTATGAATTAAAATTAAATTGTAAATATTTGCTAGTTGTGCCTCATAAAATCTTTTTGATGTTGTAATGCTCAACATCTCAATCAATATATGAATTTTTAAATAGTTGGACAATTACATTTTTTTTACTAATTTACTATATTCCAAGAGAAATTGGACTGTCTAAATGATCTAAATTATTTATAATTTTTTTAATTTATATCATATAAAATATGTTTATATTTTTCGAAAGCATTAAAATTGAAAATATAAAATTTTAATTAATTATAAAATTAATTAAATTATTTATAAAAAAAAAAAAAAAAAAATTCATATAATGTAGTGTAAAATCTCTGAAAATATAAAATTTTAATTAATTATAAAAATTAATTAAATTATTTATAAAAAAAAGAAAATTCATATAAAATAATTGTAATGTAGTGTAAAATCTCTCATTCACATGAGACTTTGTTTCCAATACTTCTTATTTCATCGCACAATGTTTTGTCAATAAATATAAATTAATTTAAAATTTAGGTTTGAATAGTTTTCTAACCCGTAAAATTTAAGGACTTGGTTTCCCTCCCACAACCAAAACCAAACATAAAATACATTTAGATTATGTAAAAATGTCCATATTGAACGCAAAATTCAACACTATAATATATGTTACTGAAAAAGTGAAAATCCATGTTGATTAAAGTGACTCGTTTATGAGGAAATGTTATTCGATATTTAAATATAAAAAGTTGAAATATGACATGTAAGATAGTTGGGCTTTGGGTTAGAGTTATAGAATTATGGTACGAGGGATTGTAATTTTGTGGATGGTTTAAGAGTAATTATTTAGTTTTATTTATTGACCGTGGTTTGTTTAACTTATTAGTCCCTACCTTCAGGTTGCCAGGGATTATAGAAATTGGTTTGCTGCAATTTATATTACTTTGCATGTTAACCCATATACTTATTAGTCACTTATCCTAATTTTTTTAATAGTTTTTTAATATCTTCCAATCAGAAAGTTTCACTTATCCTTATTACTTATGCGATTCTTCTTCAAGAAAACTTGAGAGTGGTTCCTAACGAATTAGCAATTGAGCAACCATAACCTTAATATATACTATAATCACGTACACTTAACCTACCGGATTCTTCATCACATCTTGAGAGCATCAGCTAACAAACACAAGCAACTGAGCCAGCCGTTAACCTACACCTCGAAGTACCTACACTTTACCTAGCATCTTTTTCAGTACAAAAATCTGAGAGAATCACTTTGACTTTATTTAGTACAAAACATCTTAAATTTTGACTGACTGGCTCCTATGTAATGGAGAGTTAATACAACAAATTAGGGATTTAGTGAAGATATCTACTACCATGTCTTCAAGTGTAATCTTTCAGAATGTGCTGGACATTATGAAATGCAGTCTGATAGCTCAGAAGATGTTTTCATCATATGAGGTTGATGACCATAGACAGAAAATTGCAAAAGTTAGTCATTTTTCACTTACTGTTGGTCAGCCTGTTCTTTTCTTCGATGGAGCTGCTCAAAATGGGATATGTGCAGTAGGGGGTGTCCTATATCTGAATGAATCTCATTATTTCACAGTCAGGCTCAATTGTGGTGTTGGTAGCAACATGAAATCAGAGCTTATAGCCCTCTGCGTGTGTATTGAAAGTGGCAAATATCTTTGGCTTGGTCAATATCAAAGTGTATGGTGACTCCACGGTTACAATCAAGTGGGCAGCTAGAGAATTCAAGTTGAATGTTACGAATCTGAGGCATTGGGTTTTTCGGGCTCATAAAGAAATATCAAAGCAGCAGAATATTATGTTTGAACATATTTATAGAGAGCATAATTCGCTTGCGGATAAGTTATCCAAACAGGCTCTATCAGACTTGGAAGGTATTTTAGCATGGGAGGAATGGTGTGAAAATAGCATTCTGGATAGTGGATCCACTTACTTTTTTTATTAAGGTCTCGGGGGTTTATGTTTCAGTTGGCTATAGACATCTGATTGTCTGTTTTTTTGTATTATGGTTAGATTTGGAGGTCTGATTTTTTGAGGTTTTTTTGGTTTCCAGATGGGTCTTGATGATTACTATGTATATCAAATCAAACTTGAAAGTTTTGTGATTGATTCAGACTTAGAATCATGAACTTCTTTGTATTATTTGATTCACATGAATATCAATAGTAGTTTTTTTCGCTGAAAAAAAAAGTGTAGAATTCAAGCTCCAAGTCCCTTGAGAAGTTTTTTCTCTCACAAAGTGATGGATGTTGTATAACTACTTGTTTAGTTCTTTCATGACATGAGACTCCGAGTAATATTCTCTCTCACAAGTGATGGATGTTTTATATATACCTGTTTGATTCTTCCATGAAATCTCATATTCTTTGTAAGAGCAATGGAATTTTGATTGTCATATTGTAACATCACAGGATCACTTGATTCTTTGCCAACATCGACATGTAGCATTTTAACATAAGCAATAATTTGTGATGGACTTGTTACTGTCAACATTAGTTGTCCAACCAACGTGATAGAACCGTGAAAGCTATTGAAGCTACTTCATTACAAGTTCTAAAGCTAATATAAAAATCATTTATTCCTTTCAAATACCTGAAAATATGTTTCACTGCTTGACAAAACAATGCTAGCAACATGCATCTGGCAAACTGCTTCACTACTGGAAAATACAACTTGGTCATATGGGCAGGATAAAAGATGAATGAATGAGAAGTTTTAAAATATGAGTTTTTATAGCTCGTGGGCCTCACCCATCAAATGGAACAACTCCTTCCAAAAGTGACACCCCCCCCCCCACGTTTTTGGATCCTTCTTGCGGAAAGGCTCAGAGACCATTAGACTATGGTCGCAGTTTCATGGTTCGAATTCAAGGTTCTTTCTACTTTCACCATTTCACTATTACTTCGAAGCCCTCCAGAAATAGGGATACCAACCGTAACCTTGTTAATTTGAAATCTGCATTTACAAAATTCTATTATACAGGATATATCAAATAAAATGCAACCTATATCACTGATCTTTCATTTACTTCAGGGGTGCTCCATGAGATTCATCATCAGTTCCACTATATGAATTAAAAACAACATACTCATGGTCCCGGTTAAAAACACAAGCCTATTTTGGTATTATCAGTGACATCACTTGGCTGAAAAAACATAAACGTGCCACCCATTGTCTTCCTCACAGCCCAGGCAAGGGTTAGAATGGGATCTTTACACTGAAGAGCACAATGATGGCATTCTCCTCTGATTTCAACTTGCCACTTATATTGACAGATGATATGACCACTTCTATTGAACCTTTTGCAACTGATACAAGACGATGTAATTACTTCGGATTAAATGATAGCGCTCAGATTGACGTTAAGCATAGTGACTCGCTAATGACAGAAAAGAGACCGTTTGTCTCTGGAACCGCCATCGCTTTGAGAATCACTCAAACTAAACTCCCGCGAGCGTTCTTGGGATGGGCTGCAAGCCTGCAGCGACGGTTGTGCACGTGTCATCAACAGTCATGTAAAGCAACTTGCATGGGCTCCTTAATCTTATGCCACATTGATCTTGGTTTTATAAATGATAAAGTAGTATGTTGTACTTCTGCCACAAGTGGCACTTAAATCTTCACCCCAACTTATGGCATTGTGTTGCATTAGGTTTCATGCAACACAATACTCAGTGGCTAACTTGGAAGCCGGGAAATGGCCGTGATATCAGACTTGGTATCGACCCTGTACTGGGGGTACTCCATCTTACCACTTATCTCCTGAACTTCTTGCACATCTCCGGGCCAGAGGGCTTTGCAACCTTGCTCATGCGGTTTCATTCAATAATGGCAGATGGATTACTGCTTATCAGCTGGGCATTCGTGGTGCGTTGGGGAGGAATGGTCTGATTATATTATGCACCTTTATCAGGCAAATATTCAATTAAAGGATTCTCTGGACCGGTTGGTGTGGTCGTGGTATGTTTCGAATGGTGTGGTTACTTCAAAGCTTGCATATGATGCCTTATTTGCTGACAGACGGCCTGGGAATATTTGGTGGCACAATATTATTTGGAAACTTACTCTCCCTCCGAGGATTAAATGTTTCATATGGCTGGCTCTGGGTAATAAGATCCTCACTTGGGATAATCTATGCCACCATGGTTTCTGCGGCCCTGGATGGTGCCCATTATGCTGCACTCATTCAGAATCGGTTGACCACCTTTTCTCAGAATGTGTGGCCATCCGTGAACTCTGGCATCTTATTTCTTCTACCCTCGGCATTCATATTGTCTGGCTTTCAACCTCGCTGATCGATGGTATTGGACTATGGTTTAGGAATCCTCAATCCTCTCCATGGTTGGAACTTCCATGCTATATGCTATGGGAAATATGGAAGGCTCGCAATCGTCGTGTATTTGAGGACTCTCTACCACATCTGGGATGGACATGCAGTCGCACTATTGCTTCTTTCAGGGAGTACACTTCGTTGACCGATCCTCCTGGGGGCAATCATAATAATATTATTATTCGACCTGGTTATCGGCTTGCTCCTCCGGTGCTGGTGTATCCTTGTGGTTTTTTTGATGGGGCTATTGTTGGGGGTCGTGGTGTGGGTGGGGCTGGTGTGGTGCTTCACCTTACCAATTATGTCTTCTATCGCCTTCATTTAAATTTGGGAACAGGAACTAATACACGCAGTGAACTATGTGCACTCTGGCTCCTCTTATATTTTGCCCGACTTAAGCACGTTACGTCCATCCTGGTTATGGGTGATTCTTCTTCCATCATTTCTTGGGCTTCGGGGGTCTCTCCTATTAGTGTGATGCTTCTTTCGCATTGGTTGGATGCAGTGAGGAAGTACATTAATGAATTTGAGCACATCCATTTTTCCCATGTTTACCGGGAGGTTAATCTGGAGGTGGACTATCTGTCGAAGCAGGCCTTGCAGTCTTTGATCGGGATCATCTATTGGGAGGAGTGGCATGAGGACCTCATTTCTTCCCGGGGATCGATTGACTTACATTGGACTTGATACTTGCGGGTTGGCTCTTTTTGTGGTTCTTGTTTATCATCATGTTATTATATGGTTATATTATGCGGCTTTATTTTTGCAGGTTCTTAGTCTTATCCTACCAACAACTTGTTGGGTTTTTGATACTTCATTTTTGCGGCTTATATTCTGTTGATGTCTATATGATATTAGCGTCCAGGCCACTGGCTGTTTTGGACTATAACTTATGTATTCAAAACCTTTTATTTTGTATTTTATGTCTTTGAGGGTTGTGATCTTATGACATTGGGCCCGGATTTGATGGGGTGTTCGCCTACTTGGTGATAGTGGCACTGATACGTCAACTATCTGCTACATTTGTTTTGACATGTTATTAGAACTATTATCTGTCGTTGATGCTGTGGGCTATTTCATGCTCAGGATTGGTATGGCACACATACTCTGTTACTATGATGGTTTGATGTAATTGACCTATTTACTATTTCGATATTAATAGTAAGTTATATTTTTCGATGGAAAAAGGTTTCATGCAATATACAATACCTGTAAATCTTGATATTGAATTGAGATAATTGACCGGCATTAGTGGAAAATATAAAAATAAGTGAAAAGATTAATTGAAGTATTGAATTGAGATAATTGACCAGCATTAGTGGAAAATAAAAAGCCGTAGATTACTATATACTATTATTTAGATTACTATATACTATTATTTCTACAGGTTTGGAATAAGTTCCTGTTGTACTCTATAAAACTATGTCATGTTGCATTCTTGAATAATTACACTTAACCAGTTATCAATGAATTTATTCTACCATTGATTAGAACTACTACTAGAACTAATAATAATTTCTAACGCGTAACACTAAATAACTTACCACTTATTTGAATCCATATACTACATAAACCACATCTTTAATTGCTTCATGTTACTCTAACTCCCTAACGTTCATGTTTCAGGAGCTCTGATTTATTATCATGGTACACATGTAACCATGCTTTGTTGCTTAATCGGTGAATCACTTAAGCACCTTATTCTTATTACAGTATACAATATAAATGATCCCATTAAGCTTACTATAATTATACTATACTTTGGCTTTAACCTTGAAGTCATAATAGTGAAGCTGCTCCATAATATTAAAGCCCAATCAATAATATTAGAACTCCAAGTACCATTTTAATCAAGCTAAATGTAAGTCTTTTAAGCGTTAGGCCGCTTACTGGTCTTAATTCTAATTAGTAATTTGGCTTACTCGTGATGTCATGTGTTAGGTTAATTATATAGTCCTGGCAGGGACTATATAATTCCATTTTTGCGATTGTATTAGTTTCGACACGTTTTTCAATCTGTTTTATCCAAAGTTTTTTACATAATATTCTTTCCTAGCCAATCACTTAATCGCGAGCCTTATTTGGCCTTTTTTCCATGCATACCCTACTTTACGGTGTTGCTCCTGGGAAAGATATCCACTCGGCACCACGTCGTCCTACCACGAGCATGACCGCTTGCCACGAACCGGATTGCATGCGCTGCATATTATATTGAACTTATTACTCCACCCGGCACCACGTCCTACCACGAGCAGGACCGCTTGCCATGAACCAGATTGCATGGCACGAACCGGATTGCATGCATTGCAGCACCTGCATGTCCTCCGGCTTCCTTGTGATGATGAGAACTATTCGTTGCTTCCTTATGATGATGAGAAATATCCGTTGAGCCTTGAATTGCATCAGACAATCCGAAGCGAGCTCAATATTTCGGATTCCATTCCTGAACGAGGATAAGATGGAAGCTCCTCCTGTTGTTGTCCTAGAAGTTCATTTTTGTAAGGATCCTTCTTTAGGACCACGGACAATTGTTGTGATCAGAATTCACAATGGTGCATGTGACATGCACTCTTGTTTCATTATAACGAATCAACTTCTGAGTGCCCTGAATGCAATTGTTGAAGGAAGAGAACCAGAGTTTCCTGATGGCCCAGGAAGGCATGAACGGTTGTCTTCAATGGAGGATACGATACCCAAAGGAAAAGTAGACAAGAGTTTTTTTACAAAGGGTTTCAATGGAGGATACGACACCCAAAGGCAAAGCAAACAAGAGTTTTTTTACGAAGGTTCTCGATGCTAAAGGATATGCCTTGGACTCAAGAACTACTCTCTGCTACCATTCAATCTAGAGTTCATTTAAATGTCCATCAAGACTGGGTTCATGTCCGAAATTCTTATATACAGACTTATACATACTTGGAAGAGAAGGTAATCCATCTATAACAATTTTCCTGGTTATTGTGTTCATTGCTTTTGTTCATGTTCTAATTTTGATTGCATTTGTCTCTCTTTTTATATCATGCTATTGTTTTACAACTGCTCTAAATCTATCTATTTCAGCGATTTTTCCCATAACTTGTACTTGGAGCCATCCACTAGTCTGCTTATGCATGCCAAATGGCCTTTGAACCTCGGTGGTGTATCAAACACCCTACCCCCACCTTACCATCGAAGCAAGAACCGTTTAAGGTTTAAGGTTGTTTCCTCATTTAGTCCAGAGGCCAATTTTTTTGCAGCTCTATTGTATGGTTGGCCTCTCTTGTTCCGCTCTAGTTATTCAGTGCTTTCTTTCTCGCCATAATTCCTCACAATTGGAGCCTAAAAGTACCTTGATTGCATCTTCTGCTCCAATTCGATCCTCTCTATAGCAACTTTTTTCCATTTTTGTTGCAGATGAAGAATTTTTTTGGGGCTCGTAACCCCCTTGTTCTGGACTGCATTATCCATTTATCCTGCTTCGAACGCAATTTGTGGCCTGACAATGAGCGATAATAGCCTCGACATTCTGCATTTAGAGATTTAATTGAAGCAAAACCCTCAATTCATTAATCGGTAGGAATGGCGGAATGTTAAGTTAGTGCTTATGACTAGCACGTCCATTATATGAGGAGGTGTTTGCACTTGGACCATTCGATATTGTAGTGATTTCACATTCAAATTGGTTAGGAGCATTTGTGTTATCCCCCATTGTCATGACGTGGGAGGAGACTGGAAAAATCTGTGTAAGAATTGAGATCGTGTCTAATTTGTTATCCATTAGATGATGTTGTTTGTTGCATCCATCCTATCGACGTAATCTTTGTCTACACAGAATATAGGCAAGCTGATCCATGCCAATGAATTGGATCCTCCATTATCTATGCATATATGCATATGCATATGCAAGTGATAACTTAAGGAGATTTAGACCTTACTTCAGCTATTTATTATGGAATTTTTAAAATTTAATATTATAGAATTTATTATTTCCAAATTTGTTTGGAGTGTTTAAGAGAGTGAAGCACTTTTGCCTGGGAATTAATATAGATTTTTTAGAAAAAATATTTATTAAACAAATTTACAGAAAGCATTAGGATTAATAATATTGTTGAGGCTTTATCTCTATAATTTTCATTACAAAGTAATATAATATTTTTTAAATTTTTTAGTTATTAAAAAAATTACAATTTTGTTGCTACTACTTTGGATCCTCCTAGTGTGAAACTGCTCCTACTTACGCGATAAGGGAAGGATGCAATCAACTTATATGCTTGAGGCATTGTCTTTTTGACATAATAATTATGGCAGGGACTTGAATCTATGCTTCTATCTCCCTTGTTTTTTATGAAATGGATCTGATCAAAGTCAAACCTCTTTTGGATATATTCTAGGGAAAACAACCTAGGTTTCAAGAATGCTAGGAGCTAGTAAGGAAGGACCTCTAAGCCATAAATTATAATCTCGTTGTAGTTTTCATAGAAAACCAGTCCCCTACAAATGAGTCTTGGATTATCTAGAGTAATATTTTTCATTTCAGGAACAATCTAGGGGGAGGACCACCATACAACACGAAATATACAACAAACATGACATAGTTTACAAAGTCAAGATATTTCTCATTTGCAGGATGGACTCTAACTATCTCCATGTAGAGCTTCGAGAAGCGATACGGAAGGTGGTATACAATCCTGTATAGTAGATAAGACTGGTACCTAAAGAACGTGATGGCTCAAAAAGTGCTTAATTGGTCATGGATCATTTCAATAAGGAAGAGAGAAAAATCTAATTTGACTACAGGTTATCCATAAGGAAGACACAAAAATTAACACGCCAAAAATGATATCATCCAGTAGATGATTATGATTATATATAAGGACCTGACATACCATGGACATTGCTACTTGATCCAACTCTAAAAAGAATTCTAACCTAAAAATGGAGAGGCCCTGAAGGTAATTATGCTCGAGGGAGTAACAGTGATCTGATAAAATTTTCCCTATCTTCCAGAGATAGCCCGTGGTACATGGCACTCAAAGAATATTCGTTGAACTACTATCGAGATTCATCCAGGGATATCTCAAGCATTTCCTATATGAAATCTCTGGTGATGGGGCACGCAATATTCCCATCTCTAGCCACTATGGATTTCTTCTCTAGTGAATACAACTCAACACACTAGGAAACCACTTTTGAGAACGGGCTTGTTCTATGGATGACGGATAGAGGAAAAATCGATTCCCAAAGTCGTAGAAAATCCATCTTTAAAACAAGCTTGGGCTTCACTGGTGTCCTGGTGAATATCCAAAATTGCAAGTTTAGGGTCAAAGACTCTATCCAATGCATCCACCAGGTGATCGTCCTTTGAATAGGATATGCATGTGGGCTATGGGGCCAAGGATTCTGGTGTAGAGGTCATTTGGAGAAATTGAGGTGAATAATGGCCAGGGGCTATAAAGGAATCAAGTATCTTCAACAACGACCTAGGTACTGTTGTTGAGATATTGTAACTTATAAGAATATTATATTTGTACTTTATTATTCCGAAGATGTTTCATTCCTCCATGGAGACCCTATTGTATATCTAGAGATGTTTTATTCCTCCATGGAGAATGTGGTAACTTGGGTTATTAGATTTCCCTAGTGGGGTCGGCCCTGTATGAGTCATGTAGGTTAAAGGGTTATTAGACCACCCTAGTGGGGTCGGCCCTGTCACATTATTTTAAGTAGTTAAGTTGGGGCCGACCTAGTTATTGTAAAAGTCAAGTCGAAGTTGTGTATAAATAGAGGAGGTATGTTCCTCATTTAACAAACATCCACTCACTTGTGATTAGCGCATAGGTGTGAGAGAGATCTTCTATGGAGGATAAGGAGCTCTTGTTTGGGGATTACATCTTTGTATTTGCTGGTCATCTATATTGAGGAAGCTTTGCTGGGTTTTCTACCCAATGAGGGTTTCCCAGGATAAATTTGTGTTTCTTGTGTTTATGTTGTGCTTGTTGTTCTTTTAGTGATCTTGTATATGCTATTGTTGTGAAATGGAATGTAATACTGATATTTTCTATCTTAGCATATTAAATCTTAACATGGTATCAGAGCTAGCCTGAAGGAAGGAAATGCATGGAACTTACGACACTTGTCTCACTTGTGACAATTTGAAAGTTACCGTTTTATATAGCAAAAACCAGTCATCGTGACACTTTCGCTATAAATCCATTTTGGCGAAGGTTCAGGATCTGAAACTTCTACAAGTCGTAGATAACGTCCCCCTGTACCTTGTGTCCTAAGGACAACCTCAGATCGTTGTACTTTGTGAGATATGATCAGTACAAGTTAGGGTTTGTTCCTCTTCCAGAATGCAGTCCTAAACAGGTGACCTAGGAAAAAATGTCAAATCTCGGGCTAGGAAGCTCCAAATGAAATTTTGTAAAACTTGACAGGTAGGGAACAGAATGTAGTTTCACATGTCCTATTTTTATAGGGCGAAGTTGAAAAAGGGACATGTGGCACTCCGTACAAGTTCGCTATGTTGTTTCATCCCATAAACAAGTCATGTTGCGACACTTGGCATAACTCTCTCTCAGAGAATCCATTAAAGATCAGACCTGTGGGGTTGGAAAGATGACAGGTCAGGATACCACAGGCCGAAGTTTCAGAACCTGCAGATCCGAAATTGCAGAGATACACTAGAAACAATACGGAACATCTGAATTGGCTCAACAGAGGAAATCTAAGAAGAGGAGAAAGAAACTCTCACTTAGGGTTTTCAGTGTTTAGGTCTGGAAGGACCTGATACAATGTTGGAGACACCTGATACAACATTGGAAGCTTTGATAATTCATTTGGAATCCATTCATCATAGATATTAATCCTCCATCAAAATGTTGTGGGAGGAGGGAGATTGAAGATTAGGGTTTCCAAGTAAGAAGAAGCCCTAGCAAAGTTGGGAGACTCATAAGGCAGCGATGAAGAAGGTTTAAATGGCGCTAATATCCTATCATCCTGGCGCCATGAACATACATAAGATGTTTACAAGTGATCTACCTTGGATGGTTAGGGTTTTACCCTTATAGAGAATACTACTCGACAAGTATGACTTGAGAAGACACAAGTATGTTTTGAAATTTGATTCTTGATTAAGTTCATAATATGTTTGTCTTCATGTTATTAAGGTTAGTACAATTATGATTGTTTGATAATGAATGCATGTGAATGATAGAAGACATTCATTGATTAGGATTATGACACTTATGATTGTACTAATGCACTTGTGGTGTTGTATGAGGATGATGTTGTCTTCTAACAAGATACAGGTACATCAAGAAAGACAAATCAAGTTCTATGACCATGATGACATAAAGACAAAGACTCATCCATAGTCTTTGACCACACAGAAGCTCTACTTACGAGGTATGTATGACTTTGTTCTACTATGCTTAACTTATGAGATATGCAAGTTCTAGCACAAGGTCTCTAAATGATTGAAGAGAACAAAGAAGATAGTGTTTGGTTATGTTAAGACATAACCAAGCATGATAATCCAGGTATGTTTTCCTATATCAAGTTAGAATCCTACCTTGTGTTAGGATCTTAGGTAAGTATACCTATGTATCAAATGATCATGACCATACATAATGTTTTGATAGTATTGATGTTATACTAATGAATGTATGTTTATGTATGAGATCATGAGGATGACACTAGTGCACACTTAAGCATGCATAGTGGTACAAAATGAATAGAAGTTCAAATAAATATAGAGATCAAGTAGGAGGAGTTGTTATTTGAATCTCTGAAATAGTAAATGATATTGCTTGTAATAGTTGTATGCATATTTGTATTCCTAGAATATATCATGCATAGTGTGAACATTCATATAGCATTGAACAGTATTCTATTAATATGCATATGATGGGTAAGTTGGACAAACATTCCATTGTTTCTTGTCTAGAATGAAACCTCTTTGCTGACATGCTGAGAGTTGTGCACGCTCTTGATAGTATGTTCTGGTAGAGATGGAAGGCATCTAGATAACCATTGTGTGCATACAGGATATGGAAATGTGTTCTGCCAAAGTATTGGTCAAGATAGTTGCATAACTATGTGAATCATATCTTTATGCATAATAGGTTAGCATGTCAACATGATTTGATGATTATGAAGTATTACTAATCATGTAATTAACTTTGATTTGTAGAAAAGATCATGTGTTGTGATCTAAAAAAGAAGTATGATGAACACTGAACAAGTGATGGATGTTCAACAAGAAGACTTACAAATCAAACATACTATGGAAGGCTCGTGGCTAGAAGATTCTCATAGAAAGAGGAAGAGGATCATGACGAGATGTTTTCTCCAAGTGGCTAGATAAGACCATTCTCTTAATGGTGTAATTGAATAAGAAGTATGAATGGAGAAAACTCCCAGGACTCAATTGAAGAAATCTCTGTACGGATACCCAGGATCGATAGTCATTTAATGAGCTTAATGATCACCATGGGTGATGTGGATTTCAACCTTTGCTACAAGGTTGAAGATGGTGTCTATATACAGATGACATTCTTCTCTTAGATGCATGCAAGAAGGAACTCACCACAGAGTTCGAATGATATTGAGGCTCATATTAGTAGACCCATCTGACAAGAGATGGCACGGATAGATATGCAGAAGAACACTCAATGCAAAGTGTGAATGATGTTCAGTCACAGAGGGAGAGTTGATAGCTTCTTGACAAGCTTGGGCTTTACCAAAAGTAAATCATGATCCTAACCTTTAACTTAAGGTTATGGATGATGAACTTTTTATACTATTGTTATATGTGGATGATCTCTTTTTGACAGGGAATGAGAAACAGATCATGGAAAGCAAGAAGAAGCTAGCTACAGAATTTGAGATGAAAGATCTCGGATTGATGCATTACTTCCTAAGTCTGGAAGTATGGCAAGAAGGAATCTTTCTCAAATAAGGGAAAGTATGCTGTGGAATCTTGAAAAGATTTGATATGTTGGAATGCAAAACCATGGCCACTCCCATGGATTCCAACTTGAAGTTGTTAGCTGATGACTCATCAGAGTTAGTGGGTGTGACTCTGTACAGACAGATTATTGGATCATTGATGTCTCTGACGAATACAAGGCTAGATATATGCTTTGTTGTGAACACCTTGAGTTAGTATCTAGTGGAACCTATGCATGTTCACCTGATAGCTACAAATCATGTGATGAGGTACCTAAAGGGTACGATAGAAATGGTCTATGTTATCTTGGAGATCATGACTTCAAATTGTATGGCTACACAGATGTTGATTGGGCAGGAAGTGTATCAGACAGGAAGAGCACATAGGGAGGATGTTATTGTCTGGGATTTTCCATGATCTCGTGGTTTAGCATGAAGCAGTCTAGTGTGGCTCTTAGCACAGTTGAAGCAAAATTTATAGTTGCTTGCTCTGCTAGTTGTGAAGCGATATGGCTTTGGAAACTATTATCAGGATTGTTTGACTTAGGATGGACCCCACTGTGATCTTGTGTGACAACCAGAGTTGTATCAAGATGATAGAGAATCCAGTATTCCATGATAAGTCAAAGCACATAGAGATCCGATATTTTTATATACGGGATATGGTGCAGAAAGGAGCTATCAAGATCGAGTATGTGAGCACTGACGAACAAGTTGTTGATGTATTGACCAAACCTCTGTCTCGAGTAAAGTTTTTCTGAGACAAGCTTGGTGTAGTTCAGAAGGACCCTCCTCGAAAGCGGGAGTGATATGGTCGATGATGATATTTGGATACTGGTATCGATATGGATACTTGTATCGATGATGATATTGCCTATATCGATGGCAAGATCGATGATGAGGATACCTATATTGATGAGGATACATGTATTGATGATATGGATACTTGAATCGATGATGAGGTTATTTGTTCTGATGATGAGGTTGATGAAGTGATACTTAGACTTTGTCTAAGAGGACTAGTAGGATTGCATCGTCCTTGGACTCATGTCCTAAAGTGATAGGGATTGATCATCCCGTAAGTGGATCAGGATTGCATCGTCCTTGGACTCATGTCCTAAAGTGATAGGGATGGATCATCCCGTAAGTGGATCAGGATTGCATCGTCCTTGGACTCATGTCCTAAAGTGATAGGGATTGATCATCCCGTAAGTGGATCAGGATTGCATTGTCCTTGGACTCATGTCCTAAAGTGAAAGGGATTGATCATCCCATAAGTGGATCAGGATTGCCTCATCCTTGGACTCATGTCCTAAAGTGATAGGGATTGATCATCCCGTAAGTGGATCAGGATTGCATCGTCCTTGGAATCATGTCCTAAAGTGATAAGGATTAATCATCTTGTAAGTCAATTGGGATTGCATCGTCCCTAGACATGGTGAGATGTCTTAAAGTGATAAGAATTAATCATCCTGTAAGGTTATTTGGGATTGCATCGTCCCTAGACATGGTGAGATGTCTTAAAGTGATAAGGATTAATCATCATGTAAGTTGATTTGGGATTGCATCGTCCCTAGACATGGTGAGATGTCTTAAAGTGATAACGATTAATCATCCTGTAAGTTTATTTGGATTGCATCGTCCCTAGACATGGTGAGATGTCTTAAAGTGATCAAGATTGATCATCCTGTAAGTTGATCTAGATTGCATCGTCCATAGACATGAGAGATGTCTTAAATTGAGAGGGATTAATCATTCCGTAAGTGGATCGGGATTGTATCATCCTTGGACATATTTTTTAAAGTGAGAGGGATTGATCATCCCGTAATAGTATCTTGTACATTGCAGAGTATGCTACTATGTCAATGTTGTTGATCAAGAGGATCCAGATGACGATGTTGTTGATCGAGATGATGATGTTACTGTAGTTGTTCGAGTGTTACAGAAGATGAAGATCTAGTATTGAAGATCTTGAATATGTTACAGTAATTGGTTGAGTTACTGATGATGTATGAAGAAAGCTTCCAATGATTTATAGATGTATCATGTATTATGTAGTTGATGACTCCTTGCTCCTGCAAATGTTGTTATAATATCCTTCTCGTTAAGGGGGAGTGTTGAGATATTGTAACTTATAAGAATATTATATTTGTACTTTATTATTCTGGAGATGTTTCATTCCTCCGTGGAGACCCTATTGTATATCCAGAGATGTTTTATTCCTCCATGGAGAATGTGGTAACTTGGGTTATTAGACTTCCCTAGTGGGGTCGGCCCCGTGGGAGTCATGTGGGTTAAAGGGTTATTAGACCACCCTAGTGGGGTCGGCCCTGTCACATTATGTTAAGTAATTAAGTTGGGGCCGACCTAGTTATTGTAAAAGTCAATTCGAAGTTGTGTATCAATAGAGGAGGTGTGTTCCTCATTTAACACACATTCACTCACTTGTGATTAGCGCATAGGTGAGAGAGAGATCTGCTATGGAGGAGGAGGAGGAGATCATGTTTGGGGATTACATCTTTGTATTTGCTAGTCATCTATATTGAGGAAGCTTTTCTAGGTTTTCTACCCCATGAGGGTTTCCCAAGATAAATCTGTGTATCTTGTCTTTATGCTTTGCTTGTTGTTCTTTTAGTGATCCTGTATATGCTATTGTTGTGAAATGGAATGTAATACTCATATTTTCTATCTTAGCATATTAAATCTTAACAACTACGAGTAGAGGTGCACTATCAATGTTCCTTGGAGCTCTCAGAATACTAAAAATTTTGAATTATGGAGGGATTTTAGTGATATATATTTGAAAATTGGCACATTGAATGTGAGGACACATGGCAAGAGCTTATAGGATGAGGTGACACAGCATGGGGACGCATTTAAGGTTTAAGACATTAGAAATATGGACATGTGGCAAGCATGGAATGATGGGTGGAGTGATAGCCATGTGAGTGATCCTTTCCTTATGCGGCTAGTGCAATAAGTGGTTTCAGGCTAAGAGGGAAGGTGGATTCAGAATATTGTTGAGGGGAGCCTAAACGCTTCTAAGAATTCCACATGGGTTAGTGGTTTTTTCTTCAAGATCGTGCACATTAGTTAATGCTTGAGCAGGTTGGAGGCCTTGAAACAATCTCGACCATTGATCTTCTGATGCATAGGTCTTGTTCACACCTATCAGTAACCCCCCTCGTGTGCAATTTGTTGGAAGCACAACCCGTGCACAACCCTCCTTCATGTCACAGTAGTCATGGGGTGGTTGGGAAATCATACATATTTCAGCTCTAGTAAGCAAATTTAGGCTCAGACAAATGTAGTTTTACAATCCCCCTTTTACAATTCTGAACACTTCTGATAGTGCCACATGTCACTGGCAGTATTGATTCAGGATCGTGCTCATTAGTTAATTTCCATGCACTTTCCTAGGCTTGAAACTCTTATGATTATTGATTTCACATATTTTATTCTAGTTCGTTGGTCAGATCAACCTCCTTATGGCTACTTGTGCATTCATCTCGAGTCATTCTTCTCATGTGGGTGATTAATCTGAACTTCCCTTCATAGGGTCTCACCTAGACCTCTTGATTCCGAACACCCTTGATCGTGAGATTAAACTTGATTATGGATTAGTTGAGAAATCAACTTTCACTCAACTTCGTACAATCACGTACTTGTGTGTGATGGACCATGTTCTAATTGTGCTCTTTCGCCTGCATTTATCTGAGCAGTATATGAGTGCTAACATTGGCTCCGGTGGGGATAACCTTTTTCTCTAGAATAGGTTGATAAATGTAGACTAGTGCTTTGTTTTTGTTGGGTTATGGAGTCCACATATTCTCAAAATGAATTATGGTGGCTTCCCCTCCATCTCTTTAACACTTACAAATAGAGAAATATTAAAATTGAAAAATATTAACAAAAACGTAGTAAAGACGGAACTTGAAAAATTATCCTATATACTATCTTACATTACTTACAAACTTTGAAGAGATTAGTAGTGGAAAAATTGTTTAGGGAACCTTCCATTGACAGGGTTCCCAAACAGTTCACTATCCATATGAGCCAATTCATATGTGTTGTTTCCTTGAAGAGTCATGATAGGAAAGGTCCCCATCTAGAGATTATCAAACCTTTTGTTCTTATATTTATCCTCCCTTCTTGCATCCCATTTTAGAACAAGATCCCCTAGATGGAAATCTTTTTCCATTTCCTTTTTGTCAAAAACATCCTTCATTCTATCTTGATGGAGTGGATTTTTGGTATCAAGTTGTTCTTTGGTCCGTTGTAACTCTATTAATTGATGTATTCTCTTTCCATGTCATTTGGCTCTTCCTCTTCAGGTTGTAGCAACTTCATAACTGGTAGACCAAGATGGATAGGAAAAATAGCCTCATTACCATAGACAAGATGAAAAGATTAAGTACCTATGGAACTTTTGGTATGAATTGTGTCTTCCCATAAGGCATACTTGAGGTGTGAGTCCCAATCCTTCTTGCTCTAAGCCAATATATTTTTAATGATTATGATCAAACTCTTGTTAGATGATTCTGCCAATCCATTTCCCTGTGGGTAATAGTTTGTTGAATGAACCAACTCTATATTATAATCCTGACATAATTTCATCATTTTAGTAGACTTAAAAGCTTGTGCATTGTCAGTGATTATTTTCCTAAGACAACCAAACCTAAGCAAGACATTTTCTTCTAGGAATCTAATGATGACAGTCACTACTACATTGGGGGTCCAAATTCGACGTTTGGACTGATGTTTAATGGTAAAAAATGTATTTAATGTCGAATAGATGTCTTTTCAGTGGGGGTTTTCAGGGCGGATTGCGGGAAAGAGAACGTAACGTCAATTAAGCGGCATTTACTCACTGGGCGTCCCTTACTAGACGTTACTAAGTGTCTATTAAAAGACACAATTTGTCGTCGATAAAGACGTCGATTAAGGGACAAAAAAATTAGTAATGTCCCTTAATGGACATTCCAAGGCATCCCTTAAGAGATTTTTCATAGCATCTCTTAAGGGACGTTGTAGAGAGTCCCTTAAGAGATGATTAGGAATGTCTCTTAAGGGACGCATCGTGGAAATCATTGTAAAAGGTTTTACCAACTAAGTTGTACTTAGTTGGATTTTCAAGTGAGCAGGCAAAGTTTGAACATGTTCCATGTTCATTATCAGTGTTCTAAAGTCCACCAGGCCTTTTTAAGGGCCCTCTTTTTTATTTGTTCTTCACATGTCCATGCCCTGCAGGGTTTGTAATAAAGTGTGCTAGCATGGTATTTTTATGTAAAGGAATTGGATTCCTAGGAATTTTCGATCAAGTCAAGTATTCCAAGGAGTTTTTTCACTTATTAATTGTGTCTTGCGTTGTAGTAGGACATAATTTTTTAGTTTTTCTCCTGCTCCTCCAAAGATGGAATGCCTGGCGTGGTGGTTAGGCCTTAGGAGGTTATTAAAGTCCATGGGTCAATGTATATGAACATGCTAGACACTAATTCTGAGTCGTATGGACATATACTAGGTCCACCTAGGTTTTTTCTTATGTTCTAAGAAAATAAAATTTTCCTGTAAAATTAAGCCATTTTTAACGGTTTAATTTAAAAAAATTAAAATGTTGTAAAAGTGTGGTCTAGGGGTCTTTTATGCCATGGGGGTGCGCATTTTCAAGCTCATAGCACCCACTATACCCCAAAACCCACTTTCCTAAGTGGTGAAGTGCTTTATTTTTCACTTATTGTCAAAAAAGTCAAAAAAGTGGAAAAAATAGCAAAAAGGTGAAAAATGTCAAAACTCCACTTCCTAATTTGATGGAATTTGGAGCGAATTAAGGTCAAAATTAGTTGAGGGGATTAATGTGATGATTTTAGAATGTTTTGGGGGCATCTTAAACGGTGGAATCATTTCCCTATTTAGGGGGGCGCATTTCCCAAGAGAAGGGGGTGCATTTATGGAGGAGTGTGCAGCTATGTTTGTGGTTTCCTTTTGGCTGATTTATGGCAGCTAAAAGGTAGGATTCAACCCCCTTCTATCAAGCCTTACCTTATGCCTTGATTCTCTCCACCATTTCGCCCTCTGTCTCCTTGACTAGTGCGCCCCTCTCTCTCACTTGGCCTATTTAAGCAAGGTTGTCCTCTCCATTTTTCTCTAGTTGGAGTTGGGATTCGAAAGCTTCTTCATTGTAACTCTTGTATATTTTTTGAAGAAATAAAGAAGACTTTGGAGGTCACTCTTGTGCTTTGTTTTGCATTGATATCAAAGTGTACTCATTTGAAGGATTGGTAGCAATTTTATGAGATAAGTTAATTCAGTTTGATAATTGTTTTAGATTTTTATGTAGATTTGTGAAGAGATCTTAGTTGCATTCTTCATTTGTTTATGAGCATGCAACATTGATTTCTTCCATATATATGTCTACACTTGATCTTTTGTTTGTGAAGTTTGTGGTGTGCAAGTTCTCTCAATTGAAGAAGTGAAGATCATGCTTGTTTCTTCCATTTTTCTAACACTTGTTTTGCGGATAGAGTCCCTCGGCATTCCACAAGCAAAGCTCTGAAGCTCCTTGTTTCACCTCAAGTTTTCTCCCTCTTCCTCTCTCTTCAATCTTTCTTATTCTGGTTACCGGTTACTGGTAAAAATTAATAGCAGATCTGCATACCATTTTACATTCATAAGTAGATTTACTTCTTGCTCTTAATATCTAGTGAATTTCCTTTAAAAAAAATTATCATTCTTTCCTAGATCTATTCACTAGTTTGCATACAATGAAAGTCAATTTTATTGCAAGATCTCAAGGCTTGAGTAGAAGGCTAGTGTTAATCAATTTAAAAGTTTTATCTAGCAATATAAAGTGCATCTTATTGGTTGCCTCACAAGCAAGCCAAGATCCCAAGGAAAGCTTCCTTTCCTTGGTTATTTTATGTTGATTTATCATAGGTTAACTTAGTAGTTTATCTAGAAATTTTTTGTGGTGACCCAAGCTCACTTTCTAAGTATTTTTGGGCACTTTTTACCGATGTTTGCTCATTTTTTTGCAGCATTTTATGAACAGGTAGGAGGAAACTCTGGCCATGTTTTGGTAGAATGAGCCATCCGAGGCACCCAAGAACCATACCTCTTCATTCAGATACTTTTTCTATCATTTTTTGTAAGCATTTAAGTCAATTTTCAATGATTGAGGCACTTCTATTTGCATTGTAAAGAAAAATTAAACGAAAGCAAGTGGGCTACTCAGCGCCCACACCCCATCCCCCCAGGGGGGAACCATGTCGACTTAAATTTTGTGGTTTGCATTTTTTATGTTAGATTTTCTTTTTCGGCACTTAAATAAAATTTAACTGGGATGAAAATTTACCTTGTTGGTCCATTCCATTGGCGGGCCACAAGTTCACTTAGGACCTAGTTTTTTTCACATTTTTTAACAATTTCTAATTTTTCAGTTTTAATCAACCCCCCTTGCTTTCCCGAAGTACGGATTTCAGGATGAGGGATTTCCCGAGTACTGGCCAAAAAAGAGACTCTTGGGGTTTTAATAAAAAAGAAAAACAATGTTCAAAAATTCATAAAATTAACGAGGCTTTGTCGCCGTATGCTCTGGATCACTGCAACTTTGACTGAACATGTCGATCATACCAAAAAGGGACTTAGTGACTAGTAATTAGTCTCATTTTCCCAATTAACCTCCCATTTATGAAAATATGGTGTAATCTCTTATTGACGCTGTGTGGGGAAATTCCTCAAAGGAAGCGGGAACCACTGGGTAGTGACCTTGGGATACCGTTAGACTGCACCATTGTTTGGTGTAGTGTTGAACACCTCCCGGAGACTCCGATCCAGCCCACATTTCCAAGTGAGGAGCCACCTTTTTCATATTTCGAACATATTTCTAATACCTCACTGTATATTGGAAATCCCCCCTCTCTAATAATCTACTCATTACCACAAAAATAATAAAATTTACCAAGAACACTTGCAAAATATTGTCATTTGATTTGAATCATTTCAACTGCACTTTATTTGACTCCATTATCAGCATTGGCCTTGTTGTTGATTATTATGATGGCGATGTTTCAATGATGATGATGTTGGATAATGAATGATATGAAGTTGAATATTGCATTGTTCTTGTGATCAAATTTCTAACTCCTAGATTAGTTGTTTTCTCTCTTTTTGTAGATTAAACACCTTAGATTTTCGTTCTTTTAGGTCCACCCCCCTTGGCTTCGCTAGGAGTAAGCCTAGACAAAGGAGTCGAGTTTCAGGTGACAGCACTTGACTATGGCTTGCCCCCAAGGCCACACAGAGCAGCTTGAAGATTTTTGCCATGTTTTAAGGAAATCATTGTATTTATGCATCTCCGTCAAAATTAAAATAGATTCGTACAAAAAATAAAAAAAAAATAAAAAAAAAAAATTGGAAGGATTTTTGTTGCAAAATTTTTATCGCGGGTAATTTTTGTTGTTAACTAATGAGATTATGCCTCAAATTTTATTTTTTATTGGATGAAATTTTTTTCTATCTTTTCCCAAACCAAGATTGATTTCTATGTATTCTTTTTTTTTAGGCTCAATTCCATGAGAATTAAAAAAAATTTGAAGGGAAGAAAAGAATAATTTCATAACTACGGTTTTGGAGGGAAGAGATCTTTGATTATAGGTAAAAAAATTGTTAATTAATGAGATTATCCCATGAATTAAATTCTTTTGATTGGATGAATAATTTATCTTTCTTTCTTGTAACTATAGTAATGGTTTAACTATATATTTTATTGATCTCCAAAACAATGTCAGACAACTCTGGTCGTCGAAATGCAAGTAGAGTCGAACGAATTGCCGAAATGTAGGCGGTTGTCGATTCTATATTGGGTTCCAAAAGCAACCATGGTCAAACTTGTGATTAGAATGAATCCTTTGATGTTCAATCTATAATTGGTGATGGAAAATGTTGGTGCCCTTCTACGCGATGCAAAGGGATAAAGAGGAGAAGAGTTGTTAAGGAAACAACCAAGAAACATTGTTGGGATTTTGGGCACTTGGAAGGCGAAAGAAGTTATCATCCCTTGGTAAGATATCAAAAACATGTTTTTCCTATTTTGACCAAATTCCTTACATCCTTACAACTATATTTTCAATTTTCGGTTTCCCATCAACATTTCCCTTACTGCTGATAAGGTGGTAATATAATCATCCTCTTTTCCTTTAACTGATTCAATGGTAGTATTATTCTCATCACTCTCTTCAACAATTTCTCCATTGATTCCTTCATTCAAATTATAGTCATACTTTGGCTTTATAATCCACTCCTCTAACAATGCTAGTTCACCATCGATGCATTAATATTCCATGCTCCTTATCATAATTTAGTTAAATGACAGTGTAACCAAATCGTGGTCAATGGACTCCTCCCACTCACCACAAAGTATGCATTTGATAGGGATCACCCAAACTCTTTTTGAAAGTGTGTTGTAGGTGGGTACAGCCCCTTTCAATATCATCCATGAATTGAGTAATACTTTGTGGGGGTTGAAATTTCCAGATTCTTTTCTAGTACCAATGGCATGGCCCTTCAAAAGGAAAGTGATGTAAACTTTTGTATCTATGACTTACCTTATATGCTTCTATGGATGGGTTTCCTACCTAAATAAGGGTGTCCTTTTCATCCCTTAGAGTTATCCCTACATTGGAGAGCGTTGACACAAATGGGATAAACATTGAACCTTGAGGGAATAAGGAATGCTTTATAGGTAAATTGGTATGAGTGTTTAGAGGGTCCATGAAAGGGGTCCCCATGGGGATATCATTACTACAGGACTGTAAATAGGTGGATTTACATTGATAGAAGGAGGAATGGATGAAACAAATAGGACATCAAACACTCACTGATATTGGGGAATTTGGGATGTAGCTATTGGGGTGGCTGATGGAACAATAAAAATGATGGAGTGCCCTATGGAGGGGTAGGAAAATAGATAATGGTCAAGGAAATATCATATATACACAATATATGTAGAACATGTAAACTCTTTGAATAACACATTCCAAGTGTTGAGGATGAATACCATGCTCTGAGAAGTTTCTGGAATGATTGGACCACTTGCAAGCTATCAAAATTGACCATTCTGCATTTTTGAATTCTACAAGATTTCCGGTAGTGTTTTTGCAATGAAATTATTTTTAGCGCTATTAGAATAACTGGGTATGCAATTTTTCAAAAAATGGATAATTTCTGCTGCAAAACCAAAAAGGGAATTTTCCAAAACAGTACCTCTTCCTCTACCTCTTCCCCTACCTATGCCCCTACCACAACCTTCACTTGCTTCAGTTGCCTCGGAAATTTTATTAATCCAAATATGTTCACTTTTTGAAGATTCCAAGTTTTCTTCAAGAGGTGTCCAAGAAGTGTGTGCGGGGAAAAGGTTTTCTTTTACAACCATACATTGATCAGTATTCTGATTGCGAGCCAAACATGATATTTTAACTTCTTTTTCTACATTTTGATTCCAACCTTCTATTTCTTGTAGATGTGGAATACTGGAAATAACCCCCCAACCACTTTCACAATCTAGTTTTTTCTCCCCTACCTTAGAACTAGGGTTCCAACCATCAATATTTTCCTCTTGGGAAATCATTGACTCATTCATATTCACAGTGAGATCTTTCCAACCAATCACCTCATCCTTTTGTTGTGATTTTACATCTCAACATTTCACGATTTTTTGACTAGGTTCCTATGAATGTTGGGTAGAGCAAGGGTTATTCTCCACAATGATACATTGCTCTGTGTTGCAATCACTACCACAGCCTGATTTTATGTTTGATACTAGACAACTTGCATTCCATGTATTGATTTCCCTATCCAATTTAATTGATGTCCTAGATACAGGTCGGTCTAAAGGTCTTTTTCTTCCTAAGGGAACATTATTAGCACCTGTTGGTTTGAATCCCAATGCAGCATTACATCCTTTATATCCAAACTACCGACAACTATTCATAGCTTGTTTCCATTTGTGCAATGCTAAGTTTTGACCCCATGCTTCCTTACCTGATTGACCAAGCTAGCATTGTTTTCCATGGTATTAGTTGGTTCATTATTCAAACCAACCTTCTATCCCTTCTTATCTAATGCAAATAGCAAGTCATACACTTGCATCCTCATAGTCTTGCATATCCATTTCCAATATTTCTTCAACTAAATCATTCTCAAGCCAACTCGTTGCTTCATCTTCAACAACTGCATTCCTTGAAATTGCATAACATTCCCTTTGAGGCAATGTGGTAAGTCTCTCAGATTTGACAGAACTTCAGAACTATCCATCTCTACATGCCCTTATACCTGCAATCAGACACCATTTATTAGTTTCAAAATCACAAGGCTTTCTAGACTCTCTAGATGTCATTCTCATGTTGATTTCCATGCTTCATTGTGACAGCTTCTTTGCCATCTTCAACACTTTCAAGCATATACTCTATGATGAACTTCTTTATTTCTTTCATTAGTTGTTTCATCATTCCAACCAACCTCTTGTCCCTCCTTATCTAATGCAACTAGAAATTCCCACACTTGCATCCTCATAGTCTTGCATAGCCATTTCCGATATTTCTTCAGTTGAAGCATTCTCAAGCCAACTCGTTGCTTCACCTTCAGCAACTACATTCCTTGAACTTACATAACATTCCCTTTGAGGCAATGTGGTAAGTTTCTCATATTTGAAATAACTTCAAAACTATCCATCTCTACATGCCCTTATGCCTGCAATCATTACACCATTCATTAGTTTCAAAATCACAAGGCTTTCTAGCCTCTCTAGATGTCATTGTCATGTCATTCTCATGCTAATTTCCATGCTTCATTGTCACAGCTTCTTTTCCATCTTCAACACTTTCAAACATATACTCTATGATGAACTTCTCTATTTCTTTCATTAGTTGGTATTAGTTGGTTCATCGTTCCATCCAACCTTCTATCCCTCCTTATCTAATGCAAGTGGCAAGTCCCACACTTGCACCCTCATAGTCTTGCATAGACATTTCCAAGATTTATTCAACTGAAGCATTCTCAAGCCAACTCGTTGCTTCATCTTCAGCATCTACATTCCTTGAACTTGCATAACATTCCCTTTGAGGCAATGTGGTAAGAACTTCGAAACTGTCCATATATACCTGCCCTTATACCTACAATCACACACCATTCATTAGTTTCAAAATCACAAGTCTTTCTAGCCTCTCGAGATGTCATTGTCATTTCATTCTGATGTTGATTTCCATGCTTCATTGTGACAACTTCTTTTCCATCTTCAACACTTTCAAACACATACTCTATGATGAACTTCTCTATTTCTTTCATTAGTTGGTGTTAGTTGGTTCATTATTCCAACCAACCTTCTATCCCACCTTATATAATACAACTGGAAAATCCCACACTCGCATCCTCTTAGTCTTGCATAGCCATTTCCAAGATTTCTTCAGTTGAAGCATTCTCAAGCCAACTCGTTGCTTCATCTTCAACAACTACATTCCCATTGAGGCAATGTGGCAAGTCTCTTAGATTTAACAAAAATTCGAAACTATCCATCTCTACATGCCCTTATACCTACAATCATACACAATTCATTAGTTTCAAAATCACAAGGCTTTCTAGCCTCTCTAGATGTCATTCTCATGTTGATTTCCATGCTTCATTGTGATGGCTTCTTTTCCATCTTCAACACTTTCAAACATATACTCTATGATGAAATTCTCTATTTCTTTCATCTATTCTATTTGTTTAAACTCAACCTCAAAGTCTATGAGCATTTCATCATCAACATGCTCGAGCACATCATCCAAAAGACTTGCATACTGGGCATATATATCACGGGCACATAGTATATAGTCCTTTTCATATGACAGTTTGATCAACAATAATCTATAGAACGTTTAAACTCTTTGAATGACACATACCAAGTGTTGAGGATGAATACCATGCTCTAGAGAAGTTCTGGAATGATTGGATCATTTTCTAGCTGTCAAAATTGATCACTCTGCGTTTTTTAATTCTACAAGATTTCTGGTAGCATTTTTGCACTGAAATGATGGTTAGCGCTGCCGGAATAGTCGGGCATGCAATTTTTAAAAAAAAAGGATAATTTATGATGCATAGAACTTGGAAAAGACATTTCCAAAACAATACATCTTCTTCTACCTCTTCCTCTACCTCTCCCCCTACCTCTGCCCCTACCACAACCTTCACTTGATTCAGTTGCCTTAGAAAGGTTATTAATCCAAGTATGTTAACTTTTTGAAGACTCCAAGTTTTCTTGAGGAGGTTTCCAAGAAGTATGTGCAGGGCAAAGGTTATCCTTTTCAACCATACACTAATCAATATTATGATTTCCAGCCAAACATGATCTTTTAACTTCTTTTTTTACATTTTGATTCCATCCTTCTATTTCTTGCAACTGTGGATTACTGGAAATAGCCCCCCAACCACTTTCACAATCCAGTTTTTTCTCCCCTTCCTTAGAACTAGGGTTCCAACCATTAGTATTTTCCTCTTGGGCAATCATTGACACAATCATATTCACAATAAGATCTTGCCAAACACTCACCTCATATTTTTGTTGTGATTTTATAGATGAACATTCCATGATTTTTTTACTAGGTTCCTAGGAATGTTGGGTAGAGCAAGACTTATTCTCCACAATGATACATTGCTTTGTGTTGTAGTCTCTACCCCAACCTAAATTTATGTTTGATACTATATAACCTGCATACCACACATTGATTTCATATTCCATGCAGCTAAAATGATAATTTTTAACTAGTTGCAAAGTTATATCCCGATCAAATATCAAATGTAAATTGAGGATCTTTGAGGGAAACTTTGAATGCAATACTTTTCAATGCATTGCTTTGTGTTGTAGTCTCTACCCCAACCTAAATTTATGTTTGATACTATATAACCTGCATACCACACAATGATTCCATATTCCATGCAGCTAAAATGATAATTTTTAACTAGTTGCAAAGTTATATCCCGATCAAATATCAAATGTAAATTGAGGATCTTTGAATGCAATACTTTTCAATGTTGCTACCTAAGGCTTAGATTGATTAGGGTCATAGCTATTACTTGTATATAGTCTCCAACATGCATTTTTTTGAAGTCTATCGATTCTTTCCATTTTCTGATTTTAGCCAGCAAAAACATTTACTCAATCCATGTTGGACATAGCTACAGAAGTTGTTCATAAATTATCTCTTGAAAGTATCTTTTAATATTGACCTACCACCTAAGGTATGCCAGGGTTGGTTGTTTTGTATCTTGTTCACTAATCCATCTTAATTCATTTTGATTTACTTTCAGTCTTTGAATGGGGAGTTTGTCTATGTGGTTCCTATCATTTCATATAGTGTGGTTACATAGATATGCCATTAAAAAAATAGAACAAATTTAGTACTTGGCTCAATCAATCAAAGATGTAGCTAAGACATATTATCAAAATAACAAAATTTATGTCTGTTTTGATACTAATTGGATTTTTTTCCATAATTATTGTCTAGACAGGACCACCAATGCTTGGAAATCCACATGCTACAACTCATACTGGGGATGGTGATTAGTATGATGACATCAAGGTTGATACAATGGCAGATGATGACCAAAATATTATTGAGAATGAAGGGTTAAATAGGTTGATCCATGGCACATTTGTTCCCATGGATGAGAATACAATTGTGGAGGAGATGTATGAAAATATTCATGTTGTACCTCTTATTGATAAGGAAAAAAAATCCTTAGACAAAGACTTAAAGACAAGTCTTATCTCTGCTCTTTTGTTGCTTGTCAACTTGAAGGTAATTATTGGTATGTCAAACACATGAATGATGATGTTGTTAAGGTATGCAAGTTTTATCTATATGTAATTGCAATTGGTTATTTATTATTTATCATTCAAGTAGTATACAGGCCGCCAGCAATTATGATTTTTTCATTAATTATTTTTTATTGTTTTTGCAGATTGTTAGGTAATACTCTTCAACTAGCGTCAAATATTGTACCCCACACATACATAGAAATGTGTGCCATTCTGAAAGATTTAGGAATGGAGTATAACATAATTGATGCATGTCCTAATGATCATATTATATAGTACGGACAACATGCATCAAAAGGTGAGTGCCCTGAATGTGGAATTAGTAGCTATCGTACTGATTAGGTAACAGATAAGGTCCCCGCAAAGTTCTTTGCCATATCTCGTTAATTCCACGTTTTCAATGATTGTTCAAGTGTAAAAACATTGCAGAATTTATGGATTTCCATGCATGACAAAGAAGTGAAGATGGTTTCATACGAATGCCTGGAGATGGTTCTAAATTCAAATACATTGAGGAAAGATGGCCGATTTTTAAAGAAGAACCACGAAATGTTAGACTTTAACTAGAAGTCGATGGTGTGAATCCATTTGGAGAGCTCAGAACAAATTACTCAGTTTGGCCAGTTTTTGTTATAAACAATAACCTTCCTCCTTGGATGACAATAAAAAGGGAGCACGTAATGTTGGCTTTAATTATTCCAAGTACTTTTCTTAAAGAATGTTAACACAGTATACGTGATCATTTTTTTCGTTATTGCATGCACAAGAACTTATAATTATATTGTATGTTACTTTTGAAACAACGACTAGATAAGCACCAAGTTAAAGATATTAATGTATATCTTGAGCCTCTTGTAGATGGAGTTTTAAAATTATGGGTCGGCATCACTATGTACGACATCTCCAAACCTATAGATCAAAATCAATTTCAATTCCATGGAATACTTACATGGACAATTCACGATGCACCTGGTTACACATTTTTGTGGTATGTAATTTTCACATGTATCTATATATGCATCATTTATTATTGAACCTTTTTTATTTATTTAAGGAATTCTATATATTAACACTATTCCATAACTTGTAGGGATTAATCTAACTGAAAAGCAATGAAAAGTTGTCTTTAACTCAGAAAAGCAGGAAGAAAGCAGAAAGTGCGCTATGGACTATAAAAGCAAGATCGGAATGGAATGGTGGGCACTCCAAAAGTCTAAAGTTGAAAAATGTGGAAAACTATGGTCCAAGACACCTAAACTATTGACTTTGGTAGCCTAACACATGAAACATCATATCTAATCACCTAGGAACTTAATGAAAGTGTTTTAACCTATGGTCTAGATGGATTTATGTTCCAACACCCCCATTTAAGCCTGAATTAGTGTGAGTAATAGGGCCCAAGCAACAAAGGCTTATGGTAACCCCTTTACAATTATTATGCCCATGTAAACTGATGAAACAGGAAAACCTCATGGGAACAAAACCCTCCCTAAAAAATGGACATGTGCACACCAAAACTTAATGTTGCTCCAAACTCAAGTAGGTGTGAACTTGATTACATGCCTAGAGTTATCTTCCTCTTGGGAAGAAGTGGATCATGCTCCAAAAACATGTGCTTGACTTCTCCATTAGTGGATACATGTGAATCTGGAAGCTCTTTGAAATTGCACTTTGAACCAAACTTGATTAGAACAAATCCATGAATATGCAGATCATTCTAGAACTTGAATTTCGAACCATATGAGGCAGGATCAACTCCAATCATATCCGATTGCTCTTGGAACTTGAACTTATGATCAATGGAAGTTAAATCAGCTCCAAGAATTGATAGATGGTTCCTTGAGATCTCCTTTGAACCAATAGGGGTGAGATCAGAACCAAAATTACCAAGATATGCCTGAGACTTGAACCCAAGTGAATGGTAGTGCCCTCCATCTTCAATGAAACTCTGAGAACATGTGCCAATGATCAAATAGGAACTCGTAGAAATTATGTGACCAAGAAGTGCGAATGGAGCAGCTCCAAAATATGATCTAACCTCCAAAATATCTAGTAGATCATCGTGATGCACACCTACAGACTCATGTGAAAGAGAGGATTCAAAAAACTCTTTAGATTCTAGAGCATAAAATTACTTATCTTGCTCAAAATTCAGACTAGAAGACTTGTGAGAGAACATGTGAGAACGGATGGACATCTCTTCAACAAAATCAGCTCCATTTCTTGTATCTTCTTCATCAGCAGCATCAAGTTGCGTACCAGAAGAGGATGTCTCTTCAAATTTAGAAAATAGAGTTGAAGATTCTACAGTTTGATCTTCATGAACAACTTCATCAGAAAATCTTGTGGCCAAGACATTGGTGACATCAATGAGCTGATTTGAGGAGGTATATGTGGTATACAGGCTTTCCACATGGCTTGTCTCATCCTCATCAGTTTGCATTCCAAATTCTCTATCTAAAATGAACCAGAGATCACTTGGAGTATCATTAGTATCAATGAGGTAGCACATCTTTGAATATATGGCCAAACACATTGCTTCAAAATCTCTATCACAGTCATTAAACCAATCATTTTTCTCTTCTGGGGATTCTGGCTCACTCAAAGCACCAATAGAAAAATTAAAGAGATCGTGGGTCTTAAGATATGCGCTCAGCTTTGGCTTCCACTTAGCATAATTGAATGGTGTAAGAGGAGGAATTGAATTCGAATCCATTGAAGAAGATGTGTACCTTTAAAACAAACTCTGAAATTTATACTAGAAAACTCATTTGGATCTAAGCTATGAGCTCCCTGAGCTCTGATACCATGTAAAAATTCTACAAGCCAGGATTTGGAAATAAAGAAGTCCTCATTAAGAAATTTCTCAGAGATTAGCATAATTGAGAACAAAAACCGAAGCAGAAACATGTGAGACTAAACACAATTGATGTCAATTCCATAGTGATCATATTCATTAATGATAATACAATTAATAATACATCTCATGAGAGAAAATCGAATGCAGTAAAGGCAATTCCAATGGCTCACAGAAAAGTAGGCTTATAATAGACTAAACCCCCAATCTAGACAAGTATCTATATCCAACTCTATGCCAAAGGTCACGAATGGGAAAGTAAAGGCTTGATGGACCATGAGTGACACAAAATCCGCTAAAGAGTGGCTTTCGGGAGAAAACAATGAAAGTGGTGTAAGGAAGAAAGTAGCAAGCTTGCCCAAATGGATCCTAGTGCAACTTCTGTATCCTAATATATCTGAAAAGCAGTGAAAAATTATCTTAAAATAAAAAAAAGCGAGAATAAAGCAGAAAGTGCGCTATGGGCTATAAAAGAAGGATCATAATGGAATGGTGGGCGCTCCAATAGTCTAAAGTTGAAAAATGTGGACAACTATGGTCCAAGACACCTAGACTATTGACTTTGGTAGCCTAAAACATGAAACATCATATCTAATCACCTAAGAACTTAATGAAAGTGTTTTAACCTATGGCCTAGATGGATTTATGTTCCAACACCCCCATTTAAACCTGAATTAGTGTGAGTAATAGGGCCCAAGCAACAAAGGCTTATGGTCACCCCTTTACAATTATTATGCCCATGTAAACTGAGGAAACAAGGAAAACCCCATGGAAAAAAAACCTTCCCTAAAAAATGGACATGTGCACACCAAAATGTAATGTTGCTCCAAACTCAAGTAGGTGTGAACTTGATTAGATTTCTGGAGGTATCTTCCTCTTGGGAAGAAGTGGATCATGCTCCAAAACCATGTGCTTGAGTTCTCTATTAGTGGATGCAAGCGAATCTGGAAGCTCTTTGAAATTGCTCTTTGAACCAAACTTGATCAGAACAAATCCATCAATATGAAGACCATTCTGGAACTTGAATTTCGAACCACATGGGGCAGGATCAACTCCAATCAGATCTGATTTCTCTTGAAACTTGAACTTCTGATCAATGGAAGTTAAATCAGCTCAAGAATTGATAGATGGTTCCTTGATATCTCCTTTGAACCAACAGGGGTGAGATCATAACCAAAATTACCAAAATATGCCTGAGATTTGAACCCAAGTGAATGGTAGTGTCATTTATCTTCAGTGCAACTCTGAGAACATGTGCCAATGATCAAATAGGAACTCATAGAAAGCATGTGACCAAGGAGTGCGAATGGAGCAACTCCAAAATCTGATCTAACCTCCCAAATATACATTAGATCATCATTTTACACACTAGCAGACTCATGTGAAAGAGAGGTATCAAAAACCTCTTCAGATTCTAGAGCATAAACTGATTTATCTTGCTCATAATTCATAATAAAAGACTTATGAGAGAACATGTGAGAATGGATGGAAATCTCTTCAAAAAATCAGCTCCATCTCGTGTATCTTCTTCATCAGCAACATCAAGTTGCGTACCAGAAGAGGATGTCTCTTCAAATTTAGAATCTAGAGTTGAAGATTCTGCAGTTTGATCTTCATGAACAACTTCATCAGAAAATCTTGTGGCCAAGACATTGGTGACATCAATGAGTTGATTTGAGAAGGTATATATGGTAGGAAAGCTTTCCACGTGGCTTGTCTCATCCTCATCAGTTTGAATTCCAAATTCTCTGTCTAAAATGCACCAGAGATCACTTGAAGTATCAACAGTATCAATGAGGTAGCGCATCTTTGAAGATATGGCCAAACACATTGCTCCAAAAGCTCTATCACAGTCATTAAACCAATCATTTTTCTCTTCTAAGGATTCTGGCTCACTCACGGCACCAATATACAAATCAAAGAGATCATGGATCTTAAGATATGAGCTCATCTTTGGTTTCCACTCAGCATAATTGAATGGTGTAAGAGGAGGAATTGAATTTGAATCCATTGAAGAAGTTGTGTACCTACAAAACAAAATCTGAAACTTATACTGGAAGACTCATCTGGATCTAAGCTATGAGCTCCCTAAGCTCTGATACCATGTAAAAATTATACAAACCATGATCTGGAAACAGAGAAGTCCTCACTAGGAAATTACTCAGAGATTAGCATAATTGAGAAGAAAAATTGAAGCAAAAACATGTGAGACTAAACACAGATGATGCCAATTTCATAGTGATCATATTCATTCATCAGAATACAATTAATAATACATCTCATGAGAGAAAATCGAATGCACTAAAGGCATATCCAATGGCTGACAGAAAAGCAGGCTTATAATAGACTAAATCCTCAATCTAGACAAGTATTTATATCCAACTCTATGATAGAGGTAATGAATGGGCAAGTAAAGGCTTGATGGACCATGAGTTACACAAAATTAGCTAAAGAGTGGCTTTCTCAAGAAAAAGATGGAAGTGGTGTAAGGAAAAAAGTAGCAAGCTTGCCCAAATGGATCCTAGTGCAACTTCTTTATCCTAATCTATCTGAAAAGCAGTGAAAAGCCGTCTTTAACTCAAAAAAGCAGGAATAAAGCAAAAAGTGCACTCTGGGCTATAAAAGTAAGATCATAATGGAATGGTGGGCGCTCCAATAGTCTAAAGTTAAAGAATGTGGACAACTATGGTCCAAGACACCTAGACTATTGACTTTGGTAGCCTAACACATGAAACATCATATCTAATCACCTAGGAACTTAATGAAAGTGTTTTAACCTATGGTCTAGATGGATTTATGTTCCAACAATGATAAGCTATGGTAAAATGCATATCATCATTCTATCCATGTCTTCATCCAGTCAAGAAGATTTGTAATGTATAAATGCATTCCATTCCACTCTCCACTACCAACATGAAAGAAAAAATAGATTTAGTGCATCAATCAAGCTTAAAAAATTATGTTACAAAATAGTAATTATAATAAAAACTAAATATACATCTCCCCAACACATCCCCTTCAAATTTGTTGTTGTACTTGACATACCAAAGGAGAGACACATTAATATCACCCACTACTTCGAATAAATACTCACTAAAATACACCGTGGACTGATATACCGTTAGCCTTCAACCATTGAGCACTTTGTACATGATCTTTGTCTAACAAAAGCCTTCAATGTCTTCAAGTGCCTCTCCACAACCACATTGACTTTGCATGTATCAATCCACATATTTCAGTCTCCTTGACTATGTGTATGAGGTAACATTCTTATGCATTGAAAAAACATGGCAGTAGATACATGTGCATTTCACACATTAAACGAGGAATCTCTCTCTTCCAATACTCGATATTCTCTATATGGATTTCTTTAGATGACAAACATCTAATAGTGCAAAAAAATCACATGTCAATATAAAATTATACAATTCAAGTAAATCCAATGTCAACAAGTTCTACAAATAATATTTCAATTATAATTTTGTACTTACCATGTACTTACCAAGATCATATATAACTTGTTTTATGTTATTTTCAATGTTGTTTGGGAGAGCAATAGGTAGAACATACTATAACAAGGAAAGAAGCATTATAATCTAATTTTCATCTGAGTAGTAATCATTTATTTCTAACAAAAATGTATATATCATAAGATGATAAATATTAGAAACTTTAAAACCTTAATACAGGTATAAATCTTTTTTTCGTGAATATGTTGTTTATTTTTTAAGCAAAACTAGTGGGAAATTTAATCTTCCATGCAACCTACTTTACAGTATCGCTCTCTTGCTCTTTTAATAACCAAGAAAGATTGGTTAGTTCTCCATCACTATAACAATGAGTCCAATGTTGCATTATGTTGGTTTCCTCAATGTCACTAATAAATTTAGCAATTTTGTCCTTGTTATTTCTCCCATCTATAATTTTACATAAACATTATGCAACATTCTTTCCCATATGCATTTTTCATAGTAGGGAAACTAACTGAATTGGATGGAGTATCATTTCAAACCTCATGGAATCGCACCATGACGACCTTTGAGAAACATAAACGGAAATAGACTTTTTATTGGAGTAAATATATAAAAATAGGATAAAATAATACACGTAACAAATATAGATGTAACTAAAACCAATTGCCTACAATAATTCTTCTCAAATGTTATTTTCCATAGTTGAGGCATCATTATTTGTGGTTTTTTCCCGCCCTCTTCCTACCCATTACAAAAAACAATTCCATTAGTTGAATACATTTGGTTCTTAGGGAAGAAATGCACGGAACTCTTTATACACCTCCTTGCCTAAACTTCTTAAATGTCTAATATTGTTCTAAGACCACACACTAGGCATGTGTATTTACCATTTATTGAAATCCCTACAAGATATAAAATAATCCTAATAGAATGCTAAAATATTCAAAAAAAACTAACTAGTAAAGGATATATAGAGTTACATTGCAAATTTACAAACCATAAAAATGTCTTAGCCTCGCCGCATCATGAATTGTCTATGTAGGCATTCCATGGTATCGAAATTGCTTTTGACCTATTGGTTTGGAGATGTCATAAATATTGATGTCGACTATAACTTTAAAATTTCATTAATTAGAGGATCAAGATATATATCCATATATCTAACTTAGTGCTTCCTAGTTATTTGAAAATCGAAATAATTAAATCCTTGTACACACACAAAATGTAAAAAATAATAATTATTATTATTTTATGTTGTTAACATTCCTAAAAATAAATACCTAGAACAATTAATGGCAAAATTACATGCTCCCTCTTTCTTGACTTACAAGGAGGAAGGTTATTGTTTATAACAAAAATTGACCAAACTCGGTAATTGGATCTGAGCTCTCCAAATAGATTGACACCATTAGTTGTCATTAAAAGTCTAACATTACAAGGTTCTTCTTTAAAAATGGGTCATCTTTCCTTGATGTCCCTAAATGTATAACCGACTACAAGCATTCTCATAACATCATCTTCACTTCTCTTACATGCATGATAATCCATAAATTATGCTATGTTTTTTGCACTTGAACGGTCATTGGAAACGTGGAATTATGGAGATATGACAAGAACTTATGGAGCACCTTATTTGTTCCTTGATTAGTTCCAAGTCTACTAATTCCACATTGAGGGCATCCTAATTTTGTTGCATGTTGTCCATAATATATAATATGATCATTAGTAGTGCAACTGACTGAATTGGATGGAGTACCATTTCGAACATAATGGAAGCCCACCACGACACCCTTTGAGAAGCATAAATAAATATACATTTTTTATCAAAGTAAATATATAAAATAGAAAAAATTATTAGAAGTGACAAATATGGATGTAACTAAAACCAATTGCCTGCCATGATTCTTCTCAAATGTCTTTTTCTATAGTTGAAGCATCATTCTTCATGGTTTTTTTCTACCCTCTCACTGCCCATTAAAGAGATTTTTGTTTTTTTCTATAGTTGAAGCATCATTCTTCATGGTTTTTTTCTACTCTCTTTCTTCCCATTAAAGAGATTTTTTTTTTATAGTTCGATACATGTGGTTCTTAGGGAGGAAATTCCTAAACTTATTATACACCTCCTTTCTTAAAATTCTTGAACATCTAAATATTGTTCTAACACTGCATACTGAACATGCATATTTACCATTTGTTTGAATCCATGCAAGATACAAAATAATGCCAATAGAATGCCAAAATATTCACACACAAAAAACTCGTCTAGTAAAGAATATATATAGTTACATTGCAAATTTACATGCCACAAAAAAGTGTTAGCCTTGGTCCATTATGAATTGTCTATATAAGTATTCCATGGAATTTAATATGCTTTTGACCTATTGGTTTGGAGATGTCGTACAAATTAATGTCAGACTATAACTTTAATATTTCATTAACAAGAGAATTAAGATATATATATATATATAACTTAGTGCTTATCTAGTTATTTGAAAATAGAAATAATTAAATCCTTGTGAGCACAAAAAATGTAACAAAAATAATAATAATAATAAATTAATTATATATTGTTAACATTCCTAAAAATAAATACCTAGCGCAATTAATGCCAACATTATGTGCTCCTTTACGGACTTCCAAGGAGGAAGGTTATTGTTTATAACAAAAATTGGTCAAACTAAGTAATTGGATCTAAGCTCTCCAAATGGGTTGACATCATCATCTACCATTAAAGGTATAACATTATGAAGTTCTTCTTTAAAAATGGGTCATCTTTCCTTGATGTCTCTAAATGTATAACCAACTACAAACACTCTCATAACACCAACTTCACTTCTCTTATGTGCATGATAATCCATAAATTATGCTATGTTTTTGCACTTGAATAGTCATTGAAAACGTGGAATAATGGAGATATAATGAGAACTTATGGAGCACCTTATTTGTTCCTTGATTAGGATGTCTACTAGTTCTTAATTGAGGGCATTCTAATTTTCTTGCACGTTTTCCATTATATAATATGATCATTAGTAGTCCAATTGACTGAATTGGGTGGAGTATCATTTCAAACATCATGGAATCCCACCCTGGTGACCTTTGAAAAACATAAATGGAAATATATTTTCTATCAAAGTAAATATATAAAATATAAAAAATAATACAAGTAAGAAATATGGATGTAACTAAAACCAATTGCCTACAATGATTCTTCTCAAATGTGTTTTTCCATAGTTCATGATTCATTCTTCGTGGTTCTTTTCCACCCTCTTCCTACCCATTAAAGTTATTTTTCCAATAGTTTGATACCTATGATTCATAGGAAGGAAATGCATGAACTCATTATACACCTCCTTTCCTAAACTTCTTGAACATCTAAATATTGTTCTAAGACTACATAGTAGACATGCATATTTACCATTTGTTTAAATCCCTACAATATATAAAATAATGGTATAGAATCCCAAAAATATTCCAAAAAAAAAACTTGACTAGTAAAGGATATAGAGTTGCATTGCAAATTTACATACCACAAAAATGTGTTAGCCCAATGCATCATGAATTGTCTATGTAAGTATTCCATTGAATTGAAATTGTTTTTGACCTATTGGTTTTGAGTTGTCATACATATTTGATGTTGGACCATAACTTTAAAATTTCATCAATAAGAAGCTCAATATATACATCCTTATATCTAACTTAGTGCTTACCTAGTTATTTCAAAATATAAATAATTAAATCCAAAATGTAACAAAAAAAAAGATATGTTGTTAACATTCCTAAAAATAAATACCTAGAACAATTAATGCCAACATTATGTGCATCCTCTTTATTGGCTTCCAAGGAGGAAGGTTATTTTTTATATATAAAAATTAGCCAAACTTAGTAATTGGATCTAAGTTCTCCAAATGGATTGACACGATGCCATTAAAAGCCTAACATTATGAGGTTCTTCTTTAAAAATGGATCATCTTTCCTTGATGTCCCTAAATGTAGAACCAACTGCAGGAATTCTCGTAACACCATCTTTACTTCTCTTTTGTGCATGATTATCTATATATTGTGTTATGCTTTTGCACATGAACAAAAATTGGAAATGTGGAATTATGGAGATATGACAAGAAATTTTTGAGCACCTTATTTGTTCCCTGATTAGTTCGATGTCTACTAATTCGACATTGAGAGACTTCTAATTTCACTGCAGTAACATCTTGGGCCTTTGCTCCTGTCGAGGCAGTCCTCATTGTGCATAGGGAGACACACGTGTACAAGGCTCTACCGTGACTTGTTACTCTTCATCCTTCGTCTCCAATATGGTAGGTGCATCTGTAGCCCGTGAGTCTTTAGTACTGGCTCAACCCATCCCTACACAACACTCCACAATGTGAATGTCTCACCTTATGCACTCTACCAACCTACCATTTATCTGCCTTCTAGCCTTCGAGGTCACAACCCAAGGATTGCTCTGCAATTGTGTACCAGGTGCCTCAATCTGTTCAGGTGTTCTCACATCATCATCTTTATCATTAAGCTCTATCAGTGCATTTGTATGATGTATTTTGCTTGAATGCCGTCTCCGTCTGTCATGAAGATTTATAATGCCTACAATTTTTATTATAGTGCATGTTCATTGTGCGTGATATTGCTTCGATGGTCATGGTCAACTACTTTGGACTTAACTTCACTCGAATAACAAGAGTCGACTAGAGACCAACCTGAATTACAATGGCAGAGGAGATCGCTTACCACAAGGGCACATGTTTCATCCCCTCTTATTCGTTAATCAACTTGAAAAAAAAATTACAATCACTTATAGAGACTCGTAACTTGATCGACTCAATATGGACTCAATCAACTCAAAGACTTGTCAACATTAACTTTGACTCCAGGAAGATCTACTAGTTTTCTTCTCCATCTGGGGTGTTTGGAAGGCACACAATGGGTTTATATTTAAAAATAGAAATCCTTCGGTGGAATTGATGAGCGTTCAAATCATTGCTTTCTATATGGAACACAAAAGAAAAAATAGTGTGAAGGTTCAAAGGCAAGTTTTATTCTTCGAGAGCTCTTCCAGCTATCCTATGGGGATTTTCGATGGGGCAAATAAGGAAGATCATTGCGGTGTTGGCCGTGTGTTAAATTTCATCCCTGGCCACAAATTTCACCTATTCTCTATGGTTGGACATGGATCAAACACCAGAGCTGAACTACTAGCCCTGTGGTGTTTATTGCGGTTTTCAATTAGCAGCGATGTTTCTTCTTTACAGGTGTTCGGGGACTCTAAATGTATTGTGGATTGGGCGCTTGGAAAAGCCACTCTACACTCTCTCAAGCTGGAGTATTGGATGGCTAAAGTTAGAAGACTGATATTGGCTTTTGACCGAGTTTCTTTCAGCCATATTTATAGGGAAGCAAATGTGGTCTCGGATTCTCTCTCCAAGCGATCCCTTGGAAAAATGGATGGAAGGCTTTTTTATGAGGAATTCATGGATGGCAGCCTCAAGCCTTATTCATGCTGATTGCTTGTCTCTCTTTTGATGGTTGGTTAGTTAGCATTTTGGGATTATTAGATTGACACACTCTTGTAGTACTTTCTGGTTCTGGTTATGTAGTTTTTGGAAAATATGGTTATGAACCTTTGTATCTTCTTAGCGCAATTATTATTTTTGTTTTATATTGAAAAGATCCTCACTTCTCAAATGTTAAAATGTATTTTTGTATACAACTTTTACTATTATAAAGTTGGTTTGTTTTCTGTGTGAAAAAAAAACTGACTCTACTATTAGTACATACTCTGATTACATTTTTGGTAACCGACTGTCGATCTGAATTCACAAAAGATAGTGTCAACCATAACATGAAAATCTACTGAAATGAGGGGTCAACCGATACACACCGAAACCGACATAACCTCAACCACATTTTTAGTAGCATAATGTGACTTAAAAATAAAGTAACGTGTTAATCGAGAATTAAGAATCGACCAAAATGAGTGGCCGATCAATTTTAGCATCGACCATACTAGGGCTCGACCATAAAAAAATATACTTCATGTACTTTTAGCGTGCATACGATGATCCTCAAACATTATAAGGATAAAAAATTAGGTCGACCAATACAAACACAGCCAAATTTTAATTGTAAACTACCATGTCAATCTTTTAGTGCCAATGGACATTTCTGTAGAGTAACTTACTATTGGTCGATGAAGTAGCCTAGTCGATGGATTGCTGCTCGATTTCTCTATTGTTGGTCGACTGACAGACAAATGTATTCGACAATCGATCAACTTTCTGATGGATAACTGCACACATTGATAAACCTCGGGAATGCATACCTTTGACGAGGTCATTACCCAAGGCGCAAACTCCCATGGGGTTATAACCCTCACGGGTCTCGGAATTTTCCTATAACGTAATATTTACAAGGCAACATCTTTAGGAGGGCATCCACTTGTGATCCCAAAATCGCTGCCATAACCTCCCCGCGTATGGGCAAGCTGCTTTGAGTTTCTCCATGCACCATCGTGCCCATCCATGCAAGCTTGCTGTGCACTCCCGCATTCTTGTCCAAGAGAGCACTGTCGTTCGGGTCGCTTTCCTCGACATGCTCGAGTGCTCGCCACAAGCATCGTGAGTCGTTGCTCAAAAGACTCCTGCCACCCCTTCTAGATGTAACGGCCAATTCATCACACACTCTCTCATCAACCTGCTACATAACTCTCAATGCGTAGGTGTGCAACTCCAAGAGATCCAAGTTCTTTCTTCAAGTCTGGGGAGAACTGTAACGTCCCCTCACCCAATCCGACCATCGGAAGGGGACATTGGCAAAACCTGGGCTCTAATAAATTCGCCCCAAACCCATAATACAACTTTCAACAACAAAGTGTGTGCAGAAATGTAATTTAAGCATGCACAGCAGAATTCAAAACAATCCACACACATCTAATATGTAAATACATCAGCATAACATTACAGGCATCAATAAAACAGTTCAGAATTAGACACATAAGAGTACTTATCTTTAATAAACACAGATCCAAGCAACGGACTGTGTAAGAACGCTTTTCCACCCAACCATAGGCACTCAATCCAGCATATACTCTTTCTGCTGTTGAGGCCACCCCCAAGCTGGGCTATGAGGCCACCAGGGCGAAGGAAACACCTACAAGCTTCTATCTCTCAGCCCACAACCCATTCTGCTCTCTGTGCTAGTCAAATGCTCATACAGAGCTCTACAGGGGTCTCAATCAGCCATCACAGCCTTGGCTTCCACAATTCCTGCCTTACACAACACCCTTCTAGCTTAGGCATCCCCTTCACCAATCCATGGTTCTCTTGGGCGATCCATCTTGCTGGGTGCTTCTAGTGCATGCATAGAAGAAGTCCAATCTGATATGGCTGCTATAAAACGACCTGTAGCCTTGATTTGTGACTTCACAAACACCTATAAGCAGCAAAACTCCATGGGTAAGGTTCCTAGCTTGCCCCAACCTCTCTGCTCACCTACAGCCAATTGTTTTACCTTCCAAAAATACAACTCTGCCCTCTAATTCGAACTTTTGGGTTTAACACACAGACTACCAATTCACATGAACAACAATGGAGAAAAATCTACGTGGAGCAGCAGTTTGCATTAGAGAATGAGAATGAGATAATGAGCAAAAGAGTGTTGACTCCAAGGATATGAGGTGAGGGTGAAAAGACAACTGACATAACTTCTGACTATAGAAGAAACAGGACTACTGACAACTACTGTCACAATCCCCATGCTCAATAACTACATGAAGTGACTTTTCCCACCAACCTCACATGTGCAATAAATAATTGGAAAATGGTCAAAAAATGAGATAATTGGCTTATTCTCATTTGTGTGCAACATAGGATTGGGTTTCCCATAAGCCACCTTCCTCTTCCCTCTGGTGGAATCATAGCCCCTTTGGTGTTCGTTACACAGCCATTGTTGGATCATTCTATTAATTTTCAGCATAATATTTACATACATTTTAAATTAGGCATAAAAGCCAATCATATGGTCCAAAATAAAAATATAACATCGTAAATGCCTAAACATTCACTAGTTGAGCCTTGGCCTTGAGCACCGCACTAGGAATTCGCACTAGAATATTTACATCATTTACATAATATTGGATAAAATACATTCCAAGTCAAAACTAAAAGTATTGCAAAAACATATTTCTTTACATTTTGCCAGTTTTTCTGTCTTTTATGCATGTAAGTGGACTCGTCCAAGAAAGCATCCCGAACAGCGTCATTTCTTTACACAACAATCTTCGACCATTAGACAGCTTGAAGAAGATTCGACCATTAAAGACAAATAAGAGAAACATCGACTTCATGAAAAGACTTTGGGTTGGTCAATACAATGGACAGTAAAACAATAATTTGTGTGCCCAGTTTACCGACAGAAACACGTTGACGTTGTTTGTTATGGTCGAATGGAAGGAGAGTATTGTTTGAAGTCCCAACAGGTTTCCAACAAGCTGCATGGCTTCGACTTGATATACTAATATTCTCATCAGCATCCTTTCCATCAAGTTTAAACTTTCCTTGTACGGCAGTCAAAATTCTGCATTGACCGCAATAACCTGTACACATTAAATCAGACAAATTTTCTCTTCGATAATCTCTTGCAAGTAGATTCGCCTTAGAAGAACTTTCAACAATACGAAAAATGTTTAATCTTTCTTGCAGGTTCGAACTGTTCCCATTTGTTGCAGCTGTCACCCAGACCAAATGAGAACAACGGCGTCAATGTTGTGATCACAAAGATCACATGCATTCAAGAAGAGAATATAACAAACACAGCCATCAATGCAGAATATGGATAAGGGCGTCCAAATCCAGTTATATCCATGTAGTTAATGAGTATTTATACAAGGTAAATATAGTTGGAGCGGTTTTTCCATTATCCGAAGGTTCCAATTACATAATATGTTTATACATGATGACAATTAGGAGCCAAATGGTCCCCCTCCAACAATAATATATAATATAATCATTAATTATTAGGATATGCATCAATTGTGTTGTACTTCAATTTTATATTTTTTATAACGCTATATAATTCTCAATATGTGTGAGATAGAGTATTTGACGATGGTAGGATTAACAGTATATAATAAAAAAATTAATTGATATATTGAATAGTGGATATTAATATTACAATCACAAAAAATAACATATATATATATATATATATATATATATATATATTGCATGCTTTAGGATCTACATCATACATGTATTTGAAATACCGTTCAGTAGCTTCAAGTTGGCCAACAACAAAATAGTAGAGATATAAGGATTTTTGTACTTTATCAATAAGAGATACATCATGACTATCTTCATAAATCCCATGAACGAGTGAATTCCCATCCATGGCAACAAAGGTGTCATGAATCAACCTATTTATCTCTTCATTCTCAATAACATTAGTGCCATTTCTTCTTTAGTATCAGCTTCAATTATATCACCCACACCATCTCTACTACGACCTGTTGCATTTGGAATTCCAAATAACTAAATATAATTAGTACTGAAATATTAAAACATTTAAAACTATAAAAAATGACCAAAAAAACATGTTTTCACTATCTTGCCAAAGGGTGATATTGTTTTCCCTGATCTAAGCAATGTTTCCTAGTTGTTAACCTATTAATTCTTCTTCTCTTCATGCCCTTGCATTTTGTGCAAGGAAAATAACATTTCTCATCACCAATATCAAGAGGTTTGGAATGATTCCGGGATGGTTTTTCATGATTTATAGTATGTGGAAAAGATTTACATTCATCAAGATTCTTAGTGAGAACCATTACTTCATGGTTGGTAGGATGCCTCAACGTCGGAGTTAGGGTTATCTAACATTTCAACAAAAGATTCAATTTATTCATAGTACAATAAAAATACATTTAAAGAATTTCACAAATTTATAAGTCAAATGGTATTAGCAAATTTTAAGCAAATAAAAAAATCGATTATGGATAGCCAAATTTACCTATAGCAAAATTTTGCCAACTTCCATCTCTTCAAAAAAAATGTGTTATTTTCTTTTGGGTGGACATCTTTTCAATGCTGCGAAAAAAAATTGTATACACGTCAGAAGTATAGGATAATCATCGTTAAGAATTAAAAAAACACGATACATCAATTATTCGACATCAAATCAACCCCTATTTTCAAGCTATAACAAAAACTTCAATATATTGAATGTGTGTCTCTTAAGTAACGTTTGTCGGGGCCAAAGATAGACAAAAAGCTTGACTTCCCATTTTTAAACTAGATTTCAACATTAAAATGGGTTTTTTAATTAAACATCAAATTTCAATCCCAAATGTAGTAGTGAATTTTCAATTATAGTTATAATTAAAATATATAAGATTAAAAATATATAATTATATGCAAATAATTACTTTGAAAAAATAAATAAAATATAAAATTATTAATATTTTTCAAAAGTTTTCAGATATTTGAAAAATAGACATTAAAAAATTGCCATGTTATAATTAAGAAGATTAAATATCAAAAGGATAACTTGAAAAAAAAGATAATACTTGTAGCACCATTTTTTCAAACAATGATAAAAACAACCACTAACCTTTTGGAGGGTTCTCTTCAAGTTGGTAACTATGTTCCTTGAAATCAAACGACAATCATGAACCTATGTTAGGCCTAAATCATATTTCAATACATTAAATGATATGTAAGAGAGATACAGAATGATTATTAAATCAACAAATGAGCCAGTTGATAGGGTTAATAGTAGCATAATTCGGTCTTATTGGACTTTGTACGGAAATTTTGAACAATTCGGAATTCGTCGAATATTCAGTGTAGGTGTAATACGAATACGGGCTCCTACTTAAATTTTGAAACCAATTTTAAAAATCCAAATTTTAATTATTTAAACATTATACCATTCAATTAAGCATTCATTAATTCATTAAACATTCATTAATTACTTCAAAATCCTTGAGAGTCAATTGTAGGTAGTGGTAAATACTTCTTTACTTTGTATTAAAATAATTATTAATAACGATGTCTCTCTCACACCCATCACATCCCAGCTTGTTGAGATTTATTTAATAGTTGTTATTCAATATTTTATTAAAAAAATTATATATGTTTAAGAAGTCTACTTCCGTATTTATATTAGATTTTTTCGTTACGTATTTTTTCCGTATAAAGTAATATTTGTATCCGTATCTGTACTCGAATTATGCTACTATAATTGAAAGAACATGGATGGAACCATTTGATTCTAAAATTATTCATGATACAAAACATGAACATTATATGTAAACCAAGATACTACGTTAATAGAATCCTTCAAATGGCTACAAAAATTTCTTAGATAAAATTTGGAAACCAAATCCTAATGATATTGTGATCCAATGTATAAAGTTTAAAGTTTTTACTTTGAGATTGGCCCCATATGCCTAAACTTTTTAATCCAAAGTCAATGAAAATACTTATAATAGGAATATATGTTGCAACTTGTATCAAGATAAATATATTGAAATAAAATATCAAATGGAGTATTGTATTAAGGATGATCATATTCTCAATAAACATTATAATAATAACTTTGTACGGGTTTAATGAAAATAATATTTGATATCCCTACCCAATTTTGTATTATGTGTTTTTAATGAAAATAATATTTGGTATCCCTACCTAGTTTTTGCATTACAAATATGCTATATGATCCATATAGCGTTTATTAATGAGAATTTGACATGTCAAATTTGCATATAAAAGAGTAAACTATAAAATAGTTAATACAATTTGTTTTCCAATGATTTTGTGTTGCAAATATGTGTTTTCTATTTCATTTAGCATTGATTAATGAGGAATAGCAAGTTCATACGTTTACTAAAATTGCTAAAAATACTCACTAAAATAAACAAAATGCTTTACAAAGGTGGCTACTAAGACATACAATTCAAAAAACAAATTTATAATGTACACATAAATATTATTTAAAACACATAGCTTACATGAACTATAAAACGGCTAATGCAATTTGTTTTCTAATGGTGTTAAATTACAAATATGTTTTATGTTCCATTTGGCATTGGTCAATGTAAGATGGGTAAGGCAATTCACTTGAATAAACACAGCTCTACACGGGTGGACATTAAGACATTAACTTTAGAAAGTAAAGTTTACACTATTGTGCACCTAAATCATATTTTTTTAAAAATTACTACATCAACTTTTAGGTTTTAAGCTCAATCTAATGTAGACAAATAAGCATCTGAGACATGTTAATCCAATTTCAAACTACCAAATGAAAAAACGTTTTGAATTTTAGGTATGCCCCATTCTTAATGCTTAAAATGGAAATTGGCTACGTTGTCAACAATAAAATCACTTAGTCGTGAATTATAAAATCACTAGGGCATGAATTATACAATACATAGGGTATGAATTATACAATACATGAGGTATGAACTATAAAGAATTATACAATACATGAACTATAAAGAATTATACAATACATAGGGCATGAATTATACAATACATGAGGTATGAACTATAAAATGACTATATAGCTTGTTAATCTATGGATAAGTTACTACATTAAGATATGGTGCTACATTTTATGTCGCTTATTAATTTATGGATAAGTTATTTCATTAAGATTTGGTGTTACATTTTATGTCGCTTGTTAATCTATGGATAAGATACTACATTAAGGTGTGGTGCTACTGTAAAATAGAAGATCAAGTTGGAATTTTTCAAAATGAACATCAATCTAGTCAAGGAAAAGAAAAGAATTTAAAGAAAATGATATGGTTCATTACTAAAGAAGTCTCTCAATCTCAATTTGAGATTTCAAGAAAAAAATTGTTTTTCAATATCAAAAGGTCTAGTTTGTGGAATACATACTAATTTTAATGAAATTAGTGTTGAACTTGGACAAAAGAAATGTGTAGGACAATCTAGATTTAGACACAATGTTGCAAACAAAAAAATTAGTTTAGAGAATATAACAAAAGATTGTGTAAATGATCTAGATTATTTGGGGAATGAAATGAAGGCAACAACATAAAATAGAAACACATGAATATTTTGCAAAAAGCATAGTAATATAGTAAAATCCAAATTCTCTTAATGAATGGAATGGAAAAACACTTTAAACTTCAAAGCAATACAAACTATAGCTCAGATGGTAGTAGGTTATCTCTGAAGAGAGATTTGTTGCCTACACTAATTCACAAAAGTTGATTACAAAGAAACCGAAAATGGCCTTTTATCATAACCATAAAGTCAAAGAGGCAAAAACACTAAACATCCAATAACCTAACCATAGGAGATGAAGTGCCAAAAAAGATTTGTGAACCCCAAGGTGGCTAGTTGACAAGTCAACTTCCCGAGGGCACAACTTCCACATACAAAGTCCATTTGGGGTGTACAATAGCCCGTTGGAAAGATCTCAAAGAGAAGAACAACTTTTGATATCCACCTAGATTAGTCCTTCTCCCTTAGGAAGCAACAGTCTCTATTGCGTTAAGTTCCCTCATTAGATGGGGAAACTTCTGTTGAATTTGACTCTTGGTGAACCACTTGCCTTGGTGAAGAAGCTTCCCTACTTTAATGACCCGATACAATTGGATGCTCTATTGGTGGGTGTCATTCATTTGTGTATCCATGATCCAATCAAGTGTTGCATGCTCAATGCAGTCAGGCTTGAGTTCGGTAGGGGCCAAGTACTCAGCCACCTCTGAGGTGTTCACTAGAGGTGGAAAATATGGTCGAAGGAGCTCCACATAAAGACTGGGTGTAAGCCAAGGAATGGGGGGATACTTAATTCAAAATCATTCTCACCTACAACCTTGATGATGGTGTAAGGAACATATCGAAGTGGACAAAACTTGCAATGGGATCCTACAAGGTGCTCTTTCTGTAAATATAACCAAACCTTATTGCCACCCTGAAACTTGTGTGAAACCCAATGCTAGTCATGTCATTACTTATACTTGGAATTGACTTTCTGCAAGATATCATGAACTTGTTGATGGATGTGTTGGATCCATTCAACAAATTTGGATGCCCAATCAACCTCAGTTTGAGCATAGTAGGATTATTCATGTGTATGTGCAATGGGCAGTGTTACATCAATTGGGGCTAATGGATGGAACCTCGAGCATACCTCAAATGGGTTGTGGCTAATTGAGTTGAAGGACTCTATTGTAGCTATGTTTAACATAAGGAAAGCTCTCATTCCAAATGTGGGGATGTTTGGAGTTGTACATTCTCATGATATGCACAATCATCATGTTAGCCGCCTATATCTTTCCTTCAGTTTGGGGGTTGAAAGCAATTGATTTGATCTTTGTGTCCATCATTGAACATAGACTAAACAAGAAAGTATTCAGGAACTTGTTAAAATGCCAAAAACGAACCCTTGGATCGAAAAGAGGTGCTACTAATGACAACCTTCTCTTCTCTCAAATTAAAATTGGAGCCATTTTCAAAACATGACCCAATTATATTTTAATTCTTTTCAAAAAATTACTTTAAAAAAATATGACAATTTTTAACCAAAAAAAATTGGAATAAAAACACCAAAAACAAAAAAGAGAAATATAAATGAAAATTTAAAAAAAAAATTTAGATCAATAAAACAAAAAAACACAAACAACTAATTGTTAACACCCAAAAAGTGCTCACTAGCTCATTCCCTTATTCACATGACCCATTTGTCCACTTTTCCACCATCTGAGCCTCTGAAGCCAACAAAAGGTCACCAAAAGACCTTGGTACATCCCTTTTTCCCACTCAAAAAGATTATTTTTCCTAAAAAGCATAAAAAACCCTCAAAAATGGTCCAAAATTCTCAAAATATTAAAAAGGGAATAAAAATATTAATTTTATTCAAAAAAGGAAAAAAGGAGGGAAAAGTACCTAAACCATGTTGGTCAATACCATTGGTTTCCACAAAACCACAAATGGTATTCCCCACCACCAAAACCTATAAAAAGGTGGTAGGGGCTCCTCATTTCACATCCATCCATATTCCTATCCTCATGCTGCCAAAATCTCCCTTGAGTATTTGGCCATTGTAGCAACCTTGGAGAAAGGACCCATTGGAGATTGGAGCTGCTCACCATTGGAGGTATTCAAACAACCTTCATCACTTGAAGGTATTGTTCTTGCAAGCATTTGCTTGCCCCATTGTCAATACAAAAAATTATTTTTTATGTTTCTTGTTCTTGTTTTTTAATTCAAAATGCACATGCTAGTTTAGTTTAATTTAGATTTAGTTTATTGTTATTTATTTCTATTGAAACTACTGCTACTAGTTAGCAGGTGCCCATAGCACTAAGCTTGGTTGCAAAACCAAGCCAACAGTTTTTGGCGACTCCGCTGGTTTTTTGAATCTTTAGATCTCACTTTTGCTTTAGATCTTAGTTTTTTATTGTATTAGGTAGTTTATTTCATAGATCTGCCACCCTAGACAACAGATCCATTGCTGTTCTAGATCTTGGCCCATTTTTTAGCCATTAACAGCCCGAAATTCTCAATTTTCGGCGTCGTTTTTCGGCATCCACGTACGGCTTTCGCCTCACGGCTTTTTGCCCAACAGTCGCGCGGCTCATCGCGACTTCGCGGCTTTTTTCCGCACGGTTCACCACGGCTTCGCGGCCATTTAGCACGCTGCACATCGCGGCTTCGCGGACCTTTTCCGCGCTGCATATCGCGACTGTGTGACGAAATCCCGCGCTGCACATCACGGCTTCGCGGTCAAAACCCGCGCTGCACATCGCGGCTTCGCGGTCAAAACCCGCGATGCCCATCGCGACTGTGCGACAGAAACCCGCGCGGTCCATCGCGGCTTTTCTGTCAGAACCCACGATGCTAATTTTTTCATTCGGCTAAATCATTTAAAAAATTAATTTCTTACTGTATTTTCTGCCCACATAGCACATTTTCCAGTATTAGAAATTCTGCATATTTTACAGCCATAGAAAAATTTTGACTATTTAGAATGCCCATGTGAAAGTCTTTTTAAATATTTTCAGAAATTGAAAGAAGGATTTGATTGCATTTTATCTAGATTAAAAATTTTACTGTTTGCTTCTTTAATATTTTGCCCATAGCAATTATTGAGAACGAAATCCATTTATTTCGCAAAGAAGTTTTATTATTTGCTTTCCTATTTCAAAAGATCCTTTATTTTGTGGAATAATTCTTGAAAAGCATTTAATTTCCATTTATTGAAAAAGTCGTAATATTTGTTTTTTTCAAAAGATCCTTTGTTTTTTGAATACTTAGCATTTACTTTTTCAATTTCAGTTTAAAATATCACACGTGCACCCACTCAAACACTAATTTTAAACTGAGCCTTAAAACTTACCCTAATTTCAACCCACTTTTAACCCCACTTGGGGAACACTAAAAGAACTTTGTAGCTAGGTAGTATTGAGGGGATAGGTGTTCCAATAACACCCCTCAGTTATTACATCTGAGACATAGTTGTTGTCCTTTAGGGAGCTAAAATCTCCTAGTATTTATTGGCACGGTCACAACCGGTTTATGGGAAGGCCTCTCCCCTAGGAGGGTTGAAGTCGCGAGGATGGTTCCGGAAGCCTGAGTGGAATACCGAAATCCATTCAGTATCGAAGGGCTACCATTCGCAGTTCTCGGGATATCCCTGTATAGGGGTATTGCGATCAAGGACCAAACGGCAGATTTACCTTTTCTCGACGTGTCATGAACGGAGTATCCTAGTAGCCATTCTTTAGGATTGATTACCCGGTGTCCCTCCCGGTAGGGGGATATCTAGCCGTGGACTCAACACTCAATATTGTCTGACTTGGATTTCATCATCTTGCAGAGAATATAGTTTGTTGATTCACAATACTTTTAGTTAGGTGTTTGCATGATTCAACCCACCTTTGGTCTAGTTACACCTATTTTTTCTAGAAGCTATTTGCATGTTGGTACTCTGACCATTTTTTGCATCCCTCCACTTATTTTAGCACAGCTACTAGAATAAGTGCCTTTTTTTAGGTTGATTTTTTGGCCTGAGAGCCTTCATTTTCACTCCCCTTCTTGCACCCTTGGTTGCATTAGGGTTTTGAGTTTTTTATACATTACCATTTTACACATAAGACTTTTCCACAAAAACTTATTTTCTCACCATTGAGAATTTTAGACGCTCTCGTCGTCTACAGGGCGAACTCCCAGAGTTCAGTCTACTTGGCTCGCCACGTCACCGACGCCAAGCCTTATCCCTTGACTTGACACATCGTCGGTCAACTATACGGTCATCCGATTCTGACACGCCTCACTTCACTTCTGATTCTAAGGCAGAATCCGAAAACCCCACTGCGTTATTCCCAACCAACATTATGGCTGGAACACCTTTTGACCCACTTTTTACCAGCACCATAGGAGAGACGTCTACTGACCCTTCTACTGCGATGCCATCCATGGCAACACCTACCCCCCTAGGTATGCCTAATATGGCGGACACTCCACATTTAGGAATGCCCAACACAGGGCCACCTCCTGTTATAGGAATCCCCAACACAGGGCCACCACCTGTCATGGGTATGCCCAACATAGGGGTCACACCCCCTTTGATTCCCACAACTCAGATTCCAGGAATCGCCACTACTATTCCTAACCCAAGTGTAACCCATGTTGCACTTGGAAGCGCTGGCCCATACCAGACCACACCTATTGGAGGACACATACCTTCAATACCTAGCATACCTTTAGGCGCTACTGCACCCCTACATCATACCACCATGACTAGGCATGTCCCAGTCCCAGTCATTACATCTGCTAGCTTACTGTACATGGCGAGTCTGAACTTGCCAGACTTAGCCAGGCTCACCAATGACCCTATCAGACACGATCCTGCGTGGCCTCACATGCCCACCAAACTCCCCTCCGACATCCCTAAGTTTGAGGGAAAGGCAGGTGAGGACCCCCAGAACCATATCATGTATTTCCATCTATGGTGTTCCTCCAACTCCATAGTGGACGACTCTGTCCGCCTCCGTCTATTACAGCGCGCTTTCACTAGCTCTGCAGCTAAGTGGTATATCGAGCAACCCCATGGGACGCATGCCACCTTTACCTCCCTTGCCTCGACCTTCCTGCAGTTCTTTCAGTTACCTATCCGCTATGATGCGGGCGTCGAGATCCTACTGTCTTGCAGACAGAACACGGCCACCCACATCACTGACCACATTCATGAGTGGCGTCGACGCCGAAGCCTCTGCAAAATCGAGTTAGACGACCGTATCTTCCTAGATTGGTTTCTAAAATCCCTTCTCCCTCTCATTGCGAAGGATGTGGCATCCGAAAGACCCCAGTCTGAAGAAGAGGCCATCCTCAAAGCCCAACAGTTTGATCTCATTTACGCCCAGTCAGGTTATCGGTATACCATTATACCGGACGCCCCTCGGGGCGAGTCATCCCAACATGATGCGCCGAGGGCATCCCATGCCGCTGATGGCATCATTGGTCGTATGGCCTCGCATCCCCAACCCTTTTCCATTACACATCCTAGCCATGGTCCCAACCTTTCGCGGGCTACATCTCAGTCTGGAGCAACCAGTTCATATGCTCCCATGGCACATCACCACCATACCCATGGACCTTCATGTCCACCTCAGTGTTTTGGTCATGCACCACCTGCATACGCCCCCCCAGCTGCACCTCAACCAGTGTACTATCCACAGCAAGCTGTGGCAGCTAACCCAACACCTCCAATAGCTCAGGGTTACCAACAACCCCAGCAGGTATCTGGTCCACTTCCAACCCCACCGGTGCATTATCCACCACAACCTGCTCCCGCACCTGCGGCGAACCAAAATCCTCCCACTGCTCAAGGGCAAGTGTACACACAGCACAACCAACCCCAGAACCAAAACAACCAACGCAACCAAGGTGCGCAATAGAACCGTGGTAGAGGTCGTAACCGCAGTAATAACCAACAACATCAGCAAGGTCCTCCACCTCCCAATCCTCCGCAGAATAACAATGCTGCTCCTCCCAACCGCAATCCGGATCGGAATCCCAAGCAGCCTAGAAATAATAACCTCAGAACAAACCACCCCTGTTCTATCTGCGGGGTCTATGGTCATTACACACATTATTGCCCACATTTGGAGCGAGCTCGGCAACTCTGGACCGACGATGCCCATCGTCAAGGGCAAGCGACTCCTCAGCTGCCACCCAATCCTCCACCACCTCAACATCAACCCTTGGTGCTGCAAAACCCCTTTCCAAACCAGGGTGTAGTGAACACTCAGCCGTTAGCTCCCCCTCAGGGCAACGTGCCAACACAACAGATCACTTATGCAGCCCCTGATCAACCCATGTTCGATTCAGGTACTCACCATTTGTTGATGATGTCAACTGCCGATGCCAACCTCCAAACTCGCCGGAACCAATATGGCTCCACTTCTGAAGCCCCTCCCGCCGACAAGAACACTAACGATAATCCCACAGATCAAACGTTACGTATAACTCCGGCTCCACTTGATGGAGCTTCCAAAGCACCTCGCTTCCCACTTCGTCGTCTTAACAATAATCCCAATGCTCACGTTGCGTCGAATTATAACATTGTCGACGACTTAGCCCAATCTTCTGCAGCCATGTCTGCTTTAGAAGTTTTGAAAACCTGTCCTTCACAGCGCAAGACTTTACTCTCTGCCATTGGCGCCATTGACCCCAATGATTCACAGCTGATCGCATTCGATTCAGACCAGTCTGAACCACGCCTGCCTTCCTCTTTAGCATTCAAAGTTTCCGTTTCTGTTCGGAATCTTGTTATCCATCGGTGCATTATCAATGAAGGGGCCTCTACTTGGGTCATGTCCACATTCGTTTGGCAGAAGTTGGGATCCCCTACTCTCCAGCAGTCCACCACTGCATTGCGAGCCTATAACGGCCGTTCGGCACAACCCCAAGGTCTATTAGCTAATGTCCCCGTCCAGCTGGCGGGTAAAACCGTCCTGATTGACATTGAGGTCATCAATGCCCAACTAGACTATAACATTTTACTTGGTCGCAGCTACATGTATGCCATGCGGGTTGTTGCCTCATCCGTATTTCGCACCATGCAGTTCCCCCATGAGCGACGCGTGGTCAAGGTCGACCAGCTCACCTATTACGATCCCAAGGCCCCCGCCACACCTGAAAATGTTCTCCCCATGGTTGAACAACCTGTTTGTGGTGCAACTACCTCATTCATTTCCTCAATAGGACCTGGACTTTACTCCGAGGCGCCGATGACCTCTACATTCCAGGCCATTCCACCACCGTCACCGGAGACCCACGTCGCTAACCTCTGCACCCTTTCACAAACACCCGGTAATCAACCCTCCTTGTTACCCAAACCACCATTGGTCCCTAGTCACATTGGGGTTACACCCATCCACACAATCCCCTTTCTATTTCCTCCTTCGGGTGTAGTAAGCGCCCCGGTTATCGCTACCCTTAGTCTCCCCGGGTTAACATTGGGATTACCCGTGTGGTATATTTCGCCTCCCGTTCCCCCACCGACACCAAATGTCATCCTGCAACCGGTGCAACCCATTGTTACTTCTACTCAACCACCTCCCGGTATCACTACTCCTTCGTCATCGACGAATCCCCCTGCACTCATCAGGCCCACTGGGGGCAGAGGCCCACAACCATACACTACGGTACCCCCACCCAAGGCAGTTAAACCTCCCCCCGTATTCCGTGCTCCTCCAAAATGCTCGTTGTGTGATGAGTTAGGCCATCCAACCCATCAGTGTCCACAGTTACCGACGTTACAGGAACACATGCAAATTTTGGACGACGACCCCAACATCCCGGTGGTCAAACTCGATCCAAACCCCATGCCTCGTGATAAATCACTGCATACCAACCACCCATGTGCGATATGCGGTATTTACGGCCACTACTCACATCACTGTCCTGACATCCCAGATTACAGAGCAGCTCTCTACGAGATGAACAATTTGGACCTTGAGACGGCACCCCCTACTATCGAGGAGATCTACCCTCCCGCATCATCCTCATCCGGAGAGATTAACACCATCTATATGATCTCTTCGACTACCACTTTCAAACCAGAACCCCTCGATTTGTGGTCTGACTACTTCAATACTGACGAATAAATTCTTGAAACACTCACTGCACCCGACTACCCTTGGGACGATATGCATCATCGCTCCTACTTCCTCCCAGAGGGGTCTACCTCCACGGCATCTGACCAGCTATCCGTCGAATCGAAAGATTTCATACCCACTAAGGTCGATTGGTTAAAGGATCCCATCCCAGCACCAGATGCATTCGAAGAAGGGAACATGTCCAACATTTCCCCCATAATACAAATTGATATTTCCACCACACCTGGGAAACCTGAGCTCATCTCACTGGGTGCATCTTGCACTCAAGCGGAGACTCAGGCATACAAAAAAAAATTTCAAGAATTCCGTGATGTCTTTGCCTGGTCCTATACCGAAATGCATGGTCTTAACCCCGCCATTATAGAGCACCACATTGACACATGGCCTGATGTCCCCCCCGTTCGTCAGAAACACCGACCCATTCATCCTTCCAAGCTCCCCGCTGTTAAAGCCGAAGTTGAGAAACTTCGCGAAGCAGGATTCATTTATCCTATTCCTTATACCACATGGGTTTCAAACCCCGTTCCCGTCAACAAAAAACAAGGCACCCTTAGAGTATGCACTGACTTCCGTGATTTAAACCGCGCTTGTCCCAAAGACAATTTCCCCACACCATTCATTGACCAGCTCATTGACGCGTGTGCGGGACATGAAGTCCTATCTTTCATGGACGATTTTTCCAGATACAACCAGATTCAGATACGTAAGGAGGATCAGTATAAGATTGCCTTTACTACCCCATGGGGCACCTTTGCCTATCGTGTCATGCCTTTCGGCCTAAAAAATGCTGGTGCCACCTTCCAGCAGGCCATGACCTATTGTTTTCACGACTTGGTCCATATCCTGCTGGTCTATCTTGATGACCTCACAGCTCGTTCCCGGAAACGATCAGACCACCTTAACGACCTCCGGCAGGTTTTCCTGCGTTGTCGCAAATATAAAAATCCGCTTGAACCCACACAAGTGTGTCTTTTGCGTTCCTGCAGGTCGTTTGTTGGGTTTCATTGTTTCCCAGGATGGAATCACTGTTGATCCCCTGAAAGTCAAAGCCATCTTAGACCTTCCCTCTCCGCGCACGCTTCGGCAACTCCAAAGTTTGCAGGGGCGATCCAATTTCCTTCGTCGCTTCGTGCCTGATTATGCCACCAAAGTTCACGGATTCTTACGCCTACTTCGCACCCACATACCCTTTGTTTGGGATGAGCAAGCAGACACGGCATTCGAAGCCCTCAAGAAAGCTCTCACACAAGCCCCCTTGATCTCCCCACCGGATTTCTCTCAAGACTTCACCATTTACGTCTCAGCATCTGAACATGCCGTGTCCGGAGTCTTGGTCCAAGAAGATGCCTCTCACCAATAACATGTCATTTATTACGTCAGCCAGACCTTGTCTGGCCCACCCCTACGCTACCCATACGAGGAAAGATTAGCCCTAGTTGTAGTCTTTTCCGTCCAAAAATTACGACACTACATCCTGCTCGGTCATACCACGGTCGTCGCCGACTCCAACCCTATGGTCTATCTCCTAAACCGGCGGCTCCTACAAGGTTGTGTTGCTAAATGGGTCATTATCCTCCAGGAATATGACCTCACTTTCAAAACTCCCAAGAGCACCAAAGCCCTCGCGCTTGCCCATCTCATCACTGACCTCCCATCCTCTTCGTCATCACCCGCCATCCAAACGGATCTGATTGACGATCACATTATTTCGTCTGACGACCCATGGTACGGTGACATCCTAGTTTACCTCCGCACGCAGAAATTTCGACCCCACATCGATCGTGACGGACGTCGTCGTATACGTCACCACGCCCCCCGATATCTCTTGTTAAGGGATGTGCTTTATCGACGAGGCGTTGATACCATTCTACGACGTTCCCTATCTCATAGTGAGGCAGAACAAGTCCTCAATGATTGTCATAGTGGTGCCTGTGGAGGCCATTTCTCCGGAATGGCCACCGCCCAAAAGATCATTTGTGCAGGTTACTTTTGGCCGTCATTATTTACTGATTGCATCACCGCAGTCAAACATTGCCAAAATTGTCAACTTTTTGCCCCTAAAGCAAGAACCCCACCCGCCCCCCTTCATCCAGTCGTTACTGCCGGACCATTCTGCAAATGGGCCATTGACTTCCTTGATTGCAATCCCACGTCAGCCAGCGGTCACAAACATATTATTGTGGTCGTCGATTATTTTACCAAGTGGGCGGAGGCAATGCCAACTTACAATTGCACAACCGAAACCGCTGCACGATTCTTTCTCAACCATGTTATCGCACGTTTTGGAGTGCCAAAGCAACTTGTATCAGACCACGGCTCTCACTTCGAAGACGTCGTCTGGAAAGAACTATCCACCTTACTGAAATTTGAACACCATTTCTCCTCTGCCTACTACCTACCCCCAAGGAAATGGCCAAGTCGAAGCGATAAACAAAATTTTGAAAACCATCCTCCAACGCACTGTAGACAAACACAAGTCAAATTGGCACCACATGCTCTTCCCGGCACTATGGGCATACCGCACATCGACTAAAACCGCCACCGGTTTTACCCCTTTCCACTTAGTTCACGGTGTCGAATATGTCCTCCCCATTGAGTGCCAGATTCCAACCCTACATATGGCCGTTGAACTCCTACCGGACACTGCCCCAATTGAGCAAAGCTTACTACTCCTGGAGCACGCCGATGGAGATCGGCGCACAGCCCTTCAAAACATGGAAGCAGCCAAGAACCGATCCAAATTGAATTATGATAAACATGTCCACCCAAGAACTTTTTCTGAAGGGGATCTTGTCCTCGCCTACGATCAAGCTCATGACAAAACCGGGAAAGGAAAGTTTGTGTCCATGTGGCAAGGCCCATATATTATACACGCTTGCCTCGAGCAAGGGGCATATATCCTGACTGATTCAGAAGGCAACCCCCTCCGCAACCCACGCAACGGGTTGTACCTCAAACGATTTTACATATAGTAAGCCGCATGGACACCACCGTCCTTTGGAGAACTTCATGACAGTTCTTTCCTTTTCCCGTTTTCATCAGGTCCATTTTTTGACCATTTTTTAGCGCCCTCGTCGCCTCGGTTTGTGTGCCGCATCGACCGTCGTCCGTTTTGGACAAGTTTTATATCGCCGGATTCAGTTTTCCGCACTCGTGACGATGCTAGAGATCATTTCTCGCTCTCACGCCTAGATTTTTCGGGCATTTTTCCCATGCCCCCTCGTCACCTCGGTTTGCGTGCCACATCCGCCGTTCTCCGTTTTTTACAGTCTTTATATCGTCGGATTCAGTTTTTCGCGCTCGTGATGACACTTGAGATCATTTCTCTCTCTCACCTCCAGATTTTTCGGGCATTTTTTCCATGCCCCCTCGTCACCTCGGTTTGCGTGCCACCTGTCGTTCTCCGTTTTTTACGAGCCTTATATCGCCGGATTCAGTGTCCCGCGCTTGTGATGATGCTTGAGATCATTTCTCGCTCTGACGCCCATACTTTTCGGCCATTTTTTTTTCGGTATAATTTTATCCCTTTTTCGGGCCGAGCAATCTCTTTTTACGAAAAAGGCACTTAGGGAGTTTCTGTTAAGCTCTTTTCTGACTCCTAAAACAATGAAAAGATCGTCGAGCAATCTTGCTTCCTTTCATGCTCGCTAAAACGTATCTGAAAGGGCGTCTACTTGGTATAAGTTTACCCCTTTTCCGGACCTCGTAGACTAATTACGAAAAAGGTATACTCTAGTCACATCGGCTAGAAGAGTTCTCCATCTACATCATTTTATGCTTTTTCGGGCCTTGGAGACTAAACTCACGAAAAAAAAAACCAATAGAGTCCACTTACCGCTTTCAGACTCTCTAAACATGAAAGCGACCACGAGCAATCACCATCCTGGGCTCGTAAAACCAACAGGATAGTAGTCACAACCACTGCAGAGTCTTCTTATCGCTTTCAGACTCCTTAAAAAATGAAAGCACCAATGAGCACGAACAGTCCTGGGCTCACAAAATCCACAGGACAGTACCATTTCAGAGCACACTTTTATCCCTTCTTGGAGCTCATTAAAACTACGAAGAAGGACCCAATGGTGCTTCTCGGTGCCACAACAGATCACCTCTACTCATATGGCAGCTTCCCCATTTTGGTCGTCGTTGTTCAGAGTATTCTGCAGTATGTCACCCTGAGAACCCCTCAACAGCACCCATCAGCTTGATTTCCCCCCAGAGTCAACACATACCCTTCAGTCCCTAAAAGCTATGATCCTCAAACCTATAAGTCAGTTCCCTACGCTGCCAGGTTAACCACGTCATCATGCTCTGAACAAGGGAAGTTTGAGTCTACCCACTATATGACCCCAGATACTTCCCATCCCCACAAGTATGTCAGTCCTACCATCAGTACTACAATACTTCAGTTCTACACCTCGCACTCCTATCAAGGAAACATCATTGCCTTGTTAGTTGTTGGTCTCCCTCTGTCGACGACAACCAAATTTATTCCAGAGGATAGACCTAGAGGTCCCTGTGTCTTGGACTCATCACCATTTATGATGAGTGCCTACGAATCATTTCGAGAAGACTCCTCAGTGCTTCTCCAAATGGTTTTTTCTCACATGCTCGACCTCAACACTTTGATTGCATCGTTGAGACTCGCACGGGGCATCGGTCCGTTAAGTTATTATTCGAAGACCCCGGATACCATCTGACTCCTCCACATTTGAGAGTCTACCTATGGATACAACCAATTATACTTTTCCTATAGATATCCGGGTTGCGCATGGCGACAGTATTCAGACATACACCAGTTTTATACTCCCTCGAGTATACAGTCACATATACTTCCCAGAGATGGCTCACAGTCATTACGTCCCTACAGATGTTGGACACCTTCAGTTCCAACAGTTCATCAGTTATTCCAGTGTATCAGTTATTGAGATCAGCCATGTCATGATCATGAGTACATCCCAAAATAATGTACCCTCTGGACCATTATGATGTACCAGTATATTTTTTATATATTAGATCCCCCTCTTGGGACTAATTGTTATGTATATGTCTTGATACGAGCATGGGTATGCCCGCCTCGTCCATTATCAGAGATTATCCCTCATTCATATTGAGGCAATGTAATATTTGTTTATTTTTTGCAGCTTCCATGGGACGCGGATCCAGTCTCCAATCGGTCTCTTCTCCTCCCTACAACCCCAGAAAAAAGACAAAAGAACAATGATGTCTATCGGCCATACGATGAGCTCCTGCCCTCACACATCAGGGGACAATCTGTTAACACCCAAAAAGTGCTCACTAGCTCATTCCCTTATTCACATGACCCATTTGTCCACTTTTCCACCATCTGAGCCTCTGAAGCCAACAAAAGGTCACCAAAAGACCTTGGTACACCCCTTTTTCCCACTCAAAAATATTATTTTTCCTAAAAAGCATAAAAAAACCCTCAAAAAGGGTCCAAAATTCCCAAAATATTAAAAAGGGAATAAAAATATTAATTTTATTCAAAAAAGGAAAAAATGAGGGAAAAGTACCTAAACCATGTTGGTCAATACCATTGGTTTCCACAAAACCACAAATGGTATTCCCCACCACCAAAACCTATAAAAAGGTGGTAGGGGCTCCTCATTTCACATCCATCCATATTCCTATCATCATGCTGCCAAAATCTCCCTTGAGTATTTGGCCATTGTAGCAACCTTGGAGAATGGACCCATTGGAGATTGGAGTTGTTCACCATTGGAGCTATTCAAACAACCTTTATCACTTGAAGATATTGTTCTTGCAAGCATTTGCTTGCCCCATTGTCAATACAAAAAATTATTTTTTACGTTTCTTGTTCTTGTTTTTTAATTCAAAATGCACATGCTAGTTTAGTTTAGTTTAGATTTTGTTTATTGTTATTTATTTCTATTAAAACTGCTGCTACTAGTTAGCAGGTGCCCATAGCACTAAACTTGGTTGCAAAACCAAGTCAACACTAATCAAACCAAAAATGATCATAAAAAAAACTAACAAAAAAACCAATATATTAAAAAATTAAAAACAAACCAATATATTAAAAAAAACAATATATAAAAACAAAAACATATATATATATATATATTAAAAAACAAAAAACATATAACATAAAACATAATATATTAAAAAACAACCTAACCTCTAACGCATGTGATATAATATAATAAATACAAATATAAATAAACAAAAAACGTAAAATATGGACGGGATTAAAATATGCGTATAAATATATACGTAACATATAACATGCTTGGGGGCGATTCTGAGAATCGCGCTTATATTACATATGCTTTTATATGTTATGATGTGTGTTTTTATGTGTTATGTTTTTCTATATGTTTTGTGTTATTTGTTTTAATATATTTTTGTTTCTATTTATATATGTTTATTTATATAGTGTTTTTTTTAATATATATTGGTTTGTATTTTTTTTGGGTGATGTTTGTTTGCATTTTAACTTTTTAAACTTATTTGTTTTTAATATTTTTTATTGGATTTTTGGTTTCTTCTGTGTTTTTGTGTTATTTTTATTTTTATTCTCTTTATATTTGTTTTATGTTTTTGTCTTTTATCTCAAAATATTGTATTAAAAAGCATTTTTATTTTTATTTGCAAAGTCATATTTTTTAAATTAATAAATCGGGTTATGTTTCGAAAATGCTTACAATTTTAACCTAAAAGAATAAAGGGTTGTCACTTGTAGCACTTATTTTCGATTTGAAGGTTGGTTTTGATATTTTCGTTGCATTAGTACCAGATGTTAATGGCATGGTTTCAAATAAGTCGTAATCTTGATCTCGAAAAGAAAAATGGGGGTGTCATGGTAACCGCCAGTTTTCAATTTGGGGGATGATTTTAGTGTTTTAGTTGCAATGGTGCCAATTGCTAGGGCCATAGTTTCAAACAAGGTTAATTTTAATCCCGAAAAAAAAAAGAGGGTGATTATGGGAGCACCACTTTTTATTTCAGTCTTTGATTTAGGATTTTGATCGCAACCACACTAGCTGGGATTTCAAAAAAGTTAAGCCCTAGAAAACAAATGGATGCTACCGACAGCACCACTTTTCGATTCAAGGGTAAAAACAACTACTAAATGTACCCTCTGAAAAAATGAGAACTCAATCAAGTTCTCATTTTATAGTATAATGTGTTTCGACTATAATGTGCCTCCAAATCACTTTCTCACACTCACTTGAAGGAACACAGAGGTGGTTGAGATGGCATAAAAGTTCATCATCGAGATGAAAGTTTGAGATTATTCTTCTTGCTTGCAATGCCTTATAGGAACTAACAAAGTTAGAGTCATTGGTATACAATTTCCGCCACCCGAATGTCTTGTGTCCACAAGAGTTGAGCACAGTAGTCAGTGCAACAACTGGAGGTCAACTTGTCTGCAATTTGCTTGGTGCTTCCCTTCTTATACTTAATGTTCGGGGAGAACTGTTGCAGATATGTGGATCACTTATGATGGCGGTTATTATGTAACTTTCCCTGCATCTACATGAATTGCAGGGAATTGTGATCAGTGTGATGATAGTCTCCTTTCCTCGGATATAATGTTTCAACAAACCTGCAAAATGGAGTACATCTATCCTTGTCATAGGTGGGATACATGCAAATAGACTCAGAGAATGTCTCACTATGATAAGCCACTGGATGTCAATGTTGAGTGAGGATTGCACCAATAACATAGTCAGAGGCATGTATCTCAATCGCAAAAGGTTTTTGCAAGTGTCGCATAGTGAGGACTGACGTCGAGTAGAGGCGTCATTTAATATCCTCCGAGGCTTTATGTTGTGATGCACCCCAAGCACCCTTGATCACTTCGTTTAAGGGGCAAGCTATATGAGAGAACCCCAACACAAACCTGCGATAAAACTTAGTGAGGCCAAAGAAGTTGTGGATCTTTGTTAGAGTTGTCGGGGTTGGCCAATCACAAATGACATGGATCATGGTTGGGTCCATATGCACCTCATGTTCATCCATAATGTATCCTAGGTATTGAATTCCCTCCATGTCAAATGAGCATATCTCCAAATTGGTGTATAACTTTTGTTGGCACAAGGTACTAAGGATTTGTTGAATGTGTTGCAAATGTTCCACCCAAGTTTCGCTGAAGATGAGGATGTCATCCAGATATACGACCACAAAGGAGCTTGAGAATGGGAGCAAAATAATATCCATCATCCTCATAAATGCTGCCAAAGCATTAGTCAAGCCGAAAGGTATGACCAACCACTCAAAAATGCCTTCTTTAGACTCGAAGGTCATCTTCCATATGTCGACCTATTCAATTGGGGCCTTGTGGTAACCTAACTTCAAATCAATCTTACTAAAGAACTTAGCACCCTTAAGCTAGTCCAGAAGATCATCAATCTGGGGGATTGGGTATCGATTCTTGATGGTGATTTTGTTCAAGGCTTTGTAATCAATACAAAGTCACCATGTCCCATCCGTCTTTTGTACCAATACAATTGGGATTCCATGAGGTGAGCAGCTTAGTCAAATGTGGCCTTTTTGGGTCCCTTAGGTAAAGAAGCATAGGGTATCAAATCAATTGAATGTTTGACCTGGTAGTGTAGAGACACCCCTTTCGGTGAGGTAAAGATATCTATATATTCTTCTACAATCTTGTCCACCTAATCCTATTGTTTAGAGAGGCCTCGTGTTGAGGTTGTTGCAATTGCAGTGACCTTCTGTCCACCATTTAACTGAACCATGAAAATGACATATTTCTCAGTTTGAGATATTACCTTCTGACATTTCTTTGCAAAGATCAAGGAAAAGTTAGGAATACCTCAAGTATCATGTAGAGTTGAATTCCCAAAGTAACAATGACACTACAAGGCCTAGACTCACAAACAACATGGCGTTTCCACATATAGAGTTGTCCTAAAAGAACATCACAAACTTCAAGTGGGGAAACATCACACGATACTTCATCTTTGAAGGGCTTGATGACGTAGGATAAGCAGCATTGTTGATTGACGCGAATGTTTCATTCTTGGATCAACCAAGCGATAGTGTATGGTTGGGGGGTGTGGCATTTTCAATAGCTTCAATCTCTTGACGATCTCGACGAGATCAAGTTCTTCTAGCTACCATTGTTAACAATGAAATGCAGTGATTCCCCTTCACCCATAATTGTGAATGGAAGAGGCGTTCCCCTTCCTTCGTCTCCTTTGACTCTTATGGTTGGATCTTCACCTTGCAATGGTGGCACTAGGTTCTATGTCAATGAATTGCTTTCTCTTATCCTACTCAAAATCAGATTCCTAACCAAATTTTGTCTCTTAGGATTTCATCTCATCCAACAATGATTGTTTTGAGCGATGTTCATCAATGTTGTGCCAAGGGATTTTGTGGAACTTGCACCACTTATCGATGTCCTTCGACTTCCCATTACCCTTCTTTACCTACGGCTTGGCTTGGTTGTCATGATTTTGGCCATCCTTGTTATGTCCTTTGTTATGTGAGTCGGGGCTACCTTTACCAGGCTTCTATTGAAGTTGATTTGCAAACAGAAACTCATGCTTATTCTTCTACTTAAACTTTTGGACAATCTTGACAACATATCGATAAGCATCTCCCAGTGAGGTGATGTATAGGAAATCCATCTCTATCTAGATGTGTACATGTGTAGGCCACTGCAATGCTTTAGGACCAAGTGCCATTCGGAGTCTCTGATACCTAGCTTTGAGCACAAGGTATGGAATAAATTGGTGAACTCCGGCACCGTCTGGTCTCTCTCCTAACGCAAAGTTGTCCATCTCGTGCACTGGTCATCATAGTTTCTGATAGGGTAGAATTCCTCCTTGACGACATCAACAAAAGTTTCCCAAATGGGTTTTTTCATGTATGTTTCAGACTCATCTCCAACATGCCTCTCACAATAACTGTTCCATCAATATTTGACATGGAGGAGGGACTTAAGGAGTGCAAGGGTGATATTTTCGTTATCGAAAAAAATTTGAATAGAGTAATAACCCTCCAATAAATTTAACCAGTTCTCCAAATCATTTGCATCTATTTGGTCTTCAAATAAAGGAATTTCAAAGTTAACTTCTACTTTGAAGGAAGTTTCGCCTTCAAAACGGTTACTCATTGAAGGTGCCTCTGCCTCCATTAGCAGTCATGAAAGGATTTGAGTGAAATTATCCATCATCTCATTCCTCTGTCACGTGAGGGCTTCCTTGAGCAATAACTTAATAAGATCTCCTACTCTGTCATCTCTCTTTTCTTCTCCCACCATGTGAGATTGCTTCGGCTGACGAGTGTGGTTATCCCCAAGCTCAATTAGTTATGGACCCAACTCTTGATACCTGGATCTTGTTGGGGACATGCACCGAGAAACAACAAGAACAAATTGCTCTGATACCACGAATATAGATATTTGGAGAACGAAATGAGGGCAACAATATAAAATGGAAACAACACAAGAATATTTTGAAGAGAGCACAGTAGTATAGTAAAACCCAAATTCTATTAGTGAATGAAAAAACATTGTAAATTGCAAAGCAATACAAATTAGCTCAAATGGTGGTAGCTTATCTCTGAAGAGAGATGTGTTGGCTACACTCATTCGCAAGAGTTGATTACAAAGATACCAAAAAGGGCCTTTTATCATAAGCATAAAGCCAAGGAGGCAAAAACCCTAAACATTCAAAAAATCTAACCCTAAGAGATGAAGCACCAAAAAGGATTTGTGGGCCCTGAGGTGGCTAGCTGACAAGTCAACTTCCCTAGGGCACAACTTCCAAATACATACTCTACTTGGGGCGTACGATAGCCCATTGGAAATATCTCGAAGGGAAGAACAACTTTAGACAAGTGGAGTTGTTTGCAGACACTTCAAGGCCGTTTAGAGCCTCAAAACGGCCCTGAAAGTTTGGGACCCAAAAAAATATAGAAAATTGCCAAGGAGATGTAGGACTGTTGTTAGTCGATGGGAGAGGTGGGTGGCCATTGATATCCACCTAGATAAGTAAAAATGGTCTTCCACATATCAAGATAATAAGAAAACACTATACTAGGAAATTATTCGGCAAAGCAATTCAGAAGCACGTACACAAATGAATAGTGTCCAGACCATCATATGCTAGACAAAGGAATGGACAAAGAATATCAACATTGTAAAGGAAGGTGAAGAACTATGGTATGTGTAAATTGGTGATTTGGAGGATGATGAGCCTATATTGAAAGGAGTCCTCTTTAGGGAGTCTGTAAATGTCTTTGCGTACAATTATCATGATTAAAAGGGAGATTAAAAAAAAAATCATTGTACTTCTATGCAAGGCTAGTGAGGCAAAGGCTATCATAGGATAAATTCCAAATATAAAGAGAAGGTAAAAGAGGTGTTGAAGAATTTATTGGATGCGGGATTTATTTATGTAGAATAACGAAAGTGGATGGATGTCTTTGATTATGGTAGCAAAAAATTAGAATGGGAAGCTTTCAAATTGTTTGGACTTCCAAAGGTTGAATCAAGTAACAATACAAAGTGGACAATCCAATATGTTTTTTCAAGAAAAAATAATCACTAGCATAGAAGAATTATCCCCACATTGAGAAATGCATTGGGTATAGTATACATGCTTTAAAATTTTCAACATTTTTTGGTTGCTAACAAGTTCTATTTCTTTGTGTACCATTAGGCTCTGAAGTATGTTGTTGACAAACTGACATTGTCAAGAAGGTTGACCAAGTAGCTCTTGTTGTACCAAGAGTATGAGGTTGAGAAATTTGTGAATGCAAAAAAAATGCATCTTGGACCAGATCATTTGCCCCACGTGATTGCAAAGGAAGAGACTTTCCTAATGCAAGTCTGTTTCGTGTATAAGGATATCCCAAATAAATAGAGGATGTGCTCCATATTTTGTAAAGTTGACAAGAACCAATTTGAATTTCCAAGACTCATAAAAGAAGCTTAGTAAAAAGGCAAAAAATTTCAATCTTCTTGCATGTGTCTTGTACAAACGTGGAAGGGATGGGATATTGAGAAGATGTGTCCAATGAGCTTACACAGAGAATATTTTGAAAAAACCACATTATGGAGTCATAAAACACTTCTCTTTGATAAGAAAAAAACATACTATTGTATATTCACAACTATAGTGGCTACCTATTTTAAAGAATGTTTCAAGTTTGCGAAGAAATGTGTGCAGCGTTAGAAATCAGCTCACAAGTCGTGTGGGATACTTTCATGCATTGAACCCCAACCTATCATTGCAATGTTTTGAGCATTATCGATTGGACTATATTGTTTCATTCGATTCACCAAAGAGTATCAAATTGGATATATCATTGTAGTGACATAATTCTTTACAAAGTGGATAGAGGCAATAGCTATCCAAAGGACACAATAGTGGTAGCAACTAATTTTTTGTTTGATTGTATCGTTTACAAGTTTGGATGTCCAATAAAAGTCACATCAAAGAGAGGGTGCATTTCACAGCCAACTTGATTAAGGATATGATGTTGATATTTAACATGATGTGTCATAAGAGTAACTTGTATTATATAGGAGAGAATGGACAAACAGAGAACACTAACACAATATTGGTGAAGCATTGACAAATTTTATGATTTTGAACATAAGGGATTGGGCACAAAGGCTCCATGTTTTCCTATAGGCTTATTGGACAACATGGAAGCACTACAAGTCATACCTTATTTGGTATTAAAAAAGGAAGCCATCATGCCAATTGAATTTTGTGTCCCCTCTCTTAAGAACGTTATGGACTTAACATATTAGAAGAGGACAGGTTACAATCTTAATTCAGTGGATCATGGAAAATGATGAGATGAAGAGACATCGTAGCAAACTTAAGGGCCACACTTTTGAGGAGGGGTAACTAGTCATGTTGTATGATAGTCGAAAAAGGAACAAGATAGAGAAGTTGAACTAGGTGAATTGGATTGGATCAATCAATGATATTGTATGAGAACGAGTCAATGGAGCTAGAGACATCGAAGGTTTTTCCGTGCATTAGTCGAATAAATGTCTTGGATAAGGCCATTCCATGAATAAGGGAGATAACGGGTTAAAGAGAGAAGCCCCAACATCAAATAAAAAAGGGAAAGTCAAATATGGTTGGATGGAACGGCTTGCGGAATCGCCACTCTCTACAACCTCGCCGCCTACACGGCCCTCAACTGCTCTCTATTAGCACGTTGTGGCCTTGCATTCACCCTCTCCTATTCTTCGACACTCTTATCCATCTTCGTCAACCGCCCGCACTCCCAATTACTAGAAAACCTAACCTTGAGCTTCAGCAGAACGATACCACCCTCCCACAAACACCACACATGTCCTCGACGCCAGAGCATAAACAAATTGTGGAAATGAGTGATATCGTTGCATTTACCACTGATATCATTCTTGCCAAGTTTCCATCATTCCTCTCTCTCAACCGCAGTCAGGGATGATCCGCCACCAAAAAGAAGCATAATTTCCAGACTTTCGCTCATACGAACCATCCTGGTTCAGACATTGCCAAGAACTCGCATTACTCTCCCTGTATTTGTCTCTTGATTCCCAACTACCTTCATCATCCTACCTTGGAGGTGTGAGTCGTCGCCACCTCTCCTCATAAATCCTCGTCTTCTCATCACGTGTTTGCATTCAAGCACATCGAGTGCCCTCCACGTGCTCCCCTCCTAAATCATTAGCACCCACATCCGGGGAAGCAAGATCCAAAGCTGCCAAGTCAGTGCATTGACTAGAAAAGGCCTAGTCACCTAGTTCACGAATCTTCCCTTCATTCAGCTTGATCCTCTCTTGCACTCCCTTGTTGGTCAAAAGATCAAGCACCTTGTTTCCTTTGTGCTTGACATGGCAAAAGGATAGACCTTGGCATTGAGCAAGCATGGTAACCAATTTTTCCGGCCGAAATTTTAATCTCCAATGGTCCGAAACCTTTGTGACTGACTGACCATTTTGGAGGTGTTCAGCCATTCTCAAGATAACTTCTGAGTCCCTTTCCACAAACACTTGCATGAAGCCTTTATCTTTAGCACTAGTGATCCCCTGCAAAAGACCTTCCAACTCTGTCGAATTGTTTGTATCGAAACCTATAAACCCCAGTAAACCCAAAGACTTTCCCCATTGGAGCTCTGAAAAACACCTATGAAGCCAGTCGGTCTGAGATTGCCTTTGGATGCTCATCAAAATTTAGTTTGAAGAACCCATGAGGGGCACTCCAAACCTTTGGTCTGTGATTTCCAATTTGGGCTTTGGGAATTTTTCCAATAATCTTTGGAAGAGAAGTGATTCCCCAGGACTGGAGGATTCTTCCTTCATTGTCATTAGCCTGCAAATCTTGGTTTGTCCAGGGGGAAGCTTCAACATTTCCTGAATATGCCAAAGAACTAAGCTCGACACCCCCTCTTCTAGTATGGACTTCTCTCTGAATATATATTGGTTCCTTTCTTTCTAGATTTCCCACAGCAAAAATCCCGGGTAAAGTTGCCATATCCAATTCAAGATTGCATTTTGAAACAGTTTTTACTTCCATTCTTTTATCGAAAGATCTAGTTGGCCCTGAACTCTCAATGGTTGTCGAAATAAAATCTCCCCTCTATCCCATAGAGTTGATGCAAAAGGGAATTTATCGAGCAAGTGATCCATCGATTCTTCTTCTGCTACACACAAGCCGCAGCTTGTCGGCCCACTAAAACCTCGCTTATGAAGGTTTTCCCCTGTTAGAATATGCCTTTTAATCACCAACCAGAGGAATGTGGCCACTTTCGACCAAAGAGTAGCTCCCTAGACTTTTTTCATTTCGGGAGTGCAGGAAGCCCCTCCCATCCTGCCCAAATACCATAGGCTTCCTTTATATTGAAATTCCCCTTCGCCAAGTATCCCCAACGCAGCTTGTCTGGACCCTCCTACTTTCTAATGCATCTTTCTTATAAAGCTTCCCCTAAGGAATGAACTTCCTCTCCTTGGCTAATCTCTCTCCACCACTCCGTCGGATGCCACTACTGAAATTCCCTGATCTTCTCGTCCTCTTTCCAATACCCCTTGACCTTGGACCCCAACCTCTCTAAGTAGAAACATTGGGTTACCAGGATGTCAAAACTTCTACACAAGGGTGGCAAGTATTGACAGGAATCATTCCAAAAATCCATTGACTCTCCTTTCCTAATTTCCCAGAAACTGTGGGAAAAAACCAAATCCTTGCCAGGTTGGGATGAATTCCAAATATGAGAGCCCACACATGTGGAATTAAATCGAATCAAAACCTATTTCTCCCACCCCCTAGCATATATACAATGCCACAACTGAGCCCATGGTTCCTTGTCATGTGCAACCCATCTCCACCAAATTTTAGCAACCATCACCACATTGCTCTTCTCCGAATCACGCAGACCAAGCCCCCCCTAGGATTTCGGTAAGAACAACACCTCCCATCCCACCAGAGCCCATTTACATTTCTCCTTTGAACCTCCCCATAGAAGGTTTCTTTGTAATTGTTGAATCTATTTCAGCACCTTCTTTGGAGAAACCATCACTGAAAACAAATAGGTGGGCATAGATTGTAGCACTACTTTTACCAAAATCAATCTACTTGCTAAGTTGAGGGGGCGGGGCGTAAGAGCCAATTGGACAATTTCTATCTCATTTTATCCAACAATTCTCTCCAAAAGGTTTGTCGGACAATCGAATCAAAAAGAGGGGCTCCGAGATATTTGGATGGAAGGGAACTCCCTTGAAATATAAGGATCCCTCATCTTTGACCCAGGATACGCAAATTCGCTAGTGGTCAAACCCTACCACCAACAAAACTAGTGTCGAGGCTTCACCTCCACTAGTTAAAATTGATTATGAGATCAAGAAGCGATCAAGTCTTGAAGCGATATGTTGTTCTCCTCCCTGTCGATTATTCCAAGTAAACAGGTGATTCCCAGTTTCCATATCGACTAGATTCAAATTGTCAATTAAATCTCTAAATTTATGGCTTGATGACTCTAGTTGTCTCCGCCCCCCTTTTTTTCCCCAAGAGAGGTGATCATATTAAAATCCCGCCCGATGATCCAGTGTTTCTCGTCCACCCATCTCTTTAGATCCTCAAGAGACTTTAAAAAATGTTGTTTTTGCGGAGCAGCATTAGGCCCATAGACATTTGTGATTAGCCCCCGAATGAGTTGAAACTTTGCTGCAAGGAATCTCTAAGTGGCCAGGAAGTTGGATAATCATATTTCTTTAGGATCCCATAAGATTGCCAAACCTCCTACCGCTCCTTAGGAGTCAACAACAACTACCTCGCTACCTTTCTAATCTTTTCGAGCTATGGCCTTCATAGCATGCTCAAAGCACTTGGTTTCTTCAATAAAAAACATCACTAGTTTCTCCTTGGTAATCTTCTTCTTCAGGATTCAAACCTTCTGAAAACTTTTCAAACCCCTTATATTCCACGATACTACTTTCATTGAGATTGCGTCATAATTGCCAATAGGGCTCTCTTGATTGTCGAATACTAGTCGGAGTCTACCAGTTTAGCCCCGACCTCTTCTATTCTCTGCCCGTTGCTTCTTCTTCCTCTCTTTTTTCGATGCTTCCTTGAATTTTCATTTATTTCCTTTAAGTTTTTCCCCTTTTACCCCAAGCGTTTTTTACTTCAAGGATTTGATGATAGCATCGCGAAGCAACTGGACTTGATGAAAAGTAACGTAACCACAGCCTTTATTGGAGCATGCTTCCTCAATCTCATCCAGGTTTAGATCCCCCAACTACATGTCCTCATCATCCTCCTCTATCATATTTACATCTTGTTGTTCCCCCTCTTTTGGGTCCCGCTAGGTCTCCCCATCACCCTACACTCCCCCTGAATCATTGGACGGCTGCTATGGATCCTTCCTACTACTGTCTTCATTTTGATCCATCTCATTGTCTACCAACTAATTCAGAGCCTCGAACCTATTAAAAGATTGAGTTTTCGCATTTGGCACAGAGCTTGTTTGTCTTCTCCCTTGCCTTCTCCTATTGGAGACCTTAGTAAAACCCTCTCCATCGGTCTCTTCCCTCTGTTTCTCCTGGAGAGGGGGATTGTTCGGAGGGCATTCCCTAAATAAGTGTCCATGTTCATGACACTTCCTACACTTGAATGGGATGTGTTCATAATCCAATGCTTGCAGCAAGTCTTCATCATCCCAAGTCAATTTAATGGCTTCTAAAAGTTCCTTTGACACATCCATATAGACACAGATCCTGGCATACGAGGTATATCAGACTAATTTTGTCTGCTCTAAAACCTTCACTAAATCTCCCAGCAAGTTGCCAATGTCCTCTAGTATTCCAGGCTCCCAATATTCGCTAGGCAATTAATACAGGCAAATCCAAACGAGCACCTTCTTCGGATCTTCTTTATCTAGATTAAATCTCTCCTGCCATGGCTTAAGAAAAAGAACGGCCGAATAGAAAAAATAGGGGCCACCTACAAAAACCCTATCTCTATCTTCCACATTAAAAAATACATTTGTACAAAAAACCTTGGACCCTACCTGCAAATCATAAGGTCCTTTCGGCTTTCACACAGCTTGGATCCATCGGACCATGTCTTTTTCAAATGGCCAAATCCCTAAGAACTTACCAATGAGGGCATGCCCCTTCATGTGCTTGATTCTCCCCCTCACCTTCTCTGATTTGATCTGCAAGGAGGGGATCTCCATCATCTTAAGAATGCATCGTCCAAATCATCTTCCTCCACTACCGTCATTCTTCTGCTCCCTTGTTTCCAAGTTCGACCCTGCTCCTCTCGTCCCTGAACCGGATACATCTTCCTTTCCCTTTCTAGAAGCCACACCTTCGATCGACGAGGAGGGGCCGCCCCCTCCCCCCAAATCCATCGCCATTTCGTTGCTACTGAGAAAACAAACCAAATCCTGTGGAAACAAGGTCAAATGGGGTTCTACCAAAACCCTAGCCCCCCCCCATCCGAAAAGAAGCAGCAGCAGTAATATAACCTTTATGGTGTATGAACAATGATAAGACGAACTGAAAAATAAACCTACTGAGCTAACCTTTGAATATACTAACTTCAGATTTTCTGTTTACTGTGTATTAGGTGAAGGCAGCAGGAAGGAACACACATGGTCTGCAAAATATTGCAGACCTGTGTTAGGGCAAAGAAAGAAGCTCGGTCTTGGCTGAGGGATAGGTGAAGAAGGGCAGCGAAGGATTGGGGAATGGAGGAGTTTGGAAAGGAGTGGGAGGTGAAGGAAAAGATAAAGCCCGAGGTAGGGTAGAGGGAAGAAGATAGGGGAGAGGGAGAGATGGTAGAGAGGACCTCAGATAGGGTAGCAAATATGGATGAAGGCTGCGGACTGGGCAGAAATGGAAGGAATGGAAAGGAGATGAAGGGGCCAGGTCGTCGGGATGGAAGGAAAGGGAGGAAAGCCCATGGATTAGGATGGAGACGGGGCAGGGTGAAGAAAGGGAGCCACGGGTAGAGGAGAAGGTGGACAGCAAAAGCAGTCGAGGGTATAAAAGGAAAGGGGGCACGGTAAGAGGAACAACAGAAAAAAAGGAGCAGGCCCGGGGGTACAAGGGAAGGAGGTGAAAACAAAAAGGGGCCAGCGAAGAAGCTAGGGAGGAGGCCAAAGGTAGTAATGAAGGGGGGAGGGAGGGCGAACTTGCTGGTGAGGAGATCGAAGGCAAAAGGGAAGAGGAAGGGTAAGTTGTTGGGGTTTTAAGGGTAAGATAGGTCTGTAGTTTAGGGCAACAAACTCGGATTTAGGGTTTTAAGTTTTTAACACTTTAAAAATAACCACTAACTCAGACAAACAAATAATTAATCCTAATAATTACAAAATAAACTCAGAAAATTAGTTTTGAAGAGTAGATGAACCTAGGGTTTCAAAAGAAAACTATCTACCAACCCTAGGGCATCAATGAGAAGAGCTACCCTCATTGAGATGGTACTTAGCAAGCTTGGTAACTAGGGCTAACCTCAACAATCTCTGGGATTCGTTGAGGGAACCTAGCTTTAGCAAGACTTGAAGACCTAAAGCTCAAACTAGGATGCAATGGTGACCAAAGACAAAAATGAAATGCTAATCAAGACAAAATGAAGCAACAATGGCTTCCATTCAACCCTAACAAGCATCACTTTTATACAATTTGACAGAGAGACATCAAACAAAAATTATCGATACCTCTATGTGCATGTGTTTAGCAAACAACTCTAGCCTCACCTTAGCATTTAGCATGAACAATAGAAAAACTTCCAAGAAATGCTTCAAACTTGCAAAATAACCTTCCTCAAGGAGTGCGCATCCCTTCAAAGAGCCCTAGTTAGGGCAAATAGCAGACATAATGATTTAATCCCAAAAGTTGATGTCTAAAAATGAATTGAGGAAAAGTCATTTATACTTTTCACACTCACTTTTATAAAAATAATTAAAATCCAGGCCGACATGCCTTTTTAAAATGTCAATTTGAAATTAGAAATGTCAACTTAAAATTAAAACAAAAATAATATTAAATAATAATAAGAGTGGGTAAATTGGGGTGTTTTCCGCAGATTTGACCCAAACATGAGCAAAATGGTTGAACAAGGCCATATCGGACTGAACTGAAAGCCAAACTCCATAGGGGGGGTCGCCATGCCCCAACTAACCCCAACAGTGATGAAAATCGCTCAACGCCCCCCCCCCCCCTTTATCAAGCAAATAGTCTGCCAAGAAGGATGACGTAATCCTCTACAGAGGGGCCTAGAGAGAAGGCGTTAGTGAGTTGGAGGGCCAAGAGGGTGCTGGAGATGCTCTGAAGGATAAACATGCGCCTCAGTGCTGAAGAATCTGTTGCTGGAGTGATAAAACAAGGTCGGGGTCTGACCCAATGATCCACCCCTGGAAGCCTCGGACACCAACCTTGGGGTTTTAAACCCTTTCACGAGGCAGTCAGCGATGTCACTAAGCCATAGTACTTCCAAAGGAGAAACCAGAGGGTCTGGCCATAACCCCTACCTCAGAATAAGGTGGCTAAATACCCCTCCTGGTCAGAAAAAAGATACCCTCTCCCTGGGGCACCTCTACAGGTGCGCTAGTGCTAATACCATCGTAACATGTACCATGCCTTAATAAAGTACATAGAGATCCATCAACATTATATCCAATCGTAGATTCAAGAAATCCAAACTTTGTAGCATTGAAGACCAAGTTTGATCATTTTACCAACCATACACAAACCAAGATTGTCAAATTCAAAATCTTGTTGGGTCTTAGAAAAGAAAAGTTGTTAATAAAGGGGAGTGTGATGTGCAATGCCAACCACATTTAGCGAATTGTCATGTTGTGTTCCCATATAAAAATGTAGGGAGGGATGTTAGAATATTTTAATATTTTGATGTTTACTTGTGAGACTAAACAATATTTTGTGCGTAGACTCATAAAAACAAACCTACATTGTTGGTGTAATAAGCAACTTTTCAAACAGCTAATCCACAATTGACTCCTGATATAAGGGTGTTTCCCCCTTCATTTGGATCATGTATTACTCTTATATTTGTTGTTCCACTCTCTGTGTGTGCCTGCTTGCATCACTTATTATGGTTGTGCATTTATAACATGTGTCTTATAGGTATGTGCCTTAGACTTACACTTCAGTGAGACTAGTATCTGGCTCTTGGTCATAAAAGGCCATTAGTTTTTTTTTGCATATGCCACTAATTTAACTTGTTAAATGTGGTGGCTAGCATAAAATCCTAGTTAACTTATAGCTCTAGCATCCCTTTTCCAAGGCATCATCAATACTTGAATGAAGACCATAAATACAAATTATTGTTTGTAGCTTCATCCAAAGGTATGTGATTCACAAGGATAATATTTTTTCTTATCCTACATAACTAATTTTTGTAGCTTTGCCCATACTGTTTTTTGAGGGGGAATTAAGTATTTCAGATCTTCACCTTTATGATGCCATCATTGGTCAAGCTTTGTTTTATAGAGAGTTATCTTATTACCAATGTAGAACAAATGGGTATGAACACCTATGTCACTAGTTGGATGGTAACAAAAGTCGCATCAAATTACCACTCCCAACACATGTAATACTCCTTTCTATGGTGTTGTTGTAGCTACGTGAGGTATCCTCACTAAGCTAGAGCCGACATACACAAGAAATAAAATAAAAATGTAATTTTATTATTTCAAAAGGAGTCGTCAGCCCAGTGAAAGAGACAAGTCAGTCCCCGTTGAAAAGTCACTTCAAAATCATGTATAAATCAATGTTACAAAAACCGGACCGTTTTGGGCAAAACCGGCCGGTTAGACTGGTTATGGCACCTTTCCGGTCCGAACCGGCCCTTCAAACCGTTTTTGGCCGGTTTTGTCCTGAACCGGCCGGTTCAGTCACCGAACCGGTCAAAACTGGCCGATTCAGGACAAAACCGGTTTTTGCAGAGAAAACCGGCCGGTTCAGAAAAAAAAAATAATAATAATAAATAAACAAAAATAAAAATTAAAATTAAAAAAAATTAAAAAATTAAAAAAAATTAAAAAATTAAAAAATTAAAAAAATAAATAAAATAAAAATAAAAATAAAAATAAATAAATTTTAAAAGGCAAGTGGGTGGGGTAAATTGTCCACGTGGACGGTGGCATATATATGTACTTCATCTTTATATGTATATATCAAAATTTCAACAGTCTGAAATTGTCTTACTGTAGATTTGATTTTCAGCAGTCTAAAATTGTCTTACTGTAGATTTGATTTTCAGCAGTGTGAAATTGTCTTTAAGATTTGGCAATTTTCAGCACTAGTTTGCCATGCTAATCTGAAAGCTGAAATTGTTAAGAGATTTAACATCAATATAAAAAATAAGGGGGCATATTTATTGCTGTAAATCCACATTAATTGCAGTGATTTCAGATCTGGTTTATGCTTGAAAAGATTGCCCTATAGGGTTGAAACTTGTTGACATATGTTTGTTATATTTTATCTTGGATTGCCTAGTGTATTGGAGTTGTTGATAGATGAAACATTGTTCATTGTTTATATTGTTTATTTATTTATATTTCACTTCAAATGAATATCCTAAAGGGATCTTAGCTTACACCATCTAAGATGCAAGACCAGTAGATGTTTGATTCAATTTCAGACATGTATTGCACTCAGTGCTAACTGCTATTTTGGTTCTATCACTATGCACTCTTATTTGCTATATAAATGAGATACTTTTCATATTTTGTGTATAATGGTTTGAATGCACATGGATGCACATGAATATATATATAATTTTTCAAAATTTGAATATTATATGTATTTTTGGTGATCCGGTTTTGGTCCGGTTCCGGTTCACAGGGTCGATCGGTTCGACCACCGGTTCGGTTTTTGTAACATTGGTATAAATAGAGGGGTCACCCTCCTCATTTGTTCACACCTCAAGCAAGTTCACCCTCCTTTTGGCATCTCTTCTCTTTGTGACCTTCATCACTCTTATCTTTGTTGTACTTGTATTATGTATTGAATCTTTGAGTAAGAAAGGCTTGCTAGGTTTTTCCCGAGTTTGGGTTTTCCCAGGGTAAACTATTGTGTGTCTATTTTTGTTTTCGTGCATAGTTATTCTTTCAGTGATCCTATATTTGTTTCTAAGTCGAAAGAGATGAAAATTATACTGCTATTACTGAAAATTTAACATGGTATCAGAGCAGTTCTAAAAGAGACTATTGCTTGAAACTAGGGTTTCTTGTTTTCTCATCTTCCATCCACAGATTAGGCTCACCCTCAGCATTTTTGAGCTCGCCCTGGGAAGGCACATCTTTCAGTGGAAGCAGATTTGCATTCTAAGAATTTTCAATTTTTGACCTAATTACTGCAGGGGGTCAAGAAATAGGGTTTGAAGTTTTAGATTGCTCTGGCCACAGATCAGGAAGAAAAGGAGGCTCGGTCAACTCACCTTGGAAGGGCACATTCATCTATGGAAGTAGTTTTCTAAGAATCCAAAGTTCAATTTTGACCTAGCTCCTGCTAGGGTTTTTGAACTAGATTGCAGTTTTCTTTCTCAGTCAAGATGACAAGCATCAAGGTTGAAGATAGTCTTGATGGAGATTCAAACTTTCATTCATGAAAGTCTAGAGTGCTCATTGCTCTAGAAGAAAATGGCCTAAACTTTGTTGGAAAAGAAGTACCAAAACCAGAAGAAGAAGCTGGAAAGGCTTAGTGGAAGAAGAGTGATGCCAAGATAAGAAGGATCCTAATAGATTCAGTCAAGGATCATTTGATTCCTCAAATCTCTCAGAAGAAGACAGCTAAAGCCATGTTTGATACCTTGAAGAAGTTGTTTGAGAATGCAAATGTCAATAGGGCTCTTGCCTTGAGACAACAACTCTCAAATGTCAAGATGTCCAGATCAAATTCTATTGAATCCTATTTCATGAAGATATCAGAAATCAAGGATCAATTAGGCATTATTGGAGAAATTATTGCAGATAGAGAACTAGTCATGATGACTCTGAATGGCCTCCCTCAATCTTGGGAACCATTCACTCAAAGCGTAACCGGAAGATCTAACCTACCCAATTTTGAACAATTGTGGGCAGATTGCACACAAGAAGAGACCAGACTTGTGGCTAGAGGCAAAGCTCATGCCTCTCATGAAGAAAATCAAGCTCTTATTACACACCAAGAAAAGATGAAAGAAGACCTTTGGTAGAAAAGACAAAGGTGGAAGATCAAGTCCGGTTCCAGAACAAAAGAAAAAGAAAGATCTTTCACAAATCCAATGCTTCAATTGCAGAAAGTTTGGCCAATAAAAAAGTCAATGTAAATCAAAGAAGAGAAAGGAACATGCCTCCACAACTAATGTTGATGAAGAGACTCCACCAAAGAAATCAAGGAATGCAGAAGAATTCTTCTAATTCTTCATCTCATCTCTCGCAGGTACTGTTCCTACCAGTAATGATACTTGGTTATTAGAAAGTGGTGCTTCTAAACATATGACTGGTTATAAGGAGTTTCTCTCAAATATAGATGAGAAAGAATCACACCTAAGAGTTATACTTGGAGACGATGCCAGATATACTGTGAAAGGAACTGGGGCCACTTCCTTCTAGTTAGATTCTGGTGATTCTCTGCATTTGGGAGAAGTACTCTATGTACCAGGAATGAAAAGAAACCTTGCCTCCATCTTTGTTCTAGAAGACAAGGGTTACAAAGTTGCATTCTCGGATGGAAAGGTTCTTGCATGGCACAAGAACTCCACTATTGATTCAACTCATGTGATTGGTGTTCATGAAGAAAGCTTATACAGATTAACGATACGGCCAGTACATGCTCTAGTTCATGACTCTATCAGTTTGAGAGAGTTATGGCATGAATACTTGCTCACCTACACTATAGAGCCCTTCCTCATCTAAGGAGGATGGTTACAGGCCTTCTCGAACTCCAAGTTGAGCATGATGGCATTTGCAGAGGATGTGCACTTGGTAAGAATGACAAGGGATCGTTCCCAAACAGTGATACCAGGTCTAAGGGAATATTAGAGTTGGTACACTCAAATTTATGTGGACCTATGTCAGTTGCCTCTTTGGGAGAATTTTGGTATTATGTGACTTTCATCGATGACTACTCCTGAAAGACATGGATTTACTTCTTGAAGTCCAAAGAATTCGAAGAAGTTCTAAGCAAGTTTAAGGAATTCAAGGCTCGGGTTGAGAATCTATCCGGGAAAAGGATAAAGGTTCTAAGGTCCAATAATGGAGGAGAGTACACCTCCTTATAGTTCAATGATTTATGTAAGGAAGCGGGAATCAAGAGGGAGTATAATGTCCCTTACAACCCTCAACAAAATGGGGTTGCAAAAAGGAAGAACAGGTCAATAGTTGAGGCAATCAAGGCCATGATTCACGATCAAAATCTACCCATGTTCCTATGGGCAGAAGCCTCAAGTACCGCAATATACGTCCAGAACAGAGGTCCTCATAAGATATTGAGGAACATGACTCCAAAAGAGGCCTCCACAAGTGTGGAGCCAGAAGTAGGTCACCTGCGAATCTTTGGCTGTCCAATATACATTCATGTACCCAAGGAAAAGAGAACAAAGCTAGAACCTTCAAGAAAGAAGGGTACATTTGTTGGGTACAGTGAATCCTTGAAGGCATACAGAATCTACATATGAGGTCAGAGACAGATTGAGGTCAGCAGGGATGTCTCCTTCAAAGAGGAGGTTTCCTTTAGAAGGGCTAGAAGATCATCCATGGACAGTGAGGAGCAACAAGCTCCAAACGAGATAGTGTCATCCCCGAGCCCTCCCTCTCCAGTAGTTCAAAGGGAGCCCACTGATCCAATTGATCATGTAGATCTGATTAATAATGTTGATCCAGTAGAGCCGACAGATGTTCCTAGAGATATTGTTGTAGGCTGGAAGAAGCTTGTTTGGGCTCGTCGAACTCTAGAGGATGCAGAGAAGCATGCAACTCCCCCAGGTACCTTCAAGGAGAGCAAGAGACCTCGGAGATTTTCAAGATTTGTAGCATTGATGTACCACATCATTGATTCTAAGCATTCCATCTATGAGGAGGTTGCCAGCGAGCTGATATGGAAAGATGACATGATGGAAGAATAGCAATCCATCATGAAGAATGACATGTGGGAAGTTGTGTCGTGACCGAAAAGGAAGTCAGTGGTGACTTTGGATCTACAAGATTAAGCATGCAGTAGATGGGAGCATTGAGAAGAACAAAGCGAGATTTGTGGCTAGAGGATTCTCTTAGAAAGAGGGAATCGATTATAACGATATGTTTGCTCCGGTTGCACGATACACGACCATCAGGTCGATCATAGCTTTGGCTTGAGCTATGGGATGGAAGTTACATCAGATGGATATGAAAACTGCCTTCCTCAACGGTGTGATTGAGGAAGAAGTCTACATTGAGCAGCCAGAGGGTTTCGTGATTCATGGGAAGGAATCCCATCTATGTGTAAATTTCAATCCAAAGATCACTACTCCCTCTGGATAGCCCTGAGATCTCAAGCGATTTGAGTCTCTATAAATCAATAATGCTCTAAAGAAATAAGATTCAACAGCTATAGATCTCTTTACCACATAAACACAATCAATCACACATGACACTGCATATACCCTGGAAACCCCAACCGGATAAAACCAACAATCTTGTGGGGCTTTCTTCTATCTTGAGCCCAAAGCAATATATGAAATAAGAAAATACAACAATGTTACCTCAGATGTAACACTCAATATTGACGGGTCAATACCCTAGATCTGCATGCATCAACTAATGCATGCACTAAGGAAATGTGCCCTAGCTATCAATCTGGATCTGAGACTGCAAGTAGCTCTGACTATACCTCCTCTCCCACTGCTTTGCTCTGATCTGCTCTGCTACAAAAGAAGCCCAATAGCTCTAACTGTACCTCCTCTCCCACTGCTCTGCCTTTCAAGGATGTAGTGGACATCGGACCACAAAGGTCATAATGAATCAAATCAAGTGCTCCTATAGATCTGTTGTCACTCTTGGGAAAAAACAATCTTGATGTACTTCCCGAGAGCACACCCCTTGCACACATCATTGTGCTATGTGCTAAACTCAAGTACTCCTGTCACAATCTCCCTCAAAATCTTCAGGGTAGGATGGTGTAGATGAGCCATCCTCCTGTGCCAAAGCTCACAGGTGTCACAATCATCATCACGGCAACTATGACTCAGAGCATGATGAAGCTGAAAGTTGAGCCTACACAGTTTTCCGCTGCGGACTCCAATCCTCACAGCTCAGGCATCGTTGGATCCCTTGGGATGAACTAGAACATTTCCATCTCTGAACATCACCCATAATCCCCGATCTTCAATAATAGACACGAAGATCAAGTTCTTCTTTAGACCTGGGACATAGAGAACATCACGAACTCTCATAGATTCTCTAGATTCTTTATGACAGGACATTGTTCCTCGTCCTAGTGCTTTGACGGTAGAATTGTCTCCCAGTACAATCTCAAGATCTAGTCCATCCTCGGCCAGATCTGTAAAGTACCCACGAACACCTGTCATGTGGCTAGAGGCTCCGTTGTCTATGTACCATACACTAGAAGTGGAAGCGCTTAGAGATTGACAAGTGTTGAGAGCCATCTCTCTGTCAATCTCATCAGTAGAATGCTCATCTATATCCATAGAGGAGCAAGAGGTGCAAGCAAATTGATCATCCCTCACACTTATGGTCATGGTGATTTGAAGGCATAGATCTAACTGCTGCAACCGCAAATCTGAAGCCCAACCAAGGCTCTGATACCATGTAAATTTTAATCCAGAGATCATTACTCCCTCTGGATAGCCCTGAGATCTCAAGCGGCTTGAGTCTCTGTAAATCAATAATGCTCTAAAGAAATAAGATTCAACAGCTATAGATCTCTTTACCACATAAACACAATCAATCACGCATATGACACTGCATATACCCTGGAAACCCCAACCAGGGAAAACCAGCAATCCTGTGGGGATTTCTTCTATCTTGAGCCCAAAGCAATATATGAAATAAGAAAATACAACAATGTTACCTCAGATGTAACACTCAATCTTGACGGGTCAATACCCTAGATCTGCATGCATCAACCGATGCATGCACTAAGGAAATGTGCCCCAGCTGTCAATCTAGATCTGAGTCTGTCTGCAAGTAGCTCTGATTGTAACTCCTCTCCCACTGCGCTGCTCTGATCTGCTCTGCTACAGAAGAAGCCCAATAGTTGAATGCGTCCTCCTCTACATGGATAAGTGCGCCCTCCCTCAAGATAACAAACGCTCGTACGGAATCAGATCTGAGCTCTGATCGTCACAGACCTTTCTCAATCACTGAGACAAGGATGCTTTGAAAGTCTCAGTTGCTCAATCGATCAACCGTAAGTTGTACAAGCTTCTCTCTCCTCAAAGAATGTGCCCTCCTCCCTTAGGAAAATCGCCCACCTCTCAACTAGATCTATCTCAGATCAGTTGGCTCGGTAACTCTGTCAGACACCTTCTGTCTCCTTATATCAACTCACTACCAAATTAGATTTACCAAAAACCTAAAGTGGGTGCATACAAAACTCACTTTTGCATGCATCTAAGCATGCAAAAATTTTCATGCCCTCCAAAGAATAACTTCCCTGGTTAACCTTTTAACACTATGCAGACTGAAGAAGGCCCTGTATGGACTCAAGCAAACACCACATGCATGGTATGCAAGGATTGATAAATACTTGGTGAGCTTGGGATTCAATGAGAGTGAGATAGATTCCAACCTTCACTACAAGGTTGAGGATGGTAGACCATTGATACTATTATTGTATGTTGTTGACTTGTTTCTCACCGGAGACGAGAAACTTATCGTGTGGTGCAAGAAGATGTTAGCCTCTGAGTTCGAGATGAAGGAACTTGGTCTGATGCACTACTTCTTGTGTTTAGAGTTGTGGCAGACATAGAATGAGATCTTCCTGAGCCAAGGGAAGTATACCATTGATATCTTGAGGAGATTTGGTATGATGGACTACAAGTCCATGACCACACCCATGGAGGCAAACCTGAAGAAGTTGAGTGACTCAACTTCCGAGTCAAACCTAATAGATCCCACTATGTACAGACAGTTGATCGGTTCATTGATGTATCTAGTTAACACTAGAACAGACATTTGTTTTGCAATGAGTGCTCTCAGTCAGTTTATGTGTGAACCGAGATAGGTACATTGGGTTGCTGCGAAGCATGTGTTGAGGTACTTACGTGGCATTGTGGGATATGGACTGAGATATGCTTCCAGTAATGATATGAGGTTGCATTGATACTCAGATTCTGATTGGGTAGGAAGTGTTGTGGATAGGAAGAGCACCTCCGGGTGTTGCTCCAATTTGGGTTCTGTCGTGATTTCCTGGTGTAGCAAGAAGCAGCCCTCGGTAGCACTAAGCACAGCCAAAGTTGAGTATATTGCAGTGAGTGTTGCAGCTCGAGAAGCAATATGGCTTCGGAAGCTCTTTGCAGGATTGTCCGAACAGACACTTGAGCCAACCGTGATTCACTGTGATAATCAAAGCTATGTGAAGCTTTCAGTGAATCATGTATCTCATGACAGATTGAATCATGTATCTCATGACAGATCAAAGCATGTGGAGATCAAGTACCACTATATTAGAGACATGGTAAAGAGAGGAGCAATTCAGCTCCTATATATTCCCATTGATGATCAAGTTGCCGACATTCTCACCAAACCTCTTTCCAGAGTGAAGTTTGTATACTTCCATGAATGGCTTGCAGTATTGGAGAATGCTTCCCTCAGTGAGAGGGAGTGTTGAGCTTTTAGTCCTGTGTGGACAGGCAGTCCTGTGTAGGCCGAGATGAGCTTAGTCATGTGTGAATAGGCGATCTTGTGTAGATCGAGATGAACTTAGTCCTATGTGGACAGGCGGTCCTGTGTAGACCAAGATGAGCTTAGTCCTGTGTGGATAGGTGGCCCTGTGTAGACCGTGATGAGCTTAGTCCTGTGTGGACAGGCGGTCCTATGTAGATCGAGATGAGCTTAGTCCTATGTGGACAAACGGTCTTGTGTAGACCGAGATGAGCTTAGTCATGTGTGGACAGGTGGTCCTGTGTAGACCGAGATGAGCGTAGTCCTATGTGGACAGGCGGTCCTGTGTAGACTGAGATGACCTTAGTTCTATGTGGACAGGTGATCCTATGTAGAATGAGATGAGATTTTAGTCCTGTATGGACAGGCGGTCCTGTGTAGACCGAGATGAGTTCTATGTGAATTGTTCATGTGTGCAACGTTCTCCTATGTGGAGAGGACTCTTGTGTAAAGTACACTTGTATGCCTGTGTGGGATGTTGTCATGTGTGAACTGTATTGACCTTTCTTAGGATGACGAGATGTACGAGACAAGCTATGACGATCAAATGATGCTCAGATGTGTTCCAGCGTGATGATACCTCTCTAGCTAAGAGGGAGTGTTATTGTTGTAGCTACGTGAGGTATCCTCACTAAGCTAGAGCCGACCTACAAAATAAATAAAACAAAAATGTATTTTTATTATTTCAAAAGGAGAAGTCAGCCCAGTGAAAGAGACAAGTCGGCCCCAGCTGAAAATTCACTTCAAAATCATGTATAAATAGAGGGGTCGCCCTCCTCATTTGTTCACACCTCAAGCAAGTTCACCCAATGTTGCCGAAGCGTGGGAGCGAAGCGGGAGCGGGAGCGCAGGTGCGTATTTTTCAAAAAATGGTCGGAAGCGAAGCGTCTTGGAAGCGTTTATATATATATATTCAAAAAAACATGTAGAATACCAAACTAGATGCAAAATTTATGAAGCTTCCTGCTGTCTGCGGAAGCGTTCAGGAAGCAAGGTCGGAAGCGAGGTCGGAGCGAGGTCGGAAGCGAGGTCGGAGCGTGGAGGGCAGAGCTCGGAGCGCTTGGGAGCGAGAAAGCTTCGCACAGTGGCAGGAAGCGTTTTTTTCCTGCCCGAAGCGAGCTTCCAAAAACGCTTCTCCAGCACTTTCGCTCGGAGCGCAAATTTGGAGCCCGAACCGTGGGGGGGGGACGCTTCGACAACTAGGAGTTCACCCAAGCAAAGGAAAGTTCGATTTTGGGTTGTAGAAGACATTTTGGAGCTCCTTCTTTTGGCATCTCTTCTCTTTGTGATCTTCATCACTCTTATCTTTGTTGTACTTGCATTATGTACTGAATCTCTGAGTAAGAAAGGCTTGCTAGGTTTTTCCCAAGTTTGGGTTTTCCCAGGGTAAACTATTGTGTCTCTATTTTTGTTTATGTGCATAGTTATTCTTTCAATGATCCTACATTTGTTTCTAAGTTGAAAGAGATGAAAAATATACTATAATTGAAAATTTAACAAATGGGTCCGCTCCAAAGTGACCTATAAGAAACTAAAGAAAATAGGAAAACATTTCAAAAAGTTGAGATTTCTTTGATATTCCCCTCAAGAAAAGGAGGCTCAAGTGTCATTCATATCCACTTGCAAGGCATACTGTTATTTGCAAAATAGATCTTATTGGCACTTCAAGGGGACCAAGCTTACAAGATCTTCATACGGAATAATATTTTAATAGGGACTCCTTATAGTAAAAAGGTTTTGAAGAATCTAGCCCTCCGTGAGTGAATTTTTAGTTTGCACTAGTCAAAGTTTTTTCAAAGTATCCAAAACGCTTAGAAAACCATCTAAACCATTCCGAAAATGGAATGAAGAGAAACCAAGGAAACTCCCTAATTCTAACACAGTTGCAAACCTTTGAGATATTCCCGTACTACAATGCCCTAAAGGAAAAATCATTCTCTACAAGGTTTGTACTACACCATAGTTTTACCACCAAATGAGGAACCCAACAATGACACAAATCATGCAAGGTCCTCTTTAAAGGTGAGTGAAACCTGCCTACTAAAACAGACTGTGGTGCTCTTACCTATGGAGCAAATGTGACAACCAGGGTCCCTTTCAACTAAAAGGGCTATAAATTGTGCTTAAACTTGGATCGCAGCCTACCTTTCAATGTGTTGCAGCTCAGCATTCAGAACGATATGGCCAATAATAAAACAAAAAAACTAAGTCCTGAACCTAGCCAGTAATGTTTTCGCCTTCAAATCTATCATAAAAACTAACAGTGTCACTAATGCTAACCCTAACTAGGTCCCAGGTTATGGCGGTAGGAAGGTTATGTGGACAAAATTCCAATTACCAATGACACTTCTTTTAATCCTAATACAACTTGATTATGACTCCATAATGCACTCTTGGGTCATAAAACAGCGTATTGTGCTGAATAAATATAGATCTCAGTACAAATCATGGAGCAATTAATTATATATTAACAATACTAGGTTTAAACGATTATTTTCTGGAATGTGAGTCCATGGAAATCTGCAGGCGGGAATTTTAGTCCTGACACCCTGCTTTTGGTCCTCTAATCTGTTCCAGTTTAGGTAAGGCTTCAAAAAAATTCCCTTGCATTTCTAGGCATTGATGTAGTGGTACAAATCTTGAACTATATTACAAAATTTATCTCAGTTTACAGACCAAAACTTAATATGCCAGTTGTGTGAAATTGGACCCCAGTAAGGGTCTAGCTGATAAGATAAATATGGAATTTTCAGGCACCTGCCTGCTAGAAGCAAATGCTCGGACTATGAGAATACTGCCTTTATATGCAGAGGATTTCCTGAGTAAGGGCACGTAACTTCTAGTTCTCAAAAAACGATTTCCAGAGAGTTAGGGAGAAAAAGATAGAAGCTTCAGCTATGAAAACTGATCATGATAGTATTATTTTTCAGGAGGTCTATAGAAGAACAAAACAGATCAGCACGGCCAAAATAAAAGCTACCTATTAAAGAGGGGGAGTCTAATAGCCTAGGCCCTAGAGATAGTATGAACTCAAACAACATAAAAAGGATAAAAGAATTCATTGTCCAGAGCCTGGAGAAAAATCAGATAGAGACTCCCCAGGATGCCAACTTCAAACAGGAAAGAGTTAATCATGCTTCAGAAAGTAGTAAAGCCACAAAAGACGCATCTTCAGAGCCTGAAAAGAAGAAGAAAAATTGCAAATAAATTAAAAGAATCAATACTCAAGGAAAACCACACCATGGACATAAGCAAGGAGAATTTCAGTCGTGAAACTTAAAACAAGAAACAAGTCCTGAAAACTTTAAAGATGGAATCTGGAGGATAAACCAAGAATTCAAAATTAAAAGAAAAAGAAGCAAACCAAAGATATCACATCTTCTTTATTTCAGATTAAGGTTTTCATACTAAGTTTGTTTTGGCTCTAGTCACTTTTGTGTTCTCTTACCATCATTAGTTGTATATCCATTTGTAAGTAGGACTCTTCCTGAGAGTTTGATCTCTTTGTAATGGCTAGCGAAGTAGCAATTTAGTATTTTCTATCAAGGGAATGGGCTACAGACATGACTTCTCTTTGTTCAATATTTTATAAATAATAAAATCTCAGTTTGTTTTAAAATCCAAAATAAAAATGTTGTAATAAGGCAATGGCTTTTATATTTAATCTGAGCCACAGGTTGGCACATTCGTCATTGTGAGACTAGATAATTGGAGATACATCCTCACAATATAGAGCATTGATGGTACTATTTGTCTCGGAATTTGTTTATTAGACCTTTGCTTTTATAGAGCTATGTATCCAACACAATTAACGCAGATCATGTAAAAGATAAAAGTAGCACTCATGGAACACTTGACACACACTCATTTATAGTAGAAGATTTCTGGAAGAGAACTGTGTTAGAGTTTATGGAATGTAATGTCCCTTTTTCAATTTTTATAAAAATGCCCAATTTTCCAAAATTTTCCTCAATTTCAACCTTTGACTAGTTTTGTTGTTTTGGCCTCCAAATTAACCCAAATGCTCCAAAATCTTCTGTAAGGGTATATGAATGATATTTAGACTTGAATATTAGGTTCATGGATAATTTATAACCCTCAAAAGCAAGGTTACTTGGGAGCGGGAGCGGGAGCGGGAGCGAGAAGCGAAATTTTCAAAAGCTTCCGGTTAGGAAGCGTTCCGGAAGCGTTTTTTATATAATATATATTTTTTATATATTTTGTAGTATGTCAACAAATGCATGTAGAATGTTAAATTAGTTATGGAAAGGATAAAAACATGAAATAAACAATAATAGTTAATAGTAAATACCATATAACATCATTTCATCAATCATCAATCATTAATCATTTACTAGTGAATTCATCAACCATAGGTCCAGACTCCAGTATCCATGATTCCATAAGTTATAACATCAAGATCCAACCTTAAAGCTTCAAATTTTCAATATATAAACATTTTGTCATCGACTATTAACCGTATTTCTACTATGTCGAATCTTGAGATGCTAGTTTGTGTGGTAACATGACACATGTGGATGGAATGTACCATCAAACCCTCATAAAATCACCCATTGAGAATGCATCATGAAGAAACATGATGAATGTGCCAAATATAAGTGAAGTGCAGTCATCATCATGAAGATCTATCAACCCCCACACGCTGAGACATCATCACCAAGACCCCAAGGCACCATACAAAATCTAGGATCAACATTAGGCCATCCAAATTTCCATCAAGACATAAAACCCCTACTGAAATTGTGAAAAACATGCAAAATGGGAGGTAACAAGGGGTAACAGTAAGGGTTTGGTGGTAACGCATTGTATACTCTATTCAACACTTGCAATTTGCCCATTTGAAATCTCAGCAGAATTCACCCATTTAATTACCAAATTGATCATCCTTGGCACCAATTTCTGTTTGATTGAATCACTGGGTGGAACCCACAGCTCAATCCTCCAATTGCTTGATCGCTAGCATGCAGAGAATGCTTGTGCATTGTTTTACTAGGCAACTACAGCACTATTATTAATTTGTTGGCTTCCTTTTTAATCCTTAAATTACCAGCCCAATCTGTTTAAATTCCGTGTGATGGCATACCTACAGCATTTGCCCTCGAGCTGTATATAGTTGACTAACTGCTCACAGCCTGTGTGTGGCCTTTTCAAAAATCCCACAGCCATACATCATCCAACCTGCACATTTTCCTTATACCTACAACCATCCCCTATGATTGGTTGAAGCTAAAAGACTCCCAAACAAATGAATATATACATTTGTATCATGAATAGCGATAGTGATGAGGAGTAGCGTTTGTGTTTTTTTGGAACAGTGCTTGAACACACACACACATATGTATGTATCTTTTGAATGGGAAGAGCAATGGTTGAATGAAGTGTTGTGTTTGTAGAGTTAAAAAACACGGAGTGCATTGTTGTGTTGGCATATAGAATCAGAGTGCCCTTGGATCTATACAGGAAATATCTAGAGGCCACAGTGCTGCATATGCCATATATTATGCTAGTGTAGTGTGTAACTAAGAGCTATCCACATATGCAAGCATGAATGTATATTGAACGACAGCTGTGTTCATAATGAAGTGATGGGTTTGAATATTGTAGTTAACAGAGCGTGGTATTTGGAGAATCTTGTTTAGCTGGTATGGAAGAATTGTAGTGTGTAACTAAGAGCTATCCACATATGCAAGCATGAATGTATATTGAACGACAGCTGTGTTCATAATGAAGTGATGGGTTTGAATATTGTAGTTAACATAGCGTGGTATTTGGAGAATCTTGTTTAGCTGGTATGAAAGAATTGTAGCGTGTATTTGTTCAGAGTTTGGTATTGATCTTGGCCTACAAGCAAACAAACCAAGCCTTCAAAACCGGACCTGGACAGAGAATGAGAAGCTTGACTCAGCTTGGCATAGAATTGCAGAGACCTTACAATTTTAATTCCACAGTGGAGATCCATGTTGGCAAGACGGGTGGGCCATGACACGTCCAAGGAAGCGTCAGGAAGTGATTTAGGAAGCGTCAGGAAGCGATTTAGGAAGCGTCAAGAAGCGATTTAGGAAGCGGCCGAAAGCGATGGGAAGCGATCTAGGAAGCGAAGGGAAGCGATCGGGAAGCGACGCTTCCGAACGCTTTATGACAGTGGCAGGAAGCGTTTTAAATTGAGCGGAAGCAAGCTTCCGAAATTCGCTTCCGGACGGAAGCGAAACGGAAGCGCGATTCCGCTTAGCTTCTGGCTAGCTTCGGGGGGGGGGCGCTTCCCCGCAACCTAGCTCAAAAGACTTCTGCAAACTTGATTTATATTCTGGTCAATGTATGGGATTTTAACTAGTAATTTGTGCATCAAATCCCCCCTGGGTAAACACTAAAAATGGCCTCCCAAATGCTTCCAAACTCCCTCGAAATTTTGAACAGAGGTAGGGAATGTGTTAAGGATGTTATTAAGGTCTCATGTGCACCATTAATTGATTACCAGCATAGATCCAAATCCTAGGCTCTATCAAGCGCTGAGAGGGATCAAATCTCCCGAGGTGCAAACCTCTCCTTGAATAGCTCCTTGAGTGCAATACTTGAGCCACCTAATCCTAAGCTCTAAAGTCTCTAGTTTAAGTCTCATATTTATTTCTTACTTTGTATTATTCTTTTTTGTTTATGTCCAACATAATATTTATTACTTTTTACTTTGTATTATTCATTTTTGTTTACTTTGTATTATTTTGTTACTCGACAAACACTCGAAAATCTCATATTTACTTTTTACTTTGTATTAAAAGTAAAAAGTAAAGTCTCTAGTTTAAGTCTCATATTTCCTTTTTACTTTGAATTATTATTTTTTGTTTATGACCGACATAATATTTATCACCTAATCCTAAGCTCTAAAGTCTCTAGTTTAAGTCTCATATTTACTTTTTACTTTGTATTATTCTTTTTTGTTTATGGCCAACATAATATTTATTACTTTTTACTTTGTATTATTCTTTTTCGTTTACTTTGTATTATTTTGTTACTCGACAAACTCGACAAACACTCACATGTTACAAGATCTCCCCCATACTGGGTTGTAGAGTGCCTCTCAGCGCAATTATATATGTTCCAACCCTCTCCCATTCAGCTGCAAAATTCACCCATTCGACCCTTGGGGAAATGGCACTATTTCTTCTCCCAATGCAATTAAACTGAGTAAAAATACTTCAAATGCTCTAGTACAGTACATGAAACTTGTAAAATACATCCATGGCAGTATATTAGTCACAAATGCATCAGAGAATCATCCATTCATTCGAAATCATCAGCATTATAATGATATACATCAATGTAGTGGGGAAATGGACATTGTTTGCTCATTAATCAACATTTTTGCATACAATCAGTGGGTATTTCGACCTGAGACTCTCTGAAGATGAAGAACAAAGTATATAATGCTTATTACAATCAGAAATACATCTATAGAAGCTCTCCCAAGAAGCACAAGAGCTCACCAAAAATGCCCTCCCTCGAGGAGCATGAATATGCCTTCAAAACTGGAAATGGTTGAGAGTTGGTGCTGCACTAAACAAAACCAAGAGCTTCCCTGTAGCTGATACCTGCAAATAAAACTCCATTAAGTCCCCATGAAAGACCTAAGTGGCCTCTCCAAACACCAACTTGGATGGAAATCTTTCACCCTCGAAATTGGCTAAGACAAGAAACTAGTCATCCACTAGCTCTCTCTGCACAAATGCAATTTTTCTCAAATCATCAAAAGCCATTCTCGTACTTGATTTCTACATTTTATAACCAACATTAACCTTCTAAGGGTCGAAATCCTCTCATTAGCTTCTAGAGATTTCCACTTAGGAAATATTCCACATTTGCCACATGTCTCCTAGTTTCCAACCTTCCATCTTCTCCCAAATTCGAGTAGGAGTCTCTTGGGCTTCTCCAACTCCATGAGCGCCTTCCTTGAGCCTATTTTTGGGGCTGACATGTCATAATGGTCAGATGTCAGAAGTTAGATCTGAATTTTGTCATAGATGTCATAGATGCTTCATCATTGTTGTCATAAGACTAGGGAATCTAGCCCATGTGTCCACTAGCCTCCAATTTGACTATTCCTCTTCCATGGATGTTACCATTCCATCCCATTTTGACCTAAGATGCTCCATGCCATGTGTATGCCTTACCAACTCACCCAATAATGTTTGTCTTCCCATGGATTCGAAATGGCAAGTAAGATTTGCCATGTGGCAGTGAGAAACCAAGCTAGTGTGGGTCCCACATCCTCCAAATGTCCTCAAACCCATTTGCCACCTATAATTTCTCTTGAATTTCTTTATTCAACCTATTTATTAAATACTTGAACCCTTCTAATATCTAAACATCATTTACTAGCTTCCTTATTACAATTCCACATGTGCCCATCCAACCTAGGAAACTAGTAGGATTGATGGGATTGTCTCACTATGCAATTATTTGAATGGGGACATTACATGGAACTCAACGTTTCGAGTGGACACTCCACCCATCTTCAGGGGAAACCAAAAAACCATGAAAAGCTTGAGAATACAAGCTTTTCATGGTTTTTTGGTTTCTCCTGAAGATGGGTGGAGTGTCCACTCGAAACGTCGAGTTCCATAAACTCTAACACAGTTCTCTTCCAGAAATCTTCTACTATCATGGCTAACTGTGAAAACATCCATTTTCAGACACTCATTTACCTTACAAAACAGATCAAGAAAAAAAGTATATACAAAGTGGTGAAAAGTGGATACTTAAGTTACAAGCAATCTTAAATGAACAAAAGATTTTACCGCTTTTTCATTTTCTTCACAGATTTCCCAGTTCCTTGGCTATCCTTAACTTCCTGGATCATCGTATACACCTGCGCAGCTGGACATATATCAGCAATTGTAATAAGTCAGTTTAATGAATAACAACAAAGAGCATATTCTAATATATACCTTTCTTACTCCACTTGTCAAACCCATGCTGTGCATGACCTTCTTATCTACCCATTTCACAATTGTGCCATTTTCATCTTCGTTTTCCTGCATTCCGCGAAGCCCATCTTTGTACACAGATAAAGTTGTTAGAATGATTACTTGACTACAATCAATCCTTCCCAAAAACAATTGTGCAATTCTAAACCGTGAAAGCTAAGGATACAATTGCTATCTACCTGGGACATGCAAGACCATCCATTCAATGTACATGTGAAGCCGAATGTGAGAAAATACATGAATATACTCCCCAACTGACTTTCGCAAAATTTCCTTACATGTTCCTTGGCTAGTTTGAATCCCTAATGAACTTTTCAGATACTGGTCCATGGCAGCCTTTCGTTCATTGAGGCTGAGATTCAATCCACTAAGCAAGACAGAGGGAAACTCCCAAAGGCCTGCCAGTAATCCTTTCTGTGGTCTTTTCACAAGAAGGAATGAATTTCTGTCACTGCTTGTACATAGCAAGTTTTCATTTACATTATCTGGAGACATTTCAACCACACAAACAGCTGTAAACTCTTCCCGAGGCATTGGCTTCAAAACTTTCATTGGGTAATCAGTAACAGATGGAGTTGTCACAGCCTCTATTACATTGTACACTGTGGATTGAGACTGCACATCGTGCTTATTCTTTGAATCATACTTTCTAACAATAGCAAGTGCATTACAGTATTCCGCAACTGGACATGAAGAACAAGTGGGACTTGTTGGGGTACAAATGGTAGCACCAAGCTCCATAAGTGCTTGGTTGAAGTCACCTGGCATCTTCGGATCAACAAGTTGACTTGCCAGCTCCCTGTACAAGGACTGCAATTTCAGGATCCTATATCCACATTAAATGTGAAATAGCACAAGAATTTTGTCAAAACTTAGCAGGGATTTAGCACATAAGTCTATATCCACATTAAATGTTAAATAGCACAAGAATTTGTCCAACCTTAAAAAGGAATTTAGCATATAAGTCTATATCCACATTAAATGTCAAACAGCACAAGAATTTGTCAAACCTTAAAAAGGTTTTAGCATATAAGTCTATACAGAGAACCAGTAGAGCTTCAATACATGATCATTTGGAAAGACTTGGATTGAACTCTATATATCATCCAATCAAAGTTCCTATAGTTGAAAACAATGTGATTAATATTATGCATTTCCTCTATTTTCTTTGCCAGCGCATAGCATGAACAAGAATGCCTCACTACAATCACTAGCAATATCCCTCACTCTGACAGTAAAGATTTTACTTGTCTTTGCAGTCACATACTGGGGAACAAAGGAAGGACTTGACTTTGAAAACTCTCAATTAAGGTAACATGCTAACTAGAAGCACAACTAACCTCGTATCCTTTTAAAGAAATATGAAGCAGCCATTCATGTTGGTCTTTCTTTTTAATTGCTCATGAGAAAAAGGTGTTTGGAATCTGTCTTGCTTGGGCAGGGAGCTTGAAATTGTTAACTTTCAGGGTTTTCCAAAAGTGTTTGCACCATGTTTGGGTGCTTCATGAGATTTGGGGTACATGGTGTATGTTCAGCCCCAGATGGTCCAAGATGGTTTGGCACATGAGAGATAGTCCATGATGGATTTGCAAATTTGAGATAGCTTCCTCAGTGGATGCTTGACCTCAGATGGTTGTTGACTTAGTGTTCTTCCCTTAAGCATTGGAGTTCTCTTGACAATTTGGTGGATACCCTTCAATGGGGCCCTATGGAGGATTCATTTGCTTGGAGAGCGCCCTACATGGGATGAGGAGCATTGTGCAACTTGAAGGAGCGCATCAAGCCTAGTTGGCATGTGGTAGCTTGCATTCCTATTTGGAGGATTGGAGATGGCTCGAAGATGCTTGGGGCTTCAACAATGTTCTTGCAAGGGCAGCTGACCCAATGGAGAACATTGCTTAGGAGGATCGATGGAGTCCATGGAGGCTTGAGATGAAGTGGTGTGGATGAACCTTGTGTAACTACATCACCTTGGAGCCATTATTGTGAATGGCATCACCTAGGAGCATGACACATGTACTTTGGAGTGTAGCTTCTCACTTGTGTTGGCCTACAAGTGCTCATTGTAGGTTGCTTGAAAGGGCTAAGGACCACATTATAATGTTGGCCTCCATTACCTCTCATATAGATAGAGGAAGGAGAGAGTCTTTCCATCAACTCATCTTAGTGTTCATTCTTATACCACTCTTGTGTGAGATGTGCCTAGAGAAGAATGTGCACTACCCTCGCTCTCTCTAGTGCAGTCAATCTTTCTCCCTTTTGAGTTGCTAGGGTTTCTTGGGCTTCTTGGAGTATCTTGGAGCATATTGGAGGTCTACGGTTAGGGTTTATCCCTTGGAGATTGACGATTAGGGTTTTGTGATGAAACACTAGGGTGAAAATTGGAGAAGAGATGAGTAGGATGTCTTGCCTCAGAGGATGTGTTGTATACTATATCTCCTTGTTGTTAGGGTTTTGTTAATTCAAGCTAGCTAGGGTTTTTGGAGAGTTAGGAGGATTTGTACTAGCCTTGAGAGAAGGCTATGGTATGTACATGTACTTCATCTTGAGTATATTAATGAAGTTTCCGGCTGCCCTATACTTGTGCATTTTCCAGATTTGAAGTTCGGCTATATTTGTTCTTCAATAACTGTTATTTACAATTATATATGTCTTGCTGATTTGACACAAGTAAAAGGACAAATTGTTAAGTGATTTGACATCTAACGGAAGAAGACAAGGGGTTGATTTTACTGTTTTCATACTACAGTTGTACTGCTATTATTACTGCTGTAAAGTGCATTTTCAGTTCAGGTTATTGGCTGATCAGTTACCTAGAAGGGCTGAAACTTATCCTTGTGTTTGGTATATTTTCTCCTTGAATTTCTGGGAGGTTTGGGGTTGTTTGGAAGTGGAATACCGTACCCTTTCTGCTGCTGTACTTTATTTTACAGCAGTCCTAAGGCTGAAAATTCTAGGGCCAAGATCCGAGAAACCTTCAAGGTTGAAGGTAAAATTTCTGAATTGCATTGAATTGTCAATTGCAAGCAGAATTTCAACAGAACTTAGATCTGTGTTATCACCAATTAATTTTGGGACTGAATATATGGGAACAAGGATAAGCTTTAAAAACTAGTGTCCCTGCCATGTGTCTGAAGTCAAATTTCAAGTCTCCAAAAACAGGAAGCAAGAGAGGTTGAAAGAAGTCAAGATCTTCAACTGTGTTCATTCTCTAAATACAAACTGTGAATACAACAAAACCAATGATTGTGACAATCAGGTATGCACCAACAAGTGCATATGATCTGACAGTCTGTGTACATTCATGAGTTACACCAGCATAGATTCATCTTAAACCCGGATCTATCAAGCACTGAGAAGGATCCAATTTCTTGAGGTGTATTTTTTTTTAAATTTAAACTCAAGAAATTTGATCTCGGTGCTTGATAGATCCAGGTTTAAGTTTTAAGTTTTTATTTTATAGACGAACATCGATTTTTTTATTTTTATTTTTACCCACAGTGGGGGACATCGATTTTTTAATTATTTTTCATAATATTTTATTTTATGAGCCAACATGGATTTTTTTAAATACTTTCCATAATTTTTTTATTTTATGAGCCGACATGAATTTTTTTAATTATTTTGTTTGGAACGAATGTTACAACATCTCCTCCATACTGGGCTGTAGAGAACTGTTATCACATATATAGTAGCCGGGCTACCATACATTATTTTTCTGATTCCAGTACACTATTCAGCCAGTTCCCTTACATTGGAGATGCTGAGATGAGCATCTATATTGGATCACTATCAGATTTTGGACAGCAGTTGTATTCCCCATGCCATGACTGAGTCTCAGGACACTCAGAGAGATGACCGATGTAGCCATTATACCATTTGTACAGAGCAGTCAGTAGTGCCCAGAGTTACAGTAGCACTTCCAGAGGACGGATGATGGTTCAGATGATGAGCATTCAGGTATATGACTCAGCAGGTATATCATAGTGTTGTGGTTATATTGCTTTTATACTTATTCTTATAGCATGTCTTAGCACTTAGTGTCATGATCTGGCGATCATATAGATATGTGGACCTGGTTGATCTTATTATATATATTATATTGTCCCTACTCAGACTTAGAAGTTCACTGTTCATACTCATTGGTTTTACCCTCCTTAGGGAGAATAGAGGTGATCATTCCACCATACCTTGGCTTGCTAGTGTTGGCTCCATTATTCATTGTCTTCATCCATCCATTACCTACCTTTTATTTTATCACCCTTACTTACTACTTGACTAGTGACATGGAGGATCTTTTCCCCACTATAGCCTCTGTATTGGATGAGCTTCCCTGTTTATTGTGTCTCAGCTCTGAGTTGGTGACAAAACTTACTTATGGTGAGTTGGAGTTCCTTGTGAATTCACCCTTGTCACTAAAGTTGTGTTGGCTAAACCTGGAACTTTTAGTGCTGCCATGAATACAAAGTCTAGAAAATGAAATGCTATATCTTGTATGAAAAGCCCGTTCAAGCAATGTATTTTTCAACACACATGAATGAAAGGCATGCCAAATGAAAATGGCCATGAAAATAAAATGTTATATCTTTTGGAAATATAAATACCTAGGTAAACAAGCTATCTGTGACACACCTAAAAGTGCTCAGGTAAACAAGTGCCTTAAAAACACACCTGTAGCAGAAAGCCTCAAATAAATGTAAATCTATGCAATGTGTTTATAAACACACATAGATCAAAGGCTATGGAAACTCCAGGCCCAAAAAGCAATGGAACTTAAATGCTATATCTAAATTATTGTTGGCCTCATTTGTATTATGGATTGTGCGCATCTATTAAAGGTGAATAAACCCTCTTTGAACAACTTATCCATTTGTGAGACATCGCCATTCCCTGTGTTGATGCTCATTCAGTATATACTATGGTGTGTATTCCCTTTCCCCTTGCCAAAGTGTCACAATGTTAAGTCTCAAGTCATCCCTTAGCCTAGCCAATTATTTTAGCCTTCACCCTTCACTAGCAAATTCATCACAGCTATGAAGTGAGTATGGTCTTGAAAGTCTAGTCTGAGTAATAATAATAATTAATGACATTATATATTTGGATTTAGATCGCCAGTAATGATTACTCTGTGTTATAATTGTTATTTGAATAAGTTGTAGAGCATGCATTAACCTTTGACACTTTGCAGCAACTTCTGATGATGGTCTGAGTTATATTTGGTCATGTTGACTTGGTCAAACTTAGTTTGACCAAGGTCAACCATAGGACATGAGATGGTTGGACCTTGTGATGATATGGATAGATGATATATGGTCTATGTACATGTACATGATGGTTCTATGCATCAGATACAGGTTTATGATGATGATTCATGGTTTACAACATTATTTGATCATTTACAGATTATTATTATTTGACATGTTCCGGTATATTGGATATATTATATGATCATGCAAAGATTCATATGGTGTATGAGTACACATCTTGGATAGATTTGGACCTTCTGAGTCCAATGAGACAATCTGTTTTCAGTTTTGGGCAGTTACAGTGATGATTGAGCCTCAGTAGGCTACCCCAGTGCAGTTTTGGTCTGTCGGAGACCCTGTCAGAGCAGAGAGGATTTTTATTTGGTTGACCTAGGGCGCTGTGCTTGGAGGGGGTGGTCCAGCCACTTGTTTTTACCATATTACCCCCCTCCCGGACACACTGGTGCCCTCACCTTGACAGCGCAGGCACTCCAGGAGGCAGTTTGGAGCAGTTTCACGCTTCCCAAGGCATTTCAGGATTGGTAGAAATGGCTATTGAGGAATTCGATTTGGGCTACTGAGGCAATGTCTTGGCATGGGATGATCAGTGATGATGGGTTGATGTCTTCCACACCTCCTCCAGCAGTTTCAGCTTCATCGGGGCCCGCATCCATCACTTATGGCACTTTCTGATGATTTCTGAGGTCTTTTGAGGCCTACGATTTGACCATAGAGGCACGATTTGGTATATTGATGACTATTTTATTATTATTGTGCTATGGGGATTGACCAAGGGTGGCTAAAATTACCCCTTGGACCCACCATAAGCTTCTTATTATATTTTGTCATCATGATTTGGTGGGATTCCCCTCTTCTAGGGCGATTTTGTCCACTTATGTTATATTTTATGAGTGATCCATGTATTTTATTGTTGAGCTCATCTCAACCATTGATTAGACATTTGTATCTTTTAATCTTAGCCACTCATTCAAAAAGTGGTTAGGATTTTGATGTCTCTCTTTCCTATTTAAAGGAGGGAGCTTCTCATTGTAAGGGCACTTGTGGCTCTGGATTATTGGAATAGAAAATTATTATTGCATCTATCTCTAGTGTTGTGGTGAATGTTTTTGGTGTTCGTTCGTTGGTTCTTCCTTTGCACTGAGTTATTGGAGATCTTGTTTTGCCATATCTTTTGTACCTCGTTTTTGCATCTACAGGTGGAGGCCGATTTGCTTTGAGGAGGAAGTATTGGTAGGGGAAGACTCTCCCTACTTCTTCTTTGGATCTCTTCGTTGGTAACAGGGAGTATTACTGTCCCGGGACCTTCTATTCTATGTTATCATTGCATTTTACTTGTATTTCCTCCATACTTGACCTCTCTGATTGAAATCGATTTTCCTTGGATTGACAGGTAGAGGAGGGCGCACTTGTGGGCTAGGGCATCATTTTGGCACGCAAAATCAACAATCTCTCATTTGATCTCTACGGGAATCTTCCTCAACATCAAAGCATATCTCTTCATCACTCAGGTATGATCTCAAGGTATGTTCTATCTCCATGATCTATCCACTTGTCTAAAACATTTAAAACCCTAATTAATCAAAACCCCCATTTTTACGTTTTTTAGATCTACTAAGATCTAGTGGCTTCTTGGGCAAGAAATTTAAAACCCACCTCTATAGTATCCGCGGAGTCCCGGATCTATAGTTTGGTAAGGATTAGCCTCCATTTGACCCTCTTCCCAAGGCATTTAGCCTTCTCCAAGCAAGGGCACACTTCCTCGTTTGGGTGGGTTGACCTAGATCTAGTACGTGGGTAGTTGAGATTCCACTTGATTCGTGATCTAAACATCCAATAACCTACCCCCAGATTGTCACTTTTCTGATTTCTACCTTGTGGGCCCTATTCCACATTTTAAGGGATTTAATCCCCATTTTGGACCACTTGGTATCTTTAAACTCAGATCTAGTAAGATCTAGCCATCGGATTGCCTTGAAATTATAGATCCATATCCTCACCTGATCAACCTACTTGGATCTAAATTTTGGATGCCATTGGACTTGTCTTGATTGATTTATCCCACTTTTAGGCCTCCTTGGGTAAAGTCGCACCACCTTGGAGAAGTGAGTTGGTCCACTTCTAAGACGTGGGTACTTGAGATTTCAGTGGATTTGGAACGGGCATAATTCAAAACCTAGGTCTAGTATGTCACTTTGTCAAATCTTGCCTTGGGGATAGCATTCCTTGTTTTAAGGGATTGTGGTCCACTTAGGTGAAACCTAGATCTAGACCTATTCATCCATCAAGACTTTAATTGCCCACTTGTCTCATGCAATAGGAGTTATCAATCACAAGTTAACTACACTTTGACTCCATTATCCCAATTCCCAAGGCACTGGTCTCTCTCCAAGTCAATTCGACTTTCCTAGATTGTTGGATTAACTTGTGGTTTGACCCTTGTGTGGTGAACTAAACCCCTTAATGTCATCATGCTTCATGATCAAGCTTGTCACTAGTACTAGTTAGCCCCAATTCAACCCCTAAACTACCCTGCATTGGACATGGTTCCCAAGGCAGTGGATTTTCTCAAATTGAACTAGTACTTTAATCCTGGATCTCATTTCAAATATTATAAGTCACTCTCACATCAACAATGAACCAAAGCTATACTCATTGAACCCCTCACTTGTCTTGTGACTTCATCCTTAGGTCTAGGATAAACCATACACCTTACTTCACTTAGAATTAACTTGATTTGGTGTCTTGGTTTTGATCTCTCCTGTCGGGAGTAGATCGGGTCTCCCCCTTTGTTGTCTGGGCTAGATAACATAAAGTGAAGGTTGCCTCGACTGGCGTGACAACCATATATTGGAGGTCGAGGTGATCGTGGTTGCACCTTTTGAGTTGCCCTTCCCTATTGCCATCCATTAAAGGATACATCCACAGGGGTAACTACAGTTTAGGTGATAACAAGCACCTCGCTCCTCTCGGTGCAATAAAGACTGAGCATGTATTTGAACTTTATCATCACTCTTATGTACATCCAGTTCCAAGCAAATCTCCTACAAACATCACATTGTTCTTTGAGATGTCTCTATGGTTCCTTTTCCTAACAAGATCAACAGTGGTGCCTCCAATAGATGATAACAAAATTCAATCATAGTCTTCTAATGGAAAATACAGTTCAATCTTTGAAGTTGATTTGTAAACAACAGAAAAACATTCATAGCTTACCAAAGTCGCTTGACAGTAGTAGACAACTTAGGATTTGCAGATATAGCTTTCATCCTGCAAAGCACCCGAATTACATTTCCATCAACCACTGGCACAGCCTGGAAGCAAGAACATTTGATAGTTTAGATAACCACCTATTGCTATTCATCATCCACTTAAACAAAAAACTAAAAAAGTTTATTGGTAACATCCAAAGCATACTTGAACATGCTCGTCATCCACACATCATAACATGATACATTGTTGTGGAAATGGGCAATGGTATATCAGGAGAAAAAAATGCTACAATTTGTTACCTGCTTAAAGGCAATAGAAGCAATAGCCCCAGCTGTATAGTTACCAATTCCTGGAACTTTTTTGAGATTTTCCAGAGTTTCGGGAAATACTCCTCCCTGCTTTTCTACAATCTCTTTTGCTCCCTACATTTCGGTCAACCCTCAACAAATAAAGCAGGTACATATTGGATAAAAAATTAAAACCCTTCAGGAACATAGGCTAGATTCTAGAACTGAGTTCATGTGCTTAATTTTTATCCAAATATGAATTATTTCTCAACCTGAATTATTTTTGTACAACTTGAATTGGAAAGGCCAGGATGGGCTAAATCAGAGAAACAAACTAGAATTGGATTTAGAGCAACAAAGCGATAACCTGAATTTTGATTATCGGTGTATTACTCAACAAACCAATGAAAAATAAACAAATTTAGAATGCAATGAAAGACTAGGAAATAATGCCCATTGACAAAAACAAATAGGAACTCCATCTATACTGTCAATCTGATTTACATAAAAGAATGTCTGATGCAAGTACCTCTAACAGATAACGAGCTCGCCTGTAGTAACCCAGCCCTGCCCAAATGTCATTAACCTCCTGGTTGAGACAAGATGAAGAATGAGGGTCAGTTAGCATATTCACTATCACCAATCACTGCTATCTTAATACACAAATGTACAGGGGTTCAAAGGTAACTGAAGGCTGTGGGCAATAACTATTTTTTATTATGAATGGTTGGCACTAGTAACATTATGCTATTTTGACACAACAGAAGTCATCTTAGTTTCTTCTTGAAGTAACGATGACACTGGAGTTTGTCGAGGTTCACAAGTGTAAGCATGAGAATTAAATGGAACCAAAGACAACCCAAATTTAACAATAACCCAGTCACAAGTGTGCTGGAGAGAGAAAAAAGCCAAAGCTGGCAAGCACAAGTGTGCTACACAAGAGATGCACAGGTACATATAAAAGAAAGAAATGCCAATAACAAGAGAACGCCAAGGATGTGGGTGCCCTTAGGCATAAAACACTTCATACAAGAGATCAAGAAGATCACAAAATGATGATATACAAATGAGCGTTGTGTTGTATTTATACACAACTTCATACGAGAGATCAAGAAGATCATAAAATGATGATATACAAATGAGCGTTGTGGTGTATTTATACACTACCCCACCCCCCTAGAGGGGTTGAACCTACCTGTAGATGTTTGACTAGGTCATCCTTAACCACTTCCTAGTATTACAATAAATTATCAAAAGATGACCTTAGCCATGATTACAAATACATTAATGATTCATTTGAGTGTCATAGCCACATGTGAAGATTATACCCATAATTCTAACACCCCCCCCTTTGCATTGAACAGGGGCCATGGAGAGAAAGCATTACCTCACAAGATTTACTACCCCAATACAACATCACAAGTTAGTTAAAGTGGGCCTTGACAAAATTTGGTGAAGATATCAGCAAGCTTATCTAAGTGAGGTACAAAGATGGGCTCAAATTGTCACTAAGAGATGTCAAACGTAGTGCCTCCATATATCAATGTGTTTAGTCTTCTAATGATCCACAGGATTACACATAAGTTGAATAGTTCTTTGATTATCACAATACAAATGGGTGGGTTCCGGTTGGGAATGATTCAATGGATCAAGAATCATCATCATCCAAGTAAGATGCTTCCCAACTAGGACAACGTTGGCATACTCAGCTTCCGTGGAGGAAAGACCCACAAACTGTTGCATCTACAAACACAAGTAAACTGGTCCAAACCAAGAGTAAATCAATACATAGAAGTGGAAAAATGCCCATCAAGATCACCAACCCAATCAGTTGATATCAAAGAATCCTTGAAGTCGAATGTGAGCTCCAGTTGAACAGTGGATGCCCATATGAGTAGCGCCTTTCAAATAGTGTAAAACATATTTGATCACCTGCCAGCTACTCTCATGAGGTTCCTTCATGTACATGTACACACGCTAACAACAAAAGTTATATTTCATCAAGTATGACTAAGGTATAGGAGATCACCTATGAGGGATTGAGAGATAGTAGCATCAAATAAAAGAGAGCCACAATCGCCCTAAAATTTCATCCCTAAGGCAAGAGGGATGCCAACTGGCTTACAATCCTCCATTTAAAAGTGTTGCAGCAGATCTAATACACACTAAGGTTATGAAAGGGAGATCTCATGGGAGGACTAGGTAAAGGATGAGAAAGTACTGAATTAGACCAAGATCAGTGATTCCAAACGAATCCTAAAACCTTAGCTTCAGTTCATTAATGTGGGAAGTCAAGTTGCCAATCAAAGTCAAATCATCCACATATAGCAAAACAATGAGGATTTGTCCATCCTGATAAAAAAATATGGAGATTCAATTCAGCTTCACTGCAAGAGAATCCACGGCTAAGGAAGAAATTATGAATCTTCTCATACCAAGCATGAGGTCCCTCCATGAGTCCATCTAAAGATATTTTAAGTCTACGGACCAAGGATGTAGATCCATCTTGAACAAGTCCAAATGGTTGTTGTATATAGATTCCTTCTTGAGATATCCATGAATAAAGACACTTTTGATCTCCACTTATCGAAACCTCCCATCTCTAAGAAGAAGGTATAGATAGTATCATCTGAATTTAATCCATCCTAACAACCGGAGAAAAAGTTGCATTGCAGTCAATACCTTTCTTTAGTGAAAAAGATTTTGCAACAAGACAAGCCTTATGCTTGGCAATCTATCCACTCACGCCATGCTTGGTCATATACACCCATTTACGGCCAACGACATTCTTCCCTTGGGTAAGGGGACCAATTCCCAAGTCTGGTTTTTTATTAGAGCTTCGTACTCAATAACCATAGTTGCTCCCCATTCAAGGGAGTTTTTTGGTCTGATAAAAGTAGAGGGGTCTCTCTCGATGTCTACCTTGGTGAGAAGGGATTGAGGAGCAAGGGTGTGACAATAAAGGCCAAGTTCACCTTCAAGGGGGAGAAAATTGACAAAGACTGAAAGAGTAGATAAAATCAGTTTGAGCATAGGCCTTGGCTTGTTTAGAGCGAATGGATCAAAAGAAGAGTTATCTTTGACATTATTGAGTTGCACAAGCACTGAAATGTAAGAAGGTGCAATCTTTATAGAAGAAGAGATCTTGAGAGAGTTAGTAAGATTCTCACCATCAATATCCATTTGTCTTTTCATTGTAGAAAGAGTGCATAAGGAAACACTCATAGATGGAGAATCATCATCAAAGTATGGAGAAGGAAGGTCCACTGAAACCGTCTACAAATCATCACTGGAGATCAATGGGAAAGATCCTAGCAGACCATGACTAATAATTTCATCGAAGACAACAACCCTATGCTTAATCACCTTGTTGGTGGAAGGGTCATATAGACAATATGCTTTAGAAATTTCACTCCAACCCACCAAATTATAGCAATGACTTTTAGGCTCCAACTTGGTCTGCTTCTCCTTGGGAATATGGGCCCATGCCCTTGATCCAAATATTTGAAGATGCGAAATTGAAGTTTTGTTGCCATGCCAATTCACATCGGAAGTCATAACTTGAACACGAGACAGTATTTGGTTGATGAAGTACGCTACAAAAAGAGCTACATCTTCCCAGAAATTAGGCTCCATTTGCTTGGATTGAAACATGCATCAAGCCATTTCTCGAATAGCTTTATTATTATGGACAACAACTTTGTCTCTCAATGAAACAGACTTCAACCAGGAGATGCCATGATTTTTGACAAATGTTTGGAAATTACTATTGCTATATTCTTCTCCTCAACCAATCCTCAGACACTTGATTTTTGTCTCAGTTTGATTTTCCACTAATAATCTAAATTCCTTGAGGTCCCTCAAAACTTTATCCTTGGATTGAATAGTATATATCCAAGAAAGATGAGAAAAATTATCAGTATAAGTAAGGTAGTACTTAGCTCCACCAAGAGAATTAGTCACAGTCCTACAAATGTCACTATGAACCACTACAAGAGACTAAGACACTTGCCTCACTTTAAGAAAAGACACTTGATAATGTTCCCCTAACATACACCGTTCATAGACATTGCTAGGTGGTTTAATATGTGGAAGATCATTGACACCTTCAAACAACTCACATGTCACAAGGACCCAAAGTTTATATGACCCAAACGTTGATAACATAACTTACTATTGTCATTAGCATTAGCCACCATAGAAATAAATCCTTTTCATTTCCAGGAAGGAATAGACTTCAGTAACTTGTACATATGATTGAATTCATCAATGTCCTCAAGTAACCACTCTAAAACAATCATTTGTCTTTAATTACTCATCAATCTAGCCAAAAATCCACCTTTTTGTTGGTGTGTGTGATGCAATAAATAGAAAAAACGTTGGGCCCAACTCCTAGAATATTAAGGACTTCTCCAAACTTAGCGGTGTTAATAACGACATTACCACATCTTGACACTAGTAGGGCTGACTTATCACAATAATCACCTTCTCACCATTATGGTGTTGTCAATAATCAAAGAGAATATGTTAGTGCTTAGTCATATCCCTTGTAGCTCCAAAGTTAGTAATCCATTCCTATGAAATGGAGGACAACCAATACGTAGAGTGCACGACGAGATGTGCATTGTAAGATGGATCCATTAGGTTTAATAATACCTTTATAGAACTCAAAAGGCCCTAGGTAATCCTAGGAAAAGGTAGGCCTTAGCCTTAAAAAGGGTAAAAGACCTTAGGATTATCCAAGGAAACAATAGAAGAGAGGTGTTGGACTTAGAGTAGGTTATTCTTCTAGAAACCCTAGAAAAAACCTAAGAGAACAATGATATAGAAACCCTAGTTCTGTAGTCCTTAAGGCAATGACACTAGCCAAAAATCTTTGGATTGGCTATCGAATTGAGAAAGGTTCATATTATAATATCCTGGTTTTGACCCCTAAATTATAATACTTTAATCCTATATTATTCAAATGACGAGGTTATGTGAAGGGACTCGAGCTATGTTGACTAATTTAAATGACCACAAGTATAAATAATGTAATTGCATTGTAAATATTCTTAGTGCAAAGCTAAAGGCCAAGGCTTGATTAGCGAATGTGTATGAGTCCACATGGTGCACTAGGATCATGGTCTAATTTTTATGTTTTCCATGGTTGTGATGTCCCCAAGTAGGAAATGGAAGAAATGATGTGATTTTGTTGCTATTGTTGATTGTATATGTTGATTAAGTGCTTTAGACAAACAGTTTGCATTACATTGATTTATAACTTTCTTAAGCAATGTGCATTCCCATTGTCATTTCATCAAACACTTTGCAAATCATGCCCCTTGATGGAAAGAGAACATTAGCTTTATTATAGATGATAATAGTAACTAAAGGCTGTCATGGCAACTACCAAATACAATCATAATCAAACCTAGAAAATGTATGATGATGCCAATGTCCAACTGCTACTGGTGTAGGTGAACTCTGTCTTCCTCAAATTTGGCCACTCTACCACAAGCATTTCGGTTTGCCTCAAATTGATGGTCTACCCAGACATATGGTGACGCCCTTCCAAGTGATGCGCCCCTTCAACTGCTTCAAGAGATAAGTCTACCCTAAAAAATGTATTGCAGCTTCTTCCTCAAACCCTTGCAACCTGCAAGAGGGTGACTCAACCCCCACAACTCCTCCTCAAGATTTGGTCTTCAACACAAGTAGCTTGGCCCTCCCAAGCATTCACGTCCACCCCTGAAAGTCTTCACAGCTTAGCTCCAAACTCGGGTATCCTTTAGAGGCTTGCAGCCTCTCTATAAATCTTCAACCTTACCCAAAGAGGGTGCAACTATGGCTCTCGACCTCCCAATACTGCGATGGATCAATGAGTAAGGGGTTGGCCCCTCGGTACTTCCCCCTCTTCTCTCATCCACGAATCCACCAGGGAGATTCAGCCCCCTCTAAACTCAACGCCACTAAAGAGAGTTTGGTCCCTCCAAAAATTTCCCAAGTACCACAATGATAATGGCCCTCACAATGAGAATTTCGACCCCTCCACAAAATGCCACGACTGTCTCATTGTGGTCAGGACCCAACAAGGAAAGAGGACAACCCTTAGTAGCTCCTACACTGTCCACGGGCTACCATAATAGATTTGGCCTCTCCACAAGAAATATCTGCCTCTACAAATAAATTCGACCTCCTCTAGGAATTGGTCCAAGCAAGCAAGGAATTCGATCTCCTCAATAAATTCGTCCTTCAAGTAAAATCGCCAAAGCAATAGCTATCTCCACGAACTTGACAATATTCATCAAATGAAGTTTAGTTGGAAACCCTGAATAGATTTCCCCCTTTTCTAGCTAGGGTGGATATCTCACCACCGAAACTAAACCACAATGGACAGATGGGGTTTGCCAACCCCAAACGAAAACTCTAGTTCATCAAACAGTCTCCAAGAGATCAAATCAAATCAACAAATCCAAAAGTAAGGTGTTCTTCTCCATTTATCTTCTTTTAGAACCCCATACCATGGGCAATACCATGGAATGCCCAATACCACCTAACAGTTATTTGTCATTTTTTTAAATAAGACATATTTTCTAAGCTAAGTGACAATAGTAATGACCCCCTTGCCCTCACTGGCTCTGCCTATGGGGTCAGATAGGCTACCAATCATCCTGTCATCCTGGTCAGTGGAAGGGAACATCACAATGGTGTGCTATGTTATATCTGCAAAAAATTGCTTGAGAAGCAACATGGGAGGCATGATACCACAAGAGCGGAAGAGGAAAGGGGGTGCATGGGTGATGTAACTTGACACTTGACCTTCAAAGTACAACCTTCCTTTCTCATGCTTCCATACAAACATTTCCCATCAATCTTTGACTCGAGTGATCCTTTGGATGATTCCCCATACTTCTTGGGAAGGGTATACTTGTCAAATGCAAGCTCTTGGGGAAAAAACATTATTCACTCTCATTCATGATTCATTCTTACACTCACCCCCATTCGAAGTGGGAGCATTCCTCTATCATGAGCATTCTCCATTCTCCCATTCAAATGTTCTTCATCTCCCTGTTCATGGAGGAACTTGTTTAAAGCCATGGTTGTTATGCATGCAATTGGTGAGAGAACCCCACATAATAATGGCTAGTAAGAGTTTGTCGAAATGGGAGATTTGTAGTTCATAATTCAAAGAGGAAATGGGATGGTTTTTTAGGGTAGAACCATGGTTGGAATGTCCAAAACAATTGAAGCAATACCACAAATATGCAACCATGTTATTATTTCCCATTGACTAATTGGGCCAAGTGATCTCCAAAACATTTGTGGAAGCAAACGGTAAACCAACAGCCTTGAACTCTTTCTTCTTGCACTGGAAAGGAATATCCTTGAGAGATTATGTTAGCTTTCGAGGTTACTCTGAAGATGTTTGCACCATATTTGGGGGTGCTTCATGAGATTTGGGGTACATGGTGTATGATTGGCCCCTAGATGGTCTATGATGGATTTTCACATTGGTGATGGCTTACTTAGTTGTTGCTTGACCTTAGTTGGGTACTTGCATGACATTCTTCATTAGGGCATTAAAGATCTTCAAACAACTTGGTGACATTCAACATGTTGTCCACATGAAGGTTGCTTGCTTGTAGAATGCCCTACATTGGAGGAGGAACATTTGTCATTCAGGAGGAGGGCGTTGAGTCCTAGACAGCATCGAGTAGCTTGGATGCTTACATGGAGGCATGGAGTTGACTTGGTGATGCTTGGGTTTTAACAATGTTTGTGCAAGGGGAGTGGACCCAGTGGAGCACTTGGCTTAGGAGGAGTGTTGGAGTCCTTGGAGGCTTGAAGGAGGAGCATTGGACACATCTGATGGAGCACCCTTGCATTGAAGCCTTGCTTATGTACGACATCACCATGGAGCTTGACATGTGTACCCTTGGAGTATAGTGTTTGACATGTGAGCTTACTTGTGGTTTCGTAGGTTGCTTGTAATTGTTTAGGCCAACATATGTCTTGTTGGCTTGCCTTACCTCTCACATAAAGAGGAAGGAGAGAATCATTTCATCATTCCAATTCTTGATTACTCTTGTGTTAGAGATGTGACTAAGAGGAGCACACTAGTCTCTCTCTCTCCTAGATCTTCATCTTTGCACTTTGACTACTAAGGTTAGGGTTTCATCTCTTGGATACATTGGAGCTAGGTTTTTGTGATTAAACCCTAGGTTGTACTAGTTGAAGTGGAGAAGAATAGGAGACATCTTGCCAAGGAGGCTTACCAACGTTGATGCTAGCTTGTGGAGTATCATTGGTGGAGCTAGGGTTTTCTTGGTTTTCCCTAACTAGGGTTTGGAAAGCTAGAAGATTGTACTAGTCTTGAAATGAGGCTATGGTATGTGTTAATTTATCCAGAGATCACTACTCCCTCTGGATGCCCTAAGATCTCAAGCGGTTTGAGTCTCTATAAATCAAAAATTGCAATAATGACTTAAGATACAAACACTATATATCTCTTAACACTTTCACAATGAAAATACACAGCAATCACACAATAACTCAGGATGTACCCTGGAAACCCCAAACAGGGAAAACCAACAATTTGTGGGGCTATCTTCTATCTCAAGCCCAAAGCAAAGTAAGTAGAAGATGAATACATACAAATACTTCAGATGAAACAACTGAACCTGACGGGTATCAACAACCCTAGATCTACATGCAAAGTCAATCTCTAACTGTCAATACAGATCTGAATCTCTACAAGTCAATCTCTATTTCTACTATCTCTCTCACTCCACAGCTCTGATCTGCTCTGCCAAAAAAGAAGGCCAACTGTCTAGATCTGAAGAATGTGCCCCTCTCTCTGCGTGGAAAAGTGTGCCCTCCTCCAACTGTCGAAAACTCGTACTAAATCAGATCTTAACAGATATGAGCTCTGATCGTCACAGGTCTTCCTCAATCATTGAGGAAGGCCTACTTTGAAAGTCTCAGCATCTCAATCGGCCAATCAGATGCACAACGAGCTTCTCTCCTCAGAAAGAGCACCCCTCCTCCTCTGAAAGTCGCCCAACCTCCAATCACTGAAGAAACCTCACTAATGAGCTCTCTCTGCTCACAGTATCGGGTAGCCAAGTGCCTCTGATCAAGTGAGGTCTGATCTAGCTCATATTCCCTCACACTCCCTACTGCAGAAGCTCCTCTCTCTCTAAGAAAGTCGCCCTCTACATGCACAATGTGGCCTCCTGACTTTGACTGATCTCTCTCTAACTAGTCTGTTGAGTAACCTTTACCGGTGACCTTCTGCCTCCTTATATCATCTCATTGATCAATTAGGTTTACCAAAAACCTAATATCGATGCATGCAAAAAGTCACTTTTGCATGCATTTTTAATTAACAGCTGTACACGCAAAACTCATGCATGCATGAGGCAAAACACTCTGGAAGGTCTGCATGCATCCATTGCTGGATTCATGCCACTAGGTAGAGTGCATCTCACCCTCTACTCCATCCTGATGCCTATATTGCAAATGTACCTCCACGCAAGGCATCTGAATCATGGAGGACATCCCGAGATACCACTATCTCTAACACTCCCTCTTATCGAGGGAAGTCCAACCACTGATGCATGGATACAAGAAGTCCCCTGCTGCTGACACTGACCCAACTGTCATGCCTGTCAATGCTGCCCTCTAACCTGTAGTACCTTGATCTAAATCCATCAATGTGGCTCCAGAAGAAGCCTCCTGATCAATCACAGTCTCTGTCACTGAACTTTGATCTCGACTCCCTCTGAACCTTGGTTGTAGCCAATCACCTAATCCGCCATCAAGCGGATCTACTGCCCTGTAGGAGATCTCCCTCTATCTTTGAGTTGACTCGACTCTCTCCTGAGCTAAGTCCATCTCAGTCATCTCATACCAACTCAGTCTCTGGCTAGTACCTATATGAGCATCATGCTTATCCATCTAATCCGAGTCCAAAGACTCACTCCCCTGTGTCTCATCAACTGCATGAGCATCTCGCTCATCCATCGGATAAAAGGAATCACTCCTCTAATCCTCATCATCGTAGTGAGCATCTTGCTCACCCATCTACTGAGAGGACTCACTCCTCTTAGCACCTTCCTTACTGTGAGCATCTCGCTCTCTATCCTCCTCTAACTCTGATGAGGATGCACTCAACCAACCTAATGTGCCAGATGTGGGTTGTCCCCGAACCAAGTACTCACTGTCGATCCTATGACCCATTAAGACTGGATCAACTCCCTCTGGATAAGTGAATATTAGATCCCTCTACAACACCACTAAGTAACCAGCAGCACCCAATGCTGTCACTGAGAGTATACTCCCTCTCAATTCGGGAATGTACAGTAAGTACTCCTGATACCTCTAGGAGTTCCCCAAAATCTAGGAGAAAACGTACTCTACCCACTCCTGTGACCAAGTGATCAGACCCCTGCACATCTCGAATCATCTGCATAGGTGTGCGCTCAAGAACGAGGAATGCATCTCGCATCCCGGTCATGTGACTGCACTGCTTGAAGTCAACCCTCCATCTCTCATCATCCTAAATCTTTGGCTGACTGCTATCATGCCCTGACACAAATGAGGCAAGTGAGAACTCCCTTTCAAACCTACAGGTAAACTCATCCACCTCCTCTACTGTTGCCACCTACTCATCATTTGCCTGCTTATTCTTCTTCCTAAGCGAGCATTGTCCCACATAGTGTCCATACTCATTGCAGGCAAAGCACTTGATCTTGCTTAGATCCTTCTTTTGTTTGAACAGTTGCTTTCCCTTTGGTGTAAGTGCCACATCCTCCTCCTCTGGAATGGCAGAAGCTGATCCCTGAATATAACCCCTCCAGATCTCTTCTTGGGTGAAATCATCCCACAAACGATCCCACTTGCGAAGGTTCTCTCTGGCAATAATGGATTGGACAAATACTGCCCATGGCATGGTCACGCCATTCAGGGCTTGTTGAACTAACTCATTGTCCTCAACCTTCTCACCCACTGCTCCCAACTCATCTCTTACCTAAGTGATTTTGGTAAGATATATGGACATGCTCTCATCCTTACCCATCTTTATACTTCTCAGTTTCTCTCTGAGTACCATCTTTCTGTTAGCATTAGAACTCTGGTACAAATTTGTTAAGGCATCCCACATCTCATGTACTTTGTCTTTAGCTGAGATATGTGGGATCACATGATCCCTTGACAGCATCAAGGAGCATCCTCTGGGATTTTATGTTCTTCTTTTCTTAAGCTGCTTTGGCAGTTGCATCTATCGGTACAGTAATTGGGTTTGTATCAGTGCTCTCCACTACATCCCACAGTTCACTCTCTTTCAGAAGCAGCACAATCCGTGCCTTCCATGCATTGAAGTTTGAAACCCCATACAGCCTATCCTCTACTCTCAAACTGATAGCCATAACCTCTGATCTGACTGAGAACTGAAACAACCGAAACCAAGACACTCTCTAGATCACAGATCTAGCCTCTCCTCGCACAAATCTGATAGATCTATCTCAGATCTATCCACAAAAAAACACAAATCTAATAGAACTGACCTCTACAACCGCAAATCTGAGCTATGCTCTTCAGATCTGGTTGATCTGGTCTCTATCAATCTGGTCTGAATGCCAAACTGAGTCACCACACAGATCTGGTATGCAGCACGCAAATCTGAGTGTGATTGCTCTCCCTGACCCTTACCAGGGCTTTGATACCATGTTAATTTATCCTGAGATCACTACTCCCTCTGGATGCCTTGAGATCTCAAGCGGTTTGAGTCTCTATAAATCAAAAATGCAATAATGACTTAAGATACAAATATTATAGATCTCTGAACACTTTCACAATGAAAATACACAGCAATCACACAATAACTCAAGATGTACCCTGGAAACTCCAAACGGGGAAAACCAGCAATCTGTGGAGATATCTTTTATCTCGAGCCCAAAGCAAAGTAAGTAGAAGATGAATACATACAAATACTTCAGATGAAACAACTGAACCTAGCGGGTATCAACAACCCTAGATCTGCACGCAAAGACTAATGCATGCATTGGGGAAATGTGCCCTAACTGTCAATACGGATCTGAATCTCTGCAAGTCAATCTCTATCTGAACTATCTCTCTCACTCCATAGCTTTGATCTGCTCTGCCAAAGAAGAAGGGCAACTGTCTAGATCTAAAAAATGTGCCCCTCTCTCTGCATGGAAAAGTGCACCCTCCTCCAACTGCAGGAAACTCATACTGAATCATATATGAGCTCTGATCGTCACAGATCTTCCTCAATCACTGAGGAAGGCCTACTCTAAAAGTCGCAACTGCTCAATCGGTCAACCGGATGCACAATGAGCTTCTCTCCTCAGAAAGTGCGCCCCTCCTCCTCGGAAAGTCGCCCAACCTCCAATCACTGAAGAAACCTCACTGATGAGCTCTCTCTGCTCACAATATCTACCAGCCAAGTACCTCCGATCAAGTGAGGTCTGATCCATCTCAGATCCCCTCACACTCCCTACTGCAGAAGCTCCTCTCTCTCTCAGAAAGTCACCCTCTACATGCACAATGCGCCCTCCTGACTCTGATTGATCTCTCTCTGACTAGTCTGTTGAGTAACCTTTACCGGTGACCTTCTGCATCCTTATATCATCTCACTGATCAATTATGTTTACCAAAAACCTAATATCAGTGCATGCAAAAAGTCACTTTTGCATGCATTTTTAATTAACAGTTGTACATGCAAAACTCATGCATGCATGAGGCAAAACACTCTGAAAGGTCCGCATGCATCCACTGCTGGATTCATGCCACTAAGTAGAGTGCATCTCATCCTCTACTCCATCCCGATGTCTATACAGCAAATGTACCTCCATGCAAGGCATCTGCATCATGGAGGACATCCCGAGATACCACTATCTCTAACAGTATGTACATGAACTTCATCTACATACCATCTTTAGACATACCATAGCCATAGCCTCATTTCAAGTTCATGTACATACCATAGCCTCATTTCAAGACTAGTACAATCTTCTAGCTTTCCAAACCCTAGCTAGGGAAAACCAAGAAAACCCTATATTTATATATATATATGAAATTTCCAGCTATCCAAAATTCTCTATTGCAGATTTGATTTTCAACCATCTATTTCTTCATGGTTTGATCATTTCCAGCACTAGTATGTCTTGCTGACTTGGTATAAGTTAAGGGTGAAATTGTTAAGTGATTTAACATTAATATTGAAGAAGATAGGGTAGATTTACAGCTGTCATAAAGTGAATTTCAGATCTGTTTTATGCATGTTAAGATTTCCCTATAGGGTTGAAACTTGTTGGCACACTTTGGTATCTTTTCTCTTGGATTGCCCTGTTGATAGGGATTGTTAAGAGGTGAAATATTGTCCTTTGTTGATGCTGTTTTGTTTATATTTCATAACAGCCCTAAGGCTGAAAATTCACAGGATTAAGAACCAAGAAACCTCCAGGAAAGAAGTGAAATTTTCTAAGTTGCATTAATTGCCTTACTCCAAAACATTTCTACACAGTGGAGCAAAGAAAGGGATGATCTTCCCTGCACTATGAAATAGAAGAAAGTGCCAGGGCTGATTTATGGCTTGGATGAGGCCCTAAAGTGCTCAATGGTGGGCAAATTGGCTTTGAAATTGGATAAATAGGTTGAGCTGAGTGAGATTAGAGCCCTGTGGGAGCTTCCTTTGTCCCAGTCGTATCATGGTCTGGCTTGGGGGTGGAATCCATAGCCAATTCCTACAGTTGGATAGTGAATCGCTCCTTGGCAATCAATTTGGTGGACCTCACTTGAAAACAGATAAATATTCATGATCAACATTATGTGGAATGCTAATGTTTACATTCTGTTTTGATAATGGGTAAAGAATTAAATCAAAATATGCATGTTAATTCCGTTGTTAATTGGTAGTGCATATGAATTTGTTTATATTGTTGTTGTTCGAATTTGACTTAACAAGATAAATAGCAGAAGTTTGAATTTGTATTTAACAGCCTAACAGTTGGTTAATTAAAGAAAGAATTTAGTATGGAGGGCCCTTGGGGCCCCGATATCCAAGGGAGGCATCTGGGTGAGAGATCGTTATCAGAGTTTGGTTTTCAGCACTAGGCCAGTATGGGCAGATAATGTGAATTTTATGATGAAATTTACAATTGCATGCCAACTATTTGACAGAATACCTCAATGAAAATGTGTTAATTTTGTCAATTCAAATGCTCATGGTGATGAGATAATGGTGGGGAATCACCAACAGGGTTATATTTTAACCCTGTGAATTGGTCTAATGAAGTGGATCCAGTCTGAAATCATTAGGTTCACAATTCAAACAACATGAATGAGCAAAAATTACAGCGCTGGTGTTGTTATGGACCAGAAATGTGAGTTGTACAAGGGAAGGTATAATAGCATGCGAACTAATGGACAACAAGGAATTTGAAGGGCCAGCCTTAGTCAAGAATGGCCAAAAAGAATTTGAAGTGGATTGACCTGAAATAAGGACCTTCCCCTTAAATTTGGCAGAAGTAAAAAGGTGTGGGGGAGGCCAAGTTCGAATGAGGCTTGAAGCCAATGTTTGAAAGAGGGCCAAAGTGGAAGCTCAAAAGAGGCCCAAAACCAAGGTTTGAAAGAAGGCTGAAGTTTAGAAGTGGACCTAAGTTCAAAAACGCCCAAAACTTGCAAAGTAGACCGAAGGCCGATCTTTCAAAATAACCAATGGGCATTATTCAAAATTGCCTAAAGTGTGAAGGAGGCCCAATGGTTGAGAATGAGCATAATTTCGAAAAAGAGCCAAAGTGAAGAATAACACAAGGTTCAAAAATTGGCCAATGGTAAAAGGGATGGGGGTGTCAATGTTTGAAGGAGGCCAATCTTTTGAAAGTGGGCTGATGGCTAAAGTTTGAGAGGAGGACCAATAGCCTAACCTTCAAAATACCCCAACAGTTGAAATGTTGAAAGGGGCTGATGTTTTGAAATCGCTCGATATTCAAAATTAAACCAATGGGCCAATGTGCAAGTGGTTGATGATCGATGTTTGAAGGAAGCCCAATCTTTCAAAAGGAACCGAGGGCCCAGCATTTGAAAAGGGTTGGATGTTGGAAAGGTGCCCGAAGTCTAGTAAGGGGCCAAAATTCAAAACTGCCCTAAAGTTCAAAAGCTTCCCAAAATACAAATATGGTCCAATGGCTCAAAGTTTACAAGAGGACGATGGCCCAAAGCTCCAAAATTGAAGGTTAATTGCAAAGGGATCCAATGGCCCGCTGTTTCGAAGTGGTATAAAGTGTAGAGAGGGATTGATGCTTCAAAAGAGTAATTGTTGACAGAGGGTCAAATGCTCAACAGTAATCTGATATTTGGGAAGATGGCGATGGCTTCATGGAATGGGAGATGATTTCTTCATACAAAAGACTCAAAGAGGCATTCAAACCCCACCAGCAAATGAACGCTTGTCATCTGGCAGAAAATTTACAGTTACAAAAAAGTCATTTGGAACCCAAACCTTATTTTGGCCAGGACTTAAGCATACAAACTTGAAAAGAGCTGAAATTTCAGGTGGAAATCCACAGTGACAATGTTTACAAAAATGTCCTTAAGCACGGGTTTGCAGATTCAGCACCAAATTCCCAAAAGGTTGAAAAATGAAGTTTTTGAAGGGGCGAGACAATGCTTTCTGTCAACAGTTCTATTCATAATTAAAGTTGGATAGAAAGGGCTATGGCAGGCATGAGAAAAAACAGAAAATTGTTTGGGCAGATTACAAGGTATTTTGAATGAAATTGACGAAATGGAGCCAAATCCACTATTCTAGGACACTTTTTGGCAGTGTTCAAAATTGTATATGAATTAAAGGTGACCTAATACGTAAATCTGGAAAATTCATGATTCATCCAAGTCAGCATTTCATCTCCTCAGTAATTTGGATAATTTTGTCCCACTGAAAATTTCACAAACCTTTACGATTTGAAAGACAGCAATTTCGCCAAATTTTATGACAATGGACAAACTGCCAAAAGAGGCAAGTTGTTACATTCAAAAGGATGCAAAAGCTCACTAGAACAATTAATTGCCAAGTTAAAATTTGCTGGGTGTTCATGAATGAGGATACTATCAATGTTCGATATAAAAGTTTTTCCAGTTTTTGCCCAAGTTTCTTCCTCTAGTTATGGAAGATGATTTTTGACATTGATTTGCAATAGCATAAGTGCAAAAAATGGGCAAGTTGTGAGATTTTGGGTGTAACTTCCAATTTAGGATGGGACAATAGTACACGTTAGAAATCTATTTAGAGAACAGAACAAAAGACTCACATTTTGGAAATGTTCTAGTTACTCTAAAATATTTGCAAAGCATAGTATTCAAGCTTGATTTAACAAGGCAAACTGTCAATGTCAGTGAGCTCTGAAGTATCTTAAACTTGTGGAACGAGGTCTACGATGAAGTATGAGCATACCAAGTCCAAAAATGATTGAGGTTGACTGTATATATGGTGCCTGCACAATGATGTGGGGGCACAATTGGCTGAGCTAGAGCATGGTAATCTAAGGTGCTTTTCGGCCAACAAGTTGAATATTGGACTGAGGATGGCTAGGTGTACCTAGCATATTTGATTTGAAGGTCAAGCATGACAAGGGAAAGGGACCAAGATTGTTGGAGCCTTTAGCAAGAAATGCACACAATACATTATTGCAATCATCATAAAAAACTCTAATTGTAGAGAAGAGTCGTGAATGCTCTTGGTTATAAAAAACCTTACCTTTGGGGATGGGAGTTTGGAAACAAGACAACAAGCTAGGGAAGAAGTGCACATCCATCAAATTGTTTAACTTTGCTACTTCAAGAACGGAAGTGAAAGAACACTGTGTTCACTTGAGGTTACAACCAATGATGGACCAACAGGATGGCCAACAAACAATGAAAACATGCCATGTATGTCATGGATGAACATCTTAGTAGAAGATGTATATGTTTTCAAAAAGGTTGCAGAACATGATGAGAATCATGACTTCTCATGACGGTGAATGCACCATTGAAAGCCAAGTATGCAGTGGGATGGTCGAGAAGTGAACCAACAACTTATGTGTAAAGAATGTGAAGTGAATAGTCAACTTCACCTTCACTAGGAAGCAACCAATGATGAAAGACAAGGTTATGCTTGAGTTGGGACTGGTAGATGAAAGGTAGTGTAAGATGTCAAGGATCATATGGAATCTGAAAGCATCTCAAGATGATATGAAAGCTACAAGTTCCAAGGAATGGAGTAGCGCCAAGAGCTAGGTATGGCTAGTACTACAATTATCACCTTCGCTTTTATTTTGGTTTTAAGCTATGTGTTGCCTGAAGTAGCAAATATATTTGTGTATATGAATTTTGTACTGCTACTTAGGTGAGAAAATTACAGTTGATGCTATTGTTTGTGACCGGTAGTATGTCTATAATATCTCATGGTAATCATATGTCTATGATGCAGCTGAGATGATGGCTATGTCTAGTGAGGGCAATGATGACTACTGTTACACGGTACTAGTACCTCCTCACTTTCAGATAGTCTGCCCAAGGAGAGGGGTCGCATTTTTTTTCAGGGCCATGATGGGGGTAATGTCCGCACTTGTTGAGAGGTGGTTATGGCCGGACCTTTTGATCCTTCCTTTTGGAGTACTATGGCTTAGTGGCATTGTTGACTACCTCATTTTGGGGCTTGTAGCCCTGAGGTTGGTGTCTGGGGCTCCTAAGGGTAGGTCACTGGGTCATATGACCCCCTATTTGTTTTCCACACAAGTGACAGTGTTTCAGCTTTGAGGCACATGCCTCCTCTTTCAGTCACCCTATGCACCCATCCTGGACCCTTTCCAACAAAGCGCCCTCTCTCCTTGATGCCTTCTCAATGATGACATCATCCTTGGTCACAAGGCCCACAGGCTTATAGAGGGGGGACGTTGAGGGATTTTCAACACTGTTGGGGTTAGATGGGGCATGGCGATCCCCCCTGCTCACTCCACCTTCTGGAGTGAAGCCAATTGTTCAGTTTTAGTTATTTTTATCAGTTTTGGTCACCTAGGGGGAAAATACCCTAGGTAGCCACCTTTTAGACTATTTTATATTATTTCATGTTATATTTTTACATTGACATTATATTTGGCCTATCGGCCTGGTTATTTTGTAAAAGTGAGTTGAGAACACTATAAATAAAACTCCTCAATTCATTTGTAAATCATAACTCAAAGGAGAAATTACATAATGTTCCTCTTTTACCCTAGATAATCTATTGGAAAGTGATGCACACCTCTTGGAGTAGCTTCTTCTTGGCTTGTGGATAAATTTTGGATGTGTTTCTATGGTCTTGCTCATGCATGGTGGATGCTAAGAATTGTTGGAATAACACAAAGCTCAAATAAGTCTTGTTTTGGCCTTGCTTGGTGAAGGTAGGTGAGTTTCTTGCTTCTTGATGATTAAATGGTGGCCTTAGAGCTGCATTTTGTTTTATTTAAACCTTCTTGTTTACCTTCTATCTTCTTTGCATGGTGGAAAACGCTCCCTAGAGGAGGTTTTCCCTAGTTTGGCCTTGGATCTCTAATTTTGCCCTAGATTAGGCTCCTATAACGAACCCTAGAGGTTGTTGTAGGAAGCCCTAGTTTAGAAGTCAAAGAGAAATTTACTTCAAGAGGGAGGTTGGTCACCCCTCCTCTAGGCCTAGGGTTTAGGGTTTCATCCATTAAAACCCTAGTTATCAACTTCTATCAAATTTACTTTGCATTTGCATGTGTAATTTTGCATTTTCATGGTAGATTTAGGGTTAGAATTAGGTCTGCAATTTTATGTCTGAAACCCTAAAAAAACAAAAAATTAAAATTTTCAAATTTTTGGCCTCCCTAAAATTTCGACCCTCTCTCCCACAAATTTGGCCTGTCTATTTATCCCTAAAAACCCTAGGACGAAATTCGTAGGAGCCTTAAAATATCAAAATTCTTTAAAAACCCAAAAATATTATTTGTTTGCAAAATTTCCAGCCACTTAGGGCTACGGCCTCCTCCTCTCATCTCCCTAGGCCTCACGGCCTACTTCTCCCTCTCCTTGCTTTGCTGCCCACTCAAGACCTTACCATCTCTTTTCTGCCTTATTTTCCAACCTTTTTCAGAATTCATCTCAGGACTGTCATCAAGACAGCCTGTACACGCCATTGTTGTACCTAAACCTGCCACATAAGCACACAAAAATAGCATCAACAGGGTCAGGAAAGAAACCTTAAATTACTGTTTGGTGAATATTTGGCAAATGGACTGTTTTTATGACTATTTACATGCTACAAGGAGGTGTATATCAGGCTTGATCTATAAATTTAAAGTGCTTAAATAGCTATAGGACTGTCTTAATTAGTACTGAATTGATCCATTGGAAATACCCAAAGTATATTCAATATTCAGTGGATGAAGTTTTGCCTACAATATTGGTTGATTATTATTGTTTGAGCATCTTAATTGTTTCATAATCACTGGATAAATCTTTGTTTAACTACTTCTCAAGATCACTGCATTGGTGAATTATTACTGTTGAATGAAAGGGTTACTATTGGTTTGAAGGTTAAATCTAATACTACAAGAGAACTGTTAATACAGGACTGATTTCATTTATTGATTTTTCATAAGTATCCTGTGATATTTTGTGCCTAATATATGCAATTGATTGATCACATATTATCTCTGATTGATCCACATTGGTGAATGCTTAAGTATCTATTTCATTTATCTTTCCATTAAAGGCACTGTTCACTAACACAAATTGCAGAGGAAGATCTAGAGTTTGGTGGCTCAGTGTTTACAGGTGTTCTATAAGGGCTCTCCCCTTGGAGGTTACAACACTCCGAAGAAGTTGAGGATTTGTGATTGAGGTGACATTGGGTCATAAGTCCGTGCATGTGCTTATTGCACACTAGCCCTGCTAGTTTTCCCGGTAACAACTACTATAAGCTTGAAAGCACATAGATGATGCTACCATGGTAACAATGGAACCTTGTGCAATGCCCTAATTTCCTTGAGCTAATGATTACTTTAAGTTGCCACCGGGACGCCCTAGCAGTAAATCCCTACAAGTCTACACTCTTCTTGCATGTGAAAACCTTGGTAAATAATGGATCACCCGAGTTATTGTTTAGCAAAGAAGGGGATGCTTGAGCCCGTAAGGGTGAGTGGTTGCAAGGAAGATGAGACGAATGAATATGTTGTATAAGATTCATGGTGTTGTGTCAAAGAAGACAATAAGCTAAATCTCACTCATGGCCACGATGTGAAGCGAACTTATATTTTTACAGATAAGCATTAGGCTGCAATTGCATATTGTATCTTGTATTGTGAATATGTGCTTCAATTAAGAATTTGAAATTTATGGGAATGGAATAATTGTTGCATTGAAGTGGCTATGACATGCATACTTTCCTTTGATAATTGCATATGTTGAAATGCTAAGGCCTTGGAAGCATCCCAACACAACGAAAAAAATTGTTGAACATTAGTGTTCAAAATAGCCAGCAAAGACATATTTGCAATGAAGAGGATAGCATGTAGCTAAATAATGAAGACATGGTCTCGTTATCGAAAAGAAAGGTCACTGAGGATGGTGTTATTCAAGGGGAAGAGAAATGCAATATTTTGGTTTCAACACCTAAATTGTAATATGTTAATCACGTATTATTCAAATGATGACATTACGTAGTGTTACCGGATGAACTAGCAGGGCTAGTATCCGATGAACAAATGTACGGAGAATGTAACCACTGTCAACTTAGTCACTCCTCCAACTGCTTTGGAGAGTCAGAACCTCCAAGGGGAGAGCCCTTCAATGATCTGCAAACACTAAGGACAACAGAAGCTATGTCTTCTAGAAGACCAAATTAGAGACCAGTGCCTTGATCAATATGATTTTACAAATGAAGAAGACATACTATTCAGTTTAGTGTGTGTAGATGCTAGTGATGTAATGTATTAGTGAGAGAATTCAGCCCAATGATGTAAATAATTAGCAATAATAACACTTTAGTTTAAGAGAGATCATCCACCAATTGACAAGCATTACATGTAAGCATATATAAGCGATCATTCAATAATGAATAACATCAACATAGATCATCCAGAGAGTGTAATCACCAATTACTACTAACTCATATAAGGCTGATATGATATGATGTCACAATTGATACAGTATAATGGCAGTGTGATGACAGTTGTATGTATTAATGGCAAGTTAAGTGCAATGCATGTAACAAAAGTGTCCAAGTAGCCAACGTTACTAGTAGCACTACAACACTTAAGCACTTTTTATGACAAACAAATAGAAGCAATTTCCAGACTGTAAATGAGAGTACTAACAACATATAGCAGTCACTTCAGTAGTAACTTACAACAACAGTAAAGATATCTTGAGATAGGTAAATGATGTGAACCAATAACATTCCAATTCTAACTACTTCATTCATGCACTAGTCACAAGTTTTCAAACTGTTTATAAGTATTTTCAGAACTCAAATTATCACAGTATGACAGCCTTTAATGCAATAACAAAATGTTATGGAGGATGACCTTGTTTGTGCTTATTTGTGCAGGTATTAAGGCATGAAAAGAGAGCTGTAAAATGGTGGCAGTCTGCTGTCCTAGCAGACTTGTAAGCAGCAGAAAGGAGGTCAAGGAGGAAAGGAAAAGGGATGAGGAAAAAGAAAGAAGGAAGAAGAAAGGAGAGAAAAGGAGAGGAGGAAGGGAAGGAGAAAATGGAGAAGGAAGGGGTTGAGGAGGAAGAGGAGAATAGATGGAAAGGGGAGGAGTGAAGTGGAGAAAAGGTAAGGCGAAGGTCTAGGGAGACAAAAGAAAGGAGGGCGAGCTCAAATGAGGGTAGAGCGAACACTAGGAAGAAGGATAGAAGAGGTCGCTAGGGTATGTTAGGACTGAAACTAGGGTTAGGTTTCAGAATTTAGGGTTTTTCTAATTATGTACAAAATCAGAAATAAAAATCTAATTACAAAAAAATGCAAAATTTAACCTAAAAATAATATTTACATGTGTACAATTAGGGTTTTTAGGATTATGTTTTTTATGTTTTTAGGGCTTCTTAAAATTTCACCCTAGGGTTTTTAGGGCTAAATAAGGCAAGGCGAAATTGTAGGAAAGAGGGCCGAAATTTTAGAAAGGCCAAAAAATCGAAAAAATAATAATAATTTTTTTTATTTTATAGGGTTTTTAACATAAATTGCAGACCTAATTACAAAGTATACAAGCAAATTAACCTAAAATTAATATTTACAAAAATACAAACTAGGGTTTTAGGCAATGTTTTAAAAACCGGAACCAGGAATCAAACCGGTCAAGGGTCAACTCGGACCGGAACCGGCAATCAAACCGGTCAGGGGTCAACTCGGACCGGAACCGGAACCAGTAATGAACCGGACTATTAAAAAATACAAAACAAATTACAATTTTAATCATAAAAATTATATTTAACATTCCAAGCTATATTTCAAAGCATTAGACACATAATATGTATATTTGAAACCATTAGACACATAATATGTAAAGTCTACTCATATAAACTTTCAAATTTTCAATATGATAGAAAAAAGTGCACATCACAATCTTGAATGCATCTTGTATTTAGGACCTAGAAAGGATAAAAAACCATAGGTATTCCAAATATTTTCACTAAATAAAGACATACACATCACACATACATCCACAAATCCATGACTTTGATAGCAATAATACCAACCAGTAAACATTCTCGCTGTTGAGTTAATGTTTTAAATTTCATAGGCTGTAAGGTAATTTTTAATGTAAACTTCTTGCTTGGGATATATCATTAATATCATAGGAATTCATACTATATGAGTTTTTTAATGTAAAAATTGAAAAACCCCAATTCTGGGCCTGCGGACGTGTTTTTAAGCTGGCCGACCGGTTTGGTAATGAACCAGTCCGGTTAGGTCCGGTTAGGGCCGGTTTGGTAATGAACCGGTCCGGTTAGGTCCAGTTCATTACCAAAACGGACCCCCAGTCCGAGTTGACCGCCGGTTCGGTGCTCCATTTCCTTTGGCCAATCAAACCGGCCAGTTCCGGTTCGAACCGGATCGGTTTTTAGAACATTGGTTTTAGGTGAAAAAGATAAACCAACTTAGGGTTTTAATGGATGTTACCTCAAACCCTAGCCTTAGAGGAAGGTGACCAGCCTTCCTCTTGGAGGTGATTCTCCTTGTCAACTAGGTTAGGGCTTCTTGAAACAACCTTTAGGATTGGTTTCAAGAGCCTAAACTAGGGCAAAGTTGGAGCTCCAAGGCCAAACTTTGTAAAAAACTCTTGGGAGCGTTTTAACTATGCAATGAGGATAGAAAGGCAGGCAAAATCCCTATCCAAAGAGAATGTAGCCCTAGGGCTACCATTCAATCATTCAAGATGCAAAATTTACCTACCATTCATCAAACAAACCTTAAAAATGTAAAGACTTACTTGAGCATGAGTTATTCCAACCATTCTAACATCCACAAAGCACTAGCAAGACAAAGAAAGCATCCAACTTCATCCAAGAGCAAGAAAAATCATCCCTCCAAGAGGTGCACATCACTTCATAAGGCCCTTCTAGGGTAAAGGAGTAGCATAATGAATTTTTATCCCATAAGTTGTGTGTTAGAAATGAAGTGAGGAGACTTTAGAATAATGAATTTTTAACATATGTTCTCACACTCACTTTTACAAAATAACCAAGCCTACATGCCTTAAAATGTCAATTTAAAATTATAACATGTCAACTTAAAATTATAACATAAAATAATCAAATATGTGGGTAACTTGGGGCATTTTCCCAAGAGTTCACCCGAAAATGTCTAAAATAGCTAAAACTGAGCACAATACTCCAAAATGAAGGTTGGAGTAGGCAGGAGGGATGTCATACCCCATCTAACCTCAATAGTGCTAATAATCCCTCAACACCCCCCCAGAACATGTAGTTCAGCCTGGTGAGGATGATGACGTCATCTCTCGAATAGGCCCAAGGAGAGAGGCCACTAGGCTACAGAGGGACCAGGAGGGTGCTTGAGGTGACCTGGAAAAGAGGCAAGAGCCTCACAGCTGAAGGAATTGTCCCCGGAGTATTGAAACAAGTGGGGGGTCATGTGACCCAGTGACCCACCCCTAGGAGCCCTGGACACCAACCTTGGGGCTACAAGTCCTATAATGAGGCAGTCAGCAATGCCACTAATCCATAGTACTCCTAAGAGAAGGATCAAAGGGTCTAGCCATAACCTCCACTCAAAAAAATGTTGGACAACACCCCTCCTGGTCTGAAAAAAATGACCCTCACTCCCTGGGGACATATCTAAAGCTGCGTTGGTATTGGTACCAGGTAACACATAGCAGGACTCCAACCATGTTAGCTAAGTTAAATGACCCAATGTATCAATAATGTAATTGTATTGTAAACATTCCTAATACAGAGCTCAAGGCAAAGGCCCAACTAGCAAATATGTATGAGGCTCCATTGTGGGCTTGGATTATGGTGTGATATTTATGTTTTCCATGGTGTGTTGTCGTATGAAAAAAAAAGTTAAAAGGAATATACATAATAATGTAAGATCCACCAAAAAGGGTTGCTTGAGAAGCAGCAAGGGGGCCATGAGACCACGAAGGGAAAAGGAAAGGGGGTGCATGGGTGATATGACTTGACACTTGTACTTTGAAGTACAGCCTTCCTTGCCAATGCTTCCTTGCAAAAATTTCCCATCAATCTTTGACTTGGGTGATCCTTTGGAAAATTCCCCATGCTTCTTGGGAAAAGGCACACTTGTTTGATACAAACTTTTCATGCAAAACCCATTATTCACTCTCGTGCATGGTTCATTCTTACACTCCCCCCCATTCAAAGTGGGAGCATTCCTCTATCATGAGCATTCTCCATTCTCTCATTCAAATGTTTTTCTTCTCCCCATTCATGGAGGAACTTCTGTGAAACCACGGTTGTTGTGCCTATCATTGGTGAGAGAACCCCATGGAATTACAGCGAGTAAGAACCTGTGGAAATGGGGGATTTAGTGTTGAGAATTCAAAGAGGAAATGGGATGGTTTTGAGGGTAAAAACATGAGTGGAATGTCCCCAACAATTGTAGCAAATACCACAAATCTACAACCCTATTTATGTCGCCTATTACAACTTGATTTAACACTTGAGAGGAAAAGTCCCAATCCACTAGTGCTATCAAGGAGAAACTTCGAAAGAAACCACCACTGTCACCTCAATGCTAACTTCCCTCACTTTTGAACAACTTTCAAAGTCAAGGATGGCTTCCTTAAGGTTGATTACATGTGGATCTATTGAAGAGAGCTAGGGAATTGAATGTAACTTAGTTAAAAGTGTGTGGTTAGACCAAAGTTGATTTCCCCAAATAGTGCTTGAACATGTAAGATTAAAAGTGCCAAATAAATCAAACACTTAACTAGAAATACTTAAAGATATCATTTGAATAAAAACCATGAACATTAAGATCATCAATTATGGAAATTAAAAGATAACTTGCAAAAAATAACTCACAATAAATCAATGACACATATGGTTAAACAATGGGTTCATTTACTGCAAATAGAAAAATATCCAAAACTGAAATTAGAAGTGGAATAAGTTGCCCAATTAATGCTTTAGATTGTATGATGTTATGGCCCAAAGTGAGGCCTTGCTTGAGAAGAGTTTTTGAAGCAACGTGTCACTCAAGGTGTTAGATTAATTAGATGAAATTCCAAAGTTCTTGAAGTGATGAGAATCATTTCTCCAAATGTGGAATTGAATCATGATTTAATACCAATGTTTTAATTAGAAGTTTCAACAACAAAATCCCAATTATCCATGATTAAGTTGTACAAACACATGAAAAACATCCCAAGAGTTGTGCAAGAGAAAAGTATAGCAAGAGATATCAAATTGCACAAGTAATTTCCAGATTTAGAGTGAACCACTTAGCTAATATAGTTGTGCTTAATAGAACATGAAACTGTGATCCAAATTTAACCAAGTGACACTAAAACTGCTTTGTCTTTAGGATGTGATTAACCAAGTGACACTCAAACTGCTTTGTCTTTAGGATGTGATTGACGTTAAGTACTAAAGCAAAATAACTCAGAAATTTCCAGAATTCAGTAAATAGTAAAGAACAGAAATTTAAACCATGGAAACTCAAAATTTCAAGATGCTAGATGCCCATAAAAATTCTAGAATTAAGTTTAGTATGTTGTTATAAATTCCAAAATTAATTAAGATGAATTATGGGGCATATAACCAATTAAATCAGCTTTAAAACATAAGTGAAAAACACAGAAATTAATGTGATTATCCTAGTATGAAACCCAAACTTAAAAATATAATTTTATGGAGTTATTAGGGTTGTTTTACTTCTGTTTTTTGCTGTTAGGAAATGAAAACAAAACAAAAATAAAACTACGGAAATCAAGCCTAAAATGATGCTAAAGCATGAGAATTTGTCTTCGCTTGATGGAGGAAGAAATCTGAAAATTATTGCAGCATTGAAGAAAACCAGATTTTACCCTAAAAATAAAAAAGGAAAATGTCTTTTTGAATTTTGGTGGTTCATGAGATGGAATGGTAGACTAGTGCTTTTGACATTTGTTCCTTGGACAAATGGAGTCCTAGAAATGGTTCTCCTTGGGAAAATGGAGTCCTAAAAATAGTTCTCCTTGGGCCTTGTTTGAGATTAGTTTGTTGGAACACCTACAAAACATGACAAATTCCCTCCAAGCCTTTGGGGTTTCATGCAAATCCTTCCAAGGAAGGGTCACCCTAAAGCACACACCTTCAATATCTAGATCCTAGCACATACCCTAGCCTATGAAAACTTAAACTTGCAATCTTCCTAAGATGACAATCACAAGCAAGCTACAAGACTAGAACATGTAATAAGTAAAGAGATTCTTCCCTACTTTATTCCAATGGAGTAAGATTACCTTCTTATGGACTAGATGTAGAAAGTTGACAACACAAGAAGATACATATTACCTCTGTTGATGTTTCTCCAGGTTGCAGCATCGGGCAACATTATGCAGACATTCTTCCAGAGGGGTCCTGAGAATTGACCAATGGCTAGTGGACGATGGCCTCGATGTAGCCTTGATTAGTCATGAGAAGTGACTAAGAGTTAATAAGGCTCGAGGTGCTTAGCCTTAATTAGTCATGAGAAGTGGATAAAAGTGAATAAGGCTAGAGGTCACATTGCATACTCTAAGAAGGAGTGCTCCGAGGAGTGATATATTCTATATTAGAGTGAGTTGACTTGTTTATTTGATAGGAGATTTCCTCCCCTTGAGAAATATACAAAGTCTAATCTAATGTTGAATTTGACATAGGCTCTAAGAAGTGTTCGGGACTTCTTAGAGTGGGGGCAAATCAACAGTAGAGCTCTATGAGTGAATAGACGTGCATGTGAGGAGTTGAACATCAATAAGGACAACTTTTCTATGATGAAGAAATAACCAAGAAGTCAAGTCAACCATTGAAGAAGTCCCAGATAGCATTAAAGAAGTTCCAAAGAAGATTGAAGACAAAAAGACAAGTCAACCTAGAAGAAAGAGCAAAATCTGCCCCAGCAAGAAGAGAAGTCAGCCCCAACAGAAATAAGACAACTCGACCCCATTAGTGAAAATCAAGTGAACTGAAGAATATAAATAAAGTGCTCACACTTTTCATTTTTACCATCATAACACAACAACATCTCTACTACAAAAGGGCACACTTTTCAAGAAGGCCTAGCAAAGGCACAAGGAGTAATTTTGGGGTTTCTTATTGTCTTTGGAAGATTTGCTACCCTTGCTAGGGTTTCTTGTGAAGAAGGGCAAACCTCTTATGTGTTAGGGTTTCTCTTCATGAATGGTATTGTACTTGAATTGGATTGATTTCTTCTAAAATTGGTTGGATTTTCTCCCTATTGGGTTTCCCAGGACAAAATTCTTGTGTCTCTTATGCATGGCAATCTTTCTATGATCCTTTGTTTCTGCTGCAATTTAAGTTGAAATTTTCAATGTGCAATTATTCAATGAAACTGTGGAATAAAATGAATGTTTGAAATCAATGTGAAATAATTGTCAAGATCTGGAAATAAGATTAAAAATTCAACACGGTATCAGAGCAGTTTTGAAAGATCGCCATTCAGCAGCTTTTTGCCCTAAGTCTGGAAACTAGGGCTTCTAAGTTTATACTCTTCCAACCCAAGTTTTGACTCGATCTTAGTGTTCTAGAGGTCGCCTTGGTAGGGCGCATCTTTCTGTGGAACCAGATTTCAGTTTTGTCAAATTTCAATTTTGACCTAATTTTTGCCAGGATTGGGGTATCTAGATTAGATTCCAGATTTCTGTCAAGATGGTAACAAGTCTCAAAGTAGAAGACAGATTGGATGATGTTGAGATTGCCGATGAACTTCAATATTCTTTTGTCTCCGCTCTTAATGGCACTATTACAAATAGTAGTGATACCTGGTCGATGGACAATGATGCTCCCATGCACATGATAGTTCAAGAAAAAGAAGGATCTTTCAAAAGTCAAATGCTTCAGTTGTCAAAAATTTGGTCACTTTGCTCATCAGTGTCCTCGGAAGAAAGGAAAAGGAAAATACAGGTGGAAGATTAGCTCTAGTTCAAGAACAAAAGAAGGATCTTTCAAAAGTTACATGCTTCAATTGTCTTACATCTGGTCACTATGCTCATCAGTGCCCTCAAAAGAAAAAGAAGGAAAGGCAACATGCATCAACAGTCGATGTTGATGAGCATCCACCACAAAAGAAGACAAAACTTGTCTGAAGATTAACACATACAAACCAACTATCACATCAAGGCACACTTCATAAAGAAGTCTTCCAAAGCTCCAGGTAGAACATAAGGGTGTTTGCAAGAATTGTGCACTTAGCAAGAATGCCAAGGGAACTTCTCAAGCAGTGATGGTAGATCCAAGAGGATCGTGGATCTAGTGCATTTAGATCAAGTTCCAAGAGTTCAAGGCTTAGGCAGAGAACTTGACAAAGAAAAAGATCAAGGTTTTGGAGGAGAGTATACCTCCAAGGACTTCAATGATTTCTGCAAGGAGGCAGGGATCAAGAGGGAGTCAACAACGAAGATAAGTATTTAAATGCTTTTAAGTAATGAGTTTTATTTATTGATATTTTGTTGATGAATAGCATAACCTTTTAATTGGTATTGGTTAACTCTTGTGGACAATTATGTCATGCATTACAGAATAGGTCCATTAACGAAGGATCGGGATCTACCCATGTTCTTATGGGCAAAGGCATCCAGTATCACAATTTATGCTCAGAATAAGAGTCCTCACTGAATATTGGGGATAAGACTCCCAAGGAAGCATTCACAGAAGTGAGTCATATCTCTTGAGTAGATGAGTGAGTCATATCTCTTGTGAATGACATGAGTGAGTCATATCTTTTGTAAGTCAAGAGTGAGTCATATCTTTTGGGTGGACAAGAGTGAGTTTTATCTCTTGTGGTGATCAATACACAGTGAGAGTCAGGAGTCTGAAATCCGGTGAGTCATATTTAGAGGCCAAAATGGTTTCATGATACTTTGCAGGACGAGGCATGCAACTCCCAATGATTCTTTTAGGGAGAACAAAAGACCTCAAAGGTTTTCATGTTATATGGCATTGATGAGTCACATCATTGATTCCAAGCCTTCCAGTTATGAGGAGGCAGCAGGCCAGCAGATTTGGAAGGATGCCATGATGGCGGAGTATCAATCCATCATAAAGAATGATGTGTGGGAGATAATGCCGAGACTTGAGGGGAAATCAATGGTGACTTCCAAGTGGATCTATGAGATCAAACATGTAGTCCAAATTGGCATCTAAGAGGGCATATTATATAGGCTATGAGTTATCCAGTTTGCAGGCTCAAAGAGAGTCATGGATAGTGTTCAGTGTTCTTGGATATAGCAGGAGGCTCAGTAGACCCACTTAGTGAGAGATGACACAGATGGATACTCAGATACAGAGAAAGCAAAGTGTATAGATGTAGAGGGAGCAGGATACTGAATTGCAGATGGAGCAGGGTGCTCCAACACAGGAGTAGCTACAGCACAGTTTGTTGATGATGGAGGAGGTGCCCAAGTACCTCCCTCACCTAGAGGAAGATGGCCTCTGAGTTTGAGATGAAGGATCTTAGCCTAAAGAATTACTTCTTGCGATTAGAGGTGTGGCAGGGACCAGCTAAGATCTTCCTCAGTCAGGGGAACTACACAGTTGAGATCTTGCAAAGATTTGACATGATGGACTACAAGTCCATGGCTACACCTATGGAGGCAAATCTGAAGAAGTTGAGTGATTCCACTTCAAATTCAGCTTTGGTAGATCCCACTATGATAACAAATCTGAAGAAGTTGAGTGATTTTGCTTCAAATTCAAATTTGGTTGACAGTTGATTGGATCCTTGACGTACTCGGTTAACACCAGGTCAAATATTTGCTTGGCAGTGAACACCTTGAGCTAGTTTATGGTTGAGCCGAGGCATGTACATTGGATTGCGGCAAAGGATATGATGAGGTACTGCGTGGTATAGTTGGATATGGTTGAGATATGTCTCAGGTAGTGAAGTGAAGCTGTAGGATTATGCATATTCTAACTAAGCGGAGAGTGGAGTGGACAGAAAGAGCACCTCAGGGTTCTACTTCAGCTTGGGATCAGCCATGGTATCTTGGTTTAGCAAGAAGCAAACCTCTGTCGCACTTAGTACAGCAGACGCAGAGTATTATGCAGCTAATGTCGCAAGTCATGAAGCAGTGTGGCTTCGGAAGCTTCTTGCAAGATTATTTGATCAGGAGCGAAAGACGACCTTGATACATTGTGATAATCAAAGTTGTGTTAAGCTTTAGAAAAATCTAGTATTTCATGAGAGTTTGAAGCACATTGAGATCAAATATCACTTCATCCGAGACATGGTGCAGAAGGGAGCAGTGAAGCTCCAATATATATCCATAGATGAATAGATAGCTGACATTCTCACCAAGCCTCTGTCTAAGGCAAAGTTTGTATACTTCAGAGACAAGCTTGGCATGATCAAAATGTCTTCCTAAATGAGAGGGAGTGTTGATGGATGAGCAGCATTGGGTAGACATTCACGTGAAGTGAATGGCCCAGATACCATGACAATCCTACAGACGAGTGGCAGACATTCACATGAAGTGAATGGCCCAGATACCATGACAATCCTACAGACGAGTGGCAGACATTCACGTGAAGTGAATGGCCCAGACACCGTAAAGGTTCTACAGGCGAGCAACATACATTCACGAGAAGTGAATGGGCCTGGCACAGTCTTTATTCAAAAGTCATATGACTTGGCTAGGAGTGGAAGACTCGAGATGCAGAATGTATCCCACGGACATTCACACCAAGTGTGAAGCTTGGCAGTGATGCAAACATTCTCACCAAGTGAGAAGCTTGGCATTGATGCAGAATGTCTCCCACAGACACTCACCAAGTGAGAAGCTTGGCAATGATGCAGAGTGTCTCCTACGAACATTCTCACCAAGTGAGAAGCTTGGTGTGATGCAAAATGTTTCCCTCACTAAGAGGGAATGTTGATGTTTCTCCAGGTTGCAACATCGGGCAACATTGTGCAAACATTCTCCCAGAGGGGTCATGAGAATTGACCAATGGCTAGTGGAGGATGGCCCCGACGTAGCCTTGGTTAGTCATGAGAAGTGACTAAGAGTTTATAAGTCTCGAGGTGCTTAGTCTTAATTAGTCATGAGAAGTGGCTATGAGTGAATAAGGCTAGAGGTCACATTGCATACTCTGAGAAGGAGTGCTCCAAGAAGGAGTAATCTATTCCATATTAGAGTGAGTTGACTTGTTTATTTGATAGGGGATTTCATCCCCTTGAGAAATATACAAAGTCTAATCTAATGTTGAATTTGACATAAGCTCTAAGAAGTGCCCGGGACTTCTTAGAGTGGGGGCAAATCAACACTAGAGCTCTATGAGTGAATAAACGTGCATGTGAGGAGTTGAACATCAGCAAGGACAACTTTTCTATGATGAAGAAATAACCAAGAAGTCAAGTCAACCATTGAAGAAGTCCTAGATAGCATTGAAGAAGTTCTAGAAAACATTGAAGACAAAAAGACAAGTCGTCCTAGAAGAAAGAACAAAATCTGCCCCAGAAAGAAGACAAGTCGGCCACACTAGTGAAAATCAAGTGAACTGAAGAACATAAATAAAGTGCTCACACTTTTCATTTTCACCATCATAACATAACAACATCTCTGCTACACAAGGGTGCACTTGAAAGGCCTACCAAAGGCACAAGGAGTAATTTTGGGGTTTCTTTTTGTCTTTGGAAGATTCGCTACTCTTGCTAGGGTTTCTTGTCAAGATGGGAGAACCTCTTATGTGCTAGGGTTTCTCTTCATGAATGGTATTGTATGTGAATTGGATTGATTTCTTTTAAGAAACGTTGGTTGGGTTTTCTCCCTATTGGGTTTCCCAAGATAAAATTCTTGTGTCTCTTGTGCATGGCAATCTTTCTATGATCCTTTGTTTTTGCTGCAATTTAAGTTGAAATTTTCAGTGTGCAAATACTCAATGAAACTGTGGGATGAAATGAATGCTTGAAATCATTGTGAAATAACTGTCAAGATCTGGAAATAAGACTAAAAATTCAACAACCTCAAGATAGATTCACCAAGATATGCCTCACAAGTAAAAAAGATCCCAAAGAAACCAAGAGCCTTTGATGCAAAAAATAATTTTATTCTCCAGTCAACAACAACAAGATACAATGAGGAAGAGACTCTTATATAGGAGAGAAATTCAACTTCCTTTACAATAAAATAATAATAGATCTACCAAATGCAATAGTTGGAGGATTACCTATCAAAGGGCAATGGAGGCAAAGAAACCAATTAAATCTTTCCTGACCGATATGGGTATCGTGATTAACCATGTTTGACCATGTCCTTGGAAGGATACACTCAAGTTGCACCCTGTGGAGCCATATAAGAGAATGGTATGGAATGCCATCCCATGCCTAATAATTGTGCCTAATAAGCAAACAATCCCCTTTGCTATTGAAATTTGCAATCAGTTATATCCCTCAATTACCACCTAGGCTCTACTATCAAGGTTGATTGAATCCCTAGGGGATATTGAATGCACCCCTCTCACGGAGTTGGACAAATCTTTCAAAATCTTAAAGGAAGGGAGGATAGTCAACGAGTTTGGTTGGAGGTTCATTAGGATAGTACATGACTACACTGTATGTTACGTCTCAGAGTATCTGCAGCGTTCCCTACAAATCCACCAAAGTAAGGGGTTATTTTTTGTTATGTAAAGGCCAAGTTTTTTGAGCATTTTTGTATGTAGTGTTGATTTAGGGCTAAATATCCCTAATCATGTCATGGATGGTCCTCTTGATTTCCACTTCCAGAAGGTGCTCACCCTATAGGGGTTGGTTCCCTTGGGGGCTAATCACTTGGACTCATGACCACATTCATTTATTTCATATTTTCCATGTAAAAGGTGATAGCACTTTGTAAAGGGTTGTGTACCCTATCTAGCACACCTTATTTGCTCGCTTGGACCTAGTTTGTGGTATAAAACCCTTCCCCTGGGCTATGTTACCTGCAAATTGTACTTCCTTATTGAAGAAGCCTACAAGGATAATGAAGAAGGACATTGAGGGCACACATCTATTGGGGTTAGTTGGGGCATGACATCCTCCTTTTGGCACACCTAGCACTTGATGTAGTCTAATTGCATTTTTATTATTATTTTTATGTCATTTAGAGATATTTTATTGTTGTTATGAGTGGTTTAGCCCCCAAGTTGTGGGTGAGCAAGCCAAAAGTTATATTTTCACATTATCTTGTAGGCCCATAACTTAAAATTAGGTGAGGCTACTCTTATATAAATAGTGTCTCCCTCTCATTGTAAAAACACAACAAGATATGAGTTCGTTATGAGATCTTTTCTATTTCTCTTGGTTTATCAGAACTCTTGATGCTATGCACACCTCTCTTTGGATGATCTTTCTTTCTTGAAGGTTGATTTAATGAAGTTCTAGGGTTTCTTTTACACATGCTAATGGTTGATGCTAAAGAATGGTTGTAATAACTCAAGCACAAAGGTGACCTAAGGCGCTATCTTGCTCAACTTTGTTAAATGTTGGTAAGTTATACTTCTAACATAGTTGAATGGTGCTTTTATGGTGCATTATTCTTAAGTGTTAGGGTTTCTTGCTCGTATTCTGTTAACCTTGCATGAGGAGACCTTCCTTTCATAGGAGCTCTCCATTGTTATTGGGCCTTGGACTTCTTCTCTTAAAGTGGAAGGTGCAAGAAAGACTAGGAATCAATTACTCGTATAGGAGGATCTCCAAATACCTAATAGGGGATGATGGAATAAAAGTGGTGGAGGTATTTTGAGTATTACTTGTTTTCAGTTATCACCATTGTTGGTCAAAAAAACAAAAGTGTGTAATGACAATGACAGCCAACCTATTTTTGCATTCTCTCATCATGAGTCATCATTTTTCCCCAACGGCACATAGTATCAAGGTGCGCCAATTGTAGATCACACTCGCACTATCTTAAGCATGGGTCAACTACTACATAGAGAGAAAACAACATATAAAAAGAAGTCTCTACCACAAAGCAAAAGATCGAGCATTTTCATACCGTCAAGCTGCCAAAATTTTGTTTGAGCGCAGTGTAATGGGATATGCAACATCAATGTCATCTCTTCTTCTAAGTCTCTTTCTCCTGTCTCTCTATAAACACTATCTGAAGCCCATTTTTGGGAAGGAAAACTAATACACCCGAGATTGAGATTAAAGAGTCCCTTCTAATGCCTACTATTGTAATTCAAAAAACAACCAATTATTCTATTGTGTAATTGTTTACACATATGAATTTGCTTATATTCTTGTTAGAGTTCAAATTTGGCTTCACAACAGGATAATAGAAGTCAAATTTTTATTTGGATTAACAACTTAACAGTTGGTTAATTGAATAAAGAATTTAGTATGGATTGCCCCGATGGCCAAGGGAGGCATTAGGGTACAAGGCACACCCACTCTGATACCATGTTGAGATTCATAATTGAAAGCAGGGGAATCTAATGGAACCAAAGACAAACCCAAATTCTACAATAACCCAATCACAAGTAAGCTAGAGAGATAATCCTAATGTGATAGAGAGATTAAAAAATGCCCAAACATGAGTGTACTGTACAAGAAATGCAAAAGTGCACATGAAAGAAAAAAATGTCAATCACAAAAGAATGCCAAAGATGTAGCTTCCCTTAGGCATAAAACAGATTATGAGAGAGATCAACAAGATCACAAATTGATTCCACCAAGAGAAGCAAGGTGCATTCTACAACCTAGTGTGGATGAACTGTATAATGTAATGTAATGGCGATGTGGCATAGGTTGGTGAAAAATAAATAAATAAAATACTCATAATAAAAAATTTAAAAATAAAAAATAAAAACATTTAACTTGGTTTAATATCTTAATTGCAAAGCAAAGTGCACTTTGTAACGAGAGATGGATCAAATGTATAAAATAATCCTAATAAACTAAAATGAAAGAAAACTCAACATCCCTAATGTAAATGTGAAAAAAAAACTACCATTATAATAATAAAAATTACATGACCTAAAGTAAACTAGCATAAATCTATCTTGACCTTCATCTTTTAAGTACAAAAAATATAGGTTTGTGATATAAAAATGAAAGCTAGATATATATATATATATATATATATATATATATATATATATATATATATATATAACTTAAGTATGGTGATATCCCAAGAAGAGTTCACAAATCTACCTGTACAAATTTGACTAGGTCAGCCTTAACCACTGCGTATTATTACAAAAGTAATAATAAATGATCAAAAGATGGCCTTAGCCATGATTACAGATATGATAATGATAAACTAGTGTGTTGTGGCCACATGTGAAAATCACACACAAGTTCTGCCAGAGTTCTCAATAAAATTTACAATCTCTAAACAAAAAGTAATAAAGACACTCTCTGCATTCAATACAGGCATGCATTCAAGTGATTTAAAATTTGAAAAAAGGGGGGAAAGCTGGTAGAAATGAAGGAACCTCTTGAGAAGCCTGGGCAAGATGATGAAGAGTAGGCCATCTGTCCATCCAGCGATTGTAATAGCTGACAACAGTAGCCACTTTTGTTTGCTGAAGCATTACCTCGGATACCCACACAGCATATGCCCTGCTATGTTCATCTCCCTCCGCGGACCTCCAAGGCAAAACGCGATGGTTTCCATCGTACCACTCAATGAGGCATTTTGAGATAGCCAAGACATCTTCCTCTCTAAAATCTGTGACCACACTCAAGCAATCTTCTATGTCTGCAACGCTCTCAAACTCAGGCTCCTTGGATTTTATTAGCGCCTTGTAGCTCTGTGGTTTGGAACTCTTATTCAACTTCCCCTTGGCGGGTAGCGGTATGCAAGCAGCATGAGCTCTCTTACGATGCAGTTGCGGTGCAACACCGCCTTCGTCTACATCCACATCCACGATGATGCCCTTCGTTCTGCAGGGACGCCGCAGAGTGGAAGCATCCTCCATTGGACTGGTAATTCCCCGCCCTCCTTCGCTTCCAATTCCACTTCAAGTCTTCTCAAAAATACCACTCCACGGAAATTTTTCGGTTTTTGAAATATGAAAAAAAAAATTGAATGATCTAAGATGATGTGTTTGCTTAGACGGAATACGAACTTTTAATATTTCACTATGATGATGTGTTTGCTTAGACGGAATACGAACTTTTAATATTTCACAATGGCAAATGGTTTTGATATATCTCTTAGATAGAGGTTTTATGTGGGTAATAAAATAAAATTACTACAATATAAAATATTTTATATTTATTATTAGTTAAATAAAAAATTTAATTAATTATATAAGAAATATAAATATTAAATATGGAATGTTTAAAATAATGAAATGCCCTTGCATCTATGGATTTTAAGGTAATCATAGATGTAAAGTTATAGAATACACTCTTTAATCTATATATATATATATATGACGGAATTGTCAAACTCAGCGACAAATTGGCCAACTCTTATTGGATCAATTCAAATTATTTCTAAATTTAAATTTATTTTTTTTATAAAATGACCCAATTCGTCGCGTAGCTAGACGCATTCTATATATGACAATATTACTTTAGATACATGAAATTGTTGTCTTTTTTAAGACGCTTCATCCTTGAAGCATTGTCATTTGTTCAAATCTTCATTCTCTCCTCATTAACAATGTTTTTTTCCGAAAGAAACAATTTGAAATTAAGTCATCTGCACTTTTGGTTTGTATCTAATGGTAGGTGCACTTCGACTTCTCACATTTTTTGCTCTTGCATTAATAAGTCGTTATAGTCAAATTGATCCCAGGCTCACACTCAAATAGTTCCTTGTCCTTCGTATGTGTATTCTTGAGCTTTCTCTCATCACTCAACATTTTATGTTATCATGATGTTTAGTTTCTCAAGCTCAATTTCCCTGATAATAAATCCCCTTCTCAAATTTGGATTACGCTCATCTTTCAAGTTGAACATGATAGACCCATATTTGAACTTGTGGCACCAATAGAACACCCTAACTTGTCAAACATCATTGTCTCCAAAGCAACTGCAACTTATAAGGTATTAGATCAAGGATAATTTTAGGGGCGAAATTTAGCCCATGGGCTATTTTTCCATGTTTTTTTCCAAAAAAATATTCGCCAATTTGCATTTTTTGAAGCCCCATTTCGCCCAATTTTGATGGGGTAAACTTTTTTCACTCTAAAAATCGCCAAATTATTATATAAACTATATAAAATCCTTAGAAATTGAAATAATTTTATAAAAATATCCCCAAATAATTTATAGTTGTCATTTTAAGAATTGCTAAGATTTGCCAAGGTTTATACACTTTTAAGTAAGTATGGGTCCTTAAAATTATCCATGTAACAGATCCCCTTAATCTCACAAAGTCATCCCCCTCGGCTTCATTAACTACTTTGGGGAAAGTCGCAAGAAGAATCTCGTGAAACTTGTAATGCAATGGATCATTACATTTAGCCATACTTGGGAGATTTAGAGGGTCATTTGAATTAGACTATGTTGATAATTCTAACTTGGGTTTATTTTCTTCCTTACTAGCATAGCTCTTAACTGTAATAGATTTGAATTGTTTATTTTGACTTTGTAGCTTTGTTTCCAATGTAACCTTTATTTTCTTCCTTGTTAACATTGACCTTGGCTATAACATATTTCTATTGTCTCTTCTTACTTTGTAGCTTTGTTTCCATTGTAACCTGAAGGTTGTGAGGCCATAGTCTTCTTCCAAGCATCAAGTAATTCAGAGGCTATAGCATGAATCTTTTGTCAAATGTGCTTTGGGAGAACTTGAAGGCATTTGTTGAGCTAAGTAGAAAGAAGAAGAGACACGATTATTGGGATAACATGGAGGGCTTTCAAGGCATCCACACATTACTACTCATTGATTTTGCTACATCCATCTCTAGAGGCTTTTCTTGCAACATTGAGACGTTTTATATTTTCTATAACTACAAATCGATCTCTCCTATTGGTATTTAATGAGTCAATTATTTAAAAGTAGATTTGAAATTTTTTTGTAAACAAATTTTCCACCAATTTCAACTCAAACAACTCCATAAATAGGTATACAATAAGGTAAAAATCCTACTACTGGTGGGAACATGAATAATTTAGAGTAAACAATAATTGTATTTCTATCATAGTGATAATACTCTACATGTATTCATTTTCTTCCACCAAAGGATACATAGTTTCTTCAGGGGCCTCATCCAATATTTCTTGTACCAGAGGTTTGATGTTCATTTCTCTAGTTTTAGGAGTAGTTTCTATCTCTTCTTTAAGTTCATTTAGTTCAATGCTTTTTCCATCTTTTACATTCCGAGTCGGATTCGAAATCTAAGTTAGAGAATTTATCTATGGCTTTAGTTTCTTCATTTTTACTTTTTTTTGTAGGAGGAGCAATCGACTTGATTTTCTTCAATCCTCTTGGCACTATTCCTTATATTATGCCAAAATTCATCGCTAATTGTTTTACAAAATCCATAATTTATTTTATAATTCCCCTTCTTTACTTGTATATTTCCTCCATTTAGGAACTATGATGGTGGATGGAAATTGGTTTAACACGACCACAGATTGAGCACTTTAATCCATGAATTAGCCAAAGATTTTTTGCTCTAATAGCAAATGTAGAGAAAGCTAAGAAAATTGATTTAAAATTTTCAATTGGATATACCAAAAATATATAAATATTGAATGTATAAAATAATGAATAATGATTTCCAATTAAGAATGGCCTTGCATTTATAGGTATTATGGTAACCATTTAATGTTAGCACTTAGCAACTAGGGAGGAACTATTGCAAGTAGAAGGTCATGGGGTCAAGTCCATGAGTTGGCTATCTATTGAATGTTGAGAGCCTCATTCAATGTCCCTGCCAGGTTAGGTTGCCAAAACTGCAACCAAACGGTTTACCCAGGTACCATCTTCGATTTGAGGGGAAGTGGTCGAAAGGTTTCCTGTGACTTGTATTCCATAAAAAAAATCAATAAATAAAGAGGATCTCTATCACTTGTGCTTCACATGCATGGTATAAGGCATATTTATATTGTCCTTCTTCTTTATGCTTGTTTTGGCATGAATTAATGGGAAATCACGAAAATCATAAAAACCAAAACAATTTCAACCACCATAAATTGTAATCTTTGAGTATAATGAGTTTTTTTACTCAACCCAAATGGTTGAAATTTTAGTTTGAGGAACCAAGTTTTTTACTTTAGCATTATCAAATATGTCAAATTTTCAAGGTCATTGAAAATGAGGCAATATGAATGTTGGGTCAAATAATTATAACAACATATATCGAAATCCTCGGCTTCACCCTAAATTGTCAACTCGGAGATAGTACAAACTTATGAGGTGTTATGCACTATGTTGTTAGGAATTATGATCCAAAAATGTAATAAATAGAAGTTTAGTTTAATAAATGTAAAAGGGCATCTACACACTCACGTGATTATGTGAGGTGTCCCTTAGTTAGTTTTAGTAACGGTAAATTAGTTGTTACTCTTTGGATATTTAAATCCATCGAGTTTTCCATGTGAGGTAATCTTTCGGGATTTAGCCCTCACATCTCTGTGATGTAATTTTCCTTCTTCATTAATAAAGTTATGTGTCTGAGGACACTTTGTCAAAGTGGTATCAGAGCACGCGGTTGAAAAGCGGTTGAAGCTTGGTCTGATTGGAACCTGGTTGGAAGGTGCTAAAGGTTGTTTGAAGAAGGTGACTTTCAAGGTTTTGGAATAGCGAAATTTTAACCGTAAGTTAATGCTTCCTATTCTTTTGGGCTAAAAAGAATCTCTGCAGAATTTTTACTTGGAGAGAGTAAAATATTTTTTTTTTAAGGCAAGGTTATATAAAAAAAATTTGGTGAGAAAGATAGCATAGCCGATGTTGGGTCGATCTTGCTGCTGCACTATGTCATAAAAGCTTCATAAATTTTGAATGTAAATTCTGCAAATGCTATCTTGTGTTTACAACAAACATTAATGTTTTATCGAGTGTGGGCACAAGCTTGTAAAATTTAAAACCTTCTAAAAGATGATTATGAACAAGCGCTGGTTAATGGAGTTTGCCTTGTAAGCTGTGATTGTTTTTTATATGCTATTTAATCTCATTGCTGAGAAAAGTCGAAAATGAATAGTCAGCCGCCGTTTCTCATTGCTGAGAAAAGTAAAAAATGAATAGCCAGTCGCCGTCCATGATGACAAAACCAATCGCCGTTCTGAATGCAACTTTGCTGAATTCTTGCCGGTCTGGCTTATGATATCTCTTCCCAAGTCTGACACAATCTTTGGCACAGTCCTTCAACGGCCTCACAACAGTGTCTACAGCATCCATACCTCTGCGTGTCTACAGCATTCATAACTCTGCAGATTCAAATCCTACACGACGTTTACATATTCAGCGTGCTGAAATTTCTTCTCTAGCAAATTCTGAAGTTCATCAAAAACCATTTGTTGTTGAAAAGTAGTCCCACGCTCAATAGCAGCAGCTGGAGTTACAGGAGGCAAGCCATCTGATATTAGTTTGTGTGCATAGCAAAATCGCAGGAAGAGAGAGACGCACCAAAATCGCAGGAAGAGAGAGACGCACCCAAATCGCAGGGAGAGCAGAGACCATCATTTCGTGAAGAGAGCAGAGACCATCATTTCGTGGAGAGAGCAGAGAGAGAGCTTGTGAGGAAGAGCGTAGAAGGAATAACCTGGGCGCTGGAATAACCTGTGCGCAGAGGTGAGAACATTTCCCGTCGCTATCTGCAGAAAAGAGAAGCCAGTGCGCGTGAAGGCTGTGGAGAAGAGCGCGTTTCCTTCATTTCTGGTCTGTTGAGTCTACGGTGAATTCCCGCGCAGTGCTGGAGGTGTGGTTGATTGCCTTTTGGTGTACCGGTGCAGTGGTGGAGTTCAAGCCCGAGCGTGGAGAAGTCTGTGGAGGAGTTGTTTGCTGGAATCGAAGACGTGTTTAAGTGGTAAGAGTATTATGTAGATATTTGAAAACAATTTAAAGCTTGTGGAATTTAAATGGAATTTAAATACCTATGGAGAGATCGTATTTTTTTACTTTTCATTTAATTCAATGTAAAATTTTGAAAAGTACATAATTCGTTTGGAGAGATAAGGTATTTTTATTTTTGGAGAGAAATAATCTTAAAAAAAAAAAAAAATTTGAAGTTGATGGGACTGGATCTTGTGACCTCCCACTCCATAATATTGTATCTCTCCAATTCACCTATAAAGATTTGTTATCTTTTGGAGTAATAAGGTGTAATTTTTTATTGGGCATTGGAGTAATAAGGAGCATTGTTGGTGTAATAAGGAGTATTTGTATTTTCACTCAAGGTTTGATTAGAGCAAAGTGAAGCTCTATCAAATTCTTTTCTTGAGGCTATAAGTGGGTCAAGGCCAAGCCCCTATAGCTTTCTTTTGCATGGTGTGTGGTGTTTCTTGCAGCATTTCTTTCATGGTGACTCTTGTTGATGAGTAATTTTCTTTTAATGTTGGTGGTGATATTTTTTGCATAAAATCTTCCATTGGTGATATAAGGTGATTGTTTACTTCTGGTGATATAAGGTGCTTTCTTTAATGCTTGGAGCTATAAGATTTGCATAATATACATCTTCTGGAGTTATAAGGTGTTTATTATTTTTACAATGTCTAAAGTTATAAGTCTTTTTAATGAATCTGACAAGTTGGAAGGATCGAAAAATTATAAAGTTTGGAGTCGTCATATTCAAAGCACTCTTATTTACAATGAATTATGGAAGGGTTTCTGTAATGCTAAACCTATCAAACCAACTAATCATGATCAGCTTGCAAAGTGGGAAGTAAAAGATGAAAAGGCCTTAGCATTGATTCACAGTACTGTTTCTGATGATATTTATGTGCATATTGAAAATAGTCCTGATGCGTGGTCAGCTTGGAAGACATTGAAAGATTTATTTGATTCTCAAAGTGAAGCTAAGAAAATTGATCTTCAATTGAAGTTGTTTCAACAAAAATTGTCTTCAGGAGGTGATGTCATGGAGTACATTTCTAGATTAAAAAATATCAAACAAGAAATTTCAAGAGCTGGTTTTGATGAAATTGAAGACAGCATGATGGTGACCATTTTGATCGCAGGATTGCCTGAGACATATAAGCATTTTTTGGAAACTTTACAAATTACAAATAAATTGGATACCGTTTCTTTTGATGAACTAAGTGAATTACTTGCCACACATGAAAAGATTTTTGGTAAAACAAAGCAAGCAGGAGAAGATGTTTTGGTTGCAAGTACTAGCAAACAATCTCCAGGTAATCATCAAAGAGGCCATGATCAGAAAGCTTTTCAAAATTCAAATAGAGGTCGTGGTCAGGGTTTTGGAAGAGGAAGAGGCCGCGGAAGAGGAAGAGGAAGAAATCAAGGAAGAGGTTCTAAAGAATTTGAAAGTACACAGTCACAGTTTTCTGGAAGAGGAAGAGGTTCAGGTAACCAACAAGTCTCTGGAAGAGGAAGAGCTAATAAACAGGTCACATGTTTTCGTTGTAATAGAGTTGGACATTATGCTTCAGACTGTAGAGTTCCATTTGAAAAAATTCTCAAAGAAAGAGAATCTAAAGAATCTTCATCAGCGGCACATTATGCTCATGCAGACGATAGTGAAAATTGTGAATATGTCTTTACAGCACTTGGACAATCAGAATCAATGGATTTTGTTCAGTCTTCTTCTTGTTTCAAAAATGATTTTGAAGATGCTTGGATTATGGATACAGGGGCTACTCAGCATATGACATATAGGAAAGATTTCTTTTGGAGTTATGAAGATTGTCATTTAAATTCAATTTTTCTTGCAGATGATTCTATTCATTTACCACAAGGAAAAGGAACAGTTAAGGTTGATTTGCCTGGAATTGGAGAAAGATTGATTTCTAATGTTTGGTATGTGCCTACATTTAAGAAAAATTTGTTGTCTTTAGTTGTCATTCGTCAATTAGGACATCAAGTTGTAATGGAAGGTGGTATCCTTTTTGTTAATTCAACAAAGGATGCATACAAAACAGTTATGACAGGTTATGAAGACGGAAAGCTTCTTAGGATGAAGGGAACAGTCATTCCTAGGTCACAGGAACATTTGAAGGAATTTGCAGGTTTAGTTGAAACTGATGTTTCACCTATCCGATTGTGGCACATTCGTTTTGGACACTTGAATGTTGACAGTCTTGTACAGCTTCAAAAACAAGGAATGGTAAAGGGATTGCCTACTTTTCGGAAGGAAAATGCAAAGTGTGAAGCTTGCATTTATGGCAAACAGAGAAGGATAGATTTTTCAAAAAGCACTTGGAGAGCAACAAGGAGATTACAGCTTATTCATAGTGATGTTTGTGGTCCTTTGGAAACTTCACTTGGTGGTTGTAAATATTTTTTGTTGTTTATTGATGATTTTAGCAGAATGGTTTGGGTGTATTTTTTGAAGGAAAAATCAGAAGTGTTTGAAAAGTTTCAGTCATTTCAAAATTTGGTTGAAACAGCAACAAAGGAAAAGATTGCTACTTTGAGAACTGATAATGGTGGTGAGTTTACATCAAATCATTTTTTGACTTATTGTCAGGAAAAAGGAATTAAAAGACAGTTGACCAATTTTTATACTCCACAGCAAAATGGAGTATCAGAAAGGATGAATCAGACTTTATTGGGCATGGCTAGAGCAATGTTATTTTTCAAAGGGTTGAAATCATGTTATTGGGCAGAAGCAGTTCATACAGCAGTTTATTTGAGGAATAGATCTCCTTCATCATCACTTGATGGAATAACTCCTTTTGAGGCTTGGTATGGATTCAAACCTATGATCAAACATTTGAGAGTTTTTGGTTCAGTTTGTTATGCACTTGTCCCAAAAGAAAAACGAAAGAAGTTAGAATCTAGAAGTGTTAAGTGCATGTTGATTGGTTATTCTCATGAGAAAAAGGGGTATAGGCTTCTGTCTGATGGAAAGTTTATTGTCATCAGGGATGTGATTTTTGATGAAACTGAAAGTTTAAGTGTAGAAGAGGTTGAAAAACAACTTAGTCACTTAGAGGAAAAAGTAACTAAGGAACAATTAAGGATGCAACACTTAAATAAGACAAGGAATGAACAATGGTTTGATCTCACTTCAGAAGTACAGGATGATGAACAGGTTGAAGATACTTTGAATTCTTCACAAGTTAACTTGGATGATTCAAATCAAGTTAACATTGAAAAGAAGAAACCAAAATGGGCAACTAAGTTACTTCAGGATGTTAAGTCTGATGAAAAAGGCAAAACAGGTACAAGGAGTTCTCATACGGGTTCAAAAAATTTTGCTCTTTCAGTTGTTGAACCAACTACTTTTAATGAAGCAGTTGAGTATGATGAATGGAAAATGGCCATGCAAAGTGAGTATGATGCAGTTATGAAGAATCAGACTTGGAAAATAGTTGATTGTCCACATGATGTTAAACCCATTGGTTGTAAGTGGGTTTACAGAATTAAGTACAAAGCAAATGGTGATATTGATAAATATAAGGCAAGATTGGTGGCAAAGGGTTTTGCTCAGAAAGAAGGGATTGATTATGAAGAAACTTTTGCTCCAACAGCAAAATGGAATACTATCAGGATTGTGCTAGCTTTAGCTGCACAAAATGGATGGAAAGTGCATCAAATGGATGTAAAAAGTGCATTTCTAAACGGTGATCTACAAGAAGATGTTTATATGACTCAACCTCCTGGTTTTGAGGTTCCAGGGAAAGAAAATCAAGTTTGTAAACTAGTTAAGGCATTGTATGGACTGAAACAGGCTCCCAGAGCTTGGTATGCAAAAATGGATGCCTACCTACAGAAAGTTGGTTTTCTTCGTAGTGAGTCAGATGATACTTTGTATGTTCGAATCCAGGAAAACAACTTAGTCATTTTGGTTATGTATGTTGATGATTTGCTCATAACAGGTAACAATAATGATCATATATTTCAGGTTAAGAAAGAACTTCAAACAGGTTTTGAAATGACAGACTTGGGTTTACTTCATTACTATCTTGGAGTTGAAGTAAAGCAGCAGGAAGGAAGTATATTTATTTCTCAAGCTAAGTACATATCTGGATTATTGAAGAAGTTTGGAATGGAGGAATGTAAACCAACGATTACTCCCATGGAACAAAATTTAAAACTTTCTAAGTTTGAAGGGGGGGAACTTGTAAATTGTACTGGATATAGACAGTTAATTGGATGTTTGATTTACTTGATGAATACTCGTCCTGATCTATCTTATGCAGTTAGCATACTTTCTAGATATATGCAGGAACCTAGAGAAAGTCATTGGAATGCAGCAAAAAGGGTGTTAAGGTATCTTCAAGGAACAAAGGATTTTGGACTTGAGTTTAAAAGAAACAAAAATTTCAAACTTGTTGGCTATTCAGATGCGGATTTTGCTAGAGATGTTGATGACAGGGCATCTACTTCAGGTTACTTAATGAATATGGGATCAGCTGCGGTGGCATGGAGTTGTAAAAAGCAGGATACAATTGCAAATTCTACAGCAGAAGCAGAATATATTTCAGCTTGGGAAGCTGCTTGTGAGATAGTTTGGTTAAGAAGGATTTTGCAAGACCTCAAAGTTGATCAGAAAGAAGCAACTTCATTATTTATTGATAATCAGTCAGCAATCAAGTTAGCCAAAAATCCTGTTTTTCATTCAAAAACTAAGCATGTGGATACTAAGTATCATTACATTCGGGCTCTCGTCGTCAAACAAATCATCAAGCCAAAGTATTGTCCATCAGAAGATCAAACTGCAGATATTTTTACAAAATCTCTTGGAAGGGTCAAATTTGATAAGTTTAGAAATGAACTTGGTATTTGTTCAAAAGATTTTTTGGATCAAAGGGGGGATTGTTAGGAATTATGATCCAAAAATGTAATAAATAGAAGTTTAGTTTAATAAATGTAAAAGGGCATCTACACACTCACGTGATTATGTGAGGTGTCCCTTAGTTAGTTTTGGTAACGGTAAATTAGTTGTTACTCTTTGGATATTTAAATCCATCGAGTTTTCCATGTGAGGTAATCTTTCGGGATTTAGCCCTCACATCTCTGTGATGTAATTTTCCTTCTTCATTAATAAAGTTATGTGTCTGAGGACACTTTGTCATGTGTGTGCAACCATAAAGTCTTGAATTGCTTAGATTTATTGATCCAGGTGGATATCGGTGGCCACCCACCTATTCCACTAGCTCAAAACCGTTTTCCATTTTGGCAATTTTCTAGTAGTTTTTCTACGGCTTTTTGTGTCTTGAACTTCCGGGGCCGTTTTGAGGTCCTAAACGATGTTCTTTGGCCCCGCAATGGCCTAGACAATAGCCTTAGGCTCTTGGATAAGCCAAATCCACTATTATATTCCTTGGGTAGATCTTTCCAACAGTCTACCGAGTGCCCCAAACGGAGATCGTATGCAAAAGTTATGACCCCGAGAAGTTGACTACTAAACTAACCACAATAGGGTCAGCAAACTTTATGACGGTTCATCTCCTAGGGTTAGGTTTTTGGATGTTTAGGGTTCTTCCCCTCATGCTTATGATAAATAGGCCCTTTCAACCTCTTTTTGTATCTACTAGTCATGAATGAGCATAGTCATCACATCTCTTCTTAGAGATAAGCTACCGCTATTCTAGCTGCTTTATTTTACAGTATGTTCTATTTCCACCATTTAATAGAATTTGTGTTTACGGTGTCATTGTGTTCCTTGCAAAATATCTGTGTATGTAGTTCTATATATGTTCTTTCATTTCGTTCTCACATAAATATAGATTAGTTGTATTATAATGATATGCTCATTTGTTATTTCTCCATGCATGCCCCTGACAAGGTCGAGATATAAATAGTTGGGTGTTGAACTAGTTCAGCTTGAGGAAGACTGATCTTGGTGGGCTAAACTGCCCCCCATGGCCAAGGAAAAAGGAGGTGACGGAATAGGAACTCATATCAAGATGTTGCTCAAGGAATCCCTTGCACGACAAAGAAATGAGATGATGGATCATTTCGCCCAAATCCTTCGACAGATGCCGACAGCATCAGAGGGATCGTCAAGCAGAAGTAGTCACTTCAAGGTACACGTTAACTTTGATATTCATTTATTTGAAGGCTAGATAGATGTTGATGCCTTGTATAAATGGTTGAGTTTGCTAGAGGGTTATTTCTTTGTCCACAGATTCTCATTTATGGAAAAGATCATATTTGCGCTCCTTAAGGCGGTGCCCCATGTGAAGGATTTGTGGGACAATTATTGTGAGCAAAATGCCAGAAATGGGATTGATATTTTTGGGGGAGAGCCCACCTGATCATCTTTTGTGAAAGCCCTCAAGAAGCAATATTATCCCATTGGAAGCCATGACGACCAATACACAAAATGGATCATTTTGCGGTAGGAGAGGGACCAAATGGTGCTAGAGTACACTAATAGCTTCCATACCTTGCGCACAAAGCTCAATATTAGGGACTTTGAGCGACACCTGATTCTAAAATATTGCAGCGGCCTGCATAGACACATCGGAACTGAATTGGAGTTCCTGGACATCCCGTCATTAAGCATCACTTATCGATATGTTGTCAAAATCGAGCAAAAATTTAAGCATAAGAATAAGCTAGAGTTTGGGTCTGGGAATCCGCCGCAAAACCAAGGCAAGAGCAACCCTGGGCCGCAAAAAAAAGGACAGAGTAAGGACAACCAATCCAAATCGCAACCAAAGAAGGGTAATGGGAAGACAAATAAGGATACCGAGAAATGGTGCAAGTTCCATAAGATCCCTGGCACAATACTGGTGAATGTCACTCAAAGCAGTCATTGGTGGCCGAGATCAAGGCTTCAAAGTCATATCCTAGTTCTGACTCTGATGTCAAACCCAACATCCCATATGTTACCATCACTACCACAAAGGTCCAACCCGACGATCCAGAGGGTCCATAGGAAGGAGAAAACCTTTTCCACTCACATATGTGGGTCAAGGGAACTACACTAAATTTCATTGTTCACAATGGAAGCCAAAAGAATCTGATTTCAACATAGGTTGTCGTTGAAGTTTCCAATGACAACACACTTGCAACCCTACAACAATGGGTGGCTCAGCCAAGGACAAGACATCCACGTCATTCAACAATGTCTCCTACCCTACGTCATCAAGCCCTTCAAAGATTAAGTAAAGTGTGATGTTGCCCCACTTAAAGTTTGTGATGTTCTTTTAGGACAACTATACATGTGGAAACGTCATGTTGTGTATAAATATAGGCCTTGTAATGTCATTGTTACTTTGGGAAAGCAACTCTACAGGATACCAGAGACAATTCCTACCACTGCAGTGTATCTCATTGTAGCTAAGTAGTGCAGGAAGGTAATCTCCTAGACTGGGAAATTTATCCTCTTCATGATTCATTATGAGGATGAGCAAAATATCACGAAAACTTACATTGCCTCTACAAGGGATCCCTCTACATAGCATAAAAAAATGGACAATATCCTGGAAGCATAAAAAGACATCTTCCCCACACATGTCAGGGTGCCAATACATTACCAAGTTAGGCATTCCATTGATTTGATACCTAAGGCACCTTTACCTAATGGTCCAATATATAAGAGTTACCTCATGGAAATTAAGAAATCAAACGTCAACTTCAAGAATTAATCCAAAATGGGCATATTCAACGCAACTCCTCACCTTGTGGGAGTCCAATTGTGTTGGTACAAAAGAAATATGGGACATGGCCACTATGTATTGATTACAAAGCTCTAAACAAAATCACAGTTTGGAATCGGTATCCCATTCTTCGGATCGATGACCTTCTTGACCATCTCAAGGGCGCCAAATATTTCAGTAAGATTGATCTGAAGTCTAGCTATCATCAGGTGTCAATTGAGCAGGTTGATGTCTGGAAGACTGCCTTCAAATCTCAGGAAGGACTTTTCGAGTGGTTGGTCATGCCTTTCAGCTTGACTAATGCTCTAGCAACTTTCATGAGGATGATGGACGATGTTCTTTGGTCATTCACCAATTCTTTTGTGGTTGTATACCTAGATGATATCCACATCTACAACAGAACGTGGGTAGAACATTTGCAGCATATCCATCGGGTCCTCAGCACCTTACAATAGCACAAGTTATATGTCGATCTAGAGAAGTGATTATTTGGCATGGATAGGTTTTAGTGTGTGGGATACATCATGGACGAACATGGTGCGGATGTGGATCCTGCCAAGATCCAATCCATTCGCAATTGGCGACCCAAAAACTCTCACAAAGCTTCATAGCTTCCTAGTCCTTGCCAACTTCTGACGCAGGTTTATGTTGGGTTTCTCTAATATTGCTTGGGCCCTCATCTAGGTGACCATAGGTGGGCCTACGATGAATTTTATTTGGTCCAACCACAACAACAAGCATTTGAGGAACTAAAATAACGCTTATGTTCAGCGCCCGTCCTTACCTTACTAGATCTGTAAAAGCCCTTTGAAATTGAGACAGATGCTTCAGACTATGATGTTAGCGCAGTCCTCAATCATCATGACCATCCAATGGTGTATCACAGTGAGACGCTTTCAGATACAGTCCGCAACTACCCCACCTATGACAAGGAAATGTATTCCATTGTGTAAGCCTGTCGCCAATGGAAGCATTCATCCTAGGCAAAGAGATGGCCATCCACACTGATCACAAGCCCTTGCAGTTCATGCAAACACTAGAAAAGTTACAGAATGACTGCCACCAAAAGTGGTCCACATACTTACAACAATTCCACCTGAACATTAAATACAATAAGGGAAACACCAATTGAGTCATTGGTTGCCTTAGTCGACGTCTAATAGTACCATTGACCACAACGCTCAACTCTTGTGGCCACGAGACCTCTGTGTGGCCTCAACTATATGACAGTGATCCCAAATTTTCTCCCACTTATAAAGCACTATGTTCAGGCACACCAGTGACATACTTTCATCTCTAGGAAGGATTGATATGCCACCTAGGCCATCTCTGTGCTCCTCCGAGCGAGCGTGCGAAGCTGATTTGGGTACTACATTACAATTGGGTGGTAGGGAACTTTGGCACCGAAATGAAAATGGTGGTATTGCAAAAGTATTTTTATTGGACCAATCTCCAAGAAGATGTCGACGGATATATCAGATCATGCACTGCTTGCGCCATCGTGAAACCTACCGTTAAGAAGCAAGAATTGCACACCCCTCTGCCTACTCCCAATGGGCCATGGAAATCCATCTCCATGGATTACATGTTAGAACTACCTTCAACCAAGCATGGCAATGACTATGTGTTTGTGTTCGTGGATCACTTCTCTAAGATGGCCATTCTGACAGCTTGTAAGAAGAGAATCTCCATCGAAGCCACTGCTAAGCTCTTCTTCGAGCGTGTTTGGGTTCATTTCAGGATACCACAGACTGTCATTTTAGATCGAGACAACAGGTTCCTAAGAACCTTCTGGTCTAGCCTATGGTCATTGATGGATACCAAGCTCACCAAATCGACTGCCTTCCACCCCCAAACCGATGGACAGACAGAGGTAGGCAACATGATGATTGTGCATATTCTGAGAATGTACAATTCTAAACATCCCTACACATGGGATGAGAGTCTTCCATATGTTCAATATAGTTATAGCAAATCCCTTCATAGCTCTACCGACCACATCCCTTTTCAGATGTGCTTGGGGTTCCAACCAGTGGCCCCAATTGATGTAGCTCTGTAATACCCCAAATTTTGCACTTATAACCCCTTTTATATTTTGTTAAGTATTATTTCATTTTACTTAGGTGACATTAGATATTTGAGAAGTTAATTTCTGATGACCATGTGGACCAACACATTAATGAGATGGGAGTCACAATTCCTATATGTTTGGAGGATAAATACCAAATAAAATAATAATGAGAAATTATTATGGAGACAATTGTAAACCCTAAAGAAACGTTTAGGGAGAATAGTGGAATTAAAGAAATAAAAATTAAGAGAACTCACACAAAGGAGAATAAAAAGAGAAAAGAGGAATTCATTCACACATTATCATGATCATTATCACACAAGAGAGAAAGGAGAGCAGGGGATCAAATAACCAGAGATGATGAAGACAATGAAATTGGGGCGATTTGGAGCACAAACTGAACCAGAAAAAGAGAAACCATAGCAGTTGGGTATAACTTGGAACACTAGCTGTGTTCAGGTAGGAGTACTACCACAAGTCTGCAGGAGCACTGCAAATACTCTGAATAGGTTGTGACTAGTTGTTCTCTTAAGTGTAGAGACTTAAAAGTCCTTGGAGCATTTTGGAGCTTAGGAGTACTAAGTTGGATGTGGGGTTGTCTGCTGCCACATAAATTTTATAAATAACTTGGGGAACAAGTTAAGGGAAAATAAAATATAAACTCTGACCCAGAGGGATTGTGAACTCAGCTCGGGGGTGACCACTAGAGCAAGGAAGACTTGCTCGTCAAAGGCTGGGAGGTTTGTGGTTGTGTTCCACTGGTCATCATAATACAGATAAGTTTATATGCTGTATCTACATGATAAATTTTATGGAACATTTGCTACGGTTTATTTATGTATATTTCTTATTTACTTTTGAAAGTTTTGTTTTACCAAATCTGAACAAGAATATATTGTTATACTGAACTATGAGTATGGATCTTATATAGATTATTATTTCTCTGTAATATTGTACAGATTGGGGATCTAATTGAGATACCTTCAGAAATTGTGATATATAATTTAATGTAGACTGAACACATTATTTGTATAGGGTGTAAACCAAGTTATAAGATAATTATGGATATATAATCCTGAGACAGGAATTATATCACAACACTTGTTTATTTTATCTATTATAGATACAACGAATGCATTAAATAGAATAGTTTTTAAATCAACAGATTCGATGTTGACGAAGAATGGGTTTATCTATAAATCTGACAGAACTGAAGCAAACATGTAAACCATAAGGTTTACATGTCAAGCTTTTGCAGTACATAAATCTACTATTTTATCTTTTTATAAATACACACCATTTCTGTAAATAGAGTAATTATACATGTGTTTCACGGACAATCCACTCGAGCGGACGCGAGCCGGATCTCCCTAGATCAATGTGAGTCTAGAACAAATAGTATAGAATACAAACAAATTTCCTAGATCTACTTAAGGATCAAGCCACCCACCTATTTCACTGGTTCAAAATAGTTTTTCATTCTTGCAGTTTTCTTGTAAATTTTCTACAATTTTTAGGGTCCCGAACTTCCGAGGCCATTTTGAGGCCCTAAACGACGTTTTTTGGAGATTCTGGGGGCCAAATGGTTTATCTTGGAATTCATTTGACTCTAATCACAAATTGTATAGCTTGGATAGACCTTTCTAACGGGCTATTGAGCGCCCCAAACGAAGATCGTATGCAAAAGTTATGACCCCGGGAAGTTGACTATTCAACTAACTACCTTGGGGCCACACTTTATGACGGTTCATCTTCTAGGGTTAGTTTTTTGTATGTTTAGGGTTCTTACTCTCATGCTTATGATAAATAGGCTCTTTCAACCTCTTCTTGTAGTCAGCCTGTCATGAATGAGAGTAGTCGCCACATCTCTTCTCAGAGATATAGCTACCACCATTCTAGCTGCTTTTATTTTACAGTTTGTTCTATTTCAGTCATTTAATAGAATCCGAGTTTACTGTATCACTGTGTTTCTTTCCATATATCTATGTATGTGAATATATATATTCTCTTTCATTTCGTTCTCACATAAATCCGGATCAGTAGTATCAGAGCCTTCTGCTCTTGTGATTTCTCAGTGCATGTCCCCGACGAGATCTGAATATCGAGAGTTGGGTCTCGAACTAGTTGAGCTTGGGGAAAACCCTCCTCATCGACCCAAGTAGGCTCCCATGGCGGGAGAAGAAAAGAGAGATGACAGAGTAGGGGATCCTATTAAGTTGTTGCTCAAGGAAGGCCTCGCGCGACAGAGGAACGAGATGATGGATAATTTTGCACAGATCCTTCGAAGGATGCCGATAGCAGTGGATGCACCTTCAACGAGCAGTCGTTTCGGGGGTGCGACTCCCTTCAAGGTACAAGTTAACTTTGACATTCCCCTATTTGAAGGAAAGATAGATGTAGACACTTTAGAGAAATGGTTGAATCTATTAGAGGGTTACTTTTATGTTCATAACTTTTCCGACAACAAAAAGATCACATTCGCACTCCTTAAGTCCCTTCCCCATATAAAAGACTGGTGAGACGGGTACTACAAGAGGCATGCAAGAGACGTTTCTAAACTATTCAGGACAAACCCCACTTGGGCAGATTTTTTCGATGCCGTCAAGGAAGAATTCTACCTTGTCGGAAACTATGATGACCAGTACACCAAATGGACAACTTTGCGCCAAGAGAGGGACCAAACAGTCCCAGAGTTTACCAACATGTTCCATACCCTGCGCGCCAAGCTGGGTATTCCAGACTCTGAATGGCACTTGGCCCTAAAGTACCGCAACGGCCTACACAAGTACATTCAGACAGAGATGGATTTCCTAGACATATCCTCACAAGGAGTAGCTTATAGATACGCCGTCAAGATCGAGTAAAAGTTTAAGCAAAGGAATAAGCGCGATTTTGGGTCAACAAATCAGCAACAGAAGTTTGGCAAAGGTGGCCCCAATTCACAAGGCAAAGGACAGAGCAAGGATGACCAAAGCCTCGACAACCATCCCAAGCCGCAGGCAAAGAAGGGTAATGGGAAATCAAAGAAGGACACTGGCAAGTGGTGTGAATTCCACAAGAGCCCTTGGCACAACACTGATGAGTGTCGCTCGAAACAATCCTTGTTGGCCGAGACAAAATCCTTGGATCCAGAATATGACTCAAAACCTGATGGAGAGAAAGAAAAGGGAAAGCAAATCATTGACGCGGAACCTGGTGCCACCATCGCAACGGAAAATATTCAAGCAAAAGAGTCAGAGGAGCCAGAGAAAGGGGAGCGCCTCTTCCATTCACAATTGTGGGTACAAGGAACTCTGCTACACTTCATTGTTGATAGTGGTAGCCAGAAAAACCTCATATCGGCTGAGGTCATCAAAATATTGAAGCTTCCCACGTTTCCACATCCCCAACCATACAACATCGATTGGCTGAGCCAGGGACGTGACATCCGCGTTAGTCAATAGTGTCGCCTTTCCTACGGGATCAAGCCCTTCAAAGATGAGGTAATGTGTGATGTTGCCCCGATTGAAGTTTGTGATGTTCTTTAAGGACAACCATATATGTGGAAACGCCATGCTGTGTATGAGTCTAGACCTCATAGTGTCATTATTACTTTGGGAAAGAAGCTCTATAGGATACCAGAGACGCTTCCCACCAGTGCAGTGTCCCTCATCACAGCTAAGCAGTGCAGGAAGGTAATCTCCTAGACATGGAAATTCATCCTCTTCATGGTTCGTTTTGAAGGTGAACGAAAGATTGCAGCAACATCCACCACTTCCATGGAGAACCCCTCCACGCAGCAGAAACAGGTGGACAAGATCGTGGAATCATACAAAGACATCTTCACTACACCCATCGGGGGTGCCAATACATTGCTCGGTCAAGCATCCCATTGATTTGGTACCTGGTGCGCTTTTACCTAACGGGCCAGTATATAGGCGTTCCCTCATGGAAAATGAAGAAATCAAACGCCAAATTCAAGAATTGATCCAAAAGGGGCACATTCGACCTAGCTCCATGCCTTGTGGGAGCCCAATTGTGTTAGTACAGAAGAAAGATAGGACGTGGTGACTCTGCATTGATTATCGAGCTCTAAACAAGATCACAGTCTGGCATCGGTATCCCATTCCCCGTATTGACGACCTTCTTGACCAGCTCAAGGGTGCCAAATATTTCAGTAAGATTGATTTGAAGTCTGGTTATCATCAAGTGCCAATTGAGCAGACCGATGTTTGGAAGACTGCCTTCAAGTCTCGGGAAGGCCTTTTCAAGTGGTTGGTCATGCCTTTCGGCTTGACTAATGCTCCAACAACTTTCATGAGAATGATGGATGATATCCTACGGCCATTCAATAACTCTTTTGTGGTCGTATATCTGGATCATATTCTCATCTACAACAGAACATGGGCAAAGCATCTGCAACATATCTACCAAGTCCTCAGCACCTTGCGCCAACACAAGTTATATGCTAATTTAGAGAAGTGCTCATTTGGCATGAAGAGGGTTCAATATCTGGGATACATCGTGGATGAACATGGTGTTCATGTGGATCCATCCAAGATCCAAGCCATCCATGATTGGCCAACCCCGACAACTCTCATAGAGCTTCGCAGCTTCCTGGGCCTTGCCAACTTCTATCGCAGATTTGTGTTGGGCTTCTCCAATATTGCTTGGTCCCTTAGCCAAGTGACCAAAGGGGTATCTAAGGCCAAGTTCAGCTGGTCCAAGCCACAACAACAAGAATTTGAGGAGCTAAAGCAATGCTTATGTTCGACACCTATCCTTGCCTTACCAAATCTACAACAACCCTTTGAGATTGAAACAGATGCTTCAGACTATGCTGTTGGTGCAGTCCTCACTCAGCATGGCCATCCAGTGGCATATCATAGTGAGACACTTTCAGATACAGTCCGTAAATACCCAACCTACAATAAGGAAATGTATTCCATTTTCCAAGCCTGCCGCCAATGGAAGCATTACATCCTTGGAAAAGATATAGTCATCCACACTGATCACAAACCCTTGCAGTTCATGCAAACCCAAGGGAAGCTACAGAATGACCGCCACCATAAGTGGTCCACTTACTTGCAACAATTCCACCTGAATATTAAATATAAGAAGGGCAACACCAACCGATTCGTTGATTGCCTCAGTCGGCCTCCAGTAGCCGCACTTACCACAGTGCTCCACTCTTGTGGCCATGAGACCTCGGGGTGGCCTCAACTATATAGCAGTGATCCTGAGTTTTCTGCCATCTATCGAGCCCCATGTGCAGGAACATTCGTAGCAGACTTTCATCTTTAGGAAGGCTTGTTATGCCACCTGGGCCATCTTTGTGTTCCTTCAAGCGTGCGTGCAAAAATGATTTGGGAAGTGCACTATAGTCGGGTGGCAAGGCACTTCGGCAACGAAAAGACAGTGGCCATATTGCAGAAGTATTTTTATTGGCCTAAGCTCCGACAAGACGTCAACCGATACATAAGATCCTGCACTGCCTGTGCCATCGCAAAACCTGCCATAAAAAAACAGGGGTTGTACACCCCTTTGCCCACTCCTAATTGGCCATGGGAATCCATCTCCATGGATTACATGTCTGGACTACCTTCAACCAAGCATGGAAATGACTGTGTGTTTGTGGTCGTGGATCGTTTCTCTAAGATGGCCATTCTAATAGCTTGCAAGAAGAACGCCTCTGTTGAAGCCACTGCTAAGCTCTTCTTCGAGCGTGTTTGGGTTCATTTCGGGCTGCCACTGACTATCATTTCAGATCGGGACAGCAGGTTCCTAAGCACTTTCTGGTCCAGCCTATGGTCATTGATGGATACCAGGCTCACCAAATCAACTTCCTTCCACCCCCAGACCGATGGACAAACAAAGGTAGTCAATAGGATGATTGTGCATATTCTTAGAATGTACAATTCTAAACATCCCGCACATGGGATGAGAGCCTTCCTTATGTTCAACATAGCTATAACATATCCCTCCATATCTCTACCAGCCACAACCCGTTTCAAGTGTTTCTGGGGTTCCAACCACTCGCACCAATTGATGTCGCTCTTCCCATTGCATCCACACGTGAGGAATCTTCCCATGCTCAAACTGAGATTGATAAGGCCGCCAGATTTGTTGAACAAATCCAGCACATCCGCCAACAGGTCCATGAAATTTTGGAAAAGGCCAACACTAAGTATAAGCAGCGACATGACCAGCATCGGGTCCCACACAAGTTCCAGGGGGGTGATAAGGTTTGGTAGCATTTGCAGAAAGAGAGGCTCACAGGACCCCATCGAAAGCTTCGTCCACTTCGATATGGGTCGTACACCATCACCAAGGCAGTTGGTGATAATGCCTTCGAGCTAAGCATCCCTCCATTCCTTGGCCTACACCCAGTATTCAATGTGGAGGTCCTTTGCCCATATTTTCCACCATTGTTGGACACCTCGAAGGTGGAAGAGCAATTGACACCTAAAAAGCTTAATCCTGACTGCATGGAACAGGAAACCATTGATCAGATCATGGACACACAGGTTAAGGGAACCCACCAACAGAAGATCCAGCTATATCGGGTGGTCAAAGCAGGGCAACTACTTCACCAAGGCAAGTGGCTCACCAAGAGTCAAGTTCAACAGAAGTTTCCCCACCTGATGGGGGCACTTAACGCAATGGAGACCGTTGCTTCCTAAGGGGGGAGGAATGATCCAAATGGATATAGGTGGCCACCCACTTATTCCACTGGCTCAAAACAATTTTTCATTTTGGCAGTTTTCTTGTAATTTTCTACAATTTTTTGGGTCCCGAACTTTCGAGGTCGTTTTAAGGCCCTAAATGACGTTTTTTGGAGATTCCGGGGGCCAAATGGTTGACTCTAATAATCACTAAATTATACTCGAAAGTTGTATAGCTCGGATAGACCTTTCCAACGGGCTATCGAGCGCCCCAAACGAAGATCGTATGCAAACGTTATGACCCCGGGAAGTTGACTGTTCAACTAACCACCTTGGGGCCGCACACTTTATGATGGTTCATCTTCTAGGGTTAGGTTTTTGGATGTTTAGGGTTCTTACCCTCATGCTTATGATAAATAGGCTCTTTCAGCCTCTTCTTATAGTCATCCTGTCATGAATGAGCGTAGCCGCCACATCTCTTATCAGGGATATAGCTACCACCATTCTAGCTGCTTTTATTTTACTGTTTGTTCTATTTCATTCATTTAATAGAATCCGAGTTTACTGTATTGTTGTGTTTCCTTCTATATATCTGTGTATGTGAATATATATATGTTCTTTGATTTCGTTCTCACGTAAATCCGGATCATGTGTTTGACGGACAATCCACTCGAGCGAACGCGAGCCGGATCTCCCTAGCTCAATGTGAGTCTAGAACAAATAGTACAAACTACAAACAACTTTCCTAGATCTACTTAAGGATCAAGTACTAGATGCCTTACCTTAACTTCGCAATCCCTTCTCCTGGATGCTGCTCCACGTCTCGCGGTCGTCAGATCTCAACTGCAAAACCTGTCAAGACACATAGAACAATGCAAACGAGTAAAAAGCATCTATACAATAAGAGATGTAAGTAAACAGTTAAGCAAGTAAACTACACAATATCATCACACATAAACAATACTGGTGGAAAACGTTTATATTACTCTAAATATAGGGAAAGTACATAGATAAGAATAGACTACAACCAAGGCTTAATGTACTAGCCCTTCTCCACCCAAGCCAATTGCCATGTCTTTCCAAGGAAGTATGAGTCTCTCAATGGATGAGTTAGAGATCTCTCCAATATGATTTCACCAGCATGTAGACACTATAGACTTCCTCCCTTTGGAGAGGGGTAGAGCTTCACTTATATAGGACTAAGTGGATAGGGTATGGATAGGGTAGGTTGAGATATGGTAGGAGAGAGATAGGGGATCCTCCCAAGAGGTTAGGAACCGAGTGCCAGCTCTCCCAAGAGGTCAGGGATAAGGATCCAAGTCGGCAGGCTTCGAGAATAAGCTTGAAGGACCTATTTTTGTCCATTAACTAACTTCGTCGCACCCTGCAATAGAGCAAGATGCGACGTCGCAGGTTGCATGAGTGCAGCCTGTGATGACCTCTCAAAACCCAACATAAATGAAATGGCATCCCTTTCAGGTAAATGACTTGGCCAATGAAACTTCAGGGATGTATACACTGAATCTCAGGATGGTAAGCTTTTAGGTGTAATAGAATTCCCCCCAAAGCATGAAGCTGACGGAATGAGGCAAGTGAAATGCTTTGTAATAAGAAAAATGGCAAGGACTTGCTGGTTGGAAGGAGTTGCTGCAGAAATGACCTAAGATCCACAAGTCTCATACAACACAAAACATGGTTGTCGACCAATACACTACAGATCCATGATAGTAAAGACCGACTGAACACAATCATGGCTACTAGACAAAATCATAGATCCATGATGAGATGATAACACAACCGCGACCAATACAAAAGTGGATCCGTGTAACTCTAAACTGACAACACATCCACGACCAATACAAAGTGGATCTGTGTGTCTCAAACAATCTCCATCGCAACCCGGGTAGCAAATAACTTCCCCGGGGTCTTCAAGATGAACCCGCAATGATACGAATCTATCCATGTGATTACAATGTTTTGGAGTCGAACATGGTAGAAACCAGTTGATTATCGATCCTTAATGTATACCGTTAACAAGTACGAGGGGAATCACCATTAATGTCAATGATCCCCAAGGTATCACAGTACATACCATCAAGCGTGAATCAATGAGATGAAGTCGAATGCCTAATGGAATCTTTCAATCAAGAGTCAATGAGGTAAACTCATGTTGAAAGCGAGGTAACCTGCCATTGAGGCATGCAAGCCCAAGGTACTTGGTTGGTTTCTAAGTTCAATCCTCAGATGATGATTTGAATTCAATGAGGATAAACCCATCGAAGGAGGGCCATGATGAATCCCCCATCATCGACATGAAATTCGATAACAGATGTTTGGTTTAGATCAGACGGTAGAGTAATGTGCAAGACTGACTCAAGGTAGACCAACATGATAGAAGGTATACTGATTGCAGATGATGAGTAATGAAACATCTCTTGAACATGGGAACGCCATGACTTGGCAGTATTGACATGACGAGAATGATACTAACCCCTAATGCAACTGATGGTGGAAGCATTCTTTGGCTGACCCAAAGGAGCGATGCGACTCATGGAATTGACAAGACTCGAGGACAAACAGATTACCCAAGTACTGAATGCAAATGCAAACGAGTGCCATGTTCAAGAGTGACTATGTACTGCCGTAATTAAGATGTAACACAAAATCTTCCATTTTTCCCCATTGATTGATGAGTGCCTCATGTGTTTTTGACGAGCTTGATGAGGGTAACCAGATGCTCGGTATAGCTAATCTCATAGATGAGTCCAATCCCAAATGTTTTACGAACCTAGGAAAGGAGGGGTTCATCCCAAAATGGGCCCTTCGATGTTTGAATTTTAACGAGTCCAAAGAAGGGAAACTCGACGTCATTTCATGTTTAGAGAGTCTGAAAAGAACTAAAGGAGACTCCAAAAGGTCCTTTTTTGTAAAGTTAGTCTCTTCGCTTGGAAAAGGGTAAAACGACGTGAGAGAGAACTCTTCCAGCTATGGTTGGTTGGAGTATTCCTTTTTCGTAAATAGTGCTTCATGATTCGAAAAAAGGGGTAAACTATCACCAGAAAGACGATCATTCAAATGCTTTTACAAGCGTGAAAGCATCAAGTTCGCTTGGCAATATTTTCCTATTTAGGGAGTCTGAAAAGAGCTTAAAAGGACTTCATGAACAAGTTTGTCATGTTTGATGACCGAGTACGACAAGGGAAAAAGTAAACTCGGCACAGTTCCTTTTCCGTAAATAATCTAGCGAGGTCGGATAAAGTGATAAACCTATACTCGTCAGGCACACCTTTTTAACTTAAATTTTTAACGAGCACGAGAATGGTATCAAAAGCACTCGGAATCTTTTTCATATTTGAACCAAAGCACAGAAAAGTAAAAAGTAAGCTCAAACCACTTTTCATATTTCAACTAGAGCACGAAAAAAGTCAAAAGTAAGTTCGAATGCCATCTAACTGTTTTTAACGAGTTCGAAGATAGGTTGGAAGAATGCTCATGATGTCTGCTTCATTTTTTAACGAGCTTGTAACAGAAAATGAACTATGCTCGGGATAATTTTCATGGTTTAATGAGCTCGAAACCTAAAAAAGGAAAGTATGCTCGACAATGTTCCCAATGGCGAGCTTTTTCCCAACATGGCATCCAGAGGTTGGTACATGTCCCCAGCATGATTGCTAGAAGTAAGTGACTTAGCTCCAACGTTGTGTGGAGAGGCGATCGAGTTGACTTCAACGTAACTTCCAGAGGTTGAAGACATTCCCCCAAGCTTCATTTCATTCGCCTAAGGCATAGGCAGGTGAAAAGAAGGTTCAGGTACTAAGTCTATGAGGAGACTCGACTCAAAGGGAAAAGAGTTGTTTCATTTTTTAACGAGCTTGACGCAGGAATAGAACTCTGCTCAGTGAAGCTGGTTTCATTTTTATGCAAGATTGAAACCAAAGGTGAACTATGCTTGGGGGGTCTATTCCATTTTTCAATGAGCTTGGAATCAAAGACTAATCTGTGCTCAAGGTTAAGGCCCATTGACGGGTTCCTTCCCAACATGATGCCCAGAGGTTGGTAAATGTCCCCAGCATGATTGCTAGTGGCTTGACATGGTGGTGTTTCCTCAACATTATTGCTGATGGTACGACATGTGGCATGCCCCCCAAGATTCATTTTGTCTGAACATGTTGCTTGCTAACCCAACTACCAACCTGGCTACTAATATGAAAATGTTCACCAAGGGGGGAAAAAAAGAATCAGATGAAATGAAGGTTCAAGTTCTAACTCTAGAGAGAGTCTCGAACCGATGGGAGGGAGATCTATTTCATTTTTACACAAGCTTGAAATAGACAATAACTATGCTTGAGGGGGCCATCTTATTTTTTAACGAGCTTGAAATGGAATAAAACTATGCTCAAGTGGATGGCTTCATTTTTATGCATGCTTGAAATGAAAGGTAAACTATGCTTAAAGGGGTCTATTTCATTTTTTAACGAGCTTAAAATAGAATAAAACTATGCTCGAGTGGATTGGTTTCATTTTTATGCAAGCTTGAAACCAAAGGGAAACTATGCTAGAGTGTTTGGTTTCATTTTTTAACGATCTTGAAACATAACATAAACCGTGCTCATACCACCCATCCTCAGGGGGAAGAAACCAATAAAACATGTGGAACATTTAGGGAAGTTTGATGACTGGCATTCATGCGATGATTGGGTGTCACGAAGGAAAGTTGATCAATGGTCACAATCCTCCCGTCGTAGGGAAAATACATCACTTGAAAGAGTGTGGAGACGACGGCTTTCATAACATAGACATAATCACGTCCAAGGAGTAGATTGAAATCTAAAGGACCTTGGACAACCATGACATCAACATAAACAGTTTTACCTCTCAACGTGACAGGAAATTGCGGGAGAATCCCTAAAGGTCCAGTAGGCCTTCTATTAAAAGCCAAAATTTGGTCAATTACTGACACAAGCTGAGGGGAACCTATAGCTTGCCAAGCAGTTGAGGATAAAATACTAACAGAAGCTCCCTCATCAACTATCGTACGAAATATTTCTTTATCAGAAACTCCTACAGATATTTGAAAAGGAATACTCGAAGGAAGACGAGATTCTATTATACCATTCCAATCAAAGAAAATGACCTCAATACTTGGGGGGGGTCCTGTAGGAATGGACAGGGTCTCCCCTTGCCTAGGACATTCTAAAATGACTAGGAAAACATCTGCGGTTTCCAATTCACTCTCATTGGGGAGATTAGGATGGGATGAAGACTGTGTCAAGGTGACAGTTGTAGTCTGAACGCTCTATGATAGAAGAGCGGGATCGAGTGGGGATGACAGCAACTCGATCACTTCACTCTCGGAAGAAAGAGTGGGATCAATTACGGATGAAACTGAATGGATCACTTGGTCAACCAGCGGGGGTTCGAGGGACAACTTACTATCACTTGTTGGAAGCACCTGTTGAGAACTAGTGATATCTTCCAACCACCGCGAAGCTTCATCAATGCTTGAACAAAGGTAAGTACGATGCATGCCCTTGCATAGCCAGCAAGGGTCTGCAACTCTACCCTTCCGACCCTTCACCGATGGGTCACTGGTCGAGGGAGTATCATCAACATGATGGTCGGAGGTTGACGATACAAGAGGTCTGGGGTTTTAGACCACACTTCTGACACACGGGAAATACCGGGAGAATCCTTGAGAAGGTGATCACCCTTGCAAAGTTTGCAAGGGAACTTGGGCTTACGAGGTGTTCTCATAGAATGAGTGCCATCAGAGGCAGATGGTTGATGCTTGGTCTCTTTCTTATCCTTCTTATCCTTCTTCTTCTTAATCTTCCCTTTCTTATTTGCCTTCTTACTAACATTAGAGTTTTCAGTAGGAGAAGAGGAAGAGACGGAAGTCGATTCAACTTTCGACGAAGAAGGAGAATGGTCACCATGAGATTGATGCTCATGTGGTGAAGGACCTAGGTTCGACACAATCGGCGCACTTGGTGTAACTGGATTGAAGAATAACCATACTGGTAATCCTATCGTCAATCCAGGAAAAGGCTCATTGATTCACGCTTGATGGTATGTACTATGATACCTTGGGGATCATTGACATTAATGGTGATTCCTCTCGCACTTGTTAACGGTATACATTAAGGACCGATAATCAAGTGGTTTCTACCATGTTCGACTCCAAAACATTGTAATCACATGGATAGATTCGTATCATTGTAGGTTCAACTTGAAGACCATGGGGAAGTTATTTGCTACCCGGGTTGTGATGGAGATTGTTTGAGACACATAGATCCACTTTGTATGGGTCGTGGCTGTGTTGTCAGTTTAGAGTTACATGGATCCACTTTTGTATTGGTCGTGGCTGTGTTATCATCTCATCATGGATCTACGATTGTTTCTAGTAGCCATGATTGTGTTCAGTTGGTCTTTACTATCATGGATCTGCAGTGTATTGGTCAACAACCATGTTTTGTGTGGTATGAGACTTGTGGATCTTAGGTCATTTCTGCAGCAACTCCTTCCAACCAGCAAGTCCTTGCCATTTTTCTTATTACAAAGAATTTCACCTGTCTCATTCCGTCAGCTTCATGCTTTGGGGGGTATTTTGTTACACAAAATGTCGTCACCCTTGTGCAAGTGTCGCAAGTGTTTCAAGTGTCGTCACCATGACCGTTGCAAGTATCATCATTATGACCAAATGTCGTCATCATGACCGTTGTGATAATGTTGTCATCTTGACCATTGTGTAAACTCTTTGCTTTGACCCTTAACCTCATTCTGGGCTAAAACACATCCAACTGAGAGATTTCCCTGCCTAGTTGACCCCTTTGAGTAGGATGTCACACTTCTCCTTCATCTAGGTTGCGACGTTGCAGTTCTTGGTCAACTAGTGTGAGACACTGTTGCACTTTGTCCTTCTAAAAGGTGCGATGACCCCCTCTGTCGCTCTGTGTCCTCTACCAGGGTGTGACGAGGTTGGTTAAAGGCTATTTTAGGGAGTCTCGAGGCATTTATAGAAGTTTGTTGAGGTGGAGGCCTATCCCTAGGCTCTAGGTGAGGTGGCATTTCGGTTCCTAACCTAATGGGAGGATCCCTTAACCATATCCCCCTAATCCTCAACCTACCCTATCTCTTTAGCCCTATATAAACACCCACTCTCTTCATGAGAAGGGGGGAAGGTCTATGGTATCCTTGTGCTGGTAGAATCCATATTGGTGATTGGGAAGCTTGTACCACCTTGGAGGCTTGGCTTGGACATGTTGGATGGAGGATGCGATGTTGAGGCTTTGGTTGTAGCTTCATCTTTTCTATGTATTCCCACCTTTTAATACAGTTAATATAATCTCTTTCCATGAATATTGTCTCATTGATGATGTTTAGAACTTTCTTCCTCTACTGTTAGTTTAGCTTAGTTCTTGTTTAGATATCTTGTACTGCTTGTATCGTTTCCATATTGTCTTGAAAGGGCTTGCAGCTAGAGATTTGACGACCGCGAGACTTGGAGCAACAACAAGGAGAAGGATATGCGATTTGAAAGGTATGATATCTAAGTACTCGATCTAGGAAATAAGTTTTTTATTATGTTCTATTTGTTCTAGACTCACATTGAGCTAGGGAGATCCAGCGCGTGTTCGCTCGAGTGGATTGTCCGTCAAACAAATCTCATTGACAAGAAAAGGCGGAAGCCGATTGGTGTAACTGGATTGGAGAATAACCATACTGGTAATCCTATCGTCAATCCTATCTGGGGGCATGTGACAAATGAAAAAGGCTTGACAAGAAATCAACTGAAAATAACATTCAAATTGACACTACAAAGCAATGTTCTTCCCCAGTATGGTCGCCAGATTTGTTTGACGGAAAATCCACTTGAGCACACGTGAGCTGGATCTCCCTAACTCAATGTGAGTCTAGAACAAATATTACAGACTACAAACAACTTTCCTAGATCTACTTAAGGATCAAGTACTAGATGCCTTACCTTAACTTCGCAATCCCTTCTCCTGGATGCTGCTCCACGTCTCGCGGTCGTTAGATCTCAGCTGCAAAACCTGTCAAGACACATAGAACAATGCAAACGAGTAAAAAGCATATATACAATAAGAGATCTAAGTAAACAGTTAAGCAGGTAAACTACACAATATCATCACACATAAACAATATTGGTGGAAAGCGTTTATATTACTATAAATATAGGGAAAGTACATAGATAAGAATAGACTACAACCAAGGCTTAACGTAGTAGCCCTTCTCCACCCAAGCCAATTGCCATATCTTTACAAGGAAGTATGAGTCCCGAAATGGATGAGTTAGAGATCTCTCCAATATGATTTCACCAACATGTAGACACCATAGAATTCCTCCCTTTGGAGAGGAGTAGAGCTTCACTTATATAGGACTAAGTGGATAGGGTAGGTTGAGATATGGTAGGAGAGAGATAGGGGATCCTCCCAAGAGGTTAGGAACCGAGTGCCAGCTCTCCCAAGAGGTCAGGGATAAGGATCCAAGTCAGCAGGCTTCGAGAATGAGCTTGAAGGACCTATTTTTGTCCATTAACTGACTTCGTCGAACCCTGCAATAAAGCAAGATGCGACGTCTCAGGTTGCATGAGTGCAGCCTGTGACGAACTCTCAAACCCCAGCATAAATGAAATGGCATCCCTTCCAGTTAAATAACTTAGCCAATGAAACTTCAGGGATGTATACACTGAATCTCAAGATGGTAAGATTTTAGGTGTAACAGCCTGTAAACAAATTGAATGGTTAATTGCTCATAGGATTTACCTAGAAATATTCATGACTAATCTGTTAAACGCTATGGCATTTGGTATAATAATTGTGAAATCATTTATATAGATTTTCCAATACTCTACAACATTCTGTTCTAGTCTATTGTTTTGATATAAGTTCTTTATTTTTATAAGCATGGTTATACAACGATTTATTATACTCGACAGAGTTATAGTTCTCCTACCTACCTTGTTTGTAAATGCTACTTAATTTCAATATAGAAACTCGATTTCGTTTCTATCAAATCTGTATACGATTATCATTTACTTTAGGGATGAACAACTCATAGTTCATTCTTATCCTTTTATGTATTGATGCCATTTACCTTCGGCATGGAAGCTAGAGCTCCATGGTCGAGCTTCGACCTGATCTGTTATTAGTGAAACCAAAACATTACACAAAGGACAAAATCAATATTAACATGATTTTTCCAAAGTGTAAATGCTGTATAAATTACTTTTACAAGCTAGGGTTATGTTACCTATCAATTCACAAATACACAGTAATATAGCTATATAAACGATTTTTAATTGAAAAATGAATGCGAATCTATCCTATAGTAATCATGTTCATATGCTTAACGAGAAACTAGAGACATAAATCAAGCACGTAATAAACAAACTCTACATATGACGCTAAGCTAGGGTTTAAACGCTATTACAGATTCAAATACATTATATATAAAACAAAAATAGAAAAGTCCCAGACCATGTCGTATTCATTTCAAAACTGGAACCATTTTCCCTTTGAGCACATAATTGAAAACGAATAAATTTAAGAACCGTCGATACACATACGTGGTCGAACCAACCTTTTACAGGTTGACAAAGTATTTCACATTACACATTCTGCAGGATAATAATTACATTCACCTACAGGCCGTAAAGACCCCTCAAAATGAATAAACACGGTCGCATACAAAAAGAGAACAAGGACGAGGGCCATTTTTGTTTCGTGATGCAGATAGGAAAGAAACCGAATGTCCTAAGTAACCCATCTCTAACCGTCGGGGTAGTTTTCACCCAAGACTCATGGAGATTATGGGTTACCTAGCCATCAACGAAGACTGTTCTTCCTTCCTAGTTCGTGGAGCCAGTTGTGGGTCTTACCCAGCACACCCTCAGCGTTCCTTGCACCTGCATGTGAATTTTAAAACGAGAAATTAGTTTGTGGACAGTAAAAAGTTAATGTAGAAACTTGATTTGAGAAAGCATTTGTTTGTTACAACAACTTACCTTTGGATAAGGCAGATGCGAGGACCAGGATCGTGGAAGCATCACATTTGCCCAGGAACAAACGAGAAGTTAGTCCCGACAACATTATTTACACCTAAACTAGCAGGGTAAAACGAGGTAAAAATGCGTTAAACAACCATTTCTTACTTGCTCATATGTGGACACACTAGCAAGTTGTTGTTTGAACCTTGCACTTTTCTCAGAATCAGTTGGAGCATCTTCCTTTTGGTTCGTGTGTGAGCCCTCGGCACAGAGAAGAGGTGCTCTGCAAAGGACCAGTCACAACAACAATGAGAAGTCTTGAGTGCAGCGAGGGTTTTTGTTCAACGCTGAAGTACTAGTTGGGGGAAGAGGCTACCTATGAGACCGGTCATCCCGTGTCCATTAATGCGAAGTACTGTCAGGTTGATGGGTGCCAAAAACCAAACCAAGATCAACGACGTAAGTGTGATCACGTTTCCATTTGGCATTACCCGGATCGTGATCAACGGTCGAAGCTTGCCTTTGAATTTATTAATCGGTAGGTGAGTGTAAATGCAGTGGCATCAGAGTTGACAACCTCGTGTGATAGCTGGAGTGGGATAGCTGGAACACGAGTGTAACTTTCCATTGCTGAGTAGTGAGCACTTGTGTGTCGAGCGTGGAGTCACCTGCTAGGATGGCAACCCAAACAAGTTTAAAACATTGGTTTATGTGTATGTGTCTGCGTGGCAGCATCATAGGTCTAGCACAGTCACACAACATTAACGTGTTATATGCATTAACATTAGTGCATAGTTATAATTATATATAATATAAATTATGACCTATGATCATAACGACGATTACAAAATAATCGATTTGGTTGACTTAATTGTTGGTAATGTAATATGGTTACATTGATGACCTAGGTTCGACTTTATGTTGACCTTGTAATTGCACTCCAATTATATATTACATTACATTACATATAATAACGTTGATATGTGCTTGATTCACGTATAGAAAAACAAGAGCGCATGTGTTATACTATATAAGCCTAGATTATTACAAGGATAATCCTAGGGTATAGTTATAGTGTTAACACATAGTTTATATGTTAGTAATATAATTATAACATATACCTATATGTTATTTTGGTTTGTATTCTCACAAGCTTTGAATGTTTTTAATACATAGGGATAATGTGTTAGAATTTATAACATAGTTTGTGTCCATTAAAAATCTACCAATAAAGTGGCACATAAACTATATTGTCGCAAACATTTTAGTGTATAGTTGCGATACACTTTGTTTGTATATGAATTTGTGATTTATGTTAAACATGTCTGTGTATAAGTTACACGAGGATAATAATAGGATACATTTATATGTCGACAGTTATGTGAAAATCAACATAAGTAATAGTTTAAGTATAGTGCACATGTAATCAAAAGTGAAGCAAGTTTGGATTAAAACTTAGATTTCATGCCTTCGGAAATTGTTCTAGCTAATAGAATTTATGAACAAAAAAAAATGGCGTAGAAGAGACGTGACAAGCTCTGCCCATTGCATCCACACATGAGGAATCTTCCCATACTTAGATTGAGGTTGATAAGGCCACCAAATTTGTTGAACGATGACATTTTGGAAAAAGCCAATACCAAATACAAGTAGCAACATGACCAACATCAGGTTCCACACAAGTTCCAAGTGGGTGATAAGGTTTGGTTTCATTTGCAAAGAGGGAGGCTCACAAGACACCATTGCAAACTTCGTTCACTTCAATATGGATCGTACACTAGCACCAAGGCAGTCAGTGAGAATGCCTTTGAATTAAGCATTCCTCCTGTTTCTTGGCCTGCAACCAGTATTTAATGTGGAGCTCCTTTGCTGTCATGTCCCCTTCCATCATTCCAAACCATGGAAGGAAACATGACCAAACTTAACAGGCTTATTGACAATCTCAGCCCCATTCAAAATGCTAAGAAATGCATGGATAAATAAAAACTTACGTGTGCAGATCATTCTGAATAAACACAACGGAATTAAACTATATATATATATATATATATATATATATATATATATATATATATATATATATACACACACACACACACACAGTTTCATCATGCATTCAACATATAAACAACAGTCATTGATTAAAACATTGCATAGCATAGAATTAACATAACTCAACCACAAGAATACTTATCTTGAAATGTAGTGTCGAATCATACTCAATATAAACACAACAGAATAACCATAATAACACACACGCAGAAGGGAATACATTAGCCTATTTCTTCTAGGCAAGATAATGAAACAATCATACAATAATCAATCCCATTCTCATGCTATGCATAGGCTTCATGCCAACTAGCTTAAGATAATCATTTCATTCAATTAACATGAATAATTAAACATGCAGAACATAACACAGAATGATCATACTTTAACCACATAGAGCACTTATCTTTATGATGAAGTTGTCCAAACAAATGGCTATGGAGAGAAACGTTCCTCCCAACCATAGGTCTTTGTCCATCCTGTATTCTTTCAGATGAGAGACCACCCTCGAGTTGGGTTGTGTATCCACTAAGGAGGAACTAGATGGGCTCACTCATATCCATGGTTTCACTCAAACAATCATGCTAAGCCAACACACAGTTGGGTTTATCAAGCATGCAATAAGCAAAGGAGGAGGAGGAGGATGCTAAGCTAGTGAGCTCAACCATAGAGCTACAGACATCTCAAGCTAAATTCAAGCAATCCAATCCTCTGTTCAAACATCCACACTTGGATTTCTCACGATTATGTTATCAAATAACTCAATCCTGTCACTGGATTTCTGGGCTATAAAAACTGGGTTTTCCAATGGATTTCGGGGTATCTAATACTCTCAATTTCGCCCCAAGGTTCATATCTATGGATCCCCCATTGGATTTCACTGTCAAATACCAATTCTGGGCGTTTACGGCTCTTCAAAACATGGGTTCTTGCAAAGTTGCGATTTCTGGTTTTTCTCACTATTGGGCATTCGTTTTTGGATGAAAATTGATGCTAGTATGTTCAACAATGGAATGGGAATGAGAAAGAACCCATTCCCCTGAGGTAGAGTGACTTGTGGTACAAGAAAAACAGAGCCCATACCTACCATACGAATTTATGGGCTGCCCATGCTCCATTGAAGCCATGGACTGAATTCTTCAACAACTTCCTTACACATAATTAAATGTCAGCAAGGAAAGTCAAATGGGTTCTCACAATGACATTTGACAGCTTATGGCTCAATCCCACAACCCCCTCACCACTCCCTAGTAGATACACATGGCCCCTTCTCATTAGTTGCTTCCATATCCAGTTTTGGTATTTTATTGCATGTTGTTTATTTACATCATTTTACAATGTTCCATGGCTAAATAGCACACGGGTAACATAATATCTAATACTTGCCATTTTAAATAAAAATTCGAGCATCCACTAGCGGGGCCTTGGCCTTGAGCTCCACGCTAGGAAAACATACATCGCATGTATACAATATTTACTTTAAAAGCCAATATATCCTAAGGGTCAAAATGGGGTATTACAATCCCCTCCCCCCTAGAATAACACCGTCCTCGGTGTTCCAATACTTACGAATGCATATACAATTTACAAGTCCAAAATTTTCAAAAATTTTGCAGATCTGTCCTGCATTTTATCCTTTACTTTGAACTTTCAGGACCAAGTCCCTTGGCTTCCACAAACTACTCCTGCTGGTTCTGACCTTTAAGCTCATCCACAAGTCTAAAAAATTTATGGCTGCTACCCTCTTGATGTTCCCTTGTTGGGCAGTGGCGTAGGCAATGATGTCCTCCACATTTCCAACATTTCACTGGCTGCTTCATCTTTACCTACTCAATCTCCTTTGAGTCTTCCCACCTGGAACGTTTCTTATTGGACCGATTGGATGAATGCCTCTTCATTGACCCAATGTCTCCTCTAATGTTGATTGCTTCTAGAATGCTTTTTACCTCCCTTTGCAGACAACTAAAGTCCCGCAAAACCTTGTGGTTCATCTCATTCTGCTTCTTCTGTATCTTGAGCATTTCTCCAAGGTTTTCTTAGGTCTTGGAAATTGTTTGAAGAAGACTTTCAACCAATTCCAACAACCTATGGTCTGCTGCCATGGTCTTTGTGCGCAGCTGGTTCTCACTTTGCTTACAAGCAACACTTGCTGTGCAACAGCTGCCACAAATCAGTTTCACTTTCCCACCTGTGAAATTCATCATAATAATACTTGTTAGGCCAAGCATAATATAAACATTAAAATTAGTCAATTAATTTCCAATTGACATGTGTAGTCCATCCTTTATCCATGACACTTTCATACTTTTCATGCTTTCCCAACAGGCACATGAGTTCATTCATGTCCATTCTTTCACAGGGAATTAACTACTTCAACATTCACAATTTATTTCAAGCAAATAAACACACTCTACTTTCAGCTATACATGCATTCAACAATTTTCTGTTTTTATAAATGCATCAATAAAAAAGGAAAGAGAGAGCAGTAAGAGTTTTTCTCCTCTTTTTCTTGTTCCATTTTGGAACCCACACCACCACTGTGGTTTTCATGCTCTTAGCCTCTTTCACTTTAACGTGAATGCTTGACCTGCCCTTCTTGGCTATGACACTTAGTGTCTGTGGTCTACCTCAGATCTCTCAACCATGGAACCTTTCCACATGGCGATCCACAACACCCTTGGCTGCTAGGACCCCCACAAGTCCACTAGCACCATCATTCATTTCTGCGCAAGTTGAGCTTTTTAGGACAGTCACATGTCCACATGCATCCTTAAGATTCTTTCATAGTTCTTGCTTCCAACAACACCTACACTCAAACATTGAATCAATTCACATGTTTAGTTTATTTTCGTAGGTTTTATCTCTAAACAAGAGTTTAGGAAATCATGACCAAATCATGTACACATGTATATTCATATTAAATAAGCAAGAAGTTGTAAGATAACCAAATACATATCTGCATTGGATGTCTTCACTTTATTCCACAGGATCCTTCTTTGCTTTACAAGCCTTGGATTTCCTATGGATACAATAATGAATGTTGGGCTAGCACGCAGGCTACTCCTCAACCATTCGTATAGGTAATGCTAAGTCAGTACGCCGACTGGTTTTATAAGACATCCCATCTAGCAATATGCTAAGCCAGTACTCCGACTGGGAATTATCAAGTATTTGAGGAATGTTTGGCCAGCACGCTGGCTGCCCCATAACATTCAAGTAATTAGTGCCCAACCAGTACACCTTCATGCCGACTGGGTTTACCAAACATTTATAGTGCCCAACTAGTTACTCTCTGGATTTACCAAGCATTTATAGTTCTTTCAGGGTCCTTGCTTACCTGCAATGACCAAGGTTTCCAACAAGAAACAATAGTGTATCAGCTTAGCTGTTAGAAGACTTATACCTGAAATCTTCATTATTCCAAACAAGAATTAAATGAAAATGAATACTTATATGTATTGGACATTTCCTCTTTGGTCCACAGGGTCCTGCTTTTACTTTACAAACCTTGGGATCCTCCTGCGGATCGGGATGTTTGGCCAACGCGCAGGCTGCTCCACAACATCAAATAATTAATGCCCTACCAGTACACCTTCATGCCGACTGGATTTACTAAGCATTTGGTGGTGCCCAACCAGTCCCATACTTGGTTGGCCCTCTCCATTACCGAGCCATCACATCCGTCTAGGTCATCAACCAATGAAAGGAAACTGCGCCACCGACCATTATAGGTCAAGGCTCTACTACTCTGCCTAAGGCTTGCATTAGCCTTTCACATGTGTCACAACCCTTCATGCGCATAACAATTCTTCACCCACACAAGGATGGCACTCCTTCTCTTGTGCAAAGCAGCGGTTCCCTTTAGGAACTCTTTAGGTGACTTTCTTAACTGCAGGCTATCATGGCCCCATGATACCCACTCACACTACACAAAGGTTACCACTGCTCATACAGTCCTCTTGAGTACCATTTTCTTCACTTTTCCCTTTAATGTGCAGCACCAATTTGCATATGTATAAGCAGACAACACAAGATAGATAAGCAAGCTCATCAGTATTGCTGCTCTAAAACTGTAAACACATTTCATAACATTCACTATCCAACATTGAAACACCAGGAATACGTCCATTCCCTTAGGGTGTAGTCAATATTGGCATCCCTAACATAACTCAGCACTAGAAAGGTGTGCACTCCTCACTGATGTGAACTATGTAGGTCCTAATCATACTTCAAGCAGTCTGAATAATATAAACAAATGGAATATGCTCTGCGTATTAATTCTAACAATTAGAGATTTCCATATACACATATATATAGATATATATCAGTCTGGGTTTACATAACACTTATCCATTTTGCAGATGTAATTTCTCTTCACTAATGAGGAATGGGGGCTCCTTCTTTGAGTTGATAGTCCCTCAGTTTGGCATCCCAACTCCTTTTATATTCCATAACCCTCATATGTTCTCCTGCCATAGTATTCACCCTCTCACTCATGTTGTTCACCAATCATGCAGTGCGGATGAGACATTAAAAATGTCTAATGGCGTTTCACCCGAAACCCATTTCCAAATCATGGAATCCCTTCCCATGAAGTTTGGCTTCTGTAGGCCCTCTCTCTTGGTCTTACTGCAATGTGTCTTCCTGACACACTTATGAAATAGCCAAATAGTCAACAACATTTAGCATTAAAATTCAAACCTGATTGTTTCATAACCAATCAATGGCACTAATAATTAAATTCAATATGAATTTACAGTTCTGTCTCCTACAGAAATTGATTTTTTTAAACCATAAGGTCAGCCTCATATTGTTTGGCTCCTGTAAGTGACATCGCTCTTCCCATCATGGTCTTACGCCCGCTGCCATACATGAGCATCCACTTACAGCATGTCCTCCTGACACATTTTATACAAGCCAAATAGTCGTTAGTCATTTATTAGCAAAATTCCAATTCTAAGATTTACAAATTTGAATTGACAATTTGTTTTGCACATAAACTATTTCACAGCCATGAGATCCTTCTCATGAGGTTTGGCTCTTTCACATGGTAGATTCCAGCCTTCATCATGGTCTTACCCTCATTGCCATGCCTTGAAAAATCTACTTGTAATCAGAAACTTCAACCAGCCAAACACTTCTAAGTCTCCATGCATATAATATTTCATTGCTGCAACAGTCACTGAAGCATTTTCAGAATTATAACATTCCATAATTCAAACACTTCGAGCTGTTAACATATCAATATCACCAAAACTCATTTACTTCACGTGCATCATTATCATACTAAAATTGCAAGGTACGGTCACATCATTCATGCAATTTAAATGGAACTTTTAGATACTAATCATTTCTCAGTCCTATGATTTATACAACTCTACCCTTCCACAGAGTATTCCGATAGCCCATCGATCATGACTGCCCTCTTCATGCACTTACTTTTCTGCATTCATAACATCTCATGAAATGATCTCATAATTTTCGACAATTCATCATTTCATCTATTATCTAATTACAATGAATCATACATGTTATCTCCTCAATAAACATAGACTAGTCATGGTGTCTAGGTGATAGGAAGTCTTTAATTTTTGTTTTTCCCATGTGTTTAAGTTCCGGTCTGATAGGTTGAAGAAGGTGACGAAGTCTGGAATAAATTTTTAAAGCTAGCTCTCCTTCAAAAGGAAAATTTCAGGTTTCGGTAGCTTAGGCGGGCCTGGCAATGGTTCATTAGCTACCGAAAACCCTGTTTTCGACAGCTTATTGTGTGAAAGAAAATACGCTCCAGCTACCGAAAGGGAAAAATTACAGCGTGAGTTGTGGGGCGGTTTTCGGTGGCTTGGGTAAATACGATGGTGTTCATTAGCCATCGAAAGGTAAATATTTTCTGCAGTTCGCAGTGCAAGTTTAGAACCTTCCGTAGCTGCCGAAAAGCAAAGTCATTTCACAATCCATGAGGCCGTTTCGGGGGTTTGGGCGAACACGATAGTGTTTATTAGCCACCGAAAAGGCGGATACTTTTTGTAGCTTACCATCCAAAGGTTGGGCTATTTACAACCACCAAAAGCAAAGGGCACTGGTTAAGACCATTTTCCGGAGGCATATGGGGTCAAGGGTGGATTATCAGCTGCCGAAAAGGAGTTGGCGTTGATCGGCATACACGTCAAATCGGGGGTTTGGTCATAATAAAGGAAATCCATCATAGCTTAGCCGCTGAAAGGGTCACTTCAGCGAAAACACGATTTGCTCCAAGGTGAGGTCGGACGCCACCGCCATACCTCTGGCCAGACGGACCTCTTTTCCTCTCCGCATACTAGCATTTCTTAATCTTCGTTCCTCTGGTATAATCATGCCGCGGTAGCCATCATTACGCCCTCATGATTATCCACCTTTTCACACCCCTCGGAGTCAGTCCTCGAAAAGCCACACCACCTTTCCTCTTTCACCCGCACCACATCGATTGAACTCATTTTCTCTCTTCTTTCCCGTCTCTCCCTCAGCCCCGATTTTAGCAGCAGGCGCCAACGAGCAGGTTACAAATGAAGAAAGGAGGAGGAGCGGCTGTGCGAAAGGAATTGAATGACATCTGCTATTTGGAGGCACACCCTGAGGTATGTCAATTCTTCAAAAATGTCGGCTGCTATATCTTTTGCAAAAAGCTACAGGGCTCTCATCAACAGGTGGCCAAAGCATTTGCCCTCACGTTTGACGGAAATAGGGCGGTGATAGGCAAGGAAGAATTCTAGGTGAACGAGGCCCTTATAGCCCAGGTGACAGAACTTCCAACGACCGGAGAAAGCTGGTTTAAGACCACTGTCAAAAAGGATTTCAAATTTAAATCATATCTGAAACCGGAGCATAAGAACCTGGTTTGGAAAAAAGACATTCCTATGTCATATCTGGAGGATAAATGGCAGCTTTTATTGAAGTCCATTATGGTCTATATAACCTGTGAGGGCAGGTATAACAAGGTGCTAATTTACCATTTTAGATTACTAGATCACTTCACTCGAAAGAGCCCCTTAAATCTCCCTTTATACCTCCACAAGAGCCTCACCAAAATGGCACATCAAGTAAAATCCCAGCCCACCAAAATTGCAGGCAGATTGTACCACCATGGTCTGATCAAACTCTTGGTCTCTGAGTTGTTGTAGAGGAAAAGCATGAACTGGGCTTTCTTCCTGTTCTGGAGTGGGTTCGAGACAGAATTGCGACCGGAAGATGGAAAGAAATCATACACCCCTAGAAGTGGGAAAAGAAAAAGGAGGGCTATCTCCCCAATCACAACTGAACCCCTTTCCTCAGCCCCAAAGGTGAAGAAAGCCAAAAGGAAATTAGCATTTAGAGATAAGACTGAGGATGATGGAGCTTTTTCAAAAGAGACCCCTTCTAAGAATGCTAACCTTTTAAACCTCCCTTACACCGATTCTGAGGAGGATGAATTGCAGGAAGTTGAAGCAGGAAACGAAGAGGTGGCGACGGAACAGGAGCTCCAGGAAGCAGCTCCATCTGTGACGGAACAGGAGACCACCTATGTTAAATTTCCTTCTCCTACACCTGTGGAAGAGCAGGTATTCGAACGTGCAAAATTACCCTCCCCTACACATGTGGAGGAGCAATGTCAGTAGGTAGCCGAAGAACTAATCCATAAAACAAAGTGTTCTGCCTCACAGAAAATCAATTGACTCCTCCAGCAAGCATATGAACGTGAGATACTCCAGAGAGTCATCAAAGAGAAGAATCAGAGGTTGACCAAAAGATATAATGAGCTGTATGTTTCTTTTCAGGGGTTGACCAAGAAACATGGCAAAATGAGAGGAAGAAACATTAGGTTGATCAGGGAAAACATCAGGCTAAGGAGGAAGGTCGAATCTTTGGAGGGTAAGGAAAAAACTCAGAGTCCCCAGCCCAAGGTACATTCGGACCTGAAGACCTTAACAACAGCTGCAATCAACTTTGCCGACCCTCCGGTTTTGGCCCAGGAGGAAGAAAAATCCAGGTAGTAGAGGACAAAAGCACAGTTTTGTAAAAATTTTGCAGGCTGGATCATCCACCGCTTTCGGCAGCTTGGGCGAACATAGGAGTTGTTCATTAGCTTCTGAATCCCGTTTCAGCGGTTTACGACATGCAGGCAGCGCCCTCCCGGCTACCGAAAAGAGATAAAGTTTTCCATCACTTTAAAGCGATTCAGTGGTTTAGGTGAAGCATTAATCTAATTCATTAACCACTGAATACCAGGCTTTCGGTTGCTTATCACCTCCAAGCCTAGTTTTGTTAGCTATCGAAAACACAAAAAATGCAAAGGTCTGTCTTTGGGCATCAAACCCCTTTTTTGTTGGTCCTAGCATCTTGAAGGCGTTTTCCAGGGGATTGATAAGCGTTCAATTACATCATGATCACCTTTGGTCCTAGACTGAGGGCGCCAGCAGAATTAACAGTGGAATATTCCTGCTTATTTTTAGAAAAAGATGCCTGTAGGTTTTTGCAGACAGCAGTTTCAAGCTCGTCCTCCATCCCCCAGAGGCTCGTCTCAGCTGTCAAGCGTAGGTGTATCAGCAAGGATCAGTTATTTTGATCATAACACACTGTCACATCTTTCATTAACTATTCTTAGTTGTTATTTTTAGTATATTTGATCCATCTTTTGGGATTTGAAAAACTTTGTAATGTTTATAAAGCCCAGAACTAAAGTAGAACGTGGGTTCGATTTTGGAGAGACTTATTGATATTTGTATTCTCAGACTTTCAGTGACTTCTCAGATATATAAGCTTCTTTTACTATTCGCTTTCATATTTCTTTTCCTCATATTTCTGTACTCGCAGTGGATGGTTTATTTCGTGGATGTTCATTTGTCTATGCTAGAGAGTTGTAATCCTGTCTTTGTATTTGAGAACTGAACATATATGTTATTTATTTGTTGTGCTTGGCCATTTATATACATATTTCTGTGTATGAGTCTGCTAAACATGATAAGGATTCACTCCCTTTATCTTTTATTAACCCTCTGAATAGCCGTAGTCAAAGCCTTGTCTGTCTGAACGTCTCTATTTATGTTTTGAGCATGTAAATTTTGATCTCTGTCATCCAACTTGATCCAAACAAACCCCTTCTTTCAAGATAAGTTTAAGTTACCAGGCATCTCTGAAATACGACCTAGGAGAGCTTCCTGGAGTGATAACAATACACATCACAACCGTGTATTCGCACAATGCATCACAACATGTGCATCCACACACATGCATGCACATCTACAATGTTTACACAAGATTTTCAAGTGCATTCATTCAAGGCATAACCACAAGATTTATAAAATTTCTTAGTGCATATTCACTCAATGCTACCTTGCATTGGTTCATGAATATTATGCATTCAAACATAGTATGGCCGAAACATGACCACCTCATATAGCATGCATTACCATAATCAGGACGACCAATCCTCACTCGCTTCGATTATTGATCTCATAACCAACATACACATGGCACGATATATTTTATATGAATGCAAAGTAAATTTCTAAACAATCACATGGTATGAGGCCTCTTTCCTTCGCCACTCCATGCTCCACCACACTATGGTAGTATGGCATTCACATGAATGCATTTCAACTCTAAATGTATACCATTTTATGATTATTAAATATGGTTCAAGGGATTCTTACCCAATCCTCTTTCAACACTTATGCAATCATCATAAGTAAACCATTACCTGCATGGCTTCCTTTTACACCTTTGATGTTACCTAATCCGTTGGTCTCTTGCAGAGGATTACCGAATTCTTCCACCAACCTCTTGATCATGGATTTGTTGCCCTAACCTTCCCTTCATAAGGTTGTTGGCCTCATGCAACAACATCATCAACATCTTTAGCCATGCTTCTGTTGTCTTTGGTCCTACAACCAAAACCAACACCAATAGTGATTATCAACCACAATATTTACCATTAATGGTTCATTGCATATGTAGAACCTCACTACTTTTACTAATATGTAATATCATATGTGTGCACAAAAATCTGCTCATGCACTGTGCAATGTTTATTAATATGCCAACCAATGCATATTCATGCCACTCATCTAATCTCTTGCATTTTCAGAATTCCCATGCCATAATTTTATGTACATAAAGCTTATAAAATATAAATAGAGTTATTAAGACAGGGGTTAAAGAATTCTCCCTTTTCAATCCCTCATCTTTGCATGATCTTCCTCTTCCACATCATAACTGGTTCGATTTCATGGTCTCTGTTACTTCTAGGCATGCAATTCTAGAAATTGCCCATATTGACAACAATTTGTCAAAACAACCACTGGCACTTTTCTGCTCTGTAAATCTATGGTGTATGACATCCTCATTCGAATGATGGTGATGAAACATTGTTCTCTACTAGATAAGCTTTCCAATGCCTATCCATATGCTCCATTCCGACTTCGGGTGTGGAAGTTACATTACTTCAAAAATGACAATTTTTACCAAAAATTCTACACTTTTATATAGTTGCAAAATATTCTGAATTGCCAACTTCAGCCAATCTAGGAAGATTCAGGAGAACTTTTCTATCGGGTGAAGTTAGTCCATATAACAAGGAATACTCAACAACTTGCGGATCTCTGTTCCGATGCACCATTCATCTTTTATGAATTTATGGGTTTGACTACTTTTCCTTTTTAACTCCCTTTGCAACCCGTGCAACTTATGCGCAACCTGTGCGCCATCTGTGCGACCTAGGCAACTCTTGCGCAACCTGTGCATAACCTGTGCGCAACTTGTGCACAACCTGTGCGCCACCTGCGTAACCTGTGCGCAACCTGTGCACAACCTGTGAGCCACCTGCACAACTTATGCACAACCTGTGTGCAACCTGTGCGCCACCTGCGCAACCTGTGCACAACCTGTGCGCCATCTCTGCACAACCTGTGTGCAACCTATGCACAACCTATGGGAAATCTGTGCGCCACCTACACAACTTGTGCACAACCCGTGCACCACCTGCGCAACCTGTGCAAATCCTGCTTGTGCGCCACCTGTGCAACCTATGCACACCCTGTGTACCATCTGCGCAACCTATGCACAACCTACGCGCAATCTGTGCGCAACCCGCGCACAACCTATGCGCAATTTGTGCGCAATCTACGGGTGCGCAATCTGTGCGCGACCTATGCGCAATCTGTGTGCAACCTGCGCGCAATCTATGTGCAACCTGCACACAACCCGTGTGCAATCTGTGAGCAACTTGTGCGCAACCTGCGCACAACCTGTGCGCAACCTGCGCACAACCCGTGCGCTTGTGAGGCTCATATCTCCCTCATCCCCTAACCAAATAAGGCGAGTTTGGTACTGTTGGAAAGCTCTTGGAGAGCTCTATGCAATGGTGTAATCCTATGCCACATCTGAGAACTCTGATCTTTCCATTTTCCATATAAAAATGACGCCCCAAAATTCACCAACACCACATTAAAACATTTTGTTACCTGCCTGTAACTCAGAGTTTGGCCCAAGCAGCCCCAGTGCCACAACATGGGATATGATACCACTCTGTCACGACCCCTCCCATCATTCCAAACTATGGAAGGAAACATGACCAAACTTACCGGGCTTATTGACAATCTCAGCCCCATTCAAAATGCTAAGAAATGCATGGATAAATAAAAACTTATGTGTGCAGATTATTCTGAATAAACACAACAGAATTAAACACTATATATATATATATATGCACACAGTTTCATCATGCATTCAACATATAAATAACAGTCATTGATTAAAACATTGCATAGCATAGAATTAACATAACTCAACCACAATAATACTTATCTTGAAATGTAGTGTCGAATCATACTCAATATAAACACAACAGAATAACCATAATAACACACATGCAAAAGGCAACCTATTTCTTCCAGGAAGGATAATGAAACAATCATACAATAATCAATCCCATTCTCATGTTATGCATAGGCTTCATGCCAACTAGCTTAAGATAATCATTTCATTCAATTAACATGAATAATTAAACATGCAGAACAGAACACAGAATGATCATAATTTAACCACACATAGCACTTATCTTTATGATGAAGTTGTCCAAACAAATGGGTATGGAAGAGCAACGTTCCTCCCAACCATAGGTCTTTGTCCAGCCTGTATTCTTTCAGCAACCCCGAGCTGGGTTGTGTATCCACTAAGGAGGAACTAGATGGGCTCACTCACAGCCATGGTTTCACTCAAACAATCATGCTAAGCCAACACACAGTTGGGTTTATCAAGCATGCAATAAGCAAATGAGGAGGATGCTAAGTGAGTGAGCTCAACCATAGAGCTATAGACATCTCAAGCTAAATTCAAGCAATCCAATCCTCCGTTCAAACATCCACACTTGGATTTCTCACGATTCTGTCATCAAATAACTTTATCCCGTCACTGGATTTCTAGGCTATAAAAACTGGGTTTTCCAATGGATTTCGTGGTATCTAATACTCTTAATTTTGCCCCAAGGTTCATATCTATGGATCCCCCATTGGATTTCACTGTCAAATACCAATTCCGGGCGTTTACGACTCTTCAAAACATGGGTTCTTGCAAAGTTGCGATTTCTGGTTTTTCTCACTATTGGGCATTCGTTTTTGGATGAAAACTGATGTTGGAATGTTCAACAATGGAATCAGAATGATAAAAAACCCATTCCCCTGAGGTAGAGTGACTTGTGGTACAAGAAGAACAGAGCCCATACCTACCATACGAATTTCTGGGCTTCCCATGCTCCATTGAAGCCATGAACTTAAATTCTTCAACAACTTCCTTACACATAATTAAATGTCAGCAAGGAAAGTCAAATGGGTTCTCACAATGACATTTGGAAGCATATGGCTCAATCCCACAACCCCCTCACCACTCCCTAGTGGATACACATGGCCCCTTCTCATTAGTTGCTTCCATATCCAGTTTTGGTATTTTATTGCATGATGTTTATTTACATCATTTTACAATGTTCCATGGCTAAATAGCACATGGGTGACATAATATCTAATACTTGCATTTTTAAATAAAAATCCGAGCATCCACTAGCGGGGACTTGGCCTTGAGCTCCACACTAGGAAAACATACATCGCATGTATACAATATTTATATTAAAAGCCAATATATCCTAAGGGTCAAAATGGGGTATTACATTCGCCCATATTTTCCATCATTGTTGGAAAAATTATAGGTGGCAGAGAAGTTGACACCTACATAGCTTAACATTGAATGCATGGAACAAGAAACCACTGATCGGATCATGGACACACGGGTTAAATGCACCCGCTAGCAGAAGATCCAACTCTATCGGGTTGTCAAAGCAGGGCAACCCCTCCACCAAGGCAAGTGGATCACCAGGAATCAAGTTCAATAGAAGTTCCCCCATTTTATGGGGGAACTCAATGCAATGGAGACATTGCTTCCTAAGGGGGGAGGACTGATCCAGATGGATATCGATGGCCACCCACATATTCCACTGTCTCAAAACAATTTTCCATTTTAGCAATCTTCTAATAGTTTTTCTACGATTTTTCGGGTCCTAAACTTCCAAGGTCATTTTGAGGCCTTAAATTATGTCATTTGGGCCATTAGAGACCCAAATGATAGCCATATGCTCTTGTTTGGGCTCAATCTTATCGTACTACTCGACTATATCTTTCCAATGGTCTACCGAATGTCCCAAATGAAGATCGTATGCAAAATTTATGACCCCGAGAAGTTGAATGCTCAACTAACCACCTTGAGGCCCTTAAAATTTATAATGGTTCATCTCCCAGGGTTCGGTTTTTGGATGTTTAGGTTTATTTCCCTCATGATTATGATAAATAGGCCCTTTCGGCCTCTTTTTGTATTCAACTGGTCATGAATGAGTGTAGTCATCACATCTCTTCTCAAAGATAAGCCACCACTATTCTAACTGCTTTATTTTACAGTTTGTTCTATTTCCGCCATTTAATAGAATTTGTGTTTACTGTATCACTGTGTTCCTTGCAATATATTTGTGTATGTGGTTCTACATTTGTTCTTTCATTTCTTTATCACATAAATCTGGATCATGTATTATCTTTCTATGAATGATATGCAACTAACTAAATATAATTTACACTACATGGTAGATGAACAACTCTTACTACATATTCTAGTACACCACTAATGTGTTAAGGAAAAAGGATTTCCATTTCTATATCTTTTGACAATATGCTAGAAGATAGATGAATATCCATGGCCACTGCCTCACATGGATGAAAAAATAATAAAATGAGAAGGTTCCTTAAATAATTTATCATTATGTTGCTACTAGTTTAATCAATCCTTGCGGCCTCAATTTATCATATAATACACTCATGCACATTGATCATTGTAATTTAAAGAAACATTAATATTTAGGAATACATAAAATAAACTAAAGAATGTTGCATAAGGAAAGCTATAGTCATTGAAGGAAATAAACAACAAGCAAATGAGTGGCAATGTAAAAGGAAGTCTAGAGTCATTAAGATCAAATAAAACAGCAACAATTTCATCTATGGGTAGGAATTCGACCTCCATTGCATCTTCGAAAAGGGTCATTACTCTGAAATAAGCAAGGGGTCGAATCCCTCATAAGAAAACACTAGTTACAACAAGAATATCATAGCCAAACACTCTTCAATGAGAGGAAATTTGAAATTGTAGTATCCATGTCAAAAGAAAATGAATTATAACTTATTATAGCCTACTTATGAGAGCTCCCATGCTCTCCTTAAATACAAAAATGAAATTGGATTTTCTCAAGGTGAATACGGAGAATTCACTGCTCATTCAAACATTTTTCTATAATATTGGATGTTTTCTCTTGCATTTAGAGCTCTCCCAAGTCATGGCTAAATTGTGGAGCTCTAAAATCAACTACAAAATAATGCCCATTCCACCTCATGTTGGATTCAATGTTGGGTGTTATGAATCGGTGACATTCTCCCTTAAATCTCTCATCAAACTACAATGATGACCCAACAAAGTTTTAGTGAATAATCATCATGGTTCTTTGGAAGGTTTTGATCTAATTCAACATATTTATAATAGAGCACACTGATTTGAGACCCTATAGCAATCATATATTATATCAAGGTAAATATTGCATCTCCTAGACCACATATTCAAATTTGAAATGAGCCAAGTATTAATCTAAATTTTCAAAACCAAGTCAAACATAGCAAATTCAAAAGCAATTGTTAAATAATCTTGTAATAGCTTTATTAATGACTTGATAATTTTTTAAGTACAAAAGGAGAATGTTAGGAAGTTGTAGGAGGCAAAATGGATGATAAGGGAATGAGTGGAAATGGTAATTATAGGGCTCATCATACCCCCCATCTAAAGGGTTGCATGCCCATGTGTAACAAATATCAAAATGAATCAAAACACATAATACGTTGTGGCCATCTTCATTGAAAACAAAGAATACCCATGACAGTCTATGATACTAACTTGAAGACCCCATGCACTCTTGGATTTATAGCCTTCCAATTCTAATTAAAGGTTTTATATTCTCTAAAGGTAATTCCATAAGAAACCCATCTTAAAACCAACCTCACCCAAACTACACATAACAATAGATTTTGGCACTTGGATATTTTCTTCGCTACTAAGGTTCCTAGTTTCTTCTTTTTGTTCATCATCAATGTCAAATGTGTAGACCTTGGTTGTGTCATCATGTAAAACATGTTATTTTCTTATTTCAACATCAATTTCAGCAACCCCTATTTCCCATTGCCACAAGTATTATCTTTCCAAATATCTCTCCAACAACACTATTCTCCACTTTAAGCATGTTCTCAATATACAAAGTATTCCATCCTTAGGAATAACTTTGTGTGAAAAATTCACATAGCCTTTGTGGTGTTGAAAGTTAACAACCTTGTAGTAGATTGTAGTCACTGAAAATTTATAGACAACGGGCAATTGTTTGGGGGTTGAGATGTAAAAAAAATTGCAGCCATACTTTTGGATTTTGAATTATGAGAGTATATATGGTTGTAGTCTCAAATTCTATCCCTGAAACTTTTGTAATAGAAATGCAAACAAAGTTAAAATAGTGATTGCAATCTCAAAATCCTATTTGTATCGCGACCTGAAAAAATCAATTTAGAATGTGAACATCAATGTCTATATTGGAAAATGATTGCAAGATCATTTACATCACCTCATAGTTCCCACATTGTCATCTATAACTCTTCTCGACAGGTTTTCAAATAATATTTGTCATATTCCACTTCATTATTTAATTGAAACTTATTTAATTTTGGAACATGGTGAGATTGTTGAAAAATAGCATCCTAGGAATCTCCCCACCAACTAGAGAATTCATCCACCCTTGGTTGACATATAAGGTAAATTAGATTTCCCCTGAAAGTTTGGGTAGGGAAATGATGATGGAATGAAAATAAATCAATGATTGGAAATAATGAAAATCGTGACAATTTATGTAATGTTGCTTGGAAAGGAAATGATCTTGACTAAATTTTGAGAAAAGAGATAGATATACCTAAGTTTTTTTAAGAACCCAATATTGTAGTGTCCCATTTTGGATGGCCTTGTTTTCATAATACCTATGAGAATGATTTTGTATAAGTACTTATGATTCTGACTGATTTTAAGTTGTATGCTATGTACATACGATGTGGGCGTACATAGATATATTTATATATGCATTTATAAGCCTGAAACATTGTTGGTATATGGATAGTGGATTGTTTTATGATGCATGTTGACATATGGATAGTTATTACGTGGGTCATGTGATTATTTTACAATATATGACATACATTTAATCATGTATCCAGGGATATGAAAATGAGTAGGATTTTGGCTTGAAACCTGATGAATTTCCAGTATAAATGCTTAGATCTATAAGGGACAGTGGAGAACACTCTTATTTGACTCATACTTGGTACTTTAGTCTCCTTATAATATATGTTATTGTTTGGATCACAGGAAAGGCCTTACTCGTAGAATTTGTACTTGAATAGTAGTTATGTTAGATCTTTAAACAAATTCTACTATATCAAAATAAACATAAACAATAGAATCACTGAAAGATAGACAAGCACAAATTGAACAAGAATTTATCCTTGGAAACCCTCTAGGGGAAGAAACCCAACATAACTTCTTCAAAATAGATTCTATCAACAAGTACAATGTCAATACAACGAAGAGCTAAATCTCTCTCATACAAAGATGGCCTAAGAATAGAAGATACAAAGACAATATAAGATAGAACCCCAAACATAATCTTCCTCCAGCTGCAGCTACTCTCCCATGCGCACTTATACACTTGCTTGGGCGAACTTATGATAACCCAAATGAGAAATTTGACCCCCTTATTTATACACTTGTTTGGCTGAATTTTTCACTATAGGGTCGACTTCACTGAGGCAGTTTTGCCCATTGTTTGGGTCAGACTACCCATCATTTGGGGCAGTTTTACTCACTGACTTATGTGGAGTCGACTTGTCTATTTTCAGTTATTCTTTCAGGGTTTTTACATGATCAATTACAATATGAATATCTTCTGAAGGAACACAATAATATAATAAGAATATCTTCTGAAGTTACCTAATCTTCAACACTCCCTCTTGACAAGGAAGGTATTCTTCTAACATGAACATCATCACTACTGCTGCAAAATCTACACTCTAATCATTGACTTGTGACATCTATCGAATCTATACATCACTAGAAGTTATGTGCGAGCAAGCCATCATCTCAATCACGCGTCAGTCACTATCATACATCTGTGGGCATCGCAATAGAAACACATCAACAAGTTGAGAGCGCACATTACATCATTACATAACTTTGTTTAGATCACACAAAATCTAGACACACACATCCGACATGATACACAGCTCGATTAGATACACATTCTCAGTTGGATACACATACTTGACTGGATACACATACTAAGTATTCTCACGCTCTCTAGTCTGCTAACTTATGGTCACTCTCTCCATTCATCACAAGTATGGTCACTCTCTCCAACCTGCTAACATATGGTCACTCTCTCTAGTCATCTCAAGTATGGTCATGCTCTCCAACCTTCCAGATTATGGTCACGCTCTCCAATCATCACAAGATATGGTCACTCTCTCCAACCATCTCACACACTAGCTCCAACTAGATACATAGCTTGATTGGATATACACATACAAAGTATGGTCACACTCTCCAGTAATCAAGAGCTGGTCACTCTCTCTAGTTATCACAGATTCTAGTAATATGTGCACGTAAATGACCACCTGTTTCTACCGCACTTTTTAGCTACATCCCATCGAATCGCATATGTGACTCATCCCTCCCTCTTATGAGGGATATCTCTTTGCATCACGCCAAGCTTTTCCCTGAAGTACTCAAACTTCACTCTTCACAGAGGCTTGATCTACACATTGACTATCGGCTTATCCGCTGCAACATACTAGAGCTTCACTGCTCCTTTATGTACTATATTTATGATATAATGGTACGTGATCTCGATATGCTTGGAATTTTCATGAAACACTGGGTTATCGGACAACTTCATGCAACTCTGACTATCACAAAAAATACAAGTCGTCTCTAACTCGAGATCAAATAGCCCTGTAATTAACTTTCAAAGACACACTACTTCACTGTTAGCTGGACACGCTGCAATATATTCTTCCTCAGTTGTACTAAGTGCCACACTAGTTTGCTTCCTACTGAACCAAGAAATCATGCATGATCCCAAATTGAAGCAACATCCCGAAGTACTCTTTTTTGTCTGTGACACTACCAACCCAATCTGAATCAACATAGCCTTGTAGGATAATCTTCTAATCTGACACATATCTGAGTCCATAATCAAGTGTACCCTTCAGGTACCTCATCACATGCTTTGCCTCAATCAGGTGAACACGTCTCGGATCGACCATGTATTGGCTCAAGGTGTTCACTGCAAAGCATGTATCAGGTCTAGTGTTCGTCAAGTACATCAAAGAACCAATCATCTGTCTGTATAATGTGGCATCCAGTGTCTCTGAATAAGCATCACACAACAACTTCATGTTTGATTCCATCTGTGTGGCCATGGCCTTACAATCCAACATCCAAAATATATTTAGGATCTCCACAACATATTTTCGTTAGCTAAGGAAAATATCATATGGAATCTGCCACACCTCTAGACCTAAGAAATAGTGAATCATACCCAGGTCTTTCATCTCGAACTCTACCACAAGCTTCTTCTTAGTTCCTGCAATGAGCTTCTCATCTCCTGTTAGAAACATGTCATCTACATATAGTAGCAATATCATTGGTTTCCCATCCTCAACCTTGTAGTAAAGGTTGGAGTTTGCTTTACTCTTGGTAAAAAACCAAGCTCATCAGAAAACCATCAATCCTGTCGTATCACGTTCTGGGTTCCTGCTTCAATACGTACAAATCCTTCTTCAACTTGCACACATGTGTTTTCCTGTCCCGTGTCTCGAATCCCAGTGGATGCTCCACATACACTTCTTCTTCTACTACACCATTTAGAAAAGTTGTATTCACGTCCATTTGGTGTACCTTCCACTTCATCACTGCAACTATCACAAGTATAGCTCTAATCGAAGTGTATCTTGCTACAAGAGCACATGTCTCGTCATAATCAACTCCCTCCTTCTAAGAGAAACCATGAACCTTGCTTTGCACTTCGGTAGTATGCTTGATTTTGTAATCTATTTGAAGGTCAATGCTGAACAATCATCACTTGTTCTTCGGAACAAGTCTTATCATCCTTCTCTTGTAGGTCATAACACACGATCTTTCCTACAAGTCAAATTCAATCATATGATTAACAACATTACATACTAATTAGTCAATTCAATGTAATGACAACTTCTTATACATAATGTACATAGTCATGTAACCAATATATCTTAGCCAATGCTTCAACACAACACTCATCCATATCTGTATACTCACAGTAACTATCTAGATGCCTTCCATCTCTACCAGAACATATTATTAAGAGTGTGCATTGCTCTCAACATGTTAGTAAATATGTTTCATTCTAGACAAGATACAATGGCTCATGGAATGTTGTGCAACACCATAGGCTACTTACCCATCATATGTACATTGAGAGTATACAATTCATTAATCCCATCCATATCAATGCATTCACTATAACATGCATAATACACTTATTGATTCTAGAGATACATATATGCATACAATTGTTGTTACAAATATAATTTAAACACTTAGAGATTTAAGAAATAACTCGAATGATAGTTTAAATACTTATCTTTCATGTGTTTTGTAGTCTCCCTCTTAATTTTTTCCTCCTTGCAGAAGTCACTGGAGTTTCTGGAAGCGTTGTTGATGCAGCTGATGGAATATTGGTCAATACTGAGAGGGGGGGTGAATTAGTATTGATAACTTTTTCTTTTTAACCACTTATTTAACTTTTGATCAAAAACATGGAAACAACAAAACATGGATTTTATCGTGGAACCCCAAATGGGTAAACAACCAAAGCTTTTCTATTATCTGCAAAATTGCTTTTTACAAGTTACAATAGAATTTGATCGGCACTAACCAAGCAGGATGCACCCACACCCTTAATTCACCAGCACCAACTGGTAGGAGGCTACGACCCCCTGTTTAGTCAGCGACGACTAGCAAGGAAGCAACAACTCCCTTTCGTAGGCACCGACCTGCCCTAGCACCACCCTGCCTCCCTTATAGCATTAGTTCTTCATAAACTGATTGGATTGTATCTCTTCCTGTTGATCTCTCTTCTACTTCGAATACTTGGATGGAGAACATTAGAGACACACTTCAAATGATGTTTGTTTTTGAAATATATACTTCTCCAAAGGTCATGTGTATTTTTGAAACAACACACCTTTTCAAAACAATACAACCTCCAAAAAAAATGACATTACATTAAAAATCATTTTTTTTATTTTTATTTTTATAACTATATATATTATTATTTTAATTAACCCCCCAAGAAAATGATTTTACATTAAAATCATTTTCATTATTAAAACTATATACATTTTTATTTAATTATTCTAAAACTGGCGTTTTTATTATTTTTCACTAAGTCTTCATGTTTCACTTAATGCTTTGATAACTCCTCTGCCACATTAACGCCATCTCACCTTCACGTTCTGCCACGTTCGCAACACATCCCTGCCACGTCGTTATCTTCGTCAATGACATAATTTCCACGTGTACCAAAAGGATAGGGGGCCTGATAGGTCGTCCCTGGCACCGAGCTGGTGATCTTCTCGTGGAGTCCATACACCCAACACCCCCGCCTATCCTTTGCACTACGCGTCGAAAGAGTTAGGGAGGACCGACATTTATAAAGACATACATGTCTATTTGCACAACCAATGTGGGACTAAATCCCAAACCAAAAACTAATCGCAACCATCGATCTTCCGATCGGACGGTCCTTGACTTTCGCTTGTAGCATTTCTTCTGAGACCTAACTAATGTGCCCCAGTTTATCATCATTCTCCTCGGCCAATGCATCGACTTGTTTTGATATCTGCTCATCCTTGAATATAGGCATTCTGATTATCTGCATTTGCTCCGTTCTGAGTATATATTCACCTATTTCTTCTATATCCACTCTGCACTCATCAGGTGCATCGCTTGGCACACCATACTCATCTTTCGTCTTGACTGTCATTCACAGTTTCCTGAGCAGTTCCTCGGTGGGAGACTCCCCGATATCGCCCCCAAACTCAGCCCCCCTATTCGCCACTGATTGCCACAACCATTTGTCAACCTATGTTTGCTAATTATCAACCTTACGATCCTTATTCGACTCCATCTCGACCCTAGCTTTGCATTCATGAATTTATTATATCAAGAAGTCGATTTCCCCTCTCTACCAATTCCAATTCCAACTCCTGCTCTGCTCTATCCTCCTTGTCTTTGTTTTCATGCGCTCTCTCTGATATGCTTTTATCACTCTCATGTTGACAGCCTTTATCCATTGTTTACAGGTAAAGATTGATATATTCTGGATTCCTCTCTTTCGTTTGAATTGCCTTTGCAATGTATCCAAATGTGTTCATGGTTGCCCTTCTAATTCCCTTCTTATGAGCTTTCAAGATTTCAACATATTTAAATCTCCGTCCACACGACTCTGTTGGCTATTGAAGCGGAAACACCAGATTTAGTGGCATCATGATTGGAAAGTGGCAGACTTAGGCATCGAATGAAAGCATGTCCATTTCAAATTGGCAATTGTCAACGAGTCATATTCCATGGAGATGCTATAATTTACCCTCGTCATTTTAGCTGTTTGTATATTGTTGTTAGCTTTTCAAGGATAGTAACTTGTACCTCGCTTTGAGATCAGAGAATTCATGCAGCAGTGTGTCCCAACAAAGCATATGTTTTCAGCATTTTCAAGAAAGAAGACTCAGTTTGCTGATTTTTGTAGGGATATAATCTGTTACTTTGCTGGCCACTAATCTTTCACTGAGATTTCCGACCTCTGGCGTGCATAAATGGTCTTTGGTAGCAAGCGTGCATTGCTGCTTCATTTCTTGCTCTTGTCATGGCTATTTGCCACTGCCATTTCTGATTGCCATCAATGACAATCTACATCCTCTACCGTATTTCCAACAATCTCCCCCTTTGGCATTGCTGGCAATACAACTTCCATTTCTCCCCCTTTGACATCAAGGGAAAAGGATTGATTAACTCCCCCTGAGGTGATGTCACTCTGATGTTTGGAGAGTTTAAATTGGAGAGGATACCACTCCTAATTTTTTCCTAAGATATTCAAACGCATCTCTGCTTAAAGTTTTTGTAAAAATATTTGCCACTTGTTCCTGTGTTGAAACATATTCCAGTTTGATGTTCTTGTTTGCAACCTCCTCTCTTAAATAGTGAAACTTTATTGGAATGTGTTTTGATTTTGAGTGCTGAACAGGGTTTTTTGAGAGACTTATAGCACTTGTATTATCACAGTAGATAGTGATGGGTTCTTCAAACACTATTTTGATGTCTCGTAAAGTCTGTCTCATCCATTCAATTTGTGTGCAACATTCGGCTGCTGCAATATACTCTGCTTCAGTGGTAGAGAGAGAGATTGAAGTCTATTTTTTGCTTGTCCAAGCTACCAGTGATTCTGTCATGTCCCAAATTTGGAATTGGGTCACAATGGCCTAATCACATTGGCCATATTCATTAGAGTTTGTAAAATTGATGTTAAAGTTCAAATAATTGCCAAGGAGGAAAATTACTAGTTTCCTAGGTTTGGGGTGGAAGCTTTGGGATTTGGAATAATGGAGATAATAAATGATGTTTGAACATTAGAGTGGCATAAATATTTAATAAAGGATCTAAATAAATATATACAAGTTAAAATCAAAGTGGCATTTGATCATGAAGACACATGGAGGAAGTGGGACCCACATATGGCTAGATTTCCCCACTACACTTGGCATCATTCTCTCACCAATTCGAATTCAAGGTGAATGGTAACATACTTGGGGGAGTCCAAAAGGTATTATTCATGGCATGACTCATCCAAGGTCGAAATATAGAGGAAGAGTAACTCCCATGGAAGAGGAAGAGGCAATTTGGAGTTAGTGATACACTTGGGCTAGATTCCCTAGCTCTATGACAACAATGATGAAGATGCTATGACACCTATGACACAAATCAGACCTGAAGGCTGACATATGACATATATGACATGTCAGGGCTAAAAATAGACTCCAATAGGGAGCTCAAGGGTGTTAGGGCAGCTAAGATGTTTGGAGCTTTAATGGAGTCTTTATTTGCAGGTGTAAGATACAGGGCAGCTCATGGTTTCTTCTATTGCAGCTCACTCCTTCAACCATTTCCAGTTTTGATGGCATATTCTTGATCCTTGAGGGAGGGCGTTTTTGGTGAGCTATTGTACTCTTTGGGGGAGCTTATAATGCCCCATTTATATTCTAATATGAATTAAATACTCTTTTCTTCATCTCCAAAAAGTTTCAGGTCGAAATTCCAAGTAGAAATGTATAAATCTCAATTTTAATGAAAGAACAGTGCCATTTCCCCACTACCTTGTTGTGAATCACGAATGAATGGATGATTCTCTGATGCATTTGTGATTAATGGACTGCCATGGATATATTTTACAAGTTTCATGTACTGTACTTGAGCATTTGAAGTATTTTTACTCAGTTTAATTGCATTGGGATAAGAAATAGTGCCATTTCCCCAAGGGTCGAATTGGTGATTTTTGCAGTTGAATGGGAGAGGGTTGGAACAGATATAATAATCAATTAATGGTGCACATGAGACCTTAATAAAATCCTTAATACATTCCCTACCTCTGTTCATAAATTTGAGTGGGTTTTGAGGCATTTGGGAAGCCATTTTCAGTACTTACCCCAGGGGGATTTGAACCCCAAATTACTAGTAAAATTGCATACTTGGTCCAGAATCTTAAGAGAGTTTGAAGAGGTATTTTGGTGGCCATATGTCATACCTGAACATCATATTCAAGTCCTAATATCATTCATACACCTTCCTTGAATATTTGAAGGCATTTGGAGTCAATTTGAGACCTAGAGACCAATACTAGTCAAAGGGAAATCACTAGTAAAGTTACCTACACTGACCAGAATTGAAAGAGGATTTGCAGAGGTATTTTAAAGGTCCAAAGGAATCCCTGAAACACATATTTATGTTCTAATATAATTCATATACCTTCTCAGAAGATTTGGGATCATTTGGGGCAAATTTGGGACCTAGAGATCAAAACTAGTCAAAGGTCTAACTAGGGAAAAAAGTGAAAAATTGTCATTTTGATAAAATTCCTAACAAGGGACATTACAGATTCTCCCAAGAAGATGGCCCCTCCACTTGTGCTTTTTCTGTCATCTACACTACCTGCCCAATCTGCATCTGAATAGGCTTTTAGGGAGAATGTATTTTTGCTACGATACCATAATCCAAGATCTATGGTTCCTTTTAAATACCTGAAGATTCTTTTTACAGCTTGAACATGGCTCTCTTTTGGTGCAGTTTGAAATCTAGCCACCATTCCAATAGCTTGCTTGACATCTGGTCTGGAGGCTATTACATATAGCAGACTCCCAATCATGGATCTCTAATGTTTTGGATCTACATCCTTGGATTCATCTTCTTTGCTTAATTTGCAACCTACTGTCATAGGTGTACAAACAGGCTTGCAATCCTCTAGCTGAAATATTTTCAACAAATCTTTAATATACTTGGACTGATGAATAAAGATTCCCTTTTTGCATTGTACTGTTTGCAATCCTAGAAAGAAATTCATTTCACCAAGCAAAGACATTTCAAATTCTTGTTGCATTCTCTTAGCAAAATCCTCACTCAACTTTTCATCATCACTCCCGAATATAATATAACCAACATACACTTCTACAATGATCAGGATATCATCAATAATTTTACAATAGAGATTACAATTTGCTGATCCTCTTTTGAAGCTTTGTGTTTGCAGATACGAGTCTGGCCTTGAATACCATGCTTTGGGTGCTTGTTTTAACCCATATAGTGCTTTCTTTAGTTTACAGACATAGTCTCCTTTATCAGATAATTGAAATCTTTCTGACTGCTCAATATACACTTCTTCTTCTAAGTTTCCATTGAGAAAAGTTGACTTAACATCCATCTGATATACCTTGAATTTTTTGTAACTGGCAAAGGCTAAGAACATCCTAATTGCCTCTAATCTGGCCACAGGTGCAAAGGTTTCTTCCAAAACTACTCCTTCGACCTGAGCATATCCTTTACATACTAATCTAGCTTTGTTCCTGATTACTTGCCCATCTTCATTTACTTTGTTTTTAAACACCCATTTAGTTCCAATAAAATTCTTATTTTTTTGTATTGGAACTAATTCCCAAGTTTGATTTTTTTCAATTTGGTTCAATTCTTCATTCATATCTTTGACCCAATTCTCATCTTTGCATGCTTCTTTAATTGAGCTGGGCTCAATACATGATAGTAGTGCTATCTCTGTTTGATACACATATTTTCTTCTTGTTTGTACTCCTGCTTCTTGATCCCCAATGATCTGGTCTTCAGGATGATTCTTTTGAATTATCCTGGAAGGTGTCTTGGTGTCTCTTCTAGGGGATTCTTCTCTTTCTTCTTGAGAATCTATTTCATCTTCTTGTATTTCTCCTTTCTCTTCTACATCTGTTTGTGTATCTACTGGCTCCTCATCATCCTCGCTTTCATCATCGAGTATACTTTCTTAATGTTTAAACTTCTTTGTTTTTAAATCATCTACCTTAACATCAGCACTCTCTATAATCTTATGTAATCTAAGATTATAGCATCTGTATGCTTTCTTGGTAGAAGCATATCCAAGGAAGATACCTTCATCAGATCTAGCATCAAATTTTCCAAGATCTTCATCGAGTCTTTTGATGTAACATTTACTACCAAAAACCTTGAAGTACTTTACAGAAGGAACTCTCCCAAACCATAACTCATAAGGAGTCTTATTACTATTAGTCCTGAGCTGTCCTCTATTTAAAATGTGTACTGCTGTGCTTACAGCTTCTCTCCAATACCCATAAGACAATTTTGCTTCATTGAGCATAGTTCTTGCAGCCTCCTAGACTATTCGATTCCTTCTCTCAGCGATCCCATTTTGCTGAGGTGTTCTGGCAGCTGAGAATTGTCTCTTAATTCCATGATTTTCACAGAAGAGAGCAAACTCTTTTGAGGTGAACCTACCACCACTGTCTGATCTAAGACATTTGATTTTTGCCTCTATTTCATTTTCAACAAGATTTTTAAAAGCTTTGAACCACTTAAATGCTTCTGATTTTTCCTTGAGAAAAAATACCCAAGCCATTCTAGTAAAATCATCAATGAATAGCATAAAGTAGGACTCTCCTTGCAAACTTTTGGTTCTCGTAGGTCCACAGAGGTTAGTGTGAACCATCTCTAAAGGTTTTGAGGTCGAATATTCTTTTGTCCTAAACCTTATTCTAGTTTGTTTCCCTGGTTGACAATGTCTACATATGGGATTTGAAGGTTTTGTAATCTTTGGAAAGTTTCTTACTGCCCCAAGGTTACTGACTTTTACTAAATTGTCAAAGTTAATGTGTCCCAACCTCCTATGCCATAGCCATCTTTCATCCACTAAATTCATATGACATTCCTCATCCAATTTTGTATTTAGTATGTATACATTCTCAGGAGTTCTAGATGCAGTACCAACCAATTTTCCAGAGTCCTTTCTCCTAATCTCACATTTCTTGGAATCAAAGATGCAAATGTCCTAATCACAAGTTTGGCTGACACTTAGTAAGCTAGGTTTCAGATTTTCAACCAGCAATACATTCTTGGCCTTAGCCTTTCCCACATTCACATTGCCTTTCCCAAGAATGTTACCCGAAGCATTGTCACCAAATGTAACTTTACCCTTATGTTTCTTTAAGTTCAAAAACTTGTCCTTATCTCCTGTCATGTGCTTTGAACAACCACTGTCAACATACCAAGGATATCCTTTATCTTGGACATTTAAGGCAATGAGACATTTCTCTTCTGATGTTTTTTCTCTCCAAAGCTTCTTTTGGTTTTTAATGTCCTTTGGACTTTCTGAGATTTCCATTAATCTACAGTTTCTTGCTTTATGTCCATAGTTATGACAGTTGAAGCATTCTAAATATTTTTCTTGTAGAGGTGTAAATGAGTTATAATTTCCGCTCTTTGCTTGACTAACTGTTTGATTGTTTCCGAAGTTATAATTTTTACCCTTCAATCTTTTCTTCTCATATGCTCTACAATTCACAGCTTTGTGTCCAAAGTTAGAGCATGCAAAACAATATCCAAGGAAAATGTAAGGATATCTGTTTTGATAAACCTTCTTTGGAGTTGCCTTGAGTTCCTTCTTGATGGGTGGAGGTGGTCTTCTGGAGTTATGAGCATTCCTTGTCTTTTCTTCTTCTTCCTTCTTGAATGTACTAAGAAGAGCAGCTGCATAAGATTTTGGTCCAACTTGATTTTCTTCCTTAGAATAACCTAATCCATTTTTGTTACTCGGATTTCTTTGTGCAGTTATAATTTCATCTAAAATTTTAGAGCTATTTTCATATTTGTTTTTAACAAATTTTGTATCAAGTTCTTTCCTCAAGTAAATTAATTCTGCTTGCATTTTTTCACAAATTAATTGTTTTTCTCTAAGAGATTCCTCTAACCTTTCTTCTATCCTATTTGCTTCTTGAATTTTCTGTTTCAGATTGCTCATGATTTTCTTCATCTCCTTTTCTTTTTGTTCATGCTCTTCCTGTGGTTCAACTATAAACCTTTTCAATTGTCTATATTTATTTTTGTATCTTTTCATTCCATTCAAAGCATTGAATACTTCTTTTTCCATGTTAACCTCTGCTTCATCTTTTGACTTTTTATGCTTACTTTCTTCTAGATCACTAGATTCTTCAATACCTAGAAAAAGGACCTCATCATCACTGTCACTCGCCTCAAATGAACTGTTGTCTTCTTCTTCTTCTTCTTTTGAATAGTAGTTCTTTTTGTACTTTTTCTTATAGTCGAATTTTCCTTTTTTCTTGTATTGTTTACTCTTGTCATCTTCATCTTCAGAGTCTTTCTTGGGATAAGGACACTTGGATTGAAAGTGCCCAATTTTGCCACAATTAAAACACTTGAAGGGAAGCTTACCTTTATATTTTCTTGATCTCTTCTGAAGTTTCTTGATAAAATTGGATTCTTCCACATCTTGTTCTTCATTGTGGTCGATCTGAGTGTATTGCTTTTGATTCTTTATTTTCTTGGTCACTTTGAAGGCTGCTTCTCCTTTTGAAGTATTACGTTGTCCTGTTCTCATCTCATATGTAGTGAGAATTCCATGTAGTTGATCCATTTTTATGAGATTAAGATCATCTCGTTCTTCTAAGGTGGATATTTTTGAGTCATACTTCATTGGCAGTGTCCTTAGCACCCTTTTAACCACTTCTTTTTCTTTTAATTTTCCTCCAAGACTTCTAATAGCATTGACTACCTCATCTACTCTTAGAAAGTATTCCCCAATATTCTCTTCTTCCTTCATTTTAAGGCTCTCAAATTGCCCCCTATATGTCTGAAGCTTGGATTCTTTGACTTTAGATTCACCTTCATAGATAATATTGAACTTATCCCAGGCTTGCTTGGCAGTCTTGCATCTCATAACTTTTGTAAAAACAGTGTTTGTCAATCCACTCTATATTGCATATAGGGCTTTGGCATTACCCTCATATTCGCTTAGTTCTTTTGGATATGTAGGTGCTTGGTCTCTTATGTTATACACCTCTTGAGTTGTTGCCCACACCTTCCATCCAAGGGACATCAGATGGCACCTCATCCTCACACTCTAGTATGCATAATTTTCTCATGTAAAGAGTGGGGGTTTGTTAGTGGCTAACCCATTTTGTTGATCCATAGTGGTCTTTGAATAAGATCTTCCTTCCGGTGGCTAAACCGTGGTGAAGGAACCTTGCTCTGATACCAATTGATGGAATATTGGTCAATACTGAGAGGTGGGAGGGGGTGAATAGTATTGATAACTTTTTCTTTTTAACCACTTATTTAACTTTTTATCAAAAACATGGAAACAACAAAACACGGATTTTATCGTGGAACCCCAAATGGGTAAACCACCAAAGCTTTTCTATTATCTGCAAAATTGCTTTTTACAAGTTACAATAGAATTCGATCGGCACCAACCAATCAGGATGCACCCACACCCTTAATTCACCAACACCAACTGGTAGGAGGCTACGACCCCCTGTTTAGTCAACGATGACTGACAAGGAAGCAACAACTCCCTTTCGCAGGAACCGACTTGCCCTAGCACCACCCTACCTCCCTTATAGTATTAGTTCTTCATAAACTGACTCGACTGTATCTCTTCCTGTTGATCTCTCTTCTACTTCGAATACTTCGATGGAGAACATTAGAGACATACTTCAAATGATCTCTGTTTTCGAAATATATACTTCTCCAAAGGTCATGTGTATTTTTGAAACAACACACCTTTTCAAAACAATACAACCTCCAAAAGAAAATTACATTACATTAAAAATCATTTTATTTTTAATTTTTATTTTTATAACTATATATATTATTATTTTAATTAACTCCCCAAGAAAATGATTTTACATTAAAATCATTTTCATTATTAAAACTATATACATTTTTATTTAATTATTCTAAAACTGGCGTTTTTATTATTTTTCACCAAGTCTTCATGTTTCACTTAATGCTTTGATAACTCCTCTTCCACATGGACGCCATCTCACCTTCACGTTCGCAACACATCCCTGCCACCTCCTTATCTTCGTCAATGACAGAATTGCCATGTATACCAAAAGGATAGGGGGCCTGATCGGTCATCCCGGGCGCCGAGCTGGTGATCTTCTCGTGGAGTCCATACACCTAGCACCCCCGCCTATCCTTTGCACTACGCGTCGAAAGAGTTAGGGAGGACCAACGTTTATAAAGACATACATGTCTATTTGCACAACCAATGTGGGACTAAATCCCAAACCAAAAACTAATCGCAACCGTCGATCCTCCGATTGGAAGGTCCCTGAGTTTCGCTTGTAGCATTTCTTCTGAGACCTCACTGATGCACCTCAGTTTATCAACATTCTCAGCGACCAGTGCATCGACTTGTTTTGATATCTGCTCATCCTTGAATATAGGCGGTCTGGTTATCTGCATTTGCTCCGGTCTCAGTATATATTCACCTATTTCTTCTATATCCACTCTACACTCATCAGGTGCGTCACTTGGCACACCATACTCATCTTTCGTCTTGACTGTCATTCGCAGTTTCCTGAGCACTTCCTCGGTGGGAGACTCCCCGATATCGCCCCCAAACTCAGCCCCCCTATTCGCCACATTGCCACAACCATTTGTCAACCTATGTCTGCTAATTATCAACCTTACGATCCTTATTCAAATCCATCTCGACCCTAGCTTTGCATTCATGAATTTATTATATCAAGAAGTCGATTTCCCCTCTCTACCAATTCCAATTCCAACTCCTGCTATGCTCTATCCTCCTTATCTTTGTTTTCGTGCGCTCTCTCTGATATGCTTTTATCACTCTCATGTTGACGGCCTTTATCCATTGTTTACGGGTAAAGATTTATATATTCTGGATTCCCCTCTTTTGTTTGAATTGCCTTTGCAATGTATCCAAATGTGTTCATGGTTTCCCTTCTAATTCCCTTCTTATGAGCTTTCAAGCTTTCAACATCTTTAAATCTCTGTCCACATGACTTTGTTGGTTGTTGAAGCTGAAACTCCAGATTTAGTGGCATCATGATTGGAAAGTGGCAGACTTAGGCATCGAATGAAAGCATGTCCATTTCAAATTGGCAATTGTCAACAAGTCATCTTCCACGGAGATGCTATAATTTAACCTCATCATTTCAACGGTTTGTATATTGTTGTTAGCTTTTCAAGGATAGTAACTTGTACCTTGCTTTGAGGTCAGAGAATTCAAGCAACAGTGTGTCCCAACAGAGCATGTGTTTTCAACATTGTCAAGAAAGAAGACTCAGTTTGCTGATTTTTGTAGGGATAGAATCTGTTACTTTGTTGGCCACTAATCTTTCACTGAGATTTCAGACCTCTGGCATGTATAAATGGTCTCTGGCAGCAAGTGTGCATTGCTGCTTCATTTCTTTCTCTTGTCATGGCTATTTGCCACTGCCATTTCTGATTGCCATCAATGACAATCTACATCCTCTGCCATATTGCCAACAGCAGCGTCTATCGACAGTGGTTCACTTTGCAATGTTACCAACAACCTACCAACCCAAGCTCCCTTATACACTGGCCCAGAAAGGTGTAACCCTTTCCAGCAACACTTGCGGAGCAAGTGCAGTCTCACCCGAGATGGATAAGGGGGTTGCTGGAACCAAGTTTCCGCAGTGAAGTTGAGGATATGCTTTCAACACACATCACCATAGATTATAACATTCACAGCATACTATCAATTCATCATTCGCATATTAAGTCATTCGTAGAGTTCAACAGGTAACAACATATTCAACCTACTTATTCAGATTGACAGTATATCTTAAACCCATAACACATTCACATCAAAGATACTCTAAAGCATTCACATTCATCATAACGTAAAACCAGAGACAGAGATTACACCATAACTAAACATCTTCATTCATTCACTAGCTCGTGGAATGAACCTCGCAGAAACCGTCAATACACCATGTTGTGGATACAAAGCAGACCCAAAATATATATTCAATCATAAAAAACTGGATGCCCTTAGGCTTACAATCCTACTCTATTTATACGCTTCTATTTGTTTACAAAACGGTCCACATAACCAAATTAACTAATCTAACATTTCTTGCGAACTCTGCGAATGGTCCTTCTTGACCCTTTCGCACCTGTCGGCTTCCGCACTTCCTGTGGACTTATCTCATGCCAACAGGCCCCCAACAAAAACTTGTGGCTCTTCCCAAGCCCCCTTAGTTGGACACTGTTGGTGTGTACCCATCCTTCATTTTGTTCTGTTTCTGAAACTGTTCTTGCCGTTTGGAGCTCACTGTTGTGTACTTCTCAACTCTGTCCATCGATCATTGGCTCACTGTCATGTATGTGTCAAGCTCTTATGGTGATCAACCGACTTGCTATCATGTACTTATCAAACTCATCCTCTAGTATCTGGGATCCTAATGCAGACTGAGGAAAAGTTGACGGACATCGCCGAGGTGCGAAACAAGCCAGTTGCTCTGGCACATCTGTTTCGCACCTGGGGTCACTTCCTATTAGGACGAGGGGGCTTCCGCCCCTGTCATTCTGGTGGTCACTGGGACCATGAATATTCGAACTATCACCATAGACCTAGACGTCTCGGATGAAACTTCGCCTATGTGACACCCGAGTGCCCCCGCCTCTTCCTGCTCAAGGCGCTCATGCACACTCATCGTTCGGGCCCGCAACTCACCTAGTGTGCTATCGCATGAAATGAAATGGATCATTTCCACAGCCTCCTTGGAATTCCTAACTTATCCAATTACCTGACCTACTCGCAACATGTATTTCTCTCGTATGGAAATACCTCTTTGCTCCGCTAGACGCTGGTGCCTATATTTATGCATTTCCATTTTTCGGGACCCCTTCCTCGGAAATCATTCACAAATTCGTTCACATAAAGCGCTGATTCTGTCATCAATCGCTTCATGCATGTTGAGAGCATACTTCCTACGTGCGTAATGGTGACCATACTTCTCCCAGCTGCCCTTCGTGTCAAAAATGTGTGAACCGTCACCTGTGGTACCACCAGCCATGCTGCCATGGTGTGTTTTCATGTGCCAAATGTGCCTGACCCCGACGCCAATCCGGGACAGCTAACGATCATACCTGCCAAAACAACCTAGCATATGAAAAAGTTCCATCTGCTAACAATCCGTAATAATTGCTGATTTGACAGGGTCACGACCCTGTAGCTGTCGCAACACGGATCCCAAACTGCGATACGATCACTCCCGCTTGTACATTCTCTCCTTGCTGGTGCTCCATCCTGCCACCTAGCATCCTGCATTTTTTTTTCTTTGGTCCTTATCCGCTCTGCGTTGGATCGTGGTGATAGGTCTTCAGCCTATTCCCATTGACTAATTTAGGTAACAAGAATCCATCAAGACTTTGTAACTTCACTGCGCCTCCGTTGGTGACAAAAGTGATAACATATGGTCCCAACCAGGGAATTTGCATCTTACCAGAGTGTTTCACAAACTTACTGTCATACAACAGAACTGTATACCCGTTCTGAAAGTGCTTCGACTTGACATGGCGGTCATGCCACGCCTTCTGTCGGTCTTTTTCTACTTTCTGATGGAACCCTGCGATGAATCGATCTTCGTCAAGCTGTATTAGTTGTGTCAACCGTTCCTCCATCGTGCCATTGTCGCTCATCCTTGTTTCTGATGCAATGCACAAGCTTGGTACTATGTATTCCATGGGCATAACTGCTTCCTGGCTGTAAACGAGCTTAAATGGGGTCTGGCCAGTTAGTCATTTGCAGGTGGTGCGATATGCCCAAAGGACCGTTGGGATTTTTATGTCCTAGTCGCCGCGGTTCACATTGCACACCTTGGTGAGGGCATACTCCAATATCTTATTGAATGCCTCAACTGTCCCATTTTCCTGAGGGTGGTAAGGCGTACTCTTCTTGTGTTGGATTTGAAATTCTTCAGTCACTGCGACAATCGTTTGGTTAACAAAGTGTGTCCCTTGGTCACTTGACAACACTTTTGGGCACCCAAACCTGGTGAACATTGTCAAATAGGAATTGTGTTGTAGTTGTGGCAGAACAATCTCTCACTAGTGCTGCTTCCACCCAACGCGTCAGGTAGTCTGTCGCAGTGATGATGTAACGCGACCCTGTTCTCTTCCCAGGTGGTTTGATGGGTCCCACAAAATCAACAACCTATTTTTCGAAGGCCTGCAACATTACTTGTGGCACTAGTGTCATTTCGTCTCGTCGTAAGGGATTCCTGTTCGTTGGCATAAGTCGCAACTCTTGGCATAGTCCGCAGCATCTCCATGCAAAGTTCACCAGCATAGCCCTGCTCGAAGGATCTTCCTAGCAGTTGCACGTCCACCATAATTTCCCCCAGCAATCCAGTCATGAGCTTCCGACAGAATCTGCTCCTGTTTAAGGGGAAGGACGTACCGTCGCAGAATCTCATCTGGGCCCATTTTATACAATTCCTCTGCAATTAACTGGACGTCGGAAGCTCGGACAACTAGCTGCTTCTTTTGGTTGGTAGTGAATTCAGCCGGTGCCTTCCCTGTTGCTAAAAGTTGAATGATTTGTTCATAGTGGTTATCGACCATGCCAATCCTGAAAAACTGAGTGTCTGACAATCCTTCATCGATGCTCCTTGGTTCTTCCATTGACTCTATCCATGAGAGATGATCAGGTCCCGCGTTCAATCGTCCCGACTTTACAATAATCTCAAAATCAAACTCCTAAAACAACAATAACCAACGACGGATCTTCCCCCCCAACACAGGCTTGTTCAACAAGTATTTCAGCGCGGAATGATCTATGAACATCTTGAAGTGTCCCCCTAAGAGGTAATGCCGAAATTTATGCAAAGCATAGACCATTGAAAACCCTTCCCGCTCGGTGGTCATATAGTTCCTTTCTGCAGTAGACAAATTTTGACTTGCGAAGGCTATCGGGTGGTCAATGTCGCCGGTTCCTATTTGGGCCAAGATAACACCTTGTGTGACTGACGACGCATCAACGTGTACATGAAATTCTTTTGTCCAATCCGGAAATGCGAGGATTGGTGCTGCGACCATCTTCTCTTTCAGTATGTCCAGGATTTTCTGACATTCCTTGTTCCATTCAAACTTAACATCCTTCTTTAGTAACTTCTCCATGGGTGTTGTGATGGTTGCATATCCTCGAATGAATTTCCTGTAGTAACCTATGTGTCCCAATGTCACTCGTAGTTGCTTGGTCATCGTTGGTGGTGGGAGGTCGACAATGATGGCAATCTTCGCCGGATCTACCAACATTCCTTCTCTGCAGACAATGTGTCCTAACAGGATGCCGAATGGAGCACAGAAGATACACTTCTTGAGGTTCAGGGAAATTTGGTGCTGTCGACAATGTTCTAGCATGAGTCTTAAGTTCGCGACATGATCCTTGACTAATCCATATACCGTCCAATCATCCATGTAGACGGTGAGAAACTTATGAATGTAATCTTTGAATGCCACAACCACTATTCTGGAAAAGATTGTGGGGGCATTCTTTAATCCAAATGGCATCACTTTGTACTAAAAGCATCCCCAGTTTGTGATGAATGTAGTCTTGTGTTGATCTTCTTTCACAATCTTGATCTGGCGGTATCCCGAAAATCCTTCCGTAAAGGAATATATCTCCTGAACTCCTACTCCTTCGAGCACCTCATCCGTGAATGGGGTCAGGAATGGATCATGTAGGAAGGCATCATTTAGTTTCCCTAGGTCGACACATATTCGTACTTCATCGATTTTCTTGTCCTGGACGACCATTGGGATGATCCATTCTGATTCTTCCGCTGGTTCTATAATGCCTGCCTCCAGCATTCTTTCAATTTTGGGTTGCATGCGTTCCTTGTATCTCAGATTCAATCGATACGGCCGTTGCTTAACCAGCTTCGCATCAGGTTTCAGGGGGATATTCATTTCCCCTAAGTCTCCAGGAATTCCCTTCATCTCTGAGAATTTCGTTGGAAACAAATCCTAAAACTCATGCAGCAAGTCAGTCATCTTCGCAATGGTCGACTCGTCCCAGTAGTCACCGATGCTTGCGAACTTTGGGTTTTCCTCCCACCCAATGTTCACCTTCTTGATCTTCAATGGTTGCTAAAATTTGTCCCACAGTATATCTGGTGCCACAATGCTGCGACTACCTTCTAATTCTGGCACATATGTGGCCCTGGGATCATCCTCATCATCGGACTCTCTGGTGACGTTGTAACACTCCATCAACATTTCTGGTGTCGCAGTCCATTGGAGTGCCATCGGTTATCCGGTCGGTATCGCCTCAAATATCTTCCCGCGGATCGCCTGTAGAGCGGTGTGGATCAAGGGATTTTCGTCTGAGAATAAGAACGATTGGATGAAGCCAATGGTAAGTTGTTCCCAAGAAGTCATCCCGCGTCGCAGTTCTGTTGCGACATACCAGCTCCGGGGTACCTCATCCAACGTATGTACGAATGCATGTAACCACTCCTGCTTTGATCTTGATCCCCATTGATGTTGGCATGAATTCAGATGCTTCTTTGGGTTGCCTCGTCCTTCATATTGCAGTTGTTCGTACTCTGCAGCTTCGCCGAACCGAAGCTCCATGAGGCATCGACATAGTGGCCAAGTTGTGATGTTTGATTTATGCGCTGCCCACCATCGCGTAGGAGTAGCCTTCAAGGCTTCCTCCAAGTCCAGTAGACGTTGTGGTTCTGTCACTCTTTCCTCAAATTCTGTGAAAAACTTTCCCAAGTTGGGAAATCCCTCATAAGTAGGTAACACGTACTCCTCTGTGGCTACCCTTCGCAGGGACTGCGTTACCCGTGCGCATCTTCTAAAGGACACTTCATGCAACCGGTTCGACCAATTCGCGAGGGCCTCGTCTGAATCGGAGGATGCCGAACTGGCACTGGGCCATCCTAATTCTCCATCTGTGGTGGGATTAACATAATCCTCAGAATTGTTATACAAATTGTCCCACCCTTCCGCAAACTCATCTCTAGCTCGTTCTGTATAGCGCAACCCTTCTGCAGGATCCAGTGGTGCGATGACTCTCATTTCCTGATTCTCAATTGACATTATCCTTTTCTTAAAGTTGATAATTGCTTGATTCTCGATGGCGCAGTATATCCCCAACATCACCGGATAGGGGTTGGTGCTATCCACAATTTCAATGACGTCGAAATCAGTACACGTCCTGAGCCCTTCAATTTTGACTGGAAGTTGACATACCTGACCGAGCGGGGTGACCTTGCTTTGGTGACCAAGTCATCTACGGCTTTCCCATTGTCTCCCATGTCTGTTTGGTAAGAATATTCACATCCCAACCCCAATCCTGAATGATGGAGTCGACATCAAATTCTCTGATTTGTGCCGACATCTGCTTTTCCCTGCCTGTCTTCCTTTTATGTATGCGATTAACTCTCTGTTCCAGTTGTGCACCCTCCCTTCGATGCATTAGACCAGCTATTTCTTCCAGTGCATCTAGATCCTTTGCTAAGTCCAGGAAACTTTCCAGGAAGGCCTTTAGAGTGTTTTCCTTTCTTCGTGACTTTGTCGAGTCGAACGTCGGTGGCATGTCATAGATTTCTTCCTCAAGAAGTAGCTACCTCCTATTCCTCATGGCCTCCTGTGCTTTGAAGAAGACATCCCTTTCGGCTTCTACATCAAAGGTGACCTGCTTCCGCTATGTTTGTGTTGGTCTAACATTGGTATGTGACCTGTTGCCACCTGTCACCGCCCCTCCTCGTGTCACTATTCCAGCCGTCGCATGGTTACTTCTAGCTTCTGTCGATATCATCTGCACAGCTGATGGCGCATTCTGATTATTCTGGTTCTGGTTCTGGGGTGGATGCTTAGTCTGCCATTTCGCAATGAGCTGAGGACAATCCTCTACACTATGATCCATCGCTCTGCAATATGTACACTACGGTGCTGGGTTTGGACAATCCCTCTGGTAGTGCCCCTGCTGGCCACAATTGTAATAGATGATCGGTCCTCTTCCCCGTCCAACATCTCCTCCATGTCCCATGCCGATGCCCCGGCCTCTACGGAATCCTCCCCTGAAACCTTTGCGTGGTGGCCCATATTGTTGATACTGCGGTTGCTGATATTGTTGCTACCCATACTGCGGCAGGCCATATGATGGTGGTGGATACTGCGGGTGCCCATATTGCCCTTGGTCGTATTGCTGTAGTTGGTTAAACTGCAGTTGTGGCTGACTGTACTGCGGTTGTTGCTGCACCACCGGTGACTCTTCTCCCTTCATAAAATATGTGTTAGTTGTCCTATCTTGCAGCAGGTCATAGGCCCTGTAGTACTTCTCATCATGGCCAACCGATCGACAAAACTTGTAGAATAAGTTTACCGGCTTTGACACCATCTTTTGCAGATATACACATTCCTCCGGTCGATTCCCTCTAGTTTGACAGACAGGACACCATGGGATTCCTCCTTGACGAAGGGGGTTTGGTGCCCCCGACTGCAAATACTCACGAAATTCTGGGCAATTGTCCTTATGGTGCCCCTCACCTCTGCATCTAGTGCACCATATGTCTCCGTGAGTTTCCCTTCCCTTCTTGATATCCTCCGTTTGAAGTGTTAAGTTGGCCAACTGCACCTGGACTCTGTCCATTCCTATCCATGCTTCACCGATTGGTGAAGCCTCTGGTTTCATCGCAATTTCTAATGCTTCCGCCTGTGTCGCAACTTTTTGTTGCATCAGTGGTCCTTGGATATGCGGTACCAGTCCTGTGATGAACCATTCTTTGTGTTGCAGCTCATTTATTGGGAAAATCACTTTTGCTATCAACGTCTTGTACCGCTAATCAAATTCCCACACCGACTCATTCGAGAATTGCTTAATCTCCTTAAGCTCAATGACATATTGCAACTAAGATTTTGGTTTTTTAAATTCGTCAATCATCGCCGTTCTGACCTGAGCCAATGTTTTGGCTGCTGTTCCCACTGGAACCTTTACAAACTTCATGTACCAGTCTAACGCCCGAACCCTAAGGGTCGTCACTAGCTGTCCCATCTTGATAGCGTCATCCTGGACCTGCTTCACAGTCCAGATTGCTTCGCATATGAACCAATACTGTTCAGGATCCTCAGTCCCGTTCCCCTGGAAGGTAGGCATCTTCGCCTCGTCTACCATCCTAACGTTGCTACTATTGTTGTTTACTGAAGTGCTACTCTTACTGCTGCACGTAGGGAAACTCTGCGAGTAATTTGGATTTCTTCCTATAAAATTCGGATTAGTGCGTGGGGTTGAAGGTATGTTGTAACTTACAATATGTCCTCTTTCTGCTTCTAGGGTAGCCTGGTCGACGTCTCCTTTGCAATAAGGTCGCTTCCTCCCTTGTGGTCCTGTTTCGCAATTCTCTGTTTCGGTCCTCTCAGGAGACTCTCTCTCAGTCCTCCTCTTCTTCTCAGGATGCCAGAATATCACTCCACTCCTCAAGGTACCACACTCTTCTTCAACTTCCCTTAGAAATTCGCCGTTTCTCATGTCCATCTACCCCACATATTTTTGTCAGATCTGCATTTACGCGATACCTTCAACCTCGATACACATATTTTTCTACTCGTCGGCAGACATCCTCAATATTCCCTTTTCGCAGACAAGCATCTTAATCCACAATTTTAACAATGAAAAGAACCTTCCTCTTGGACCCCTGGAGAAGTTTCTCTCAGCTTCACTATACGACTTGATAGTCTCTACCGTGAGCTCAGTCACGTATCCCTCTAGGATACTATCCACCCAAAAATCAACGGCTCGCGATACCTTGTTATTGACTTGCTTCAGTTGTCGAACCAACTCTGGGGTCCAACAATCAGGTTCATTCTTCTGGCAGTGGTTCTTCCAGAACGTCAACTATGCCAGCCACTCATGCAACAACACTAGGAATTCACAGAAGAATATTTTGTGGATATCTGAGTAGATGTATTTTTGAAGCCAAGTGGTTGCTGTTTGTTTATGATCTCACTTCTCGCTTTCTACGAATTCCTCCGCCTTCTTGTCGAACCACTCTTGGATCTCTGGTTTCGTCGAATGCCACAGTATATCCTCTTTTTTTCTTCCTCAAGGTCTCGGCAACGGAACCATTTTTTGACGCAGCGTCTATCGACAGGGGTTCACTTCACACTGTTGCCAACAACCTACCAACCCAAACTCCCTTATACACCGGCCCAGAAAGGTGTAACCCTTTTCAACAACACTTGCGGAGCAAGTGCAGTATCACTAGAGATGGATAAGGGGGATGCTGGTACCAAGTTTCCACAGTGAAGTTGAGGATATGCTTTCAACACACATCACCAGATATTATAACATTCACAACATACTATCAATTCATCATTCGCATATTAAGTCATTCGCAGAGTTCATCATGTAACAACATATTCAACCTACTTATTCAGATTAACAGTATATCTTAAACCCATAACACATTCGCATCAAAGATACTCTAAAGCATTCACATTCATCATCACGTAAAACCAGAGACAAAGATTACACCATAACCGAACATCTTCATTCATTCACTAACCCACAGAATGAACCTTGCAGAAACTGTCAATACACCATGTTGCGGATACAAAACAAACCCAAAAAATATATTCGATCATCAAAAACTGGATTCCCTTAGGCTTACAATCCTACTCTATTTATATGCTTCTATTTGTTTACAAAACGGTCCACATGACCAAATTAACTAATCTAACAATTCTTGCACTTCTGCGAACTCCGCAAATGGTCCTTCTTGACCCTTTCGCACCTATCGGATTCCGCACTTCCTGATAACTTATCCCGTGCCAACAAGCATACTCTGCTTCATCATCTAATTCTGAAGACCTTGATCTTCATCTTCATCTGGTCTGAAACTTGTTGAAGTCTTCATCTTTGGTCATCATGCACTGGATCCAAGATCTCCTTTTGATTAGCTGCTACTACTTGGAAAAAGACTTTGCATATCCCTTGCATGTACCATTATGATCTACTTGGGTTCACGGTGTTATGTATCATTGCTTGTTCAATTTGTACAAGCCTCCTTCCAATTACAATTGCATCATCAATAGTCTTTCCTCTTGGCCACATAAGAACTTGGCCATCAAGAGAAGCAATTCTGAATCCTTTCTTATCCAATGCTAGAATGGATATAATATTCTTCTTCAAATCAAGTACATATAACACATCCTCCATCTTTATGGTTTTGTCGGAGTCCGGCTTGTATGAAGCTTCTCCTACCCCTTTTATGGGATATTGACAATCATCTCCAAGCTTCACCTTATGAGGTGAATCTTTCTTTGTCAAGTTAGTGAGAGGGTATTTGTAACCTATCATGTGCTTAGAAGCACCACTATTAACAAGCCAAGCATCACTCTGCAAGAGCGGAAATCAAAACATATTCTTCTTCACTTGAACAATCTTCTCTTTCCTTCTTCTGAACATGTTCATAGTCTTTTGCGGCATGAGCATGATACCTCTTATTCTTTCCTTTCTTGGCTTGATATTTAGCATATTGGGGACAATTCCTTGCAATCTATCCCATCTCCTAACAATAGTAGCATCTAACTGTTGAATATATTTCTATGACCTGTGAGACTTATGATACTTCTTGGGTTTCTTGTGAGAGTGATCGTCCTTCTTGAACTTCTCTTTCTTCGTATGTGTTGCTAATGATTGGTCTTCATAATTACCCAAATTTTCTTCTCTTGCTACCAATATAGCAAATTCTTGAGTGCATTCTTCCCATAACCTGCTAAAATTTGTTAGCTTTATTCTAGAACAGATTCCTTGAATAAATGATTCCCAAGACCTTGGGAGACCATTTAATGTAGACATTACTACTTCAGCTTCTTCAACAACATCTCCAATGGCTTCAAGTTGTTCTTTGATTTGAGATACCCTTGTGAAGTAAGACTGGATTGTCTCTGAATTTTGCATCTTTACATTTTTTAGTTGAGTTCTCAAGGTCATCTTTTGGTTGATGTTCTTCCCTTCATATAATCCGGTCAATGCATCGAACATCTCCTTGGGATTCTTCAAGGATGAAACATGAGGAATCAAGTGATCCTTAATGGAATCAACAATAATCCTTTTAGCCCTAACCATATTTTTCTTATGTCTTGCTTTGTCTTCCTCTCCCTCTGGCTCTACAACTTCTTCCTTAACATACTTCTCCAAATCATTTTCTTCTAGAATGAGAATCATTGTATACTTCCATGCTCGGAAGTTATCATCCCCTTCAAGCTTCTCATCAAGCTTGTTGTTGCTTGACATCTTGATAATTTTAATATGAGAACCTCAAATGGAAATAAGATTATAGAACTTACCAATTGGTATGCTCTTCCAAGTCCTTTTGAAATCTGCTAACCTAGGGTTTGTAAGAGAAACCCTAATTTTCCAACTTGTAGATCTTGGAATTATGATCCAAGGAAAATATGTGCCTCCCTAAGGCAAGTTGAGCAAGTGTCCTTTTCTTCTAGATCTGTGGACATGACTACCAAAAATGTGATGCCCTAGTTTTCCCGAGCAACAGTGATAAGGTCAAAATTGAAAATTCTCCAATCTAAGATCTGACACCATAGAAAGATGCGCTCTCCTAGGGCGAATTGATTTGATCTCCTTTTCAAGCTGATATGTGGATGGAAGTGCCCATAACAGTAAACCCTAGTTTCCAACTTCCGACAATTTTAGATGTACAATGGCTTCTTTCAGTATGGCTTTGATACCATGTTAGAATTTGTACTTGAATAACATTTATGTTATGTCTTTAAACAAATTCTACTATATCACAATAAACATAAGCAATAGGACCGCTGAAAGATAGACAAGCACAACATACACAAGAATTTATCTTGGGAAACCCTCTAGGGGAAGAAAACCCAACAGAACTTCTTCAATATAGATTCTATCAATAAGTACAATGTCAATGCAACAAAGAACTAAAGTTCTCTCATACAAAGATGCCCCAAGAATATAAGATACAAAGACAATATAAGATAGAACCCCAAACATAAGCTTCCTCCAGCTGCAACTACTCTCCCATGCACACTTATTCACTTGCTTGAGCGAACTTATGATAATCCAAATGATAATTCTGACCCCCTTATTTATACACTTGTTTGGATGATTTTTTCACTATAGGTCCAACTTCACTAGGGCAGTTTTGCCCATTGTTTGGGACAGTTTTACCCACCGACTTATGTAGAGCCGACTTGTTTATTTTCAGTTATTCTTTTAGGGTTTTTACATGATCAATTACAATATGAATATTTTCCGAAGGAACACAATAATATAATAAGAATATATTCCGAAATTACCTAATATTCAACATTACTAATATGCCATCACATGGATGTGAGCTCATAATCAATACTGTAAGGGGAATGTGGAGTTTCAAAGCATAATAGAACATAATAAAAAAACATGGAAGATGGGGCAAGCAGTCTCAAACCTATGGAATACTAGGGAGCACACAATTGGGGTGAGGAACCTGTATTCTTCAATGATAAATACCACCTAAGTTAGAGTTTAATTGAGTTAATCTAAACTAGGTTAACCCACAAATTCAATTTAAATAAAAATTTGCCCACAAATCATGAAGAGAATTAGTTTGTAGCACACATGGGAAGATGAATATTACGAAAATACAACAATTAAGAAATTAGGAGATGAGGACAAATATTAGCTAATTTTAATCAATTATTCTTAATTTTGGGTGTAAGGATGTGAGGTGGAGTCCCTCTTCAAACCTATAAATAGAAGAGGCTTATTTGGGTGTGAAGAATGGCTAGTGGTGTGGGAAACTAGTGTGGAAATCATTCAAGAGACACAGTAAGAAGCCTTAGGTAGATAATGTTGAAATGTTGAGGAAGCCTTATAAAGGAATTTAGTGGTTTTCCTTAGCTACCCATACTTAGGTGGTTTTATGGAAGAAAAGGAAGTGTATTCACTTCTTTTTAGCATTCTAATGGATTACTATTATGATTTGAAATTTAGAATTGTTGGTGAGTTAATATAGCTCGAGGGTTCTAGGAGAAAAGTTATACTTGGGTAAGGTGGGGTGGTTATGTTGGCCATTCTTTGTAGGCAAGGCTTGGAGCTACTAAAGAAGGCATCCAAGCTGTGTGAGAAATATCTATTAAGATATAATTTCCATATATTGTAAATATATTATGATAATTTTTGTATAAACTAAATTGGGGTTTATTTTTGTTTGGTACTTTAAAACGTTATTTGAAATTCATGGATATAATGTTGTTGCCACATGTACAAATTTGATTTATAATTTGTATATATGTGATTATCAAGCTAGTTTTATAAACTAATCCATGAATGTAGTTTTGTACCAAGCTTATTTAAATTTGGTGCCAAAAGAGGAAATATAAATATGGAATCTAAATGGTTGTAAGAAAGAGTTGTCAAGGAGATATGTTACTGGAATAATCTCTCTTCTCTCCATTCTTCTATTATCTTCTATCATTTATGTAGATTTTCATCACAAGGAAAATAAGCATTGTTAGGTTAACCTTGACTCGGTGAATGAGTCATTGAGCTAATCTTGGTTTGGGTCGAAGAAAATGGTATTTGATGGTCCATGGCACTGACCCAAGGTATTGCATGTAACAAATCCTATAAAGAGCTTGGCATACTCCATTGTAATGTGGCTTGGAGGTGAGTGGGTGAGCTCACTTGGCCCGGTTGGATGGTTTTGGCCAAGGTAATGAAGATCTTCATTGGTTGGTTTTTCCCCTCATGGGGTTTTCCAGGATAAATGGTTGTGGTCAATATTGTTGTTGCTATGGTTATGATTATGGTTGTTCTCTCATTATTATGTATGCTCATTTAATTCCTAATAAATGGTATCAGAGCTTAGGTGAGCTTGTGTGAAGGCATCCAATGCTATGGAAGACCTATGAATAAACGACTGAGCTAGAACAAAAATTTGGCCATTTTTTTTTGGTACCTGGTTGTGCTCGTTGAGAATGTTGGTGTAAGTGTGTAGAGCAACATACTTTGGAAGTTATGGTTTGGAGTTCCCACAATGGAAATATCCCAGGCCACAGTTCCATTGAGGATATAGATGACCATAGGAGCCAGGTTAGGTTATGTGAGAAAGCGAGTGCGTGCTGTCTTTGAAGAAGAAAATGTCCACGATGTTGAAGGAGAAAACGCCCACCTACGTGGAAAGAATATGCTGCCTTAAGATAAACCCTAGCTTGTCAAGATGATCAAGAGAGAGATCCTAAAAGTGCAGATCTCTGTAACAAACCTGAAATATATAAATTAATAATATTAACAATGTAACAACAAAATAATAATAAATTAATATTAAATATTAATATTAATTTATTAATTAAACAATTATCAATAGTCACGACCTTTTGTCGAAAAGGTACATGAAGGGCCTATAAAAGCCCCAAAACTATGTAACCATTATCATCCATCATATTATTCATCTTTTACTTTACTACAAGTCATTTATGGCTTTTTTACGTTGCTTGTACTGGCTATTATATTAATAAGGAACCTTGTTCCTTCAGTGGTATCAAAGCTTTGCCCGATCTAGGCTTGTAGCCACCAATCTAGGACCTTGTCCAAAACCAGGCCCGTGGCCCAAAGAAGTAAAAAAGGGAAAAGAGAAAGAAAGAAAAAGGCAAAAGTAAAAGAAAATAAAAAGAAGAAAAGAAAGACAAGTAAAAAAGAAGAAAATAGAATATAGAAAAAAAAGAAGTGAGAAGAAGAAAAAAGGAAAAAAAAAAAGTAAAAGTAAAGTTTAGAAGTGAGTAGAAGTAAAAAGTAAAAGTAAGAATTAAAACCGCACATGGTTTTAAGGTGCACGTGGTTTTGTGAGAAGTGGGTTTGGTTTTATTCCCTAACAACAAACCAAAAGTGAGATTTGAACTTGGGTGGGGAAGGTTACAATCATTCCTCCCAACCAACCATTCTACACCATTTTTTCAAAATAAAAATGGGATTTATACAATGTGAATCTATATTATGTGAAATAGCAACGAAACAAAATTTGTATCTAGAAGAGAAGAAAAAGGAGTTGTTCACGCAAATCATAGAATTAAAAAATGAGAATGATTGCAATCAGATATTGTTAAGGGAAAATGGATATTTCAAGAAGAAAGCTGACAGAAATTTACTACAAAAAGATGAAGAGATCTCTCGTCTAAGAGATCATAATCAGAAATTACTTCTGCAAGTAAAGAAGGCAAAGGATAAAGCACAAGGAAATCAAAAGTTAGAAGAGGAGAATCGAGATCTTCAAAAAGAATTATCAGGCAAGGACGAAGAAATCTCTTCCTTAAAAAGGGTTAATCAAGAATTGCTAGAGCAAATAAAAATCTTAAAAGAAAGAGAACACATAAGTCAAGACAATCAAAATGAAGTTGACAAGTCCAAGAAAGAACTCTTATGCTTAAAAAAACATAATCAAGACTTACTTATACAAGTTCGAAAGCTAAAGCATGATAAGAAATCTTTACACGAAGAGTTAGACCGCAAAGAATAATTAATCAACAAAATGATGACTCGTCCAATAGAGAAGTCATCAGACGCTCAAAATCAAACACCAACAGAAGGAGCCAATACAGAGTCAATCAACGCTCAAGTTCAGAAGAATGCGTATAGTGACAAATCACTAACATCAGAAGAAGATGGTTCCGAAGAACAATCACAAAAGGTTAAGATGCCTTATTGTCACCCAAATCATATGAGTCGTTTTGACCAACAACAATGTCAAGAGAAAAATAAACACTACTCTATTCACAGACAACCCGACTACAACATTAAGAAAGAAAATAGACAAAATCGACAACCTGCATGGAAGCCTAAACTGAGAATTTCTATCCGAATAGTCAATTATCAAATAGATCCAATGAAGATAGATTTTGGGTGGATCACTCCCCAAAAGATGCAACACATAAGCTCGGGAATTCGGAAGTTATATCGTCTTGTTTCTTCAAGTGTCATAGTTACAAGCACCAAAGATCTTGAGAAGACATTACGAACGAGAATAAGAGTTAAAGAGAAGTCTTTTCCAAATTATGCTTTGAGGACAAAGCATTCTTAAGGGGAAGGCAATGTAACAAACCTAAAATATATAAATTAATAATATTAACAATGTAAAAACAAAATAATAATAAAATAATATTAAATATTAATATTAATTTATTAATTAAACAATTATCAATAGTCATGACCTTTTGTCGAAAAGGTACATGACGGGCCTATAAAAGCCCCAAAACTATGTAACCATTATCATCCATCATATTATTCATCTTTTACTTTACTACAAGTCATTTATGGCTTTTTTACGTTACTTGTACTGGCTATCCTATTAATAAGGAACCTTGTTCCTTCAATCTCCATATCACTCTAATTGTTTTCCGAGAGATGAGGTTCGAGTGTGTTCTCTATGAGAGAAAGCAACTGTCGGTTTGTTGTAAGAGACCGGTGCATCTCTGAGTTGTTTTGCTCATTGAGAAGCCACGAAGAGGAGACTCCATCTATGCTACGATCCCATGCTGCTACGTTTGAGATTATCCGAGAGTTTCCATTTCTTGTTCAAAGGAAATCAACCCATTCTCCATGCGTTAGTACAACTCGTGCGTTTGAATCCGAGAAGAGCCATCACGAAGGCAAAAGCAATGGTTGTGATGGTTGAACCATCACTGTTGAGAATGCAGCGAGACGTACAGAGCTCGGAGCTCGAAAGTTCAAGTCACATCAGGTCTTGCTGTTGCCCTTCGTGGTCATGTGGTGCCATGAATTGGTGGTGTGATTTGCGTGAAAGCGCATAGTACTCGGCGAAATCCACATGAGAGCAAGGAGTGCTTTGAAATTGAGAGGGGAGTGCTTTGAAATTGAGTTTTGTCTAGGCCGCGAGTTGAGTATCATGAGGAGAGGAGGACACAGAGATTAGAAGGCCATTATTACAAGTACGTCCAAGGTGGCATGACAAAAAATCACCCTCCATTTAGCCGTAGAGAGAAACCCTAGTTGCATTGTGTGCACAAAATATGGTGTGTGAAGCTTCAGTGACCATTTCTTTGCATGGATGTGAAGTTATGTTACCCTCCCCAAACAGATTCGTATGCCTAGAGGTTGTTGAATGGAGGTGCTCAAGCTGCCTGGTAAAGCTATGTTACCCTCCCCAAACAGATTCGTATGCCTAGAGGTTGTTGAATGGAGGTGCTCAAGCTGGCTGGTAATGCTACCTGGGATAGCAAGCAATTGAATGTTTTTTCCTTGAGGAAATCATGGAGGTGGCTGGTGTGTATTCTAAGGATGTGGTCAAGAAATGGCAAAGAAAAATTTGAAGAATTTTGATTGCGAGAGGATTGTATGGTACAAAAGGAGGCAGGGAAGATGACGAGCATGGAAAAGTGAGAGGATGTAGCAATGGATGGTGATGGTGTAGTCACCATGAGACACATGAAAAAAATACAAAAAATATTTTGGAGTTGAAAATTATTGTATTGCATGTAAATGGGACCTAGTTAGGCATGTGTACCCCTAGTAACTCATTGGTAAAGTCTGGATGTAGACCTAGGTGATAGGGGGGCATGCAAGATTCATCAATCAAAACTTTGAGGGGGATTGGTGATTACTCCAAGTCAAGTTTAAAGGAGGGGATGAGAATTACATGTTGTACTTGTTATGTGAATAATTAGGCAAATATGGAATGAGTTTGTTTACAAAGTGTTTGTAAAAATGGTTTGTTGTTACATGTGTGAATGAGTTTCTATGGGTGTAGTTTGACTTCTTGGCTTGTTCATAATACCAACAAATTAGAACAACATTGTATTCAAAATATTTGTGGTGAAATTTGGTCTCTTTTTGACAAAAAAAACCGTCTTCTTATACATCTACGTTTTACTTCCACGAAACTTTAGGGGGTATCTGTGTCATATGACCTTGGAAACCCCATTTCAAGTTCAAAAAATAGGTTGGTGGATAGAAATTCCAAAATTTATATTTTTTTCTTAAAAAAACGCTAAACACCCTATGGGTGTTATTTAGTTGCCAGATTTTCAAGGTGAAGTTAATTTTATTCTTCATTGAGATGGTAGGCATGATGAATAGTCTTATAGGTTGAGATATACCACAGATATACAAAGTGTTTGACAAGGGGATTCACCTAAATGGTTGTTATTCCTACTTCTTTTGCGAAGTGTTTAACATAACTGTGTGAACCAAAAAATACGCTTTATGGGTTGGATGTGTTGAACATTTTTGAGACCAAAATAATGTCACAAGAAACTTAAATATTACGACAACACTTATGTTCGAAGTAGTTTATTGTTATGGGTTCTATACTTAACCAGCCTAGATCCAAATCCTAGGCTCTATCAAGCGCTGAGAGGGATCAAATATCCCGAGGTGCAAACCTCTCCTCGAAAATCTCCTTGAGTGCAATACCTAAGAAGAGGATTGCACCTCGGGATATTTGATCCCTCTCGGTGCTTGATAGAGCCTAGGATTTGGATGTAGGCTGGTTTCAGTTGTGGGCGGTGATAGAAAACTAGAGTTTGATCAGCATTGTAAGGAACAGGTTAAGTTGACAACACGGATATGAGGATTATCATAATGTAAGTAATAATTATTAAGGATTGAGTAAATTGTTAAATTGAAAAATAGAGACAATAATTTTGCAAGGATTAAATAAATGAAAATATGGTTCACATCGTGATCATTCTCAATCTATCTTCTTCATCTTTTCTTATCTTCACACCTGGTAGTTTTGACATCTTCTCATATCGATCATATGAGAATGGAGGTTGAAATCATAGACCTACCAAATCTTTAACTCGAGATATTGTTGTAAATGTCATACCCTGCCTCTCTTGCTTTCCAATACTAATAGTAGCTTTCTCCAATGTTAGTCCTTGTGACTTATGGATTGTTAACCCCCAAGCGAGTTTCAATGGAAGTTGTTTTTTGTTACCTCTTTTGATAGATGTAATAGGTACAACTTGACGGAACGATTCATCCCATTGTTCCCCCACATAATTATTAAATTTTATTAAAACATACATGGGTGGTTCTGGAGGCGAACTTCCAGGGTTATATACAATTTGTTGTATAACTCCAAGAGCACCATTGACGAGTCCTGCATTAGTCCAGAGGTTTGATGTGAGCATTACCCTTGCTCATATGGCTATAAGTAATTCAACTTCCAACCCTTCTTCATCTCCTTCCAAAGAATAGTTGTTTCTTACAGATGTAGCAATACTGGTGGCAATGGGACAGTTTAGGCTTCTTATTAAACGCTTGTTATGATAGTTTACATCTTCATTTGTCGCAAATAAATGCATCGCCTTATCGAAGGAATTTTTCATTGAAGCATGCAAGGAAGTATCTGTACGCGTCATCAGTAATTTCCAATCCTCTATTGTTGGAATTGCATCTGTAATATTCATCAACACTTTACGAAAAGATATTTGATAATTGCTTTGTCCATTCTGTTGAAACATAGTATCGAGGGTCACAACTGTTGTGAATGTGTTCCACAATTCATGCATATACAGGCTTATCCATGACAGGCGGTAATTGTCCCAAATCATCGACCAATATAATTGATCTTCCACCAAAAGGTATATTAGCATTTTTTGGGAAGGCTTGGCGAAGTCTTGAATCTATTTTGATTAATAGACTTTTTCCAATAAAACTCATTTCATCGATCAAAATATATTTAACATTCCTCAACTCTTCCTGTAAGTTAATTAAACTCGGTCCTCGTAAAGGATTAATTTCTTTGATCGGTATATGAAGTGCAGAATGAACTTTTCTTGCGGATATGTTGAAAGCTGCCACCCCTGTAGGATCTAGAAGAAGTAATGGACTTTTCCCTGGCTGCGATAGATTTTCAAGTGTATTTTCTATGGCTCCAATCAAATATGACTTTCTGGTACCTGTCGTTCCTTGGATTATCATGCGTAGTGGATCAATAGACGTTCTAGAATGCTCAAGGATAAGATCGTATGCTATTCTCTGCTTATCCCCCAACCTATGAATTGAGTAAGACTTTGCATGTTGATTAGTAGAAATCATTTTCAATTTTCGCATATCAGAGATGAAATGAATTGCACGACTGGAGGTCTCTTCATGTACAAAAGCAGTGTTCCAATCATTCATACGATCAAGATCCCTATGTCCAAGCATCTCAAACTCATTATAATTTATAAATTGATTTTTATATATTCCACAAATGATCTCCCATTCATGCTGCCTGGAATCTCTTTGTGGATTTGGACGTACTTCTTTGTGGATTTTGCCAATTCTGTATTATTTCATCAAATGTGTGGCCTATATCTCTTCGAAAGTCATGAAAGGTCTTGTACATAACCAACTCGGATCAACAGAATTCAACAAACTTCTCATCTTTTTGATTAGGAATAGAGTTAAATCTAGGAAACACACGTACAATAGATGCATTACTTCGTGGTAACCATTTCCCCCCCATCGATGTTTGTCATATGACCAATATTTTGCAACATCTATCAATGTAAGTTTCTCCATATTCTCCGGTCACTTAGTATATGCATCAATAAGAGAATTATCATTGTCGGCATTATATGTTTCAACTTGTACTTGTTTGAAAACCTTCATACCAACATTTAGAACCACAAAACAACGACTACATTCTGAAAGAGGAAGCTCTAGAAGCATATGGCATGTCTCTTGTGCACCAATGTCCCTATCAAAAATGGATTCACACAACAAACTTTTATATGCACGTGCTGCTGGTTCGTTCGGATTCTAGATAGAAGAGACCTGCATCAACATATTGTGGAAAGTTTCAGATCCCTTTTCTGATTTAGCAGCGTATTTTTCTATGTAATTAGTAACAACGCGCTTGGAAAGTACAGGCTGCCAATCTATGTTATCCCTCCACATCATCAGTGTTTCACGATTGTGTGTATTCACTCTGTCATCATTTCGTCTAGGTTCATACTTTTTTTCTCCTTGTTCATCAATGTAAAGTTTTGACTGGTCACATAGATCCCATGGTGCGTGGTACCGACATACCAATTTTCCTCCCTTCTTTCGAAGACAACTTCTCTCATTGCAGGTAATATGACGCTCAACACAGTTAAGAAGATTTTCATAATTAGTCATTGGATCCGACTCAAATATTTGTTCTGTGTCTTTTACAGAAGGATGATCATCTACATTAAATTCAATTTGAATCTTTCATTGATGCCCCTCACGTGGATTTATTGCATGCACACATTTGTCGAAATACTTTTTTGCAGATATAAATTCCCTAGGATCATCCCAATTCAGACTGTCCATGTTGGGAGCATTTTTTAACCAAAGAAACCCATGGACATGAGGAGATCCACGATGTTGCCATTCGTAGCGACTCTAATAATCTGTAGCCTCATGAAAATGTTCAAAAAACTCTTCTCGAAACATTGTATGTCTCAAGTGCATATAATGTGCCATGATGTGAGGATTATCAATTACATTTTGACGTCGTCATTTTTTTTCTTCATGTGGATCTGTAAGACTTGTGCCTGGCATTAATTTATGCAAATCATGTCACTACATATCCGCTGCACTTAGTGTGAAGAATATTGTCAGACAACCTATCTGTTGAATCAAGTCAGATAACTCTTGACGACACTTGCTCCAATATGCACGTGTGCCTCTTAATACCATTCCAAATCTCATTAATCTTTCTCCCAATCTTGAATCTGGAAGATTTTGTAAATGTTGTCGTAACTCTTCCATTGTTGTGGGTAGTTCACTAATATTTTTTTTGGCAAAAACTGTTGAGGAAGCTTGAGTACGATGTCTCATTATGATATTTAGTAAAAAATATTTGAAGCAAGGGTGCCTTCCAAATCTATTATCACGATATCTGAGAAGATGTTTTGCATACTCACGTAGATGGACATTTCACATTTGCGGTTGTAATCAATCAGCCTCTCCTTTAGGGAACAATGCTGGAAATGCCATATCAAATAATCCACCAGTGTTATACTCATTAATCAGAGATGAGCCAATGCTAGGCCAGTTAAGCACCTTAGTCGATTCATCATTTGCGTTATTTTCATCCGGATTAGGATTATTTGCTCGTGCTCTAATAATTTCTATCTCTCATGGTGCACTTGGAATCCTTGATGCAAAAGAATTTTTTTGTAAACCATCCAACATGTCGTCAACCCCTGGTATCCCTTCCAACATTGCAAATTCTGTGTCGTCGTCAATATCGGGAAGAGTAACAAAATTAAGCATATGTGAGATATCTGTTGCATTTTCAGGTAACTCTTCTCCCATGTCATAATCAACTCGAACATCTCGATAATATGGATCATTCTGAATATTATATAATAGTGCATCCATAACTTTTTGTTTTCTAACAGTGAAATCATAACTGGATCCTTGTCAGCCTTTTTTCCGCACAACCACCATTAAGTCCAAGTTGTTAATATGTCATGGCAATTTCTTGGCAACATCTTTAATCTCCTGCGGAAAAATAGTGGTGTGTCCTTGATATTTGTATTGTCCACCTATAGAATGCATCACCTGCAAAATTGGACTTGCACGTGCTATCAACATCTCTTCCACTTGTGTGAGATCCTCAAGGACATGAGGTTGAGTTCTTGGATCCATGTGGTTTGTAGATGAGAAGCTATGATTAGATCCCTCTCTTAGACATCGCACACACATTGGAACCGTTCTTGTACTATGTACTTGAATTTCGACATATGACTCTTGGCAGACATGACACATTTGAACTTGTGCTAATTGATCAATTCGTTCATGAAATTTTCGATGTCTAGTATACATTTCTTCAGATGGTACCGATATATTATCGTCATTTTCAATCTCCTTTTCTCCGACTGTTACACGTTGAGCATTTCCCACAGTTGCTTCTACGTTAATATTGGTCGAATATTGTCGTTGATGTTCTCCATTTTGATTTCTTTGTTCCTCCAACTGCTTCAAGTTTCTCTCTCGATATGCTCTTTGTCGGTCAATGTTTCATTTTCTTTGTTCTTCTCCTTCTTTTGCTGTCAATTCGTCTAACTTTCTTTTTCGATATTCCCTTTTTCGATCTGCGTTTCATTTTCTTAGTTCTTCTTGTTCTTCTGCTATCATTTTGTCCAATTTCCTTTTTCGATATTCTTTTTTTGGGTCCGCTTTTTGTTTCATGTCTTCCTCTCGTTCTTCTATTGTAATTTCGTTAGATTCTCTTCGTTGAACTTCTCCCACAGTTGGTTCTACAGGTATATTGGTCGAATGTTGTCTTTGTTGTTCCACATTTTGATTTCTTTGTTGTTCAACAAATTGATTTCTTTCCTGTTCTAACTGCTTCATTTTTCTGTCTCGATATTCCCTTTGTTGATCTACATTTCGTTTTCTTCATTCTTCTCTTTCTTCCGCTGTCATTTCGTCCAACTTTTTTTTATGATACTCTTTTTTTTTGTTCTGTTTTTTGTTTCATGTCTTCCTCTCGTTTTTCTGTTGTAATTTCATTAGATTCTCTTCCTTGAACATCTCCCAGAGTTGGTTCTACGGGTTTATTGGTTGAATATTGTCTTTGTTGTTCCACATTTTGATTTCTTTATTGTTCAACAAATTGATTTCTTTCTTGTTCCGACTGCTTCATCTTTCTCTCTCGATATTCCCTTTGTCGATCTGCATTTTGTTTTCTTCGTTCTTCTTGTTCTTCCGCTTTCATTTCGTCCAACTTTTTTTTACGATACTCTTTTTTTGTTATGCTTTTTGTTTCATGTCTTCTTCTCGTTTTTCTGTTGTAATTTCTTTAGATTCTCTTCGTTGAACAAATCCCACAGTCTGTTCTACAAGTATATTGGTCGAATATTGTCTTTGTTGTTCTACATTCCGATCTCTTTGTTGTTCGACAAATTGATTTCTTTCTTGTTCGGACTGCTTCAACTTTCTCTCTTGATATGCTCTTTATCGATCTGCATTTTGTCTCCTTCGTTCTTCTCGGTCTTTTGCCATCATTTCGTCCAACTTCCTTTTTTGATATTCTTTTTGTTTGTTCTGCTTTCCGTTTCAAGTCTTCTTCTCGTTATTTTGTTGTCATTTCGTTAGATTTTCTTCCTTGATATGCTTTATGATGTTCGACATTATGTATTTCTTGTTCTTCTCCTGTTTGTCTCATAACATATTCCCCATGCACATCTTCCATTTCTAGTTCAGACTGTATATCAAAAATGTGAAGCATTAACATATACACTGAAATCTATGCAAGGATAAAACACCAATTCAATATTTTCAAAATTCAATATAGTTAAAAAAAAATTCAATATATTTGCAAAATTCAATATAGTTTCCCAAAAATTAGGTGATCTAAGAGGGTCGAACCTTGGACCTCACACCCATTATCCCAGCACCGTTACCACTATACCACATGTAGTTCTTATTTATATACTTATATTAATAACATATAACTATAACCCCATAAATTGTTTAAATTATTTTTTATTTCAAAAAATTCAGGTGATCTATGAGGATCGAACCTTGGACCTGACAACCATTTTCCCAACACCCCTACCGCTATACCACAAGTAGTTCTTATTTATATACTTATAATATTTAACTATAATCCTCATACTTATTTTAATTTTTGTATTTATTTAAATATGTACAAATTAATTTTTTTTTAATTATATTTGTAATTAAATTAAAAAATTTAAATTATCTTTTAATTTTAACATATCAAAATTAAAAGATAATTTAAAATATATTATAAATTTAATTCCTTAATATTTCAAAATAGAATTTAAAACATTGTTTTTTATTTTTATAAATTTAAAACATTGTTTTTTATTTTTATAAATTTAAACAATGTTTTTATTTTTATAAATTTAAACAATGCTTATATTTTTTAAAAATTTACTCATTGTGCAGGTATATGCGGATGGAGGGGATGACGGGAGGGAGGCGATGCAGGGGGGAGAGGGAGGGAGGACGCAGGAGGGGAGGGGAGGGGAGGATGGGAGGGAGGCGACGTAGGAGGGGAGAGGGAGGGAGGACGTAGGAGGGGAGGACTGAGGGAAGGATGGGAGGATTGAGGGGAGGACGCGAGGGAGGCAACGCAGGAGGGGAGAGGGAGGGAGGATGCAGGAGGGGAGAGGAGGGGAGGACTGAGGGGAGGATGGGAGGGAGGAGACGCAGGAGGGGAGAGGGAGGGAGGACGCAGGAGGAGAGAGGAGGGGAGGACGCAAGAGAGGAGGGGAGAGCGAGTAGGAGCAGGAGGGAAGGGTGGGATGGAAGGTCGGGGATAGGAGAAGGCGAGGCGCTAGGGAGAAGGCGATGTGGATGGAGAAGGAGCAGCAGGGAATGCTAGGATGGCAAATCGTGCAGGAGGGAACGCTGGGATGGTAGCTTGCGTAGGGGAGAAGGTGACGTGGAGAGGAGAATGAGCACAAGGGAAGGCAACTCGGATGACAGCTCGTGAAGGGGAGGAGTTGGGTGGAGGAGCTGCCTTGGGATGGCAGCTCGCGCAGGTGGACGGGGTACATGCTATTAATTAAAACGAAAAATGAAATTAAAAAATTACCTGTTTGCCGCAGTTTCTTGAGCGTAATTTTTTCTTTGCCTTTTTTAAACCAAAAATTACCGGTTTGCCACAGTTTCTTGACCGTAATTTTTTCTTTGTTGTTTCCTTCTCTTTGCTTCAGTGCATTATATAGCCTAGGATTTCATTCAAACTTATTATCAATTATTCTTTATTATTCTTTATTATCAATTATTCAATAATGGCCAACATATTATCAATTTTTATTATTCTTTTAGTTTTATTTTGTTTTTTTACTTTATGGCCGACTATAAGGACAAACATGGACAAACATGGACAAACATTACAAGATCTCCCTCATATTCACTTTTTACTCTTTTGTATTACTCTTTTCAGTTTTGGCCGACTATAAGGACGAACATGGACAAACATTACAAGATCTCCATCATATTCACTTTTTACTTTATAGCCGACTATAAGGACAAACATGGAAAAACATGGACAAACGTTACAATATCTCCCTCATATTCACTTTTTACTTTATGGCCGACTATAAGGACAAACATGGAAAAACATGGACAAACATGCACAAACGTTACAAGATCTCCCTCATACTGGGCTGTAGAGCGCCTCTCGGTGCAATCATTCCACAAACCAACCTATATAAGGGTTCGATTAAAACTCATAAATATCATTAGTTGATTGAGTTTGTTTGCAATTTGATTATATAAGGGTTCAATTAAAAAAGGTATGGTTTACATTGTTAAAATTTTATGTGCTCATTTAATAAATTAATGGTTAATCAATGAATCTTAGATTTAAAGGGTTATTAAATTGTACTAATTAGTTTATTTATTGAAATGACAAGTCTTATTGAATACTTAGTCATTTCATAAGTTATAACATTTCTCTTTTCCTTTTTGTCATTTTCTGTGTATGTTTTTATGGTTTGTAAGTTGTGTCCTTACATATGGCATCAAAGCCCAATTCAAATACTATAGTTGTAAACCTTATACACAGTATGTGCTAGAAATAATAGGAGCTCGTGGGCTGAAATTTGTGAGATAAATATGCTAATGTTTATCTATTCAAATGTTCTAAATCACGATGAGATCAAGAAGGCATGGAAAGGGAAGGGAGTTGACGCCTTCACTATCACCATCTCCTCCTCCTCCTCCAGTAGAGTTGATAGAGCATATATCCCTCTAAAAACTAAGATATATGTTGCTATATTTTCATAGGATGATTGAATCACTGGGTAGTAAATCAGGTGGTAATGCCACGCTCTTTTGGGCAGGAGGAAAGACAGGAAGGCCCATCTAATGGAGATCTGCATAAAGCGCTAGAAAAAGTAAAATTGTTTATCTTTAAAGGAATCATAAAAATAGAGATATCATAGGCTTGGTTAGAGAATATGAGTTTATGTTTCAAATTATGAAACTACTCAACAACTAGAAGGCCAAGTTGACTATATACCAGTTGAAGAATAGTGCTTCACTTTGCTAGAGAAATTTAGAATCACAGTTGGGCTATTTTATCTCTTCAATAACTAGGGAGCGGGATGAGGAAGAATTGTGTAAGAAGTATCTATTTAAATAGTACTTATAATGAAAGTTCAACGAATTATGTGATCTTAGGCAAGGCTCTAAAATACTGTTGAAATATGAAGCTTGGTTCATCGAACTCTTGAGGTACACTAATCACTTGAGGAACAATAAGTTGAAGGTAAACAAATTTCTATATGGTCTAATCTTTAAATTAGAGAGAAAATGCGCATCTCAATGCCAAATACATTACATGAGGCAGTACAAAGAGTAGTCATTTCCCAATAAGAAATGTATGGGAAACCCGAGGAAAAGAATGTGGTGAAGACTTTGAATCCTAATGTGCCTTCATTCCATGGGAAACCTCCATGGAGTGGAACTTTAGGGATGAATTATAAATTTTCAATAAGGGACTCAAAAGAGTAATGTTTTGGGAGTGCATAAGAATCCTCGTAAACAATACAATTAGTAAGGTGGTGCTCGTCCTCGAGATTTCACTAAGAGTATTGCATAATCTCCAGCGAAGACATCCAAGCCACCTAAGACGATCCTTGGGTGGATGTTGGGGATGTGGAGGACCACATTTTGAATGAGACTGTCTTGAAAATAAGGCATAAAAACCAACTTTATCAATTTCATAACACTATGGAATATTTGGGTAGAGCCCATAGAATTCATGCAAATTCCCATAATTGTTAGAGTAAGCATCAATCTTATATTCTCAATACATCAAGTAAAGTAAATAGTATAACCATTTCTATTTTGATTAGTCCCAGTGCTACTAAATTTTTTATCTCACCTGTTGCTTTATTAAGATGTGGGTTAGTAACCCAAAGATGAAAGTGAGTTCAAAAAGGTTGAGACAGACTTAGGGGATACTCAAAAGGTTGGTCCTTTGGTACACAAATGTATCCTAGACCTACGGGTGTGCAAAACCTTAGTAAACATTTGCGAAACAACACTTGGATTGTTAAACCCTTAATGGAGGCACATTTCCCCTTATATTGTGGTGCATTACATTAGTTTTGATGTCGTCTTTGGTCCATCAATGGTAATTGTCATTAGTATGGTTATATTAGTTATGCCAGCTTGGGTTAGTGAGTTGTAATTGTACCTCTTAATTTCTTATATATAGGAAGGAGATCTTTTCATTTGAGCGTCTTGTCTTGTCTTGTCTTGTGTACTCAGTACATTGTATAAGGAGGTTGTTGTAATACCCCCATTTTGAACTTTATGATATATTGCCTTTTATGTAAATATTGTGTTCATGCGATGTATGTTTCCTAGCGTGGAGCTCAAGGCCAAGGCCCCGCTAGTGTATGCTCGTATTTTATTTAGAAATGCAAGTATTTGATATTATGGTATCCATGTGCTATTAAGCCATGGAATATTGTAAATTGATGTAAATATTAATATTGCAATAAAATACCAAAACTGACTATGGAAGCAACTAATGAGAAGGGTCCATGTGCATTCCACTAGGGAGTGGTGAGGGGGTTGTGGGATTGAACCATAGGCTGCAAAATGTCATCTTGCTAACCCATTTGACTTTCCTTGCTGACATTTAATTTGGTGTAAGAAAGTTGTTGAAGAAATCAGTCCATGGCTTCAATGGAGCATGGGCAGCCCATAAATTCATATGGTAGAGTATGGGATCTGTTTCCTTGACCCCTAAGTCACTCTACCTCATGGGAATTCATTTTCCTCATTCCCATTCCATTGTTGAACATCCAAACTTCATTTTTCATCCATTAGACATGCCCGACAGTGAGAAAAACCAGAAATCGTAACTGTGAATTAACGCACGTTTTGAAGTGCCATAAACGCCCAGAATTTGGTATTGACAGTAAAATCCAATGGGGGATCCATAGATATGAACCTTGGGGAAAAATTGAGAGTATTAGATACCCCAAAATCCATTGGAAAACCCAGTTTTTATAGCCCAGAAATCCAATTATGGGATTGAGTTATTCTGTCACCGAATTGTGAAAATACAAGCATGAATGATAGAACAGAGCTTGGTATTGCTTGATAAACCCAGTGAATACTAGAATCTCAAGGAATTAGTAGCTTGAACCTTTCTATTCCCACCCTGAAGAGCATTGGAGGGAAGGGACACTGAGGGACTGTGCAGCAGATAAAGGGACCTTCCTTGTGTTGGGTGTGGTAGGTATTGTGGGTGCCATGACTGTTTGAGTTTAGTTGAGATGTCTGTAGCTCTGTGGTTGAGCTCACTAGTTTAGCATCCTCCTCATTTGTCTCTTGCATGTTTGATAAACCCAACTGTGTGTTGGCTTAGCATGATTGTGTGTGTGAGACCATGGTTGTGAGTGAACCTATTTAGTTCCTCCTTAGTGGATACACATCCCAGCTCGGGGGTGGTCTCTCAGCTGGAAGAATACAAGCTGGACAAAGACCTATGGTTTGGTGGAACGTTGCTCTCACATAGACAGTTGTTGGATAGTTTCATCTTAAAGATAAGTATTCTCTGTGGTTTGAATTATGTTAATTCTGTGTTCTGCTATGTTTTAATTGATGTATGTTATTGATATGTTGGATACATGATGTAGTTGTGTGTGGATAATGTTTATTTCCGCTGTGTTTATATTGAGTATGAATCTGCACACATAAGTTTGTATATATTATGAATTCGTTAGTAATGAACGGGGCTGAGTTACACAATAAGCCCGGAATGTTAGTATTGTTCCCTTCCTTGCATCAGATCGACAGGAGGGAAAGTGACAAAGTGGTATCAGAGCCCATGTTGCAGCACTGGGGCTGCTTGGGCCAAATTGTGAGTTACAGGAAGATATCAGAGTGTTTCAGCATGGTACTGATGAAGTTTTGGGCGACATTTTGATTAGAAAAATGTCAATACCAGAGTTCTTAGGTGTGGCAGAGGATCACACCATTGCATAGATCTCTCCAAGAGATTTCCAAGGGTACCAGGGTTGCCTTAGTTGGTTAAGGGACGAGGGAGATATGAGCCCCACAAGTTGCGGGAGTAGAAGTGTTTCCGCAATTGCGGATTGCAGAAACGGGGATTTTCAAATTTTACGTTGTGGATTTCCGCAATTCCGAACCCGCATTGTGGATTGCGGAAACGTAAAAATTTTGAATTTGCATTTTGGCTTTCTGCAATTCTGAACCCACAATTGCGGATTGCGGAAACGTTAAAATTTTGAATTTGTGTTTTGGCTTTCCGCAATTGCGGATTGTGGAAACGTTAAAATTTTGAGTTTATGATTTGGCTTTCTGCATTTCCGAGTTCCGCAGTACGGTTGCGGATTGTGGAAGCAAAACAAAACAAAAAAAGTATAGAGCCGGAAACTCGATTTTGGGATAGCAAGAGCATGCGGAATCAGAATTGGTTAGAGTACTGTGGCATTTTGAGGCCATTAACGAAGGTCATGAAAGAACTAGTGAAGACGCCGAGCTCATTATGCTCCAATTTGACATAAAATTTGAATTATTGGCTTTTACAAATCGGTGTCCCGATGCTTGACAGAGGGTTAGATTGAGCTGAAACTAATATGGGGCAGCCATGGAGCAGGAACAGTGTTAAGTTTGGAATTTTGGAGCCAAATTCCAAAGGATGTGGAGTCGGGGCGAGTGAGAAGGCCAAAAAGCACTATTCCGGGACACTTTTTGGAGATTTTGAAAAGCTTGCAGGGGATGAAATAGACATTTGATGAAGGATTCAAGAAAATTACTGAAATCAACATTTCATATTCTCACTAAAACAGAAAATTCACGTTAGACAAAGATTTTCCAGAAATGCACAGTTTGGGAGATAGCCATTTTTGGCCCAAAATTTTGAAATTTTGGAAAAAAGTTAAACTTGGAAAGTAGTCAAACCCAAAATTTTATAGAAGATGAATAGTGCATCGGAACAGAGATCCGCAAGTTGCTGAGTGTTCCTTGTTGTATGGAAAACTTCTCCCAGTAGAAAAGTTTTCCTCAATCTTTCTAGATTTGCTTCTACAAGTGGCTGAAGTTGGCAGTTCAGGATATTTTGCAATTGTGTAAAAGTGCAGAATTTTGGTAAAAATTGTCGTTTTTGAAGTAATGTAATTCTCACACCTGAAGTCAGAATGAAGCACGTGGATAGGGATTGGAAACATTCTCTAGCAGGAAACAATGGTGCATAACCAGAATTTGAATGAGGTTATCATACATCATAGATATGTAGAGCAGAAAAGTGTCAGTGACTGTTTTGACAAATTGTTGTCAACATTGGTAAATTCCAGAATTGCATGATGGGGCAAGGAAATGAAGGCATACTAGCTATGTGAATAATTCCATGAGTTTAATTCTATTAAATATTGATTTTGTATGTTTCAATATTCATTCCTAAGATGTCTAATAAATATTTTTATCATGCACAGTGCTTGCAGCTCATAAGATTTGAATAGTTGTAGCAGAGAGCAACATACAGGGAAAAATGGTCTCCAAAGGAAAAATGGTGACCATAAATGATGCTCAAGATCCTTATGAGAATGATGAAGATGTGCTAGGAGAAAATGTGCAAGAAGGGAATGCTGAGACTGAATCCAATGGGAGAAGGGAACAAATAACTCCTTAGAATTTGGTTGAAACCATGGTAAGCTTTAATGAAAGGCTGATGAAGGCTCAGGAAGAACAGTTTCAGCTCAATGTTGATATTTTGTAGAGCCTCACTGATATGCAACATAGGATAAACCTTAGGTCTAACCCAAGCAATGTAGGTGAAGAAGGAAGAGATGCAGTGAGTCGCTCTAGAGGTCATTCTAGGAAGATGACTCCAAGCCCAAGGAAGAGTTCTGTGAGCAAGAAGCATAGAACACCTTCCTCAAGATCTTCTTATAGCAAGTCATGTGACTCCAGAGGTTCTCGAAGAAGTCCAAGGAATACTTATAGCAGATTTGAGGGAAGAAAAAAATTCAAAGGCATCCCACAGGGAGAATTCAGGAAGGCAGAACCTCCCACATTTGATGGAGAGGGTAAGACGGGCCAAGAGGCAGAGGCATGTCTTCTTGGGATGAAGAAATATTTTAGGATTCATGATTACTCAAGAAATGAAAAGGCTATAATTTCCATTTACATTCTAAATGACAAAGCTTCAATTTGGTGGGATAACCTCTTGGAAGTTAAAGGGATCAATGAAAGGAAGATCAACTGGGAATGATTTCAGAAGTATTTCAAGGAAAAATACCTTTCTGCTATGTATTATGAAAGTAAGAGAAAGGAGTTCAATGAAATCAAGTTGGGACAAAAATATATGGAAGATCATGTCCACAAATTTTTGGAATTGTTGAGGTATGTGGACTATATCAAAGATGAGAGGATAAAGATCCAATGCTTCCTTGGAAGCCTACCTCAAGGTTTCAAAGATAGAATTGAGTTTGTTAATCCACCAAGTCTGGATGAAGCCATTAGAATGGCAATGCATTGCTATGAGTAGAATAAAAAAATCAGAGGTTCACCCAACATGGAAAGGGAAGCCAAGAGTGAGGTTTGATCAAAAGAAAAGTGGATTCAAGCCACAATTCAAAGATCAGCCAAGAAACTTTCCACAAGGCTAGCAAGCACGAAGTGGAAACAAGCCAACAGTAGTAGCAGAAAAGACATCAAAAGGGACACTTTAGTGTTGGGGATGTGGAGGAATCCACATGCTAAAGGATTGTCCACATCGGAGGGAGAATACCCGGAGCTTGCACAACTTAAAGGGAGCAACTACAGTGGAGGATATGGCAAGGGAAACACCCCGAATTTATGCAACGTTAGATAATCATCAGGCCGACCATCAATCAGCAGTGGTGGAAGTTGAAGGTCAGATTTCTAAGTAAACTATTTCTGTTTTGATTGATCCAGGATCTACTCATAGTTATGTTTCTCCAAAAGTCGTTGAAGGTTGTTCTCTTAGAAAAGTGATGTGGGATTTTCATTAAAGTCGATCAGAGCCAGAACAAGCTATTTTCTGGTATAATCTTTACTGTATTTCTGATGTGTATGAATGCATTCTTATATCTACTAAATCTGCTGTAAATTTTTGTATTGTGTAATTGTCTTTACATTCTACAACTAAATCCTGTAGACAGTGGAAATGACCGTTGATCGATCAATTGCAAGGCGTACGTGGGTGTAAGTAGGGTTGTTCGAATTCAGAGAGGTAGTTAGGCCGTGGATAGGCGTGGTAAGTCCTCAGAGTTACCAGAGACCATCGGTAGTGAGCAGTCATCCTCTTTTAGTTATGGACCCTGCAATGGATTCAGTTGAGCTCACCCATTTAGAATGTGAGTCAGCCAACGACACTGAAGTTTGTCTAGCAGAACGTAGATCTACATTTAATCCTCCATCCACATCTGAATCTTCATATATCCACATCGATGACACAAATCCTTCAGAAAATTGGCAGTTGCCTCAAATCCTTCCCAAAGAGATTTATCGCCTTCCTTGGTGGAATTTCACAGCTGCTACTCAAATAAAAGTTTCTAGTATAGATGTTTCTTTCTCTGGTAAAGATGAACCTGTACATATCAATCTTCTTGATAAATGTCAGATAGATTGGGCAAAATCCCAAGGGTTTAAGTATGCACACTTAGGTACAGTTAAACTCGGTTTAGGTCCGCTTGTTCGACCTCGTCTTCAAGTCTCTTCCATGTGTGTAGTTGTTGATACTCGTCATAGAAATTTTGCCGATGCTGTCGTCGGTGGGTTCACTACACCTCTCCATGATGGTCCCGCTTTTGGAACTATATACCCCAAATTTTCTGTCAGCCTTACGAATCCATACATCTATGATCTTTTAAAAGCCTATGTCTTACCTAAAGGATTCAATATGGATACTGGATCACATATTATCCAGTTAAAAGGGGGTGTCGTAATCCGTTTTGGAAATGATACTTTACCTGCTCTCCGATATGCTGTGCACAAGAGTTCTGTACAACACAGTGTGGTGGAAAGAGAGAAATCTAAAAATGCCACACCAATAAATTTTGATTGGACAAGGATTAAGTATCCTAAGCAATGGGAAATCCGGTATTTTGAACTCCGGAATAATGATAGAATAGCTTCTGCTTATAATTCCAAACCTTTGACATTCGATGAAGCTACCAGTTCATTCAGAGTTCCTGATGAGCAACCTACCTGTAGATTTCAGCCTCCTTTAATTAGATATGTATCTACTTATTCCTATAATAATGCTAGGCTTCAAGCCGCTTCAAACTCTGTAAACACCGCAGATCCTTCTCCTTCTCAACCTTCTTTCTCTGGTTTGTTTGATTCTGAACACCATGGCTAACATGCTGAGTGCCAAGCATGTAAGAAAATACTACAACGTCTCCAGCACCAAAAGAAACAAAAAGATCTTCCTTCTTTAGGAATGTTTTCTCTCCCAAGAAGTGGTACTGGTATAGAAGTTGTTCAAGCTAGAAATAGGTCTTTCATCCCTGGTAGAAATCTCCCTGAAACACCTTTCTGAAAGTTCTGCCAAGATGGCCAAACAAAAGAGAATTTTTACCAAGCAAATCCTCTACTCCTGATCAATAGGTCTCTGATGAGATAAAACTTGCAAATTGGTGAAATTTGCAGCTAGTTCACTCTGCAAGAAATCTTGACGACATGGCTCAAGATATTCTTTTTCTTAAAACTAAGATAGCAGAACAAAGACAACAAATAAATGATGTGGAAACAAAGTTAGGTCTGTTGAATCATCTTCTACATGATACAACTGACATAAAGTTAGTAATTGAGCAAGCTTCAACAAAGCTTGAAAGAAGGCTAAGTGTTCTAGAAGATATCTCTCAGAAAACAGAGAATCTAAAGAAGAAATCATACGTGGTTCCTGACCATGTAATTGCTCTAGCAGCAAAAGGCCACAAATTAAGGCCCCAGCATCATAAGAGTCATTATTTAAGTCAGTTTTCTGTCCTAGAAACAGAAAAACCTATTTTTGACTTGGGGGAAAATGATGCTGTAAAAGCTGAAGTAGAATAATGGATCTCAGAATTTAAAAAGTTCAAGCCTGTCTTAGATCCAAAATATTCTGCTAGTCTCAATGCTCTTGAAATTGGTTTTCACCAGTCTGAAGCCCAGTCTTCAAATAGAGGCCAGCCTCTACATACTCCTGTCTTTTATACCCATATGCTTGATTCAAGCGCATCAGTCACCACTGTTCCAAGAATCCATTATGGCATAAATTCCATGAATAATCTATTGTCACAAATGCCAGAACAACCGGTGTTTAATATCCAATGTCAAACCCGGGAAGATATAAAAAATGCCATACAATTGTTAGGACAATGGATTCTGTATAAAAAATAGCAGGACAATAATCTTACAAGGAAAATGTTGGGAACCCAGTTAGTAGCAGGTCTGTCAGGCCTAGCCTATGATTGGTGGAGATGGTTACCCCAAGAATCTAGAAATTCAATGTTAGCTGCAGATGACCAAATTTTGAAAGCCCTTGGTAGAGAATTCTATGGTCTTGAAGATGGTGAATACTATGACCATCTTGCTTCACTTTTTATGTCATCCAGACTGTGTAATTTGAGCAAAAGTGAAGAATATTTCTGTTATATGCAAAAATTGTTGATTTCCTCAGGAAAATCAGGAAATCCTGCTTATTTGAAGCATTATTTGAGAAGTTTTCCAGGACATTTTCTTGATGCTGTCAAGCAGGCCCTCAAAGACAAAAAGATAGAGCTTAGAAGTTTGTCACTAGCCCAGTTGCATGCGCATATTCTGGAAACATGGCAAGAACACTATCTAGAGCGTAGGGTTCGTAAATATTTTAAAAGGCACCAAAAAATGTATTCTGCCTCCTTTTGTAAAGATGTTGCAGGTATGCCCGATTGTGGTTGTGGTGCTCATAATCGTGGACATTTTGGTAAAGAATCCTGTAAGTGTCACAAGAAGAAGAAAGGATTCTATTCTTCTAGCCCAAGGTATCATCCTGATAAGCCTTATAAACACAAGTCAAAACATGGTTATAAAGCTTATAAAAAACATAAGTCTCAGTTTAAAGGTCGCATATTTGTTAAGAGAAGAACTGAGAAAGGAAAACGGGATGTTTGTTTTATTTGTGGAAAACTTGGTCATTGGGTAGGAAAGTGTCCTGAAAGAATGTCCCAACCAAGGCTTGCAGCTTTGTGTTCCAGTCTAGATCCACACTGGTGGGATCTATGTGAATTATCTGTTGATTCTATAAAAAACATAAGTCTCAGTTTAAAGGTCGCATATTTGTTAAGAGAAGAACTGAGAAAGGAAAACGGGATGTTTGTTTTATTTGTGGAAAACTTGGTCATTGGGTAGGAAAGTGTCCCGAAAGAAAGTCCCAACCAAGGCTTGCAGCTTTGTGTTCCAGTCTAGATCCACACTGGTGGGATCTATGTGAATTATCTGTTGATTCTACTCCTCCTTCAGGAGAAATTATATTCTTGGATGAGTATGATTCTGATGATGACTCTGAGAAATCTGATTCTGTTTCTTTAGCAAAATTTTCCCCTGCCTATGAGTCTGATTCTTCCTCCAGCTCCAATTTAGATAGTCAGGAAACAAATTTAGGGGGGTGTACAATGCCTGAGTTTGATTTTTCATTGAATATGTTCTCGTTTAATCCCGTTTATTCCATTGAAAAACAGTTAGCTGATATTGATCTCCAGTTAGCTACTGTTCCTTTCTACCAATATATCCAAAGGCAAGATCTCAGATCTGAAAAAGCTAGGTTGTTAGGCCTTTTGGAAAAACAAAAAGGAAAAGATGTCAAGGGTAAAGGTAAAATTGGTTCTCCTCCTATGTCTGTAAAGTATAATCCAGCTGAACTTTACAGAGAATACCCTGATGACCATGAAGATAGACAGAACCACATAAGGGATAGAGAAAAACTCTTGAGGCTACAAATAAAAGAGAAGCAGATAAGTTTGAAAAAGCTTGTCAGAGAAATAGAAGAATTGAAAGATATGGTTAAAGTATTAGTTGCAGAAAGAGACCAATCCTCAGACGATGACCTATCAAAACATCTAGAACAAGCTCTGTCGAACTTTGAGAAAAAAGAAGAGTCTCCTCAATCCACTCCTCCCCACTCACCTTCTTCTCCTCAGTCCCAAATACCTAGTCTTTTAGGTGGTTTTCAAGGTCCAAAATTGTTTATACAAGTTTCTTTCTGTCCTCCTGAATACCAACCTTACAGTTTGCATTGTATGATTGATTTAGGTTGTCAATTTAATTTAGCGAAGGGTCCAGCTATTCCTCCTTTTTATTGGGAAAAATGTAAAGATTATGGTTCAGCCATAGAAGGAACTTCTATCTCCCTTGTTGGAAAAGTTGAAGATTTTCCTATTTCATTTTCCAATAAGATTAGTTCTTTATCTTTGTATAGACTTGATAGTTTAAAAGAAGATTGTGTTTTAGGTTCTGAATTCTTGCAAAGAGTTAGTCCCTTTTCAATAGATACAACAAAGATGTTATTTGCTTGCACTATAAATTCCCAGTCAGTTGTCTGTCCTCTTTCTTTTAATCCTGTATATAAATGTAAGTCTGTTGTTGAGTCAGTTCCAATCAAGCCTTCCAAAATTGGTGATTTGCATAAAATGGATCGCTGCATAGCTTATGCAGTTGCACATAAAGAGAAATCTCTAGCCTCCATCACATAACAACTGATTAAGGATTGTTGCTCTGAAAGTCCAAATGCTTTTTGGACCAGAGAAAAATATTTTGTTTCCTTGCCATTTGATCCTCTGCAGAAGATCAAGCGCATGAAATCCTCTGCTAGGATTATGTCACCTTCAGAAAGAGAGTTCTATGCAAATGAAATTAAAGATCTTCTGAAGAAAGGTTTGATTGAACCTTCGAAGAGTCTGTGGTCAAGCCGTGCTTTTGTTGTGAATAAGCACTCTGAACAGAAGAGAGGAAAACTGAGGTCAGTAGTTAACTATAAGCCTCTCAATGCAGTTCTGCAGAAAGTAAGGTATCCCCTTCTAGATAAAGCCATCCTGTTGCAGAGAATTTCAGGTTGCACAATATTCAACAAGTTTGATTTAAAATCTAGTTTTTACCAAATTGGGATAGAAGCTAAAGATAGATATAAAACTGCATTTTTTGTTCCCCATGGCCAGTACCAATGGAAATTCCTTCCATTTGGGATAAATAATGCTCCATCAAAATTTCAGAAACGGATGGAAGATATCTTTAGAGATATTCCATGGTTGTTAGTTTTTATAGATGATATTCTGATTTGCTCCAAGAATCTGCAAGATCATTTAAAACATCTTCAAAAGTTTTATGATCTGGTTTATAAACATGGTTTAGTTTTGTCTCAGTCTAAAATGGAAATAGGAAAGACAGAGATGGATTTCCTTGGATTCAAGATCCAGAAAGGTCAGGTTGTGCTGCAAAAACATGTTTTAAGCTCTTTTGAACATTTCCCTGATCAGATTCTAGACAAAACTCAGCTGCAAAGATTCTTAGGAAGTTTAAATTATATTCGACCATTCTACACAGGGCAAGCTACTGATATTCATGTCTTACAACAAAGGCTAAAGAAAAATATGCCAAAATGGTCTACTGAAATGACTTTGGCAGTTAAGAAAATTAAAGCCAAAGTTCTTGACCTACCTGCTCTTCATCTGCCACAAGGATCATGAAATCTAATAATAGAAACATATGCTTTTGCTACCACTTGGGGTGGTGTTTTGCTCGAAGAAATAGATGGAAAAGAAAACATCTGTGGATATGGCTCAGGTTCTTTTAAGTCTGCAGAATTGAACTATCCCAGTAGCCATAAAGAGATCCTTGCTGTGAAGAAAACAATCCAACATTTCATTCTGTTCCTCAAACCAGTCAAGTTTATCATAAGAACCGATTTAAAGATTATGCCTGGTATTTTTAAGAATGAAAATTTGATGGCTGAAAACAACAATAGAATTTTAAAATGGTTTATATGGTTGTCTAATTTTGATTTTGAGTTTGTGTATAAACCAGGTTATCTTAATTGTCTCACTGATATGTTGACGCGTGAGACATTGCAACAGTCTCCAGTTGCTGCATTAAATATGTTTTCGGCTGGTGCTTCAAGCTCAAGCACTGATAAAGGGAAAGCTCCTATCCAGCAGCTTTACCAACTAAGAAATGCCCTTTTCCTTAAGCCATGGGATGAAACTCTTGCTCCTGAAGACAGAAGACAACTCCTAGATTATGCAGAAAGGCATGAAGTTGAGAGATACTTGGATCTAACTCTCATCAAGCAAATTCAGACAAGTCCCTTAAAGCTTCATATTATGGAAAGATGGGAGAGAAGTGCATTTAGAGGTTTCAGCAATGCCCAAGAAAAGCTGAAACGATGTAAAGAACTCTGGATCGATTGCAACGATGAAAAAGATGGACCAGTGTGGTATGTCGACATTGGTGAAGGTAACTTGACTTGGACAAGTTATAATTTGATTCTGCAGTTCTGTCGTGAAGAAAAGTCAATAGTGATATGTGGCGATCCAGGAAATTTGAGAAATAAATCTTTGTCGGGATGGACCAAGATATTGCTTGACAAATTCTGCCCAAGAGTTGATTGGGTAAATAGAAGAGATAACTTCATTCTGCATCTGCAAGCAGATATGCAAGTAGCTGATCAAAATAATTTATGGTTTAAGTTCCTGCTTAGAAATCAAGGTGGCCGGTACACAAGACTCGAACATATAGTTTTCATAAACCAAAAGTTTATCAAAAGAGACTATAAAGGAAATCGTATTTATTCTAAAATCCATACGAGAAGATTGCCTTTAGATTTTCGTGTTGAGTCGTTATTCGAGGGTGAATTCTTGTGCGAGCCTAATCAGACCTTCTTTGGTTCTGATGTTGAAAGATGCTTCAGTCCTTGGCTCTATCTTCCTCCACTGCCTGAAGAAGATGCTCCGTATTTTGATGATTCACAGGATTTAGATGCCGCTATAGCTGCAAGAGAGCTCAAAGATTTTCTTGATGATGAAGATTTTGAATGTACCTATGGCGGACAACAAGTTGGTGATGAAAGAGTCTGCCTATGTTATCATGCTCGAAGCCCATATGACTGAAAGCAATATTTTGTACAAAGATTCTAATAGTTTAGAATCTGATTTCTGTCATCTTTTGTAATAATGGAAGCTGTGGTGGGCCGGTTAAAGCATCCACTTTTGTACTCTGTTGGGAATCTATCTCCCACTTAAGTTTGAGTTGGCCCATGAATTTTATACTGTCGGCCATTGTTTGTGTCGTCCAGGTCCCCATATGGCGTAGACTCTAAGGACGAGATAATAATGGTGTGGTCCCACCATTACCCCGGATTCCCTAGCTTTAGACCTGTTAGTGCCAGTTTTGAGTTACCGGGTGACTGGCTAGAATCCTATAAAAGAAAGGCCCAACTCTCATTGTGGGAATTCAGTTTTTGTGTCCTCATGTGTTGAGAGCCCTGTAAGTCTGAGTCAAGAGCCGAAGCTATATGCTCTGGAAGTTTCCCTAGTGGTATAACATTGTATCAGAAAGCCGAACGCTCAGTCTTTAATTAATGTTCTGTTTAGGGTGTTTGTAGACATATTCCAGTGCCTCCAAGAAGCCTGCTGGAAGTTACGGTTCTGCCGTCTCTGATAGCTAAATGAGCCTGGAACATTGTGTCTAGACACAGATTGAGTCGCAGTGATGAGCTTCGCCCTCCGAAGCCGATTTGCATACTTGTAATGAGCTGCTGCTATATGCTTTCAATAAACTTTATGATGCTGTGATGTGGGATTTGCATTAAAGTGAAGTGGGATTTGCATTAAAGTCGATCTTGGCATGATTGGTTTTGGCTATTTCAATTAGCCACAGGAACCAAGAGAAAATTAAGTGAAATAGCAGTGGAGTGCCCCATAGAATTGAATTGACTCCACACACATGCAGAATTAAATGTACTACCATTAGGATCTTATTATGCCTTAATTGGCATGGATTGGTTGGAAAGACATAGAGCCAAGTTGGACTGTTATGAGAAAGCACTTGAATGCATTGATGAGAGGGAAGGCCAAGATTGGTAAGAGAAATTCCCAAGCAAGTTTCAGTAAGACATATTTCAGCCTTACAGTTGAAAAGGTTTTATAAGAAAGGTTTCCAATTATATGCAGTTCATATATCAGATTCATTAGAGGACAAGGGACCAAGGATTGAAGACTTCCCATTGTTGCAAGAGTTCCAAGATGTGTTTCTGGATGAAGTGACGGGACTACCACCAAAGAGAGATATTGATTTTACAATCGATCTAGTCCCAGGGGCAGCACCAAATTCCAAAGCTCCTTATAGAATGAGCACGCTTGAATTGGTAGAGTTAAAGATGCAACTACAAGAGTTAATGGACAAGAGGTATATCAGGCCAAGTGTATCTCCTTGGGGAGTACCGATGTTATTTGTCAAGAAGAAGGATGGGACTTTAAGGATGTGTATTGATTATAAGCAGCTAAATAAAGTGGCAGTCAAGAATAAGTATCCATTGCCAAGAATTGATGATTTGTTTGATCAAATGAAGGAAGCTAAAGTGTTTTCAAAGATTGACTTGAGGTCTGGTTATCATCAAGTGAAGATAAAAGAAGAAGACATTCACAAGACAACTTTCAAAACTAGATATGGTCATTATGAGTTCACTGTGGTGCCATTTTGTCTTACCAATGCACCTGCTACATTCATGTGTCTCATGAATAGTGTTTTCAACAAATATTTAGATAAGTTTGTAATTGTGTTCTTGGATGACATCCTTGTCTATTCAAGGAATGAAGAAGAACATAATGAGCATTTAAAAATGGTGTTGCAAGTCCTTAGAGAACACCAGTTGTATGCCAAGTTAAACAAGTGTGAATTCTATCAAAAGAGGGTGCAATACTTGGGTCATGTCATTTCAGAAGAGGGTATTGCAGTTGATCCGAAGAAGATCAATGCCATCATGGATTGGCATACTCCAAGGAATGTTTTAGATGTTATATCTTTCGTGGGTCTTGCTGGTTACTACAAAAGGTTCATTGAAGGATTCTCGAAGATAGCTCATCCAATCACTTCATTGCAGAGGAAGAATGTCAAGTTTGTATGGTCTGAAAAATGTGAGAAAAATTTTCAATAGTTAAAGGAGTTACTTACCAGTGCTCCTGTTTTGAAGATAGCAGATCCAAAGAAGGATTTTGTAGTGTGCACAGATGCTTGCATTGAAGGGATAGGTGGAGTGCTCATGCAAGAAGAATTTGTGATTTTCTATGAGTCAAGAAAATTAAAAGAGCATGAAAATAATTATGCCACACATGATTTAGAATTAGCAGCCATAGTACATGCTCTCAAGATGTGGAGACATTATCTGTTAGGAAGAAGATTCGAGCTAAGGACAGACCACATGAGATTGAAGTATTTGTTTGACCAACCAAACTTGAATGCTAGGAAAGCTAGGCAGATGGAATTCCTTTCTGAATTTGATTTTGAAATTAAGCATGTAAAAGGGAAAGAGAATAAGGTTGCGGACACTCTTAGTAGAAAATTTCATGTTGCGGCATTAAGTGTGTGTAAATCAGATTTGAAGACAAGAGTTCTTGAAGCCCAAAAATAGTGATGAAACTTACCTTCAAATTAAAGAAAAGTTGCAGCAGGATAATGTGGATCAAGCATGTGCAAGATATCAGTTAGGTGAGGATGATGTTCTCATTTATCATGGTACCAGATTGTACATTCAAAATAGTGAAGATTTGATGAAACTTGTGATGGATGAAATACATCAAATGCCATATTCTGTACACCCAGGATATCAGAAAACTATAACAATAGCAAGAAAGCAATACTTTTGGCATGGTATGAAGAAGGACATAGATGAGTACATTGCTAGGTGTTAGAAGTGCCAACAAGTCAAGGCAGAGCACCAACATCTAGCAGGATTGTTGTAGCCCTTACCCATTCTGGAATGGAAGTGGGAAGTGATCTCTATGGATTTTATAACAAGTCTGCCCATGATAGTGAAGAAGCATGATTCAATCATGGTTGTGGTGGACAAGCTATCAAAGGTAGCTCACTTTATTCTAGTCAAGTGCACTCACAAAGCTAATGACATTGCAAATATCTTCATGAGAGAGATATTTAGATTGCATGGATTGCCTAGGGCAATAATTTCTGATCGTGATACAAAGTTCACTTCCAATTTCTGGAAAGAATTATTTCAGGAATTCAGAACTAGATTGAATTTCAGTACAACATATCATCCTCAAACATATGGCCAAAATGAGAGGGTGAATCAGGTTCTTGAAACATGCTAAGAACGTATGTGACGGATAAACCATCCAACTGGGAAGATTACCTACACTTGGTAGAATTTGCATACAATAATGAACATCGCGCGTCATTGGGAATGAGTCCATTTGAGACATTGTATGGCAAAGGATGCAGGACTCCAGTGAATTGGGATAGTTCGGTGAACAAGGTAGTACTTGTGCCAGAGATGATCAAGGAAATGGAACAGGAAGTTGCTAAGATTAGGCAGAATTTAAAGGCAACTCAGGATAGGCAAAAGAGTTATGCAGATTTGAAAAGAGAGCATAAGGAATTTCAGATTGGGGATCATGTTTATTTCAGAGTAAAACCAAGGAAAAGTTCTCTCAAGTTGGGGAGTTGTACCAAGTTGGCACCACGATATTGTGGGCCATTTGAAGTCCTAGATAGGATAGGACCAGTTGCATATAGATTTGCATTGCCTACTAACATAAGAGCTCATAATGTTTTCCATGTATCTTTGCTTAAGAAGTATGTACATGATCCTAATCATATGATTGATTGGAATGTGATACAGGTGGAACCCGAGGGATAGTTCCAAGTAGATCATATGCGCATCCTAGACAAGAAGGTCACATTGCTCCGGAACAGAGCCATCGGGCAAGTAAAGGTCCAATGGGAGCATCTTAGTCCTGATGAGGCTACATGGGAGCTGGAGGATTGCATGAGAGAGGCATTCCCATTTTTGTTCAGTTTTGAGAACACCGAGGACGGTGTTGTTCTAAGGGGGAGGGGAATGTAATACCACCATTTTGACCTTTATGATATATTGGCTTTTATGTAAATATTGTGTTCATGTGATGTATGTTTCCTAGCGTGGAGCTCAAGGCCAAGGCCCCGCTAGTGTATGCTCGTATTTTATTTAGAAAGGCAAGTATTTGATATTATGGTATCCATGTGCTATTAAGCCATGGAATATTGTAAATTGATCTAAATATTAATATTGCAATAAAATACCAAAATTGGCTATGGAAGCAACTAATGAGAAGAGGCCATGTGCATTCCACTAGGGAGTGGTGAGGGGGTTGTGGGATTGAACCATAGGCTTCCAAATGTCATCTTGAGAACCCATTTGACTTTCCTTGCTGACATTTAATTATGTGTAAGAAAGTTGTTGAAGAAATTAGTCCATGGCTTCAATGGAACATGGGCAGCCCATAAATTCGTATGGCAGAGTATGGGCTTTGTTTCCTTGACCCACAAGTCACTCGACCTCAGGGGAATTTGTTTTCCTCATTCCAATTCCATTGTTGAACATCCAAGCTTCAGTTTTCATCCATTACACATGCCCAGCAGTGAGAAAAACCAGAAATTGCAATTGTGAATTAACCCACGTTTTGAAGTGCCATAAATGCCCAGAATTTGGTATTGACAGTAAAATCCAATGGGGGATCCATAGATATGAACTTTGGGGCGAAATTGAGAGTATTAGATACCCCGAAATCCATTGGAAAACCCAGTTTTTATAGCCCAGAAATCCAATTACGGGATTGAGTTATTCGGTCACCAAATTGTGAAAATCCAAGCGTGAGTTATAGAATAGAGCTTGGTATTGCTTGATAAACCCAGTGAAGACTAGAATCTCAAGGAATTAGCAGCTTGGAACTTCCTATGCCCACCCTGAAGAACACTAGAGGGAAGGGACACTTAGGGACTGTGCAACAGAGAAGGGGACCTTCCTTGTGTTGGGTGTGGTAGGTATTGTGGGTGCCATGTCTGTTTGAGTTTAGTTGAGATGTTTACAGCTCTGTGGTTGAGCTCACTGGTTTAGCATCCTCCTCATTTGTCTCTTGCATGCTTGATAAACCCAACTGTGTGTTGTCTTAGCATGACTCTGTGTGTGAGACCATGGCTGTGAGTGAGACTGTTTAGTTCCTTCTTAGTGGATACACATCCCAGCTCGGGGGTGGTCTCTCAGCTGAAAGAATACAAGCTGGACAGAGACCTATGGTTGGGTGGAATGTTGCTCTCACATAGCCAGTGGTTGGATAGTTTCATCTTGAAGATAAGTATTCTCTGTGGTTTGAATTATGTTAATTATGTGTTTTGTTATGTTTTAATTGATGTATGTTATTGATATGTTGGATTGATGATGTAGTTGTGTGTGGATAATGTTTATTTCCGCTGTGTTTATATTGAGTATGAATCTGCACGCATACATTTTTTTTTATCTATTATGAATTTTGTTAGTAATGAACGGGGTTGAGTTACACAATAAACCCAAAATGTTAGTCTTGTTCCCTTCCTTGCATCAGATCGACGGGAGGGGACGTGACAGTTGCCCCCTCGAAGAGGCTTGCTATTAATCTCTGTTCTAAATTATTAAGGCATGGATTACTCTCTTCTGGTCTAGTTCTGCTCTTTTAATGGTTTTTTTGTTAATTTATTGTATAAGATTTGGTATAAGAGCTCTTTCCTCAAGTCTGGTTTCTTCAAAACAAGTCATCTTGGAAATTTCACTATATATATATATATATTGGAAGTTTTTAGACCGCGAGACTCAGAACCCATCTCAAAAAAGGGTTGAGCTATTTGTGGTCCAATTTCCATATCCTGAGACACAGGTTCGGAGACATTCACCTTGGAATCTAGGGTTTTTTACTAGTCCAAAAACTAGTCTAAAACAAGTGTTATGGGGAAAAGGTCATATCTAGGGCATGCGAGATCCAAATCAAGTGAGACTTGTTGCATTAGAAATAAGATGGACCCGTGAGGAACCTGCAACAATTAATCGATGAAATGAATGATATATCATAACACAAAATATTTTTATTGATCGCAGGCCACTTTGAGGGGGCAACCTCCTTTGAGCAATCTCAATACAATTAACTCGTGGATGCCTTCATTGGCCTCAGCACAAACTTATATACTAAGTTTATGCACCAATACTATGGATCAATACCATGGAACATATAATACTATGAGATGACTTACAAAGCATATGTGTCCAATACTATGGATCAATACCGTGGAGCATATAATAGTATGGGCTAATACAAATTTTGGATCAATACCATGGAACATATAATATTACGTGACGACTTACAAACCATATGCGTCAAACAACAATATACTAACAAAGTAAAGAGAAGGGTTGAAACTGGTTCCCAACATCCCCTCCCCCTTAGAAAAATCTTTGTCCTCTGTAATGTCCCCAACTTGAAATTTTTCCCAATTTAGTCAATTTTCGAAACTTGGACTAGTGAAGCCCCAAACTGTCCCAAATGATCCCAAATATTTTTGAATGGTGTATGAAGTGGATTGGGGTGTATTTGGGCACACTAAAGCAGCTATTATATGCTGGGACACTTTCTAAATTCTTTAGCAACTTGCATTTACAATTAGAGAATGAAAGGTAGAATTATTAGGAAAATCGATGTTGAAATCCCCAAGGGTAGATGGCTCCAAAAGACTCCTAAGGATTTTGAATTGGGACTGAGAGTGTTTGAAAGGTATTGAGACATAAAAATGAATCTTATGAATGCTTGGACACTCTCAAAAGACTTCTGCAACATTCATTTAAGTTCAGGAGAAAATAGGGAAATTCACTAGGAAATTCGAGGTTCAAACCCCCAATGGTAGGAGTCACAAATGGCTTCCAAATGCAGTACGACCCTCCAAAATTTAAGAAAAGAGACATGGATTAGTTAAATTACTTCAATGGGCACCCAAATTCATCATTAATTAGTTCCTAAAGGCTTCTACAACTCCCATAAATCAGAGGTTTGTGGACATGTCTTCACATACGCGGAAAAGCTAGGAAACTCCACCACTTGTTATGAATTTCGAGATTTATGTTCCAAAGACTTATCCAATGTGTATGAAAGTTCTTCAGGATATTAATGGTTATCCATACATCAACAAAATCATATATATTGACTGATACAAATCGAAATAAAGCAACTTCAAGCTCTCACAACAAGATATAGGGAAAATGACACCATTTATGCATTGTTTGGTATTTTTAGATAGTTTCACTTGGTATTTCGACCTGAAGATATTCTGAGCATCAAATAGAAAGTAAATATATCAGATTACAAATAAAGGGTTTATCTTTGACTCTCACAAAGAGATCAACATCTCACCATAAGCACCCTTTCTCCAAGAGCCAAAATATGCAAAGAAAGGTGAGATAGAGATGGGAACAAGCTGAAGAAGAAAGAATCACGAGCTTCCCTATAGCTTCAACCTGAAACAAATAAATCCATTGTAGTTCCAAATGAAAGGTCTGAATGGCCTCTCCAATTTCCAATTAGGATGGGAATCTTTCACCCTTGAAATTGCTACTAAGGCAAGTAGAGTAAACACTCCACTAGCATGGACAAGCTATGCTCTCCAATTTGCAAAATGAGAAATGATCAAAAGCTGCTCTCTTTATTTGTTCTTGTCTTTTATAAACTTCCAAAGGCCTCCTTAGCTCGAATTCCATCCAAGAGACTCATGCCAACTCAAGTTGGGAAGAGATTCCAATGTGTGCCACTTGTCCATTAACAATTCATAGTCTCCATCTTCCCTCAATTCGAATGGGGAAGCTTCTTGGCTTCCATAACTCCCTTGTGCACCCTCTTGGAGGCTATTTTTAGCCTTGACATGTCATATATGTCATATGTTAGCAATCAGGTCTGAACTTTTTCATAGGTGTCATAGAATCTTCATCATTGTTGTCATAGGAGTGAGGGAATCTAGCTCCAAGTGTCAGAATTCTTCTAAGATGCCTCTTCCTCTTCCATGGGAGTTTTTATTCCACTCCAATTCGACCTTAAATGACTCATGCCATGAAGAATACCTCTTAAACTCCCCCAAGTATGTTACCCTTCATCTTGAACTCGAATTGGTGAGATAATCATGCCATGTGTAGTGGGGAATCTTGCCACATGTGGGTTTGTTGTAGTCGAGGGGGTTGCATTATTACCAGTGATACATATTATATATAAGAAAGCACACAAGATACAGATACAATAGACAAGAATATGGAGAGAACACAAGCTTTTTATTACTCAGCAAGATTTGCAGAACAATACATATAAGAACAGATCTAAGTTAACCCAATGGGTCGGCTCACCAACCTATATATATGTTTTACATACAGTTATATAACCGCTTGTCAGTTCAAACGACCAACCTAACCCGACATGTTCTGGTCGACGCAACTATCGACATGTTTTACAATAAGTCGGGCAGAGGGCCTAGTCGACAAGCCGACTTAGGCTCCTCCAACATCTCCCCCACCTCAAAATATTTCTTCGTCCCAAAGAAATGAGGAGATGCAAAAATTTTCAACTGTGCAAAAAATAAATGTAGTTGTTACTGTGGTTCTTGACTGGATTTGGACGTTGTTTGTTGCTGGACACAAAGTTTGACGATGGCTTCGGCAGAGACAGAAAACTGGTGCTCAAAATATTCCTAGGTGCGCAACATGTTTTGAATGGTTAATGTGGTTAAGCTTGACAAACTTTCAATTTTATCTTGTGTCAACTTGTTTTCCAGATGGATCAAGTCATGGCCAAAGAGGTTGATTTTTTCGTCGACAGCGATAAGTAGTCTTTGAAGATATGGTCGGATCATTTCAAGTTTAAAAAGGCTAATGCGAGCTTGGCTCATCCACTGTTCTTCTTGTTTTTCTAGTTTTTCCAGTTTTCTATTTTCCAAGATAATCTATGCGTTGACGGTTTGAAGAAGTGTTTCGTCGGTGGTTTGTCATTGTTGGTGCAGTGTATTGAGTAACTCACGCATCATTTGCATTTCTTTGAATACTTGTCCATAGTGAGTGTACCAATTGCTCAACACTTAGGCTACTGTGGATGCTTCCTGGCTATATCATGTGAGTAGGCTATGAGCCTCTATGAATCCCATATACTGAGTTGCTATCAAAGTTGATGTTTCTGCATCCTGGTCGTGTCGGTTCTTGGCCAATTCGTCTTGCAATCTCGACACGACACTTTCAAAGATTTGATATGCTTTGTCGAGCGGACTTGTCGTGTTGGAACTCGACGGTAGCAGGAAGAATTGTTGCTCTAAGTCCTGACACTTAACCAAAAATGGTGTTTGTTCCCCTTGCAGTGTCTGAATGAGCTCTTGATTTTCAATTCTTCTATGCCTCTTTTTTCTAGTGATGGCATCTGCAAGTAGGTCAAGTTCCTTCTGTTTTGCTTCTTCTGGATCATATGTGGAAATTGGCCCGAATTGGTCTAGATGTACGGAAAGACGACTTTCTTGCTGAATATATTCAAGGTGCTATTGTTGCCTTTGCTTTTGTCGTTCTTTCTCTTGTCGCTTCTTTTCTTTCTGCTGCTTTCTTTTTCCTTTCTGTTGTGTTTTGTCAGTAGCCTCTTTCTGTGGATTTGGTCCTTTTTGTTGGTCCACCGCTTGTCTGTTTTTCTGCATTCGATTGCTTGTCGGCGGTGACCACTTCTGTCTGTGCTTGATTTGTTGTTCCTGGTATTATTCCTGCTATGTCTGCATCTTCTGATATATTGGATTTCTCTAGCACTGCTGTGCTGGCTTCTCGTGGTGCTTCTGTACTGAGTTCTTCTGGTGCTGCTATGGCGGCAGTTTCTTCTTGATATTTAGTCTGTTGAGCTGATGAATTTTGAGTGGTTTCATTGGCAGGGGTAGGGGATGGAAGACTGGGCTCGACTGGAGTCGAGGGTGAATTTGGAACTTCGTCGGCTGGTGAAATAGTCAGTGGAGAAGGTGGAACTTCATCTGCTGGTGGTGGCGGCGGGGGTCGGGACTTCATGACGAAGCCGGATTGAATTGAGGTAGAAAAACTTCAAGTATAAGTGTTTCATCATCGTCAGAGTTAACAATTTCTGGTGGAATTTCTAGGGGATCGACGGATTGTCGAGGTGGGGTCGGGTCTTCCACCATTCGTTCGACTAGAAGGGGGATTAACGATGAAGTATCTTGTGCGAATATGTTGCTGGTTGGATCGATATTTCTTTCTAGTCGTGTTTGGTGATATTTGACTACTTGGGGTTTTGCGGTTCGTGAAGGGGATGGTAGGTTGGTTGTAGAGGTGTCGGGTGGAGTGGAATTGGTTGGGATACTTGTGTCGTCGACAACAGGTCTCTTAGTGATTAACTGTCGCCAATGGGGAAAAAGGGATGGAAGCTGAGCTATAAACTAGTTTAGTTCATTATCAGCTTGAATCTTTTCTCTTAGTGGCTGAGGAAGCGTTTGCACTAACTCTGGAAGATTAAGGAATGAATGTGGTGCAGGCAGGGTTGGAATTTGACGGGCATTTTCCCATTTTTGGACATTTTTCCCGTCAAATACGGCAAAAAATTTGTTCAACCCGTTTTGTAGGACGGTTAAATATTTGTATATGCCGTTGTTTTGACGGTCTAAAATTTTGGCAAAACGTCATTATTTATAGCCCGTGTAATAGACTAGGAGTAGGGCCCAGGGGTCCGGACCCGGAGCCTCCCCTCTCGCCGCTCGGTCATACAATTTCCAATCTCCCGTGGTCGTCTCTTAAGTTTTGACTCTCCACTGTCTTGTCTACATAGACTAGCCCCGTCGTCACCCCGGTCCCCAACCCGTGAAACGATGAACCCATGTGTCCTCCTCAGCAAATCAGCATGAACGAGAGGTGGCGTTATTTTAATCCATTAAATGCGTTAGGTTGAACCATTGAATGCCAATCGAGAATGCCAATGTGATCAGGTTAATTGGTAATTTGGTTAGGTTCAAATTTTCAACATGCTGCAGTTGCACAATTCTGACTCCGAGCAAACCCTGGTCCGGGATCGTCGGAAACCTCGATGAGCCGGTCTCTGAGAATCGGGCGATTTGTGTGCCCTAGATTTGTGTGCCCCATATCCCATGCCTCATGGAGTCTGTGGTTCAACCGTTCACATTTTTGCGTTGAGATGGGAGGTAGCCTCCACTTCTAGTTGATATGGAAAGATACCCACGGACCACGGTGATAGGAAGATAAGACAGGAACCCATTCATGGACATGGAAAACGAAATGGAGGAAAAACGTCTTCCCTCGGTGTGAGCAGACCGTTCAATCTCATTTCCAAGGGAGTTTTATAGATTATAGATAAGGATAACACTAAATCCAGGTAAGTACCCTTGTAGGTGCTGCATTTTCAGTGATATTGAGATTGTGTAGATTTATCTCTCGCATTTGCACAACCCTCGGTTATGGGTTCATATTGCATAGAATTGTCACATACATGACAGAGCTTGGCTACAATTGAATCTTTTTCTCATTTAGGTGTTGAAAACACCATTTCATTACTGGTTTCTGAAATAGGGTTTTTGGTTATGTTTTTTCTAAATTGAACACAATCTCCAGAGAACCTATATATATATATATATTTGGAAACCTTGAATACAGCCTCTACGGAGAGAAGGCCGCTTCCTATTGATTTATAAATAGCCAATGTATAGAATGTTTGTTTTTGCGAGAATCAATCTCTAGTCTCTCTTTTCTTTAATTTTGCAAATTAAAAGAAAAAAAAGGTCGAACCCATTTACGGTGAGATTTTACATAAAATTCCACCATCTAATAGAGAAGCTACTGCTAAGAGTAAAACACCGATTCCATTCACTCCCTACTTGGTCAGTTTATCCCGTATTGATAGAAAAGCGATTTCCCTACATTTTGGTCATGAATTTTGTCAGGACATTGTAGGTGTGATAGGGAGATAAGGGACTTAACCTTATTGAAATCCCTTGAGGGAAATAAAAACAAGGTTATCTCTCCCATGGATTTACCTACAGTTCAAGTTTTACTTCCATGTATGCTCTCTTTCACGTACTTAATAGCCTTACTTATTGACCTAGCGCTAGCGTCAGGTTGGATTTCTTCTTGGACTTACTGTGAAACTATAAAAGAAGAGGATGGTCGGTCTCTCAGTATAGTCAGTCAAACTATGAATGTGTTTCATAGGAAGTTGGGGGTTAGCTTTATAAAACATTACTGGTTGATATTGTTTTGAAAACTAGAGCTGAATCGGCGTTGAGGAACAGCTGAACCTTAAACGTATTATTTTACAGTAAAACCTTTCAGGATGATTATTATTTTAACATTATTAATTTTTATTGTTTATTAAAATTTTTATAGGTGTGAACTCTGCACGAACTCTGCTAATAAGGGCGCAGCCTTAAGAATGCTCTTGATTATATATATATATATATCGGAACGAGATCATGGTAGAGCATAGCCTTGGCTCAATCTTGTTTATAAATTTTGACAAAAATTTATGTATTATTTATATTCGAAGGAAGCCAAGAAAAGGCATATGCCTTAGTTCAATTTTGAAGTGATTTTGCATTGATTATGCATGCTTGATAGTGGAAGGCCGTAGCCCTAACATCTCGATATTAAATCTTAATATTAGTAAATATAAGTGTAAAATATATATGTTTAAAAACTAGTTTTGATTTACTGTAAAGAAAGAGAGCGGGTGGGTTGTCGAAGAAGTGATTTTTTGTTATAGTGGATTTGTTGGAGTAGGGGAGAGCTGGCGTATTGGGTCGCCCTTGCTAAGACAATCTGGGCTGGTCCAACAAAGGAACCAACAGGCAGGCGGGCTGGATAGATGGGGAGCTTGATTGGGATCACCAAACAGGATGGATAGCCTTAAACACTAACATGCAGGCGGGCTGGATAGATGGGGAGCTTGATTGGGATCACCAAACGGGATGGATAGCCTTAAACACTAGATAAATGCAAGGCACGAAGTCAAGTTGACTAACAAAAAAAATAGAGTTATGAACCCTAAAGCATTTTAACCTGGAAAATGCCATAGAACAAACCTTTTTTTACTAAATTTTTTATATTTTGATTCTCCCTACCGGACACCTGAAATACATCTTACCGGTCTGTTAACTCTTTTATTATTATGTGCGACCCCATCAAATGGAAGCAGGTTGAGGTTGAAAAAAAAAAAATTCTTTAATTGGAAATTAAACTCCTTAATAAAAACATATCTTTTAATTGAAAATTAAAAATTCACAATTTCAATTACACCATTGATGCAACATGTTAACCTGACTTGATATTAACCTTTGGAAAGGATTCTAGGTTCCATGCTTTGATTGTTTCCTAAGTTTATCACTTAATGTACTTAATGATTTTCAAAGCACATGATCAAAGAAAACATGGATACATGAGTTTATTGTTATCTTTTAATTGAAAATTAAAACATATATTTTCATTGAAAATTAAATTTTTAGTAAAAACATTACTATTAAAGGGTATTTTTTTATAAGGTTAATGATGAAGGGTTACTTTTTCACTAAAACTTTGTGTGACAGGCAAGATAAAAGTTCAAAACGTCAAAAAAATTTAGTTAGAAGGGTAGAGTTGAAATGAAATTCCAACCTTGGGTGCAGGTGCTATGGGGGCTGGAGGGGTTGGAAGATTTACATCTTCCAAGACAATGATCTGATATGGTGGAGGTGGAATTTGCGTCAGGTTGACATGGGGTTCGACCGTGAGCTTGGATCTTTTCCGAGGTGGTGGTCGATTGAGGTATCTTTTTGCTTCCATGAATTTCTTAAATTGGTCTTCGATAGGAATCTTTTGCTTAGCGGCATTGGCTAAAATCTGGGTCTCACTGTCAAAGAGTTCAGCTGTATCCTCTGTCGGTTCTTGGATGACAAGTTTCTTTTTTCCCTTTCCTTGTACTTTGGGCTCCTTATTCTGACGGTCTTGAGATATTTCGTCGGCTATCCGCTGGATGTTTTCCTTTGTGAGAGCATATTCTGGAAGTGGGTTGTCTGATTGCATACTGTCATCCGACTGTTTGTCCGCCTCTGGAGGGTCCTGATGTGCTGTCATTGTGATCCCAAGGGGATTCATCTCGACAATTTGTTCAGGCTGGAAGGTGAATGTGTTCAAGTGGAGTCGGAGTTCATTATCTTCTTCCTTTTCAGCGTCCACCAGAGGTTCGACTATTGTGAAGTCGGATTTTTGTGCCTTTTGAGGGATTGGCAGAGTTGTATTTGACTGCCATCGGAGCTCTGAGAATATCTCCTCAACCGAAGGACAAAATTTGAGTGCCTTTGCTTCTCCTGCTGATCCTTGCAAGTACCAAGCCGACGTATGATTTAGTGCAAGCTGAATGTGTGCGGTCGGCGGTAAAATCCGACGGATATTTTGTGGTACCCTCCACCTTGTAGTTCAAACTTTGAGAGTTTGGAACCAAACTTTGAGCTAGACCTTGGCTGTTGTGGCCCCAATCCGACATTCTTCATGAGAAAAACACTGTAAATTATCCATCATTATGCGTTTTTCTGCGGTGAAATCTCTGTTTCCTTCAGGTCAAATGTGTGACATAGCAATCCAAATCAATAAGGACAGATATTGAATGCTCGTCCCCTCTTCTTGACTTATAACAAACATTCCTCATGATGTCGGCCAGATGGTCGGTCAAATTGTATATTTTTCCTCGAGATGCCATATTTTGCACAACTTCTAGCATGTCCAGTTTCAGGTCGGACCCTCGACCTAAACTTGTGAGCGCGGTCGACACAATTCGCGCAGCATACTTATGGGTTTGATAGATTATCTGGTTAACCACCAACCCTCTGGATTTTTTCCTTACTGGTGTGCCCATGAATTCCTTGACCCGTGATGGGTTGGGTCGCATTGGAACAACGCCGCCCTTCTTTGATAAACCAGTGATCCTGTGAATGAGGTCGGCATTTATCTCGACAGGTGTGTCAAAATATAGTTTTCCATTATGATACCTGCTCACGATGAACCATGAAATTATGTCTTTCAACCCGATAATGTTGTCAACCAGAGGTGCTTGCATATACTGTAGAATTGTGGCAGTCCGATGTTTTTGGGATCCGTCCCTCCATTTACCATCGTCCTTTCCCCAATCAACTAGTTCGGTCCAGATCCTCTTCCATTATTGTTCTGAAACCTTGGCGTTCTGGATGAGCTGCAGTCAGGTTTCCAAAGGTGAATGGGATTTTTTGAGCTCCCTTATCTTGGTTGCTGTGGACCTAGTTGTTTTTTGATATTTCTTGGGTGTCATTGTGGTTACCGGGTTCTCAGGTTCAAGAAATGGTTCAAACAGTTCATATGGCTTTGTGTTCTAGAGTTCAAGATCTTGGCAAAATAGTATCCAACAGTCCTCGAGCCCAATATTTATAGCGGAATTGTTCGGCACGGGGGAATGTGAAGTAGATGGCCTCAATTATTGTTGGTTCAATGAGGGCATTAACTTTGATTGATAGGTTGTCGGCTCCTCGTCGGGCGCACTTCGACTCTTATTTTCTACTTATCAAATTTCATGATTGATTTTCTTTGGTGTTTCTTCGTTATGATGTCGGTGCGCGGTTTCGGTCGTGTCGTGTTGACCAACAATAGGTATTCCTTGTCGGGGATTTCTTCCATCCCAAACTCGTCAGCCTGATCTTTCTGGTCGATGTCTGTTATCTCGTCGATCGTGCGTCGTGTTCTTTTCTATGTAGCTTCGTTCATTGCCTTTTCCAGAATTAGTCCTCCAGTCTCTCATCATTATGTAGTTTATACAACTTGTTGTTTGAGATATTGTTTATAATGTTTCTCTCTCAAGTTGGTTATAACCATTGTTTTTTTTAATGCTTCATGCCTTGTATTGCTTCAGTCGGGCGCTATTAACGAGTTTCTTGAAAACACTCCCTTGTAGCATTTTCAGTCGGACTAAGCCGTTGGGATTAATGTTCTCGACAATATATGGGCCCATCCACTCTTTTTGCAACTTCTTTGGTTTATCCTTAATGTGGTTGTTATATAGCAATGCCAAGTCACCAACCGATAGATTTTTCTGCTTGATATTTCTATCATGCCATGCTTTTTGCTGTTGTTTTTGTATGTCTTGGTGATGTATCACTATCTGTTGGGTCTCGTCGAGCTTCGACAGTTGAACAAGGCATTCTTTTCTTGCATCTTTGACATCGATGTGTAAAAGTTCAACAATTCCTTGTACTTGTTGTCGAAAGTGCAAGGGGACGACTGCTTCTTGACCATATCCTAGTGTGAAAGGAGTCTGACTTGTCGTTCTTATATATGTCGTTATGTATGCCCATAGTACGGCAGGTATATTGTCGTCCCAATCGTCTTTATCAATGTTGCACATTTTTGTCAACCATTTGGTAAGTGTTTTATTGAATGCTTCGACGACACCATTTTATTGTGGGTGATAAGATGTACTTATTATGTGCTCAATTGCAAATTCTTTTGTAAGTGTGTCAATAGTTCTACAGACAAAGTGAGTACCTTGGTCGCTAATCAATGTAAGTGGGAATCTGAACCGTGTGATAATATTTTTGTATATGAATTTGGTAGCTACTTCGCTTGAACATGTTTCGACAGGTTATGCCTCTGGCCATTTGGTGACATATTCCACAGCAGTGATGATATAACGTGCACCTGTTCATCTGCCAAGTACTGAGAAAGGTCCAATAAAATCAATTGCCCACATTTCAAATGTTTGACTTTGATTTACGGGAACAAGGGACATTTGTGTGCTTGGCAGAGGTCGACCCATTCGTTGACATCTATCACATTTACTTACAAAATCTCAACAGTCTTTATGAACTGTCGACGACCAAAGTCTAGACTGTAGAATCTTTCTCGTTGTGATGTCGGCGTGATAGTGCCCTCCTGTTGGTCGATAGTGTGCTTCTGAAAGTATACTTTGTCACTCGTGTTCGAGCGCACATCGTCGCAGTATGTCATCTAGGCCAAGTTTATAAAGGAATCCATTGATGAGAGTGTAAGGTGCAACTTTCACTGCAAGAATCTTCTTTTTCTTTTATGGCATTCCTTCTGGAGCTTGTCCATCCTCTAGGAATTGTGCAATCTCCGCAAGTTCCGAGCAAGGAAAATTTTAGGGGCTAAATTTAGCCCATGGGCTAAATAAAAGAGTTTCAAATATCGATAGGGCTAATATTTTATATAAAAGTACTTTAATATAATTCGCCCCATATTTATTTTTGAAAATATATGCATATACCTCTTAGCCCATCGATTTTTACAAGGGAGATGGCGGGAAAACAATTTTCGTCTATTAAATTTCCAGCTACAAATTCCATTAGCTTCTGATTTCTAGGTATGGGGATGTTAACTGGATATTTCGCCCTTTATATTTCATTAGAGTATAGTTTTCAATTCCCATTCCCCCTAGTTTTATGGCATGAGGGATTTTTTTATATATAGATCACCCATATTTTTTGGAAATGGTTTCAAGGGATCAATTTTGTGCCAGTAGAAATTCGTGAGAGTGACCATTATAAATTCATGAGAGTGAATCGATTTATGTAATGTGCAACTTTCAAGTTTCATTCATCTATTTTTCTATTGGGTATAATCAAATCTGTTTTTCCACATGGTATAACATCCTGGTTCTTGAAGAGGAGGTAAGGTAATTGAACTTCAAATTTTTAACTGTGCTCCCTTTGATTTTGTAGAAGCGTATTAGGGTTTTTTTTTTTTATGTACTCGGAGTGATAAATGCTATTGAAGGGGATGAATTTGATTAATAATGTAATATGCAAGGTTAGATCTAATATTTTTCAGCGTGATTAAATTGGTTTTTTTTTTGCCAGAATACAAACCAACCAACTAGATGAGGATCATTATGCATAGACACTGGTTTTTTTTCAATCATAAGCCAACTTTCCATTTAACTCTCTATAATATAAAGAGTTAAAAAAGGGCCAGAAGTAATAAGTGCTCTTATCATAATCCGCTAGAGTCAACTTCCATTTATGCTTTTTTTTCAAAGAAAAAAATAAAATTGTTATTCCAAAGGCAGAATCAAAGTTACAGCATATACTTGACCACATAAACTAGCCAACTACTAAAAGATTAGCAATGATCTCTCAATATCATCCATCCCAAAGTCTACATAAAAAATTGAAGGTCTGAACAAGATCCCTCTAAGTCTATCCGACCAAAAAGAGGAAAGCTAAGATGACCGAGTCCATCCACTGTAATACATATCAAGAATATAACAACAGTGCAGAAAGATATGCATTCTGCTCCCCCGACTTTTATTTAGGATTTAATCCTGAGTGTTATTGTAGTTCAAGTATTTTGGTGCATTTGACCAACTAAAATTGTTTCTCTATTGACAATTGATAGATATGGTTTACATCTAAAGTGGACATGTTGTGTTGTTAATGAAAAAACTAGGTTTCTGAGAGTATATCATTGAAGCGGATATGTTTTATTATTGGTTTATAATATAATGTGCAGAGCGTAAAATGGTTTGCATTGAGGAATTTGTCCCCTCCTTCCTTCACATGTTATTATTATAGAAGACTATTGATTAATTAGGTTTTTATTATTATAGAAGACTATTGATTATTTCCATGAGACCGCGGTTTCAGGGAATTTTTTGGATCGTCTCAACCTCAATCCCAATCTCTGGACTGAATATTAGTTTGTTTGAGTGCTTCGTTGTAGTGTATAATCACTCATCTTTTACAATTTACAGCTACTATACTCAGGGCACAAATGCAGCTTGATATAGGCCCTAGAGTATCCAACAGTTCTTCCAACTAACCCTTGCTTTATAGCGATGTGTAACATTTCTTATCATCAATGACCGCATTTGCTATATACCTAATCGCCGTAGTTTTTTGCTTTTCCTTTGCTCTACCAAAAATTTGGTCTTTGGCTTCTTCTACATGTTTTTTAACTCGTCCCTTGTGAATTGTTTTTGGGCAGTCCTAGCATATTGTCTTGTGGATTATGCAATTCAAATCCATGCAAACTACTACCTTGACTTTGTAAATTATTCCTGTGCTTAGACTGGTTTGATTGAAATGATTTTGTCCCATCATAAATGCAAAATCATGAGAAATTGTATTTTTACTTTTACCCATATTATAATTAATTGTGTCTGCATTAAAAACGATCCAAACATGCTCATCCAATGAGTTGTCATTTCACACGTTTTCATCTATAGTGTTTTCCCATCTAAAGGTCGTTGGTAGTTTGTCAATGTTACAATGAAGCTCTATAAAAACTGTACAATACACTTGCTTTGATGTTGGTAGAATGGAATATTCTATGTATGACTATAGCAAACCATTCAAAGCTTACATATGAAATGCTAAAGGAAATACTTGACATACTCACGCTAATCCCATTACTGTGGAATCTTACGTGGAGACACTCGTGACGCTGCCATCATGAAGCTTTATTAACCACAATATAACATGGTGGGTATTCCTTCCTCTCTTCTTGTTGTACATGTTATTTTTCTCAGTTACAATATAACATGGTGGGTATTCCTTCCTCTCTTCTTATTGTACATGTTATTTTTCTCAGTTACAATATAACATGGTGGGTATTCCTTCCTCTCTTCTTGTTGTACATGTTATTTTTCTCAGTTGTTAGTTAACTTCAAACACAAAGCATCCTCTTAGAACTTTTGTAGGAGGAGAACACATAGCACTACTCTCAAGTTACCCATTAATCTGTTACAAGTGTTTGAAAAGTCTTGGCCACTTCAATGCCGAGGAAAACATACAAGAGTTTGAGAAAATCCAAGAAGCATTGAAATATTTATTCAAATCCCAGAATGAACAACCTCACAATCTTAATTCCATCATTCCTTTCCAATTTCCACTTTTCCATTTACTGAAATTATTTTTTCTGACTAGATGTTTATTGATTATTATACTGATTATTATCAGATTTAAAACTAGTTTAAATCCCTGCCCATTTTCTGGTCCCAACTAGGTTGAGTGATGGTCCTCGTGAAGATTGGAATGGGAATAAGCAATTGAAGCGCACTGCGATATTGATCTCCATTTTCCTTGATATGCGCCATTCATCATCCCAAAGCTCATTCCACTTCATGAACCGTTGAACTAGGCGTGGTGGGATTAATCATCTTCGTAGAAAAATATATACCTATTTGACATATGAGAATATATGTAAATGATAACTGGGTAAATATATTTACCCTTCCCACAAATTAAAATAGATTCAATTGCAACTGCTCTTAAAATCTTTCAATTCCCACTACACTTAAAATCTAGTTTCAACAAATGGAAGGCTATTCTTTCCTAAATTCTCTTCACGCCATTTTAGGTTTGAAATCACTCACTACCCTTTGAACTTTCATCAACAAAACTTTGGTATTGATATGTTTTGTGAAATGCAGCTAATGTCATAAATTCATTTTATTTATATTATCCATATAAATGGATGGACAATAAAGCGTGTAAATTGCTTTAAATTCAAGTTAAAACCAGGTTTGGTTAGACCATTGAGGCATTGATGAAAATGACACTTTACAGAATATGATAATGTCAAAAATATTATTACCTTTAAGTTTAAAGAGAAATTATGGTGCGAGGAAAATTTAGCGGTTAAGAGAAAACTACGATACTATAAGGAGGTCATTAACCCTAATTTGTAAGATCAGAAATATCTCTCGATAGTAACTAGTTCAAAGAAGAAAACTAATAGAGCCAAGATTATAACAAACTCCGATGAGCTTCATAGCGAAACAATGCGTTAGTCTATTCCCAAAACTCTGTGGGCGGAAAGGGTTTTCCATCTTTGTGAGTCTATGAACATTGAGGATGAAAATGATCACTTTCTCTTAGAGTGCCCTGCTTACACCCACATTAGATAGGAGTTTTATAGTATTTGCTACAATACAAACCTTGCTAACCTCTAACTTGCCAAAACTATAATGAGCTTGGAAAACTTCTTACCAAGCTTTTTGAGCATAGGAACAAAATTTTAAAGCCAACCAAATAATAACCTTTGTAAGACTTGATAGACCAAAGTTGATCTGAGTGGAGGCTAATCATCATCATCATCATTAAATTGTAAATATCATTCTATTAGGTAACCACTCTTATTGATATGTTGACTACACTCCCCGCTAATACCATAAATTTATTTTATTTAATAAGCTTATAAATGGATGGATAATATTAAATTACAAATATCATTATATTAAAATATCATTATATTAGTAGTCTTACTGAACGATGAAAACTAATTCATTGAGAGAGAACGAGCAATATTCATGAGTAGATCACATCATTTTTATTGAATTTAGGGTTTTTGTTATACACATATATATGGAGAGAAAGAGAATTGTTGTAATCTCTTTGTCACCTTTCACCTTTGCATTTAGAATTCATGAATTCTTTATTGTTTTATCTTTCTTTCCTCTTGTTGTGATCATGGATTGTGTATAACACCTCCTCCAAAATCCTAAAAAAAACTTATAATAAGTATGTTTGTGTTGCCTTATGTACTAAACAATTGACATACTACAATATTCATTTCTATTATGGATTTAACGTGCATTACAATCAATAAAATATTCATTTCTATTATGGATTTAACGTGCATTACAATCAATAAAATATTCATTTCTATTATGGATTTAACGTGCATTACAATCAATAAAATATTCATTTCTATTATGGATTTAACGTGCATTACAATCAATTCAAATTTTTAATGGTTATATAATATTTTTTAATTAAATAATAATTTGTTTTATAGATATTTGTATTTAAAATGGTTTTAGTTTTTTAATTAAGTACTTAAAATTTTGTAGTTAGTATATTTTTCTTGTTTTATATTTCAGTATAAGGGATAAATGTATAGTGACCAATCTAAAATTAGGGTAATCACATTTTTTTTTAAATGACTATAAATTGAGTATATTAGGATAAACAAGTTTTACACTTTGATTAAGTGCTTAGTTGTATATTGCAAACATTTGTGAAATCATATCTATATTTTATCTCTAAGAAGGTTTGAACTTAGTAGCATACAACTAGTTGTGATGAGTAAAGTCAACAAATTAGCTTGGATTTTGTTTACAAGATGTTTTAGTGCAAGAGTACATGACAAATCTTAAGTGAATACAAAATCATCTAAGAAAATTTATTAAGTCAAATTTCAACCAATTTGTCAAGACTTTGCAAGCTTTTCTAATTCTATGAAACATTCTTCAAAAAAATTACAAGGTTTCATAATTTTGTGAAAGATTCGCAATAATGTTACAAAATTTGTGAAAGATTCGCCCAAATTTTACATGATTTTTTAATTCTGTAAAAGATTAGCCAAAAAATTATATATACATATTCTATTATTAATATTATAGCCTTCACATTTTCCCATGTATCATGGTGATTCGCCCATTTATTATACATATAAATTTTGGGTACGTTCTTAAAATTTTCCCTGCCCTAAAGTCCCATATTGTTCAACTTGAAAGGAATCAATTAAAAAACATGTTCATTCTAAGAAATTTTAACAATGGTCCTCCAAGCAATTCAAGACCTCCTACATCATTGAAACAAGCAAATATGGTTGGTGATTGCCTACACTTTTGTCGAGCATGCAAGGAGTTCGATGGTGAAAGTACATGTGTTTATTTTTAGGAAATGAAAAGGCATAAAGAGAAAAATAACGAGGATGATCCTGAGATATGTCATAACTTGTTGCAAGGGAGACAACAATTTCATTTATCTGATGAGAATATGAGGAAAGACAAAGAAAAATATGTTGAATCTCATAAACTCATAGAGCTTCTAGGGGAAATTCCTTCTCCTGAAGAAACCAACATAATGTACAAAAATAGGTTTAAATACATTACTTGTAAAAAAAGAAAGAAATTCCTTCCACAAGCAAATCAACAACAAGTTTTTGAAGTGTTAGAATACAAAGCTTCCCCACAAACTTAGGTGTTGGCTTACAAACTGATCTAGAGGTTTTCTAATGTAGACCCAGGTTCTTCGCGGTTTCACTTAACCAACAAAACCCCTTCTCACCGGCCCTTTCGGCAACAGCTTGCGAACAGGCTGAGGTCTCACCCGAGGTGTAGATAATGGGGGCACTACGGAATCAGGTTTCCACAGTGGAGTGATGAGTTGTTCAGACAAGCTTACCGCGCAGTGTACTATCGGACATGCACTGTGAACTAAGGACCACGGGACGATAGACTGCGTCACGGTCCGCGGCTCTATGAATAGACTACTTGCGTGGCCAGCGCGTCCGAGGATTGCGCGGTACGAGGGGATGTTGATGTATATCTAACTTCAGAATGTATTTCATATATGTATATTGTACTCCTATAGAGATGGTATTATTCCTCTATACGGAAGTGTTTGTATTCCTATAGAGATGTTATTATTCCTCTATACGGAAGTGTCATCATTTATATTGTAAGTGTCGTAACTTATACTTGATGGGTTATTAGACCACCTTGTTTTGGTCGGCCTTGTATAAGTCATGTGGGTCAAAGGGTTATTAGACCACCCTATTGGGGGTCGGCCATGTGGGTCAAAGGGTTATTATACCACCCTATTGGGTGTCGGCCCAGTCAACATTGTGTTATGTGGTTAAGTTGAGGCCGACATAGTAAAGGTTATTAGGCAAGTCAAGTCAAATATAAATAGAATGCGGGAGGAACTCTATTTCATCATTCTATTCTCACACACACTCTTTGGAGAGTGGAACACTTGTGGAGGAGGAGAAGCTGCTACTAGGAGATGTCTATCTCTTATGCTTGGGTTGTATCATTGCTCTATCTATCTTTGAGGAAGTTATTGGGGTTTTTCACCCTTATGGTTTTTCCCAAGTAAACTCCGTGTCTCTTGTGTGCTTGCATTATTGTGTCCATGATTAATATGCTGTAGATATGCTGTACATGTTGTTCTCTCAGTTAAGATTCTAGATCAGATTGAAGTAAATTCTGAAAAATTAAACATGGTATCAGAACTATCCTGAAAGAAGGCATGATATGGCATGTATGACACTTGTTGCACTTGCGATGCTAGGGCTTGATATAGCAAAAACCAATCATCATAGCACTATCGCTATAAATCCATTTTGGCAAAGTTTTCAGATCTAAAACTTTTACAGGTCGAAGATCAGATCCCCATGTGCCTTGTGTACAAAGGACAACTTCGAATTCGATGTACTTTGTGTTTTATGATCTGTACAATCTAGGGTTTCTGCCTTTTCCAGATCTGAGTCATAAACAACTGACCTAGGAAAAAATGTCATAACTTGGGCTAGGAAGCTCCAAATGAAATTTCGTAAAAAGTGACAGGTAGTGAACGGACTTTAATTTCTCAGGTAACGTTTTCAAAGGCTGAAACTGAACCAGTGACACGTGGCACACCGTACAAGTTTGATCTCTTGTTTTATCCCATAAACAGGTCACGTTGCGACACTTGGAATAAATATCTCTCAGAGAATCCAATTGAGGTCAGACCTATGGGGTTGGAAAGATGACAGGTCAGGATACCGCAGGTAGAAGTTTCAGACCCTTTGGATTCGTATTTTCGGAGTTACACCAGAAACAATCAGGTGCATATTTCTGTCAAAACAGAATTGGATTTTGAGCACCTTCATTCATGGCTCCAGGAATTAGGGTTTCATAGAAAGTTGGTATTTTTGTAATCGGAGACCACGGCTGAATGCTACTCATCAAAATCAAAATTTAGAGACCAAGATCAAACTTTTTGGTTGGGTAGAAGGTCGGGCTTGATCAAACCCTAGTTCGAGACTTTGATCGGAAAAGTGGAAAATTAGGGCTTCTGTAAAAGTTGGAATTTTTAAAGTCCGTGACCACGGCTGGAAGCTCCTCAGAAAAATCAAAGTTTAGAGCTTTGGATCGAACCTTTTGTTGGGCAGAAGGGTGGGCTTTATCAAACCATAGTTCGGGATCCTATCCAGAATATCTGGAAGTCTCAAAGGCAATTTTGAGGGGTGAAACTTTGCAGTTTTCAAATTCTGAGTATACCAGGTTGATTAGCTCATCAAGGCGCATCTTTCTATCCTTTCAGAAGTTTGAAATTCAAAGTTTGAATTTTTAGGGTTTCCCTAACAAACCCCAATCCAGCTCTAGATCTAGTTTCTGCAAATCAAGTGGATTGGGTTAATCTTAGAAGAAAATGGATTGGTCACCCGTATAAGTGAAGAAGTTCTTGTTTCAGAGGGAGATGAGGCTAAGGCCTTACATGAGAAGATTACAAGCAATCTCGACAGGTATGACTTACGGGTATGTTTCGAATTTTGTTCATGGTTAAGTTTATGATATGTTTGTCTTCATATCATTACGGTTAGTACAATCTTGATTAATTACTAGACTTGTCGTATCACCTTAATAAAATTATGAATACATGATAGAAGATATTCATTGATTAAGGTTTTGACACTTATGATTGTACTAATGCATTGTGATGTTGTATGATATTTATGTTGTTCGCTAACATGAAAGGTACACCAAGAAAGACAAATCATGTTCTTCTTCAAGAACATATGATCATGGTGACATGAAGACAAAGATTCATCCATTGCCATGGATCACATAGAAGATCTACTTACGAGGTATGTATAACTTGGTTCTACAATGGTTAACTTATGAGACATGCAGGTTACTAGCACAAGTCATTGAAGAGAACCAGAAGACATCATGTGGGTATGTTAGACATAACTAGCTAACATAGTAATCCAGGTATGTTTTTCCTATATCAAGTTAGAATATTACCTTGTTTTAGGATCCCTTATATAAGTATACTTGGTATGATTGGTTATGTTATTCATAAAGTTAAAAATGTAAGAAATCAAGGGTTTATGCATATTATGTCTCTTATCTTGATTGATTATTTGACTAACCAGAAGAGTCCTATGATGAAATAAGAATATGCATGAGTAAAAGAAGTCTTCCCTGAAACCTTGAATACTAATGTTTATTATTTGTGTTTGAAATGATCATGACTATACATGTTTAAGATTATTGTGTTTTGATAGTATTAAGATTATACTAATGAATGTGTGATTATGTATGAGACCTCGAGGATAACACAATGATGATACTAATAAGCATGCATAGTGATTAAGGATGGATATAAGTTCAAGGACAGGTAATCCAAGAAGCAAAGATCAAGAGGGAGCACACTTCAGTAGTTTCTGCAAGGATGCATATATTCAGAGGGAGTTGACCACTTCTCACAATCCACATAAGAATGGAGTTATAGAAAGGAAGCAAAGACTGAGAGGGAGTCAACCCTACAACCAAACAAAGCTAAGTATTTTAATTGTCATTTCTTTCATATTTGTTTGTTTAAATAATATTGTTCAATGATGTATATGCTTATGTTCCTAGACTTAGGGTGTGTATTATGCATATTAGAATAATTGCATTAATGAACAATATACTACTAATTTGCATATGATGGGTAAGTGGCCTATGGCACTGTACAACATTCCATTGCTACTTATCTAGAATGAAACCTCTTTGCTAACATATTGGGAGTTGTGCACACTCTTAACAATGTTCTGGTAGAGATTGGAAGGCATCTAGAAAGTTACATGATATGGATAAATGTTGTATTGAAGCATTGGCTAAAGATAATTGCATGACTGTATGACATATTTCTTCAGATGTAAGAATTTGTTCTGAAAACTATGAGATGTTTCTAATCGTGCAATTTAACTTGTTTTGTAGGAAAGATCGTATACCATCACCTACAAAAGAAGGACTACAACATTTGTTCAGCAACAAAGTTATCTATTGAAAATATTGAAGTTCCCAGGATCTGGGAAGAATGCCATGATCGAGGAGTACCAGTCGATCATGAAGATGTTTGGGATGCAGTCCCAAGACCCGAAGAGAAGTCTGTAGTGCCTTCCAAGTGGATCTACAAGATCAAGCATGTTGCAGATGGCAGCATAAAGAAATACAAAGAAATATTTGTAGCTCGTGGAAAGAAGGAATAGACTATGAAGAAACTTTTGCTCCTGTAACCAGGTACACTTCCATCATATCGGTACTTGATCTGGCAGCAGTGATGAAATGGAAGATACACCAGATGGATGTCAAGACAGTGTATGTGGAGCAGCCACTTGGTTTTGAGACACATGACAGAAAGTCATATGTATGTGGGTTGAAGAAAGCCTTGTATGGCTTGAAGCAAGCTCCTAGGACTTGGTATGGTAGGATACACAACTTTCTATCCAGTTTGGGCTTTACCAAGAGAAAAGCGGATTGCAACCTTTACTACAAGGTTGAGGAAGGCAATCCAGTGATACTACTTTGGTATGTGGATGACTTGTTTGTTAGAGGTGATGATAGATTGATTGCCGACACGAAGAGGAAGCTTGCTGCCGAGTTCGAGATGAAGGACTTGGGGGGATGATTCACTATTTTCTAGGCATGGAGGTGTGGCACAGTGCAAATGGAATCTTCCTTGGACAAGGGAAGTATGCAGTAGAGATCCTGAAGAGGTTCGGGATGATGGGATGCAAGGCCATGGCCACACCTATGGCATCGAACCTGAAGCTTCTGTGTGATGCTTCATCTAATCCGGTTGATGTCACTGTGTATCGTCAGATGATTGGGTCCTTGATGTACCTGGTGAACACGAGACCAGATATCTGCTTTGCGGTGAACACATTGAGCCAGTTCCTAACAGATCCCAGAGGTGTTCACCTGGTTGCTGTAAAGCATATTTTGAGGTACCTAAAGGGTACGGTTGACTATGGGCTCAAGTATGATGTGAATCAAAATTTTAACCTGTAGGGTTATGTTGATTCAGACTGGGCAGGCAGTGCTACAGATAGGAAGAGCACTTCTGGGTGCTGCTTCAGTATGGGATCAGGTGTGATGTCTTGGTTTAGCAGGAAGCAGTCCTGCGTAGCACTGAGTACAGCCGAAGCAGAGTATGTTGCAGCTTGTTCGTCTAGTTGTGAGGCAGTATGGCTCCGGAAGCTATTGTTTGAGCTATTTGATCTCCCACTGGAGGCTACTGGTATCTTTTGTGACAACCAGAGTTGTGTGAAGCTGTCTGAGAACCCGGTGTTCCATGACAGGTCGAAACACATTGAGATCAAATATCACTATATCAGGGATATGGTGCAGAGAGGAGCAGTGAAGCTCTTGTATGTTGCGACGGATGAGTAGATTGCAGATGTACTGACGAAACCACTAGCCAGAGTGAAGTTCGAGTACTTTAGAGAGAGGCTTGTTGTTCTTCAGATTGATGACACTTCGAGGGAGAAGTGATGGACACATTTGCTGAAGCCATTCCAAGCATGGTGAGAGGAGGATCCTTCCATGGCTATGGATGTAAGCGTTGGATGATGAGCATCAGGACGATGCTCTAGTTACTGCTCTGTATATGCATCATGTTGGATGCTGGATATGATCAGTTGGATCATTTATATGTATGTACGCATCATGTTGGATGCTGGATATGATCAGTTGAATCATTTATATGTATGTATGCATCATGTTGGATGCTGGATATGATTAGTTGGATCATGTGTATGTATTTGTATATGTATCAGGTGGATACATTGTATGATCAGGTAGATCATGTATGTTGATATGTATCAGGTATGATCAGGTGGATCATGTATTTTTATATGTATCAGGTGGATACATTGTATGATCAGGATGATCATGGATGTTGCTCCAGATGACATGCGTCAGGACGATGCAGTGATGATGATTAGGATGATCATGTGTACAATAGGATGATGTATGGTGAGTATCAAGTTGATACTCTGTGGCCGTGGACAGGTTGTGCAGATAAGCATATAATAGTGCCCTAGGAGGTTTGCAGACTCTCTTGCTAGGTTTTTTTGCTGGCATATAATAGCTCCCTAGGAGATCTGGCAAATGCTCTTTCGAGGTTTTTCTTTGGGAGGACATATAATAGCGCCCTGGGAGGTTTGCAGATTCTCTTGATATGTTTTGTCGCTGGCATATAATAGCTCCCTGGGAGATTTGGCAGACGCTCTTCGAGGTTTTGTCCTATGGCATATAATAGAGCCTTGGGAGATCCGATAGGTTGGGATGTGTTCCCGTAATAAGTCCTCGGATGCTCTTTCAAGGTTTTGCCATGACCACATATAATATCGCCCTTGGAGATCCGATAGGTTGAGTTGTGTGCTCGTAATCAATCCTGGTATTCTCTTTCGAGGTTTTGTGGTGGGGTCACATGTAATAGCTCCTTGGGAGATCCGATAGGTTGGGCTGTGTGCTCGTAATAAGTCCTGGGATGCTCTTGCGAGGTTTTGTGATGCACTTAATAAGTCCTGAGGATTCCACAGTATGGCCAGTGATGATGAAGACCTGCAGGTGGTGGGCCTACATCCTGTATGAAAAAGGACTGGCTCTGTAGAACTTCCTATGACGAGTAGATTCAGAGATTGATTGAGATAGCAGTAGCAGTGATGATGATGATGATTCAAGGACGATGATTCGTTGATGATGATCCAGAGAAGAAGACTTGTGCTAGCAGATCTTTGTCGAGAAATACCTTCCTAGTTAAGAGGGAGTGTTGATGTATAAGTAACTTCGGAATGTATTTCATATATGTATATTGTACTCCTATAGAGATGGTATTATTCCTCTAAACGAAAGTGTTTGTATTCCTATAGAGATGTTATTATTCCTTTATACGGAAGTGTCATCATTTATATTGTAAGTGTTGTAACTTATACTTGATGGGTTATTAGACCACCTTGTTGGGGTCGGCCCTGTATAAGTCATGTGGGTCAAAGGGTTATTAGACCACCCTATTGGGTGTCGGCCCAGTCAGCATTGTGTTATGTGGTTAAGTTGAGGCTGACCTAGTAAAGGTTATTAGGCAAGTCAAGTCAAGTATAAATAGAGTGCGGGAGGCACTCTATTTCATCATTCTATTCTCACACACACTCTTTGGAGAGTGGTGCACTTGTGGAGGTGGAGAAGCTGCTGCTAGGAGATGTCTATCTCTTATGCTTGGGTTGTATCATTGCTCTATCTATCTCTGAGGAAGTTATTGGGGTTTTTCACCTTTATGGTTTTCCCCAAGTAAACTCTGTGTCTCTTGTGTGCTTGCATTATTGTGTCCATGATTGATATGCTTTAGATATGCTGTACATGTTGTTCTCTCAGTTAAGATCCTAGATCAGATTGAAGTAAATTCTAAAAAATTAAACACGGGATGCAAACTATAGGACAATGCAACTAACTTATGCACTTCCTCTTCTGAACTTAACGGATTTTACGGAATTTAATTCAACACTTAGCCATTCATCTATTGCCTTAGATTAAGTAGCTTATCACAACTGCAAGCAGACGAAACATACAATACCACACGCAACCAGTTTTGCACATCAAAGGGTTACACGAACTGATCCCTTCATACATATGTGATTGTTCAATAAACTGATACTTCTGCAAACTTAGAATACTAAGCATTCATCATTCATCCATTCACACAATACTTAACATATCATCCCCATTTCTCTTCTATGGCGAATACATATAAAAGCATTAATATAACGGCTGACAACTGAGAAGCCAAACATCCACTGTAAGAAAATAAGCAAATGCAGAAACACAACAATCACACTACACAGTATTTAATGTGGTTCACCCCCGGATGGAAACTACGTCCACAAGAACTGTTTTTATATTAGTATTTTGGGAAGGGTACAATAGTTCTTTGTCTGCGCACTCAGGTGCAGACTCTCTTCTCTCTCAACTAGATCTCTGCGCACTCATCTTGTAGAGTCTTTACAATAGCACTAAGCTTAAAAGATGCAACAATATTCAAAGCTTAAACAAAATGAAGAGTAACCATTTCCCATACAAAATGCCTTATTTATAGATCATGCCCGTAGGTCATGTCTTTACAATCTGCAAGCAAAAACCCTTAGGTTTACAAAACTGTCACGGTTTCCCCAAAACCGGGCTGCTGGCTCCTGGTAGCGAATATTCCATCATGGCGGACTTCCACACATGCTTCACGTCGCTATCGGCCTTCCTGTTGCGCGCATGCCAACATGTCGCTTTCACCGAGCCATTCTTCCTCTATCGGTCTCGTGCGACTGGTTCAGGTAGCAGTATCTTTCACGTGTGTGACCAGTCGCTTTCTTCCCAATTTGCTCCTACTCGTCGCTTGGCACCCCCGGAGCATCTTTACCAAAAATAGACCTCCAACAGTCTAACCGGAACACATGCCATCTTCCATCCAACACTCTACCTTGTTGGATCTCCATAGACTGGACACTTCGCAGCATTGTCTCCTCGCAGCTCTTTCGACGCTGCGCTGCGCGCAACTTCGCAGCATCCCAAAAACTTATACAAAAATGTTTCAACTGAACTGCGCTTAGCTCTGCAGTTCCAAAAATCCTTCTTGCTCAAGATTGCCCCACTTGGGCCAGGCCCAACAGGCCCCTAACACTCACATGTGGCTCGTCCCCGAGCCACCTACAACTTCGGCTTCCCCGAGCTGTTCCGCCTCCTGCGGAGCTAGATTCGTAGCAAACTCATTGTATGTAGCAATCAACTTCTAAACTGCTTGCTTCGTGTCTTGCTCAATTTGGTTGACTGTTTCCAGCATCTCAGGTGTGATCTCATCACCTATTTGTCCTGCAACCTGTTCCTGATTCTCGCGCAACTCCTTTAACTTCTCCTCGATCTCTTGCAAGATTGTGCTGGCATCTTCCAGTAACGACTGTGACTTATATCCAAGTTCGGTCTCTTTTTCCCATAAGGCGTGCACTTCCTTCTTAAGCACATTTATTTCTCGGTACTTCGCGAGCCTTTCTCTTTGTAGCAGGGATTTTACTTCTGTATCCAATTGCTCTATTGTTGCTTGCTTATGTTTGACAACATTTTTCACTTGCAGCAATCCTGGGTCTTCTTCGAGGGCTGTGAATGCCTTCGACACATCATCTTATAGACTCTAGCACTTCGCCACTTCGGTAGCAATAGTGTTTGTTGTGGCCTTCACTGCTTCTGCTCTTAGCTACTGCTCATTTGGTGGGGTCTGTGGGTTTATCTGCTCCTTCAAAGCAATGATGTTAGCCTCATGTACAATCTCCGTATCCTGCATCTTTGTCTTAAGACTGGTAACCAGCTCGCTAATCTTAACAACTGTATCCGCAGGGTCTACCTAGAATTCAAATTCATCTATGTCGTCTACAACCACCGTGATCATAGATTCTAGCCTCTGGCGATGATTGAACTCATCCTGGAGTTCCATAGATCTCCGTGAGCTAGCTTCCTCCAACTGCCGATTAGATGGTTGTAGCTCAGCCTGCCCCTTCAGTGCGTCAGTGGTTCTCTAATGCATTTCTTCTACACACTATAGATGTAAATAATGTAGGATTGGTAGTGGTATTTTTGCCAAGTCAAGCTCCACACACTCGACGTCCTTCGTGTCTAACATTAGTTTCTCTAGCATTGGCAAGCTTACTGTTATCGGATCCAAATGGACGATATGGGACTTCGCAGGGACAGTCATGGTTAACTGCTATGTTCTCTACTCCGAAGTTCCTCCTGAATTCCCTTCGAACTTTGAGTCCCGCGGCAGGGGGAATCTTTTATGGACTTCTTGTATTTTCTCTGTAATCCCCTGCAGTGCGGTCAGATTCTTCTGTAGGCCATCCTGAATGACTTTATCCTTTTTCTCCTTCTCGGTGAGCAGATCTTCCATCGACTCAGTGACCTTTGCGGCGATTGTTTCATAATCCTCCTCATTGAGGACTACGTCTGACTGGCTCTTATCAGCCTTCTGCTTCTTTCTCAGCCCCTTTTTTTGTCCTGGGATCTTAGCTTCTTTCCTTTTTCCTATCTCCTTGTCTTCAACGATAGGACATGGAATGGGTTCATCCTCAGCAGAGTTGCTTTCGACATCCACTATTTCCACTCGGAACTCGGCAGGCCATTCCTTCATGATAATGTCAATATTATCTTCATACATATGGTAGTTTCCTGCGAACCATTCCACCTTCCTCTTCTGTGCTTTAGATGAAACATGAATACTACGCATGTCAGCATAAAAATTAACAATGCAAATATATCTATTTGTTACCTGCTTTATTATCCGGGGCATGGTTATGATTGTGTCGCGCAACTGGATATAATATTGGTAGAAAACCTCAGCTGTCGCGTGCTGCCTCTCTGATTTTAGATTTTCCTAGAGGTTTGCATACCGAGGTCCTCTGCAATCATTGGTATCAGTGATTACGCCAATGTAATCCTTCGGCTCCTTCCAGCTGACAAAGGCGATCAACACTATGAGCCAAGTGTAATGGAATTTTCCTCCATTGAGCTGCATGTCATTGAGTTCTTCCATGAACTCATTCAGTAAATATTGAGACCAGTTAAGTTGTTCTCCTTCCGCGGCCGCGGTGCCAAGCAGTACTGCACCCGCACTGACCCCCAGAGGCCTGCATTTTCTTAAGATATTTCCTGCTAGCAGCTATGTGATAAAATTCGTCGCTTTATCATCGATGTCGTCCGTCTGAAAGCCCCTCTTTCCTTTGACGACCGTTTGAGTTTTCTTCATCTTCGCCACAGCTTCTTTGTCCTTGCTCTTTCCTTGGAAAAATTGCCTGGGATCTTTACCCATTTTACTCAGTCCAGTAATGCGGTGGATGATGTCAATAGTTAGGTCGACGTTGTGGTCGAGCCGCAAATAACCCTGGTGAATGTGTGCCATCAGTGTTTGCACCACCACATTCAGCTCTGGTGACCTATCAAATTGTGGAAGTCTGAGTAGATTGAGCAGCCCAGACTGGACTACTTCAGATATCCAACTTTGGGCGACGAGGTTGAGCTCGCCCTTTGCGTCCTTCTTCCAGCACATGTACTGGTCAGGTTGGAACTGTGGGAACCTCAGTGCAGTGGGCTCCTCCTTCTGCATTGCAAGCAGATCATAATCATCCCATTTACATTCTGGGATTTTACCCAACAAATTTGTATCGACCTCGACATGTTTTGAGATTGGTGATAGTGAGATGTCGTATCTGGCATTATTCATCAACTTGAAAACTGGTGCGTCTAGTGCATGCAGTGAAATATAGGCTAGGGTCAATGTCAAAGGTATCTCCTTATCCACTACTGATGGATTTTTCAATGTCGAAGCCATCTTGGGTATCTTTGTTCTTGGTGCTACTGGAGTTTTACCTCTATCTTGCATCGTTGGACCGTGTCTTGGTGATCGTCTGGACGCCTGACCTGGTTCTAAGACGCCCTTCTTGGATGGGGTTCTCATTAACCCTTCAATCCCTCTGTAGCGAAATACCTTCACAGCCTCTTGGATGGTGAACTCTTCTTCTATGGAAGACCACTCAGACATTCACTAGCTATACTTCAAAGGGTTTCAGATAGCTTGTTGAAAATACTCACATTATTGATGGCCAAAAAATTCTAAGTGTTCGGTAATGCCCGCGAGTCTGAATGCAGCATTACTTATAGGCGCAGCTGACCCTCCTCCGTGCCCCTCAATGACTAGATAAGCATTAATTGTGGTATCCGTTGGCCAAATATGGCGGATCCTTCAGTCCTTTCCTTCATAACCTTGTTCAGAACGACTATCTGTGTGTTAAATTCCCAAGCGGTTGCTGGTAACGGTTATATTCTCCGACTGACATTGTAACGGCTATTTTTCTGAGTATTGCATCGAACTGTGTGATAGGTCTTGATCGCTCCTGCGCAGTCTCTTCGTGGTGCCTGATTTCTTGCTTCTGAACTAAGTCTTTTTCTCATTTAACTTGGTCTTCGCAATTGCCCTGTGGAGTTCACAATTGCGTAGTTCCTCTTTTATTTTGCTTTTCTTCTCTTTTTTTTTCACAACAGCATATTCTAACAGTGTTGTGCAGTATATACATCTTCCTCATTATACGTCACGTACAGATTCCTTCAAATTTCTAGTGCCCAATTTCAACTGTATTTGGCACTTAGAAATTTCTACTTTCTGATCATCATAGGTTCTGCGAAGCGGGACTATCCTGATAGGATTTTAGTCTACTGCCATTAACTAAGTCAGGAAAGTTATCTCCTGCTAATGTGGCTAACTGAGCTACGCCACCATTAGTAACATGTACAATAGTTTGTGGGCCAAGCCAATGCATTTTAAACTTTCTAGGAAATTTCATAAACTTGTTATCATACAGGAGGACTAGATCACCTACCTGAAAAGACTTGCTCTTGATGTGGCGATCATGCCATGATTTTTCCCTTTCCTTCTACACTTGTTGGTGGAAGACTATGATGAAGCAATCCTCCTCCAAACTAACCAAGTGTAAGAGTCTTTCTTCCAGCGCGTCGTGATTTGCCATGCTTATAAAGGATGTTATTCTTAAGCTGGGAACAATGTATTCCATCGGCATTATGGCTTCCTACCCATAGGCCAGCCTAAACGGTGTATGGCCAGTCAACTTCTTGCATGTGGTCCTGTATGCCCATAACACTGCGGGAATGCGCAGGTCCCAGTTATCCCGATTCACATTGCATACCTTAGTGAGCGCATTCTCTAGTACTTTATTGAATGCTTCAACAGTTCCATTCACTTGAGGATGATACGTTGTATTGCATTGATGATGGATGTGGAACTCTTCTGTCAATGCCTCAATGGTCCTGTTCAAAAAGTGAGTGCCCTGGTCACTCATGAGAATCTTAGGGCATCCAAACCTTGTAAGGATGTCTTCAAAAATGAACTACGCGGCAGTATATGCGCTACAGTCCTTCATTGGCTTCGCTTCTTCCCATCTGGTGAGGTAATCAGTTATAGTAATAATGTACCTTGCACCAGTTCTCTTTCCCGGTGGGTTTATAGGTCCCACAAAATCAATTGCCCACTTCTCAAATGCTTGCAATGTCAACTGTGGATTCAATGGAATTTCATCTCTGCGTGATGGCTTTCCTGTCCTCTGACACACATCGCAGCTTTGGAAATGCTCCTTCGAGTCGTTGTGAATTGTAGGCCACCATAGCCCTGCGCGCAATATCTTCTGCGCAGTGCCCCTTACTGCATAGTGACCTCCTACGACTCCTGAGCGTGCATCAACCAATATGAATGGTTTCTCATTCTCTAATACAGATCTGCGCAGTACTTCATTGGGTCCCAACTTGTATAGTTGGCCCACAATAATGGTGAAGTCTGCGGCTCGCACTACCAGCTGCTTCTTTTGCTGCGTAGTGAACTCTATCGGTGCCAAATCCGTGGTTAAAAAATAAATGATGTCCTTATAATAATCATCGGCAACCTGTATAGAAAACAACTGCGTATCAGCCAGATTGTCTTCAAGGCTGGTGGGATCTTCTCCTGAGTCAATTTTTGACAGATGATCAGGTCCCAAGTTCAACCTGCCAGGTTTAACTACTATCTCAAAGTCGTACTCCTAGAAGAGTAACAGCCATCTACAGATTCTCCCCCCTAACACTGGCTTATTTACCAGGTATTTCAAAGCAGAATGGTTAGTGAACATAAAGAAATGCGCACCCAACAAATAGTGCCTGAACTTTTGCGGTGCATAGACCATAGCAAGGCCTTCTCTCTCAGTAGTGGTATAATTCTTTTCTGCATATGAGAGCTTCCTGCTCGAAAAAGCAATGGGATGGTCAATACCTCCCTCTCCTGGATGTGCTAAGACAACCCCCAGCACAATACATGATGCATCAACATGAACATGAAATAGCTTCTCTAAGTCGGGAAAAACTAGGATCGACGCAGTGACCATATTCTCTTTCAACGTATCGAAACCTTATTTGCACTCTGCGTTCCAAATGAACGACACATATTTCTTCAACAGCTTTTCCATGGCTGCGGTTATCTGTGCATAACCCTTTATAAACTTCCTGTAATACCCAATATGTCCTAATGTAGTGCGCAACTGCTTGATTGAATTTGGCGTTGGCAGGTTTACATTGACGACAATCTTCACAGGATCAACCATCAAGCCCTGTTTACAGACGGTGTGTCCCAGCGGGATCCCATAGGGGACACAGAAAACACACTTCTTCAAATTCAATGAAATCTGATGTTGTCTACATTTTTCCAGCATCATTCTTAGGTTCGCGCAATGGTTCTTCAGAAATCCGAACACAGTCCAGTCATCAAAATAAGCTTCTAAGAACTTATGCATGAAATCTTTGAATACCGCGACGAGAACTCTAGAAAAGATGGCGGGTGCATTCTTCAAACCAAATGGCATTACTGTGTATTGGAACGACCCCCATTCTGTAGCAAAAGTAGTCTTATGCCTATCCATGGGATCAATTCTTATTTGATGATACCCCGAAAAACCATCAGTAAAGGAATAGGTTTCATTTCCTCCAACATTATCAAGCACCTAATCTGTAAAAGGAGTGGGAAATGGGTCGTGCATGGAAGCATAGTTTAACTTTATTAGATCCACAAAAATCCTAATCTCACCATTTGTTTTCTTATCTTGGACAATCATGGGGCTTATCCACTCAGATTCTTCGACTGGCTCAATGATACTTGCATCGAGCATCTTATCCAGCTCCGCTCTTACTCTTTCTTTGTAACACGGGTTCAGTCGGTATGGTCTTTGCTTAACAGGCTTCGCACCTGGCTTAAGAGATATTTTCATAACCCATAGGTCTCCCAAAATTCCCTTCATCTCTGTAAAATTACTCAGAAATAGCTCCTGATATTCATGTAGTGTATCTGCGATCTTCGCAATAGTCTGATCATCCCAGTAGTCTCCAATAGCTGCGAACTTTGGCTCTTCACTGGTTCCAATGTTCACTTTCTTCGTCTTTACAGGTCCACTCATGTCTGGGATTTCCAACGGAGGTCCCTCTACATCGCGCACACCCTCTGACTCAGGTATCTTAATGTTGCGCGGGTCCTACTCATCACTGTCTTCTTTTCCTTCAACCTCTTTAGCTAGGTTGTAACATTCCATAGGATGCTCTACCTGTTCCTTCCATTCTGTCTGTAAGCTCGCAGGTATGCTGTATGTTCTGAAGAATTCCTCTAAAGTCATATTTCTATTAGGACAATCTTCTCTGAATATGTGCTCCTTAATTATTTGCAAAGCATCATGTATAGTCGGGTTCTCATCTTCAAAATTGAAGTCCTTCTGGAAGCTCGCAGTTAGCATGGCGCAATCTGTGGTTTCCCTACGCAACTCTAGATCTAAGTACCATTTCTTGGGAATGTCGTCCTCCAGCATGTGCACAAACAAATTCACCCATTCTGTCTTTGGTCTCTCCCCCCATGCTTGTGAACATACCTTAATATGCTGTCTTGGATATGTCTGTCCATTATATTTCTCAAAAAGTAGTGTAACCTTACCAACAAACCTGATCTGCATTTTAATTTTGCATTGATCCCATGTGGTCAATGTCTGCTTATGCGCAGTCGACCATCTGGCAGGTGTCTCGTGCAGCGCTATGTCTAATGCTTGTAAGCGATGTTCTTCTGCAATTGTTGCAATATATTCTTTAATAAATGAATAAACATTAGCAAAACCATCATAGGCAGGGATTGGGCTTACCTCCTTTCCAATCCAGCGCAATTACTTTGTTACCTGCGGGCATCTCCTTGCTGATACTTCATGCATGCGGCTTTTCCAATTCTCCAATCCTGCGTCAGAGTCTGAAATGCAAGAGCTGTCACATCTCCAGCAGAGTGTACCATTCGTAGTTGGATTGATATAATCCTCCGGGTTTGCGGTCATTTTGTACAGTGGGTCCAAATCTTGACCTCTGGATTCCTCCTGAATCGGCTCGATGTATCTATTCTGATCTGCAGGGTCCAATGGTGTGATGAACCTGAGGTGCTTCCCTTCAAAGATCATCTTCTTTGTTTTCAGGTTGATGATGGCGAGGTTATCAATATCCCAGTCAATTCCTAATAGCGCAGGGAAAGGCTGACTATCGTACACAATCTCAATAACCTCAAAATCTGCGTGACTCTACGCTCCATCAATGTCAACAATCATGTTGGATAACCATCCAAAGGGTATGACCTTCTCTTGGTTGGCCATTCTCAACTGGATAGGTGACCATAACAGCTTTGGTCTCCCCATCTGCTGCCATGCTTGTTTGGTTAAGACATTTACTTCTGATCCTAGATCAAGGATGATCTCATCCATTTCATAATCTCCTATCTGTGCACTGAGTCTCATTTCTCTCCATGTTCACTTGTGTTTCTTGATATGATGAACTGTGCTATCAATCGTTTCAGTTTCGTTGCACGGTTCATACTGGTCTACCAACTTCTGCAATTTCGCTATAGCATTTGGACTCTTTAGTAACTTCATACAACTCCTGAGGAACTGCACAATAGAGGTGCATGTCTCTACTGTGGTGCTCGTTCTGTCGTATGCAGTGGGCATATATTCTACGTGCGGTACTTCACTGCACAACAGGATTCTCGGTGATCCAAGTGCTGGATTTTTAAAGAGATCTCGTGCTTCTTCAAAGGTTTCTTTGTTTTTCTTCAGGTCGAAAGCTGGTGGTTTCCAAGCTGCTTTCCTTATCCATATTGTCTCAAGAGGAGTCTGCTTGGTATCAAAACCCCCAGAAGTTGAAGCTTCTGCTCCTCTATCACACCCTGTCACAGGACCACTACAGGTTACTACGTTAATACTTGGGTCCGCAGGTCTCCTTTCTACTGTGATCAACTGGATATTTGGGGCCGGTGCTTCTGGTCGTTTTCTTTTCTGCATTTCTACTTCCAACACTGGGCAGTCTTCTATAACATGATAGAAAGAACTACAATAGCTACATGTAGTGTATGGGTTGGTACAGTATTTAGATACGTGACCCACTTGGCCATAGTTGTAACAAATTACTTGACCTCGGCCCCGCTCCTACGCTGGACCGTTATTTCTTCCTCTCCTGCAGTATCCTCCGCGGCCTTTGTATCCTCCCTGATCAGGTTGGGCATTATTCTGTTTCTGCAGAGTCTCTTCTTGGACTCTGTACATTCCTCCATACATATTCTCAATGTCTTTCTTTCTTTCTAGCATGAGCTCATATGCGTGGCAATTAGATTCGTCGTGCCCTACTGACTTACAAAACTTACAATATAAGTTCTTAGGAGTTCTTACATATTTCTGTATCACGTGACAGTCTTCTGGCCGATGTCCTCTGGTTCTGCAAATCTCACACCATGGCCCTAGGTGAGGATTCAATGGGTTTGGTCCTCCCATGTTAAGGAAGTCTTGGAATAAAGGACAATTATCCTTAGTGTTTCCTTCTCCCTTACATCCTGTACACCAGACTTCCCGTCTTTCTTTCTTTCCCTGTTTGATGTCCTATAACTGTAATGTTAGGGTAGCTAACTGGTTCTGAATCTGCAACATGCCAGTGCTAGTTTCTCCCATCAGCGAAGCTTCCAACTTCATCGTGATTTCCAAGGCTTCAGCCTGCGAAGCCACCTTCTGTTGCATCAATGGTTGTCTGATGTGAGGCAACAACGCGGCTATAAAACATTCCTTGTGTTGTTGAGGTGCTATGACAAATGTTACTTGGTCCAATAGAGTCTTAAATTTCTGATCAAACTCCCAAACTGTTTCATTAGGTTTCTGTTTGATTTCTTTCAATTCTTTTATACACTGCGATTCTGAATTGGTTTCTTAAACTCTACTACGAGTGCAGCCTTGATTTCTAACAAGGTTCTCGGCTGTGCCTGAGAATATTTCATGAACCAATGCAAGGCTCGGTCTCTAAGGGTGGCAACGAGCTGTGCTTGCTTCACAGCATCGTCCTGTACTTACTTTACACTCCATATGGCTTCACATAGAAACCAATGTTGATTAGGGTCTTCTAGACCCGTTCCTTTGAATATCGACAGTTTAATGTCCTCAGTCATGCTTCTTCTAGGTGGCAGAGGTTTCGGCGCAGCGCTCTGCGCGGCAAAAATGAATGTGGTATTGTGTTGAATGTTCACTACGGAGGGGTTATGAACTGGTTGGATAGGTGCAATGAGAGGTGCGGTGTTCACAACTGGTGGATTCTGGGGCGTAATAGGAGGACAAGTGGAAGATAGGGGTGCAATTTGGCTATCAGGTTCGTCGTATGAGTCAATGTCTATGCAGAGTCCAGATCCAATAGAATTATTCTTCGTAGGTGTATACTTATATCTTTTCCCACTTCTTAGGTTATTGCGTCTCTTCGTCAAACTCACTAAAAATGTTATTGATCATGACATATTCCAAAATTTTTACTACATTCTAAAAACACCTTTCTCAGCAAGAAGCATTTTAATGTATAAACTGAGGTTGTTTAGATACTTACCTCTGATTCCCTTGAAAAACTCTCTTTCTGTTGCGCTGTAGGACTTTAGCATGTCCATAGTGAACTGCGTCACAAAACTTTGTAATGTACTGTCGACCCAAAAATCGACTGCTCGTACGAATGGATTGTCTAGTGCTTTGAGTTGTTCAATAAGCTCCGGTGTCCACTCGGTCGGTGTGCTTCGCGGGGTACAGTTTCTGTTCTCTACGAGCCTTGACAACCACTCATGTAGCTCGCATCCAAAGGACACCCAGAAAACTTCATGCATGTCTTTCCACAAGTATTTATTCAACCACTGAATGTCAGAGAGATGTGGGTTTCTTTTTTCCTTCCTTGCAAAGTCTCTCTCAATCTTGTCACACCAGGCTCATATTTCTTTCTTGTCTGGATACCAGAAGTCAACGCCCATCTCAACTTCTTCGACTTCGCACATCACGGCTTCAACTCATCACGGATTCTTAGTCCCAGCAACGGAACCATTTGTTGGCTTACAAACTGATCTAGAGGTTTTCTAATGTAGACCCAGGTTCTTCGCGGTTTCACTTAACCAACAAAACCCCTTCTCATCGGCCCTTTCGGCAATAGCCTGCGAACAGGCTGAGGTCTCACCCGAGGTGTAGATAATGGGGGCACTACGGAATAAGGTTTCCATAGTGGAGTGATGAGTTGTTCGGACAGGCTTACAGCGCAATGCATTATCGGACTTGCACTGCGAACTGAGGACTGCGCGACGATAGACTACGTCGTGGTCCACGGCTCTATGAACAAACTACTTGTGCGGCGAGTGCATCCGAGGACTGCGCGGTACGACGGGATGCAAATTATAGGACAACGCAACTGACTTATGCGCTTCCTCTTCTGAACTTAACCGATTTTACAGACTTTACTTCAACACTTAGCCATTCAGCTATTGCCTTAGATTAAGTAGCTTATCACAACTGCAAGCAGACGAAACATACAATACCACGCGCAACCAGTGTTGCACATCAAAGGGTTATACAAACTGATCCCTTCATACATATGTGATTATTCAAAAAACTGATACTTCTGCAAACTTAGAATACTAAGCATTCATCATTCATCCATTCACACAATACTTAACATATCATTTCCATTTCTCTTCTATGGCGAATACATATAAAAGCATTAATATAACGGCTGACAACTGAGAAGCCAAACATCCACTGTAAGCAAATAAGCAAATGCAGAAACACAACAATCACACTACACAGTATTTAACGTGGTTCACCCCCCGGATGGAAGCTACGTCCACAATAACTGTTGTTATATTAGTCTTTTGGGAAGGGTACAACAGTTCTTTGTCTGCACACTCAGGTGCAAACTCTCTTCTCTCTCAACTAGATCTCTGCGCACTCATCTTGGAAAGTCTTTACAATAGCACTAAGCTTAAAAGATGCAACAATATTCAAAGCTTAACCAAAATGAAGAGTAACCCTTTCCCATACAAAAATGCCTTATTTATAGATCATGCCCGTAGGTCATGTCTTTACAATCTGCAGGCAAAAACCCTTAGGTTTACAAAACTGTCACGGTTTCCCTAAAACCGAGCTGCTGGCTCCTGGTAGCGAATATTCCATCGTGGCAGACTTCCACGTGTGCTTCACATCGCTATCAGCCTTCCTGTTGCGCACATGCCAACAGGTCGCTTTCACCGAGCCGTTCTTCCTCTAACGGTCTCGTGCGACTGGTTCAGGTAGTGGTATCTTCCGCGTGTGTGACCAGTCGCTTTTTTCACGATTTGCTCCTACCCGTCACTTGGCACCCTTGGAGCATATTTACCAAAAATAGACCGCCGACGGTCTAACCGAAAAACATGCCATCTTCCATCCAACATTGTGCCTTTCTCGATATCCGTAGACTGGACACTTCGCAACACTGTCTCCTCGCAGCACTGTACTTCGCAACTCTTCCGATGCTGTGCTGCGTGGAACTTCACAACATCCCAAAAAATTATACAAAAATGTTTCAACTGAACTATGCTCAGCTCCGCAGTGCCAAAACTCCTTCTTGCTCAAAATTTCCCCACTTGGGCCATGCCCAACATTAGGTAAGTACAAGTAAGTCTTCAATTGATGTTACTACTAATAAAGATCTTAGCTTTGATGTTTTTGTTGTGCTAAATGCTATAAAAGTATCATTTTCATTGGTTGAGTTAGCAAACATTCTAGCAATGAGAAACCAAGTGGATCAGTCATTTGGGTTTCGAGAAGAAACATAAACCGTATGTGTAGTAGAAGAAGATGATGATTTTCCCATCATTCTCTATAATATGAATCCTACAAAAAACAAGAACTCAAATAATCAATCGTTCTTTATATCATTAATGATTGTGACTCAATTTTGCATAATTATATGTTGGGTTATGGTGCCTCGATGGAAGTTATGCCTTTATCCATGATATACAAGCTTGGGTTGAAGGTATCAATACCTTATCGGAACATATGTGCCAAGGACTCTAGAGAAGTCAAAGTTTGCAGGTTAATCAAGAATGTTCAAGTAGGTCTTCCAACACATCCCTCTATTGAATTACCAATTGATATCATTTTCATTGATGTACCAGAAGCATGGGACATGTTACTATCAAGAAAATGGGTTATCGATTTGGGTGGTAATATAAAAATGGATCTATAATATGCTACCACCCCAACAATGGGAGGCACTTTCGCGATGTTACATATAGAACCTATGATAAGACATCATGTGGAATATCCTAGATATCCAGGAAATTAAATAATTTGTTTTCAAGACAATATCCAATTCTACAATGTCTTTGTTATCGACATTGCACCTCAAGATACAGATAATCTTTGGTTGATGAACACCAACAGGGATGAGACTCGATGAGTTAAAGAAAAGTCCTCTTGTAAAAATGAAAGGTTGATGAGACACATGGATGCAATACATTTCACCATAGAGGATTATGATGCATTATTCTTAGATGTGGTTCTCCAAGCTTAGAATGAACAAGTTGATACACTAGCAATTTCCACTTCTACTCATTATCATGTGAAGGCCTTGTAGAAAAGGGGAAAATGAAATAGTCTCTAGGTTCTCTTTGCCGGATGATTTGGGAAACTACCAAATTTGTTATGATGACGAGCAAATACAAAAATTTATGAACAATTTGGAAAAAATTTCAAACCATGAAATTGACCAAGGCATTGAAGACTCACCAAAAACAGTAGTCAACAATCCTATTCTTTCTAAAAGAGTTTAAATGGAGAAGATATTTGACAAAAATGATAGGTGCAAACATAAAAAGGAAGGGACCACCCCAAAATAAAGGGAAGAATCAAAAAGTCCAATCCGCAAATCAAAAAATGATTGGTGTTGTGATAATTTGAAGACATAGGAAAGCAACATGAAAAAGGATGTATGACCACATCGACAAAGGTAAAGCATGGTCAGTTTGAACATTTTTATTGGGTCCATAACAAATTGAAAATGTTGCAGGTAATAATTTTTTCTACCTAAGCCATTTGAATGGAGATAAATTGCCCTTTCTAGTTAATGGGAAAGCTTTGAATAAATTCTACTTAGTTGATATCTGATGTCTTCAATGAAGACATCCCTTGTATTATAGTATATTTAGATTCATGTGATTTCGTCATTTGCTTTACCTATGCATTGCACTTGTTGTTTTAATTGAATTTCATTTTGATTTGAGTAAGGCCAGACAAAAGAGTCTACTTTCAATGATTTAATGTATTTGTTGTTTGAATTGTGTGTAGGTCTATAGGTCCTAGAAAATTCAAAGGTTCTCATGCACTTCCAAGAGAAGCGCCTGTCTCATATTTGGATATAGTTGGTATGCCCCATATTATCTGCAGTGCAACCTACCAGATGTTCAAAAGATGGGGTCTTTTTGCCATTTTAAAATACCAAGTTGGGGCTTGTTTATGTAAAAGTGTTGGTTTAGCCGAGCTTATGACCCTTGGTTTGGTCATTGGATGTCCTCTTGGTTCTTCTTTCATGGAGTGTTGGCATTGTGACTTTGTTGACTACCACTTGATGGGTGGAAATCTCTCATCATGTTGGTGATTTATGCCCTCGGTGGGTGTTTTGGTGCATCTTGGGATGAATCCATTAGGACACATGGCTTGTGGCTCCTAGCCACACTTATGGTTTATGCTTTGTAGAGGTGATTTTACTTGTAAGGGTTTTCATACCCACCTTCGAACACCTCATTGATACCCATTTGGATCCATCTTTGTTGTATCATCCCTCCCTCCCTCCTGGTCATCTCGATCTTGAAGAGCAAATCGTCCACCATCGAAGCAAGCTTAAAGAGGCCATACCAACCTAAGAACGAGGGAATTAAGGGAAAAAGATACATGTTAGGGTTAGATGGGGAATGGCGTGCTCCTTCCAAGCTCAACTCATAATCAATTTGAAGCATTTCTTGATTTTGTATCATTATTTTATGTTTGCTGAGGTTTAGTCCCCGAATTGTGGGTAACGAAACCTACAAAATCATTAAAAGACATTTTAAAGACAAATTAGGTAGGTTGGATTATAGGAGGATTAAGTTATCCTTTTCTCATATTAATGCACCTCCTCTTCATTTGTAATCAAGGTTATGGGATTAAATAAGATGTTGTTTCTTTTTATTCTTGTGTACATGAGAGGCTAAGTGGTGCACACCTCCTTTCTCGGCTCTTCTAGGGTTTTCAAGGGATAAAAGTTGATGCATGAGGTTTCTTTACTATATTTCAAGGCTTGTCTAAGGTGAAATAATTCTTGAGACGCTAATGTCTTCTCCTTTTCTTCTTAGTTGTGGTAAGATCTCGAAGTTTGTTGTCTTGCACTGACGGAGGCATCCAAGGTAGGAGTATTTCATGGTTTTATGCATAATAACATAGTCTTGTTAGTCAGACATCGCTCTTGAAGGGTATTTATTGTTTGGTCCTTGGCATATTTATTTTCCCTAACTAGGTCAAAGGCTAACCCAACCTAAGGTTTCTTATCCTTGCCCTAGTTCTTTCACATATTGAATTGGCAATTCTTAGGAGGAAACTTGGCCTCAATTTCTTGGTGCTCGAAAGGAATAAGACTCAAGTCTAATTCTCTCGTCTTTACTAGAAATATATTTTTCAAAATTCATTGCATTATATATTGTAATAAATACAAAAAATATAAAAATATAAAAAACCCTAAAAATTAAATATTTTGAAAAATCCAAAAATATTTATTTATTGTCATTGTATTTGTTTTACTTGTTCAATTATGATGTATTTACCGCTTTAATAAATTTTTGAGTTAATTATATTGATGAAAAATCCATAAAATGTCAAAAGATTCCAATAAAAAGTTGTTTTGCAACTCAAAAAGGCCCTAATATAGGGTCACATCAGCCTTAGAGAGGGTTTCGTCATCTTCTAAAGGTTGCTACAACCTTGTTGCAGCTCTGGTTGTAGTGTTTTGTCGGTCCATTTTTGACAAAAGATCAAACCCTAGCAGTTGGAAAGTGTCCCTTCTTAATCTCCAAGCTTTAGAAGTGTCCCTTCTTCATCTCCAAGCTTTAGAAAGTGTCCCTTCTTCATCTCCAAGATTTGGTGGTTGACCTAGGGGTTTTGAAGTGCTAAATCAAGCCTTCATCCATTACTACAGGTTATTACGGATATAAAGGTGAAATCAATATCGAATCTCCTCATCCATCCATCAAAGCAAGTGCGCCCTAGAGGGATAGGATCCTCTTTGGTTGATGAGTCTTAGGAGGTACTTTTCCGAGGAATTTCACCATATAATCTGGGTTTTCTAGCAAGTTTATGTTGTTGTTTGTTACTGCTGTTTCATCTTATTATCCAACTAATATTAAGATAATTTGATCCTAAACCTTCCTAGTCATAGAGAATTTATTGAATATCTTATTGACTCCATTAAGGCACTAGTCTACTAACCTAGTAGGAAGGTCTTGATAGAGATAGTGTTGTTTTGTTTCATATATTACAGGCCTATTTCTATCCATATTTGGGATGCCTCCCTTGGCCTAAGGAGTCGGCCTAAAGTGAGAGGATAATGCATTTAGGTGACAGTGGGTGCATCTCCTAAACAAAGTTGTAAATCTTAGCACCAATCCTTGTGACCTAATCGGAAGGGTGCTAATTTGTGCAGTAATAGGGTGAAAAATTAGTAAGAGATTTGATAAGAAATGTTTAACTAGATACCAGTTGTTGGCACTTCAAGGAAGAGGGATACTAAATACTTACACATGGTTTTGACTCTAGTAGCAAATTAAATCCTTGCTTGAAAAAGCACTATTGAGTCACAAGGAGGAAATAAAAGAAATTATCCTCCATATGGATGAACTCCAAGGCCAGGTGAGGAAAATGAAGGACATTATCAACATAATTCTAATGCTACTATTGGGATCGATTTTGCTGAGAGAAACATCGAAGATGACAATAAAGCTCTCGAATTTTCACAAGATGTTCACTTCATCTCTATGTAACGTACCCAATGACCACACTATTCCTTTGGGGCCATGAGATACTCAAACCACTTACCAAAATCACCTTTGATATTCAATTTCGTTTTTCACATGTTATTTGTCAAATTTGCAGCATATATAGATAGATAGATATATATGGTCGCCCGGATTAAACATATGCATATACAAAAATATATAGGAAAATCTTACACAAATGCATTCATATAATGCTAGGAAAATCCATGCAATCAGATAATCGCATGATAGTAATTAAGCAAACTACATAACATAGATGTATACATAACATTTTATACACATATAGATATTTATCTTAAAATATTCTCCAATTGACTACAGACTAAGGACATTCCTCCCAGTCGTAGGTGCTTTGTTATACTAGTTATCTCTATAATAGAGGCCACCCTCGAGTTGGGGATATTAATCCATAAGAAGGTGTTGAAACCCCTCTACAGCTATCCCAATCCACTAGAAATATTCCCCCATCATCCTACACAACCCAAGGAATGGTGTTCCCTTCTTTGAGTTAATAGTCCCCTGGGTTCCCTTCTCTAAGTTAAGAGTCCCTTGAGTTGTTTCCCCAATTCCATTCCAGGGCTCCAACTCAACCCGGCTAGGGACTCTTCATGCTAGGACTCCAGGGAACTCATATGTAGGACATGTTCTTTCACAAGAGAACTCAATTTCCCTGGCACTACTATCTCAGGTATAGTTCTAGGCTATCGTACAAGATGGTAGCTTAGTGGTGACAACAAATGATGGTTTAATGATAAAATAATGATGAATGAACTAGTTCTCCATAATTTGTATGCATGTTGAGAACTAGACAAGTAGCATGCAAGGGTGATGAGAACTAGACACGTGGTACACGTGGGAAGTTCACCTTTTCCAAACCAATCCCCAATTTTAGGATAATTAAATCAAGTTAAGGTTAATGCATTTTAATTAAAGAGGCTTTATAAAACTTAGAATAAAAATGAATAATAAGGATAATGACTTAAATCATAAGTCATTGGGATCATCTCCCCCTTAAACCCCCTTCTCAATTTCCCTGTTGTGGAATCATATCCCCCCATCTCTTCTCCATCCTTCTTTGTCTACAATAGTCATGGTTTTCTCCATCCTTCTTTGTCTACAATAGTCATGGTTTTCTCCATCCTTCTTTGTCTACAATAGTCATGGTTTTTATATTAAATGTAAATTGTACATAATTACATCATCTTGGTCAGACTAGAACATTCATGTTAAGATTCTATCCATTTCATCCATATTTACATAATTACATCATTACATACTTGGGTCAAAACGGAGTGTTACATTCCCCTCCTCCTTAATTTATGCACCATCCTTGATGCATATCAACACTATTTACATATTTAAAATTCCAAAACAATTGTGGGTATAACTCCCACATAGAATCCTCAAGCTCCCATGTTGCTTCTTTAGGGATACAATGGGTCCACTGGACCTGTACCTACTCAATGGCCTTGTTTTGGAGCAACATGACTTTCCTGTCCATGATACACATTGGTAGCATCGGGATATCTCCTTTCGGTTCCACCTGAATCAAATCCCAATCAATAATGTGGTTAGAATCAGACACATAATTTTTCAACAAAGACACATGAAACACATTATGCACTTTTATGCAGGCAGGCAATGCAAGATCATATGCAACATGCCCTATACTATTTAATATTTCAAAAGGCCCACAATATGTAGGCGGTAGCTTAGGACATATCCCAAGCTTCAGAGAAATTTTATTTGGCATGAATTTTAGATACACATTTTCACCAACTTCGAACTCTCTTGCTACTTTTCCTTTGTCTACATAACTTTTCTACTTGTCCTATGTTGTTTTCACATTATGCCTAATCTTAAGCATCCACTCTTTCTCTTTAAGCAATTATGGCCCAATTACCACTCTGTTTATTGGATTATCCCAACTAATTGGGTATTGCATTTTCTGCCATATAGGGATTCAAATGGGCTCATCTCTAAAGATGCAAGATATCCATTATTATAAGCAAACTCCACCAAATGCAAGTAATCTTCCCATTTGGATGGTTGATCCATCACATACATTCTTAGCATATCTTCAATAAATCGATTAACTCTCTTAGTCTATCCATCTGTTTGTGGATGATATGTTGTACTCATATTCAAATTGGTTACAAATCCTTTAAATAACCTTTTCCAACAATTTGAAGAAAACTTTGGATCTTTATCTGAAACAATTTCCCTGGGTATTCCACGTAATCTTGCAATCACTTTCATATAAATTTCTGCTATGTTAGTTTCCTTATGAGTTGACTTGATTGGAATGAAGTGAGCGACCTTTATTAACTTGTCCACCACTACCATGATGGAATCATATTGTCTTGTTGTCCTGGGCAATTTGGTGATGAAATCCATTGTCACAACATCCCATTTCTACTATGGTATTGGTAATGGTTGAAGAAATCCTACTGGATGTCCATGCACAACCTTTACTTTCTGACATTCTATGCATCTTGTGAAATATTCAACAATGTATTTCTTCATTCTTGGCCAAAAGTATCGACTTCTTACTATTGTAATATTCTTTTGATATCCAAGATGTCCTACATATAGAACCTTTTGTATCTCATCCATTACTAGTTTTCTCAATTCAACAGAATTAGGAATGTAAATTATAATATTATTCACAATAATCCCATCATTTTCCAACCCGTGTCCTTTAAATTTATGTTGTACATTTTCATGTTATAGTCCCTTTCTTACCTAAATATAAAGCTAATCTAAAATAACAACTTCAAGAATTCTGATTTTTAAATCTGATTTGCACATGCTAATGGTTGTAGCATACATTGCATGTACTCTTCCATTGAGTGCATCATCAACCTTATTCTCTTTTCCTTTAATATGCTTGATTTCAAAATCAAACTCACATAGAAATTCCATCCATCTTGTATGTCTTGCATTTAAAGTCCGTTTGTCAAATAAATATTTTATCCCACTATGATTTGTTCTTAGCTCAAATTTTCTTCCCATGAGGTATTGTCTCCACATTTTTAAGGCATTCACTAAACAACCAAATCTAAATCATGTGTGACAAAAAATTTCTCGTGTTCCTTCTGTTGGGTATGTTATATCTCTTCACATGGTCGCTGCGTGTACAACACGATCCCTACGGCACTAGTGATTCGCCTGCGCCGGGCGCGTCCGGAGGGGGGGGGTAGCCCGACAGGGCCCACCCCCTTCATTTCGGACCGTTAGGTTCCGAAACGCCACGGAGGGGGCCGTTAGGCCCCCGGAGTCCGCGCGGAGCGCAAAATTTTTTGGGTTGCTTTTTTGCTTTTTCGCGATTTTCGACCCATTGTACTCTATCTAATCCCGGTAAAAGGGATTAGGGTTGAAACCTAATTTCGGGTAAACAAATTAGGGTTTTAGATGCTGCAGAATACCATTTATTGTATTGTACATGTAAAATAAACATATAATGAAAAAGGAGCTGTGCGGCTCTAAGTTTTGCTGGTTTTTTTCCCGGTTAAGGGTTTCCAGGTGAAAATCTCTGTGTAATGTGTATGCCATTGTGTATTCTCTGTTAATGCTTAAGAATCAATACAAGTCTGTATTTCACTGTTAAGGTTTAAAAACTTACATTTGGTATCAGAGCATTTTTTTGGGTTCAGAGGGACGCCTTTGTTTCCAGGGGTTTGGCTCGATCTTGGATTTGTGATAAACCTAGTTTCAGTGGGAGCTTTGCAGCAGTGATTTATTTTTTGTTTAAAGAATGACGAGCAGCTCTAGATTCGAGATTGAGAAATTTAATGGTCAAAGCTTTGAGCTATGGAAGCTCAAAATGGAAGATCTTCTGGTAGATAGAGAACAATGGATCGCTGTAGATCCAGGTACCATGCCCACTGGTGCGGTAAAAGAAGAATGGGAAAAGCTGGAAAGGAAAGCAAGGAGCACCATTCGTCTTTGCCTCGCAGATTCGGTATTGGTGAACGTATCTGGAGAAGATAGTGCAAAGAAGCTATGGGACAAACTGGGAAATCTGTATCAGTCAAAGTCCCTGGTAAATAAGTTATTTCTGCGAAAGAAATTGTACCTTCTGAGGATGACTGATGGAGACTCTGTATCAGAGCATCTAAACGCCTTCAATACTCTGGTAAGTCAGTTGACATCTGTTGGTATTACACTTGCTGATGATGAAAAATGTATTAGTCTGTTGTGCTCTTTACCAGATTCATGGGATAATCTGGTTATAGATATTGGGAGTAATGCAACCACGCTAAACTTCGATGATGTGGTTGCATCCCTACTATCGGAGGAAATGAGGCGGAGATCCATAGATAGTTCAACCAAGGATGCCTTATTTGTAAGAGGTCGCCCTGGAGACAGATCTAAAAATAAGTCTTCAGGTGGTAGATCTAAATCTAGAGGGAGATCTAAATCTCCAGGACCTTCTGTAAGAAAATGCTGGAAGTGCGGTAAAGCTGGGCATTACAAGAAGGATTGTAAATCCAAAAATACTGATAAAAGCAGAGGACCTAATGATGCTTCATCCGCGGATGGGAAAGAATCTACAGAGGAAGGAGGAGATGTGTATCTGGCATCTTCAAGTACACATGCAGAGCATGATTCGTGGTTGATTGACTCAGGTGCGTCTTATCATATGACTCCTCACAGGGAGTGGTTTTCTGAATACGAAAAGTATGATGGAGGAGATGTATTTCTGGGAGACAACTCGGTGGTGAAAATCATAGGTCGAGGAAAGATCAAGCTACTGCTCAAAGATGGAAGGGTTAAAACTCTTCCCGGGGTTCTGCACATTCCAAAGCTGGCTAGAAACCTTATATCTGTAAGTAAAATGGATGATGCAGGTGTGAAAACATTATTTGAAAAGAACACATGCAAGATGGTTTGAGAATCACTGGTGCTGATGAGGGGAGTTCGGATTGGAACTCTATACAAGTTGTTGGGAAGCACCTTCAAAAATGGATGTAACAGTACTATTGTTCCTGAGGGTAAAAATGAAGGAGACAGAGTCCTTACTATCTCTAGTGAGAAGACATCGCTATGGCATCGAAGGCTGGGACATATTGGAGAGAAGGGTCTTCGACTATTACAAGGTAAAAGTATGGCTGAAGGCATGTCTGATTTCACATTAGATTTCGATTTCTGTGAACATTGCTTATATGGTAAACAGAATCGGGTACGATTCTCATCTGGTGTTGTAAGAGCTAAAGGAATCTTAGAATTAATACACAGTGATGTTTTTGGACCTGTGCCTGTTCCATCACTAGGTAAATCTGTGTATTATGTTTCATTCATAGATGATTTCTCAAGAAAAACTTGGATTTATTTCCTGCGTAAGAAATCTGAGGTTTTTAATAGATTCAAAGAATTTAAGGCTCTTGTAGAGAATCAAACTGAGAAGAAAATAAAAGTACTCAGAACAGATAACGGTGGAGAATTCTGTGAAAGTGAATTTGAGGAGTTCTGTAAAACGTGTGGAATAGCAAGGCAAAAGACTACTCCATACACACCTCAACAGAATGGGGTTGCGGAAAGGATGAACAGGACATTGATGGAAAAGGCAAGGAGTATTCTCAGTGGTGCAGGGCTAGCACAACAATTCTGGGCAGAAGCTGTTGACACTGCGTGTTACCTAGTGAATAGGACACCCACATCAGCGTTGGTTGACAAGACACCTCATGAGGTTTGGACTGGTAAGAAACCCTCTCTCTCTCATCTCAGAGTGTTTGGGTGTGATGCTTTTGTACATGTTCCAAAGGAGAAAAGGAGCAAGTTGGATAATAAAGCGGAAAAATGTATCTTCATTGGTTACAAGGATGGAGTGAAAGGTTACAAGCTATGGAACCCAGTAAAAAGGCAAACAGTTTACAGTCGAGATGTGATCTTCAGAGAAGTTGAAAGCACTTCCAAGATTGAGGATGTACCAAAGGAAAAGGATTCAGAGAAGCTACACTTTGATATCAAGGATGAAAGAGGTGACTCTTTTGAGGAACCAGATTCGTCTGAATCAGATGAGGAGGCAGAATCGTCTGAATCAGATGAAGAGGCGGATCCACAGACTCCGGTATTGAGGAGATCTGACCGAGAAAGAAGGCAAGTTGAAAGGTATAGTCCCCCTAATTTTCGTTCTAATTTTGTGTTATCTATTACTGATGATGATCCTAGAACTGCTAAAGAGGCAATGGATTCAGAAGATAGTAAACTATGGAAGAAGGCCATGATAGAAGAAATGGATGCCTTGGACAAAAATGAGGCATGGGATCTTGTTGAGTTGCCAGAAGGAAGAAAGCCTATTGGAAGCAAATGGGTATTCAAGAAGAAGTTAAATGCAACAGGTAAAGTGGAGAAGTACAAGGCTCGACTAGTAGCGAAAGGTTATTCCCAAATTGAGGGCATCGATTTTGGTGAGATTTTTTCACCTGTTGCAAGATTGACTTCTATTAGATTTCTTCTATCTATTTCTGCTGCTTTTGATCTTGAAGTAGAACAGATGGATGTAAAGACGGCTTTCCTACATGGAAATCTTAATGAAGAGATCTATATGAAGCAACCAGAACGGTTTGTGGTGAAAGGAAGAAAGGAGCTTGTCTGTAAGCTGAAAAAGTCTCTCTACGGTTTGAAACAATCTCCCAGAATGTGGTATCAAAAATTTGATACTTATATACTGGGACTTGGTTTCTCAAGAAGCAAAGCTGATCACTGTGTTTATTTTAAGCTAATTGGTGATCATTTTATTTATGTAATATTGTATGTTGATGATATGTTGCTAATTGGAAACAACAAGGAAATCATCAAGGATGTCAAGAATCAGCTGTCATCTGAATTTGACATGAAAGATCTTGGTGCTGCAAATTTCATTTTGGGCATGGAAATAAAAAGAGATCGTGAAAACAGGAAACTCTGGTTAAATCAGAGAAAATATGTTGAAACGATATTGAAGAGATTTAATATGCAGGAAAGCAAACCAGTGAAGGTGCCCATTCCTGTAGGTGTCAGGTTATCTGCAGAACAGTGTCCCACGACACAAGAAGAGGTAGAGGACATGTCTCATGTTCCCTATGCTAGTGCAGTTGGCAGTCTGATGTATGCCATGGTCTGTACTAGACCAGATATAGCCCATGCAGTGGGAGTTTTGAGTAGATACATGTCAAAACCAGGAAAGGAACATTGGACTGCAGTAAAGAGGGTCTTCAGGTATTTGCGTGGCACTACAGATTCTGCAATCTGCTACCAAGGAAGACCCGGTCTAAACAGAGAGATAGATATACAAGGATTTGCTGATGCTGACTGGGCTGGAGATCTTGATCACAGAAGATCTACAAGTGGCTACGTTTTTAATCTATTTGGAGGAGCAATCAGTTGGATGAGTAGAAGACAAGCTGTAGTTGCACTCTCAACTATAGAAGCTGAATACATGGCAGCTACCCATGCAAGTAAGGAAGCTGTATGGTTGCAAAGATTGTGTTCAGGTATTGGTTTTGTTCAGAATGCAGTAAAGATTGGCTGTGATAGCTCAAGTGCAATATTTCTAGCAAAGAACCCTGCTTATCACTCAAGGACAAAGCACATTGATGTGCAGTACCATTTCGTCAGAGACATGGTTGAACAAAACAAAGTGTTGCTGGAGAAGGTTGACACTTTGGTAAATGTTGCAGACTCTTTGACAAAGTCTGTGAGTACTCAGAAGTTCTCTTGGTGTAAAGAGAACATGGGCATTGTTGCCCTGAATTGTTGAAGTCATAAATTTCTCCTGTATGTGAAGAGAACAACAAGTGGGAGAATGTTGGGTATGTTATATCTCTTCACATGGTCGCTGCGTGTACAACACGATCCCGGGCGCGTCCGGAGGGGGGGGTAGCCCGACAGGGCCCACCCCCTTCGTTTTGGACCGTTAGGTTCCGAAATGCCACAGAGGGGGCCGTTAGGCCCCCGGAGTCCGCGCGGAGCGCAAAATTTTTTGGGTTGCTTTTTTGCTTTTTCGCGATTTTCGACCCATTGTACTCTATCTAATCCCGGTAAAAGGGATTAGGGTTGAAACCTAATTTCGGGTAAACGAATTAGGGTTTTAGATGCTGCAGAATACCATTTATTGTATTGTACATGTAAAATAAACATATAATGAAAAAGGAGTTGTGCGGCTCTAAGTTTTGCTGGTTTTTTTCCCGGTTAAGGGTTTCCAGGTGAAAATCTCTGTGTAATGTGTATGCCATTGTGTATTCTCTGTTAATGCTTAAGAATCAATACAAGTCTGTATTTCACTGTTAAGGTTTAAAAACTTACACCTTCAGCATCCTGGATTCAAAACATACCACATGCCCTTTTTGCATAAGTATGCCACCAATTCCTTCTTTGCAAGCATCTGTACATACCACAAAATATTCATTTAGATAAACAATTTTGAGAATTGTTGCACTAGTGAGCAATCTCTTTAATTGCTGGAAACTTTCTTCTCACTTTGGAGTCCATTCAAATTTATCTCCTTTCCTTTGTAATAAAGTTATTGAATGTCCCGCCTTTGAAAATCCTTCTATGAATCTTTTGTCATATACATCTAATCCCATAAATGACCTTACCTCTGATACATTCCTAGGTGTATGCCACCCCATGATAGTGATGTGCCCCAAGTACTGAATTTGTTTATGGTAAAATAAGCATTTACTCAACTTAGCATAAAATTGATGCTCTCACAATACTTTTAAAAACAATCTCAAATGCTCCTCATGCTCCTCCACTGAGTTTGAATAAATAAGAATTCCATTTAAGAAAATAATGACAAACTTATCCAAATGATATCTAAATATGTAATTCATTAAGCACATAAAAGTAGTTGGTGCGTTTGATAATCCAAATGCTAGTAATACAAACTCATAATTACCATATCAGATTCTAAATATGATGATAACCCGATCTCAAATATATCTTGGAGTAAATCCTTACTCCTTTCAACTGATAAAAAAAGTCATCAATTATCGGCAAAGGATATTTGTTCTTCATACTAACTTTATTTAACTATCTAAAATCAACACATAGCCTTGATGTTCCATCTTGATTCTTTACAAAGAGTATCGATGCTCCCTGAGGAGACACACTTGGTCGTATGTATCCTTTCTTCAACATATCATATAGTTTCTTTTGTAATCCCTTCAATTTAGGTGTACTCATTATGTATGGTATTTTGGAAACTGGGGCAACTCTAGGTATCGGGTCAATTAAGAAGTCAATATCTCTTTTTGGTGGTAACCTAAGTATTTATTCAAACACATCTACAAATTATTGTAATACTAGAAAATCCTCTAAGAATGGACCTTTAATATTTTATGACTCTTCCTCATGAATTGCATATAGCTGGAATCCTTTTCAGAGACACATTTTTAATTGTACAATTGAAACCTACCTTATAGAAATAGGCCTTGGAATGCCTTTCAGTATCTTTTGCTCTCCTTATTCATCAATACAATCGAGAGTCTTGTTGTGGAAATATAAAATGGCATGGTGTGCATCCAACCAATCCATTCCAATAAACACATAATAAGAACCAAGAAGTGTTATGTTCAAATCGACAAATGAATGGAGTCCATTCATATATAATGGACAACCCTTTACTATCTCATTGATTCTTCTTTTGGTTTTGATATCCAACTGAACCAACCATAATTTAGTATGTTTACTTTTCTTTAAATGAAATCTTTCAACCAAATTGGGAGCAATATAAATATGACTTGCCCCTAAATCAATTAAAACGGAAATAGGTTGACTGGAAATCTTACCTTCAATCTCAATCATATTGGACTATCACTCTACCTTTATGTTATCCAAGGCTGCATAAATTCCGGGAATGTCTCTAGCCATATCATCCACTATGCTTGCTTCATGAATTCTATGCACAATTCTCATATTATCTTTCTTACAAGGATGGTCTCTAAAAATATGATCCCCTTCACATCCCCAACACTTAAGTCACTAATTTGTACCCTTTTCCTAAGAATCTGCCATCCAAGTTGGTCCATTCCAAGTTGGGTTGTTGTGCTGAATGAATTTTGTTGATTCCTTATGACTGAAGTTTAGAATCCTTTCTTCCTTTCTTCATGCTTATCTCTTGTTGTATCTCTCCAAGACTTCCCAACATATACCCCTCCTTTGTTATGATCATACAAGTGCTTGGACTTTCTGATTGCCTCTTCAAGATCTTGGGTTCATCATACTGACTTTTGTCTTTGTAAAATGAAGGAAATCCACTCATGAACATTTGGACTTTTACCTTCTCTTCCTTAATGAACCCAACATACCACAACGACTTGAAATTTTTTCTCTCATATACCTCCATGCTCATGGATCCTAACTGTCACGTCCCCTCCCGTGGACCCGATTCGAGGAAGGGAATATGATACCAAATTCTGGGGCTTTTACATAAACTCGGCCCATTCATCAGATTCACAGCAATAAAACAAATGTATGCAGATGCAAATCAAGCAAACATGCACAATGGAATTAAACCTCATCCACACACATTTCATATGCATTCAGCATATAAAAAACAATCATCAATTTAAAACATTGCAGAGGAAAAACACATAGATAGAAAAACACTTATCTTTATTGTGAAATGGTCCCAAGCAACTAGCTATGTCGTTGCAACGTTCCACCCAACCATAGGTCTCTGCCCAGCCTGTATTCCTTCAGCACTCAGAGACCACCCCCGAGTTGGGCATGATTTCTACAAGGAAAAGGGGATTTTCAAGCTCATACTCAGCCAAATAAACATTTCATCTAAGCCAAGCCAGTCCACAGCTGGGTTTATCAGGCTAAATCTAAACCCTCTTCATTTTTGGATGCTTGCACTCAAGCTCAATCCAAAGCAATGGATACCCATAACCCATACCCCAACATACTCTATCTACACACAACAAGCACAATCATTGGGCATGGATACACATGTTTAAAAATGGGATTTACAAATAGGATGGCCATGGGATTTCCCCAAATCGTGGGCACACCGAAAATGGACTGTGGGAAGAGGAATTCGACCCTAGGGAGCAAAATCGATTTCTCCCATAGGTTATGAGCATTTCCAATGGCCAAAACGACCCCAGTGAAACCCCAAATAGAGCTCCCTTCCTCCCAACAGCTCTGCAACACCCAAAACGCCTTCTTCCTAGCCAGAAAACAAGGGAAAACCATAAAAATGTGGAGGGAAAATGCCCAGGTAGCTCCAAAAACGTGAGAGAGGAAAAACTGGTTCATGGGTAATGGCTTGGGGAGCAATTTTGTGTCTCCTTTCTTTCCCAAGAAGTCTTTTGTGTCTCCTTTCTTTCCCAAGAAGTCAAACATGATTTTCTATGAAGGGTGGCTTTCCCATACCCGAATTTGGATAGCCATACCTCTCCATTCCCCAAGGTATTAACTACTTCACCCAACTCTTGGGAGAAATGAATGATTGGGTACAAAAATCAACATGGGTAGTTGAGGGTTTTATGGGTTCTCTCATTGACACTTGGCTTGACTTGATTGGTTCCAAGGGTTTGAATATTTCCCTCCCAATTCCTTGTAAAATCATGCCCCCATCTCTTGTTGCATTGCAAAGCTCGTTGTGGGTATTTCATTAAAATGCATATTAACATGATATTTGCAATTCCATTGTGCCTGGTTAGCACGTAAACCATATGCATCATTAAATCGATGGCGGTGCCTTGGCCTTGAGATCCTCACCATGATTTTATAACAACATTACATCCTTTACATTTTAATGCAATGGGGTCAAACTCGAGATATTACACTAACTTGAGCTCAAAGAACTCCTCCATTTTCCTCTTATAATAATGTTAAGATACGTACTTCTGTTGAAGGTATGTTTTTAAACTGCTTGCATGAAACTTTCTTTTCATTGATGTGCTTCACTTCAACTAACTGATCCCACCACATGGAATCCTTCCCTTGAAGGTTATAAATGGCAATTCTAGCCTCCATATTTGAAGGATAATATGCAATCGAAGATATTTTCTCATCCCCAATAACCAGGATTCAATGCTGTCTCCCTTCTTAACCTCACCATCAAAATTAGGTGGCTTAATCTTCCTAATATCCCCTTGCAACACTTCATCCACATACATTCTTTTATGATGCCTAAATAGGTACATTTATGGGATGTTGCTAGATTCCTCAGTGGTATATGACCTCCTAGCTGCATGAGGTGGTGAATAGTGATGCCTCTAACCCCTAGTAGCACACTTAGAGTGTCTAGATTTTTCAAGGGATATCTACTTTGAACCATCCCTATCTTCTTTCTCATGGCATGAAACTGATCCAACTTGCATTTGTCTCTATACCAAGTTTAAACTTTGCATGAGTTGATTGTTTAGTTGATTTTGTTTTTCCTGAGCCCTCAATATTCTTTCATTATCAACTCTACAACTTTGTACTTCCATCTTCAATATTCTCATAATTTCCACCATCTCTATGGATTATATGTTAGCTTTTTCCCCATTATATTATTTCTCCTCGTTTCCCACACTAATATGTTTCCCTTTGGCTTCTTCTCCCATATTGTATGAAAGTTGTATTCCTTCCATTTTTACTTCCCTAGTTATGTTCTATGTTGTGCTAGCTCTAAACCTATAACCTGTAGAAACTTATTGTACTAGTTTTTACACTGTGTTAAGATCATTAAATCTGTTCGATAATTATTTTTTTTCAAAATTTCATAAAAAAGTTCATGCATACAAAAGAAATCTTGAAACTACCCTTTAGACTACAGGCTCCTTTTCTGTTAAATTTATGGAAAAGTATTAAATAGTGATTCATAGTCGAATTATTTGTGCTTAATCTCCTACCAATCCTCTTTCTAGTGACTATGACCATGTTCATTTTTTATTTCATAGTTGAAAGTTACATCTCTCTAGAATCATAATTTTTTCCCAATTTAACATTGTTCTCGTAACTGCACTTATTTTGAAGGACCAACTTATGAGAATTATAAAAGAAAATATTTAAGGAATTGAAAAAAAAATGTATCACGCACTGATAGCCAATATGATTGTGAGTACTCAAGCACTTTCAACACTCAAATCTGATGTTCGATTCATATTTTATAAAATTATGGAATTGCCAACTTTTAACTTTTACAAGTTTTCCAGACTTTGTAATTTTCATTGAAAACTGCTATCTCACGAACTATGCATTTCTAGAAAAATTGCCTCTAGGAAAATTTGTTCATCTTGATGAGTAGGAAAAATGTCAAAAAAAATTGTTTATGAGTTCTTGGGTCACTTTTGCTTCCTCCAAATTTTCAAAAATCGACCCTCCACACACCCAAATAGTGGATTTTGGCCTTATTCAACATCTCCACTTCACACACTTTGGAATTTCATCAATTACCACCCAAGTTATTGTCATGGTTGGAAAATTACTACACCATAAATGTTTTGGACCAATCTAAGCCCCCATCCATCCTCTTGGTGTTGGTCTTCAAAATCCCCTATTTCCATTTTTTTGGAAAATTGGAGTAGAATAGGCTAAACGCCTCTCTGGCATTTCTGTGGTTTCCATAAATGGCATTAGAATGCCACTGGTCTCACCCAATTCTGAGCATTTTCCCTCTTGTTATGCCCAAATCAATATTTAGGCTACAACTTTTTTTAATAACTTTTCTAATTTTCTGTTGATGTGGAAGGGTGTGACGTGTCTTGAAACGTGTTTGTTGATGTGTCAGATGGGTCATATGTGTCGCCTCTTGATGCGGCCATGTCACCTTCTATCGGTCATGAGTGCGACTGATATTGATTATTTGGAGAACAAAATGAAGGCAGTGATATAAAATAGAAATAGACATGAATATTTTGTAGAAAACACAGTAGTACAACAAAACAAAAATCCTATTAATGAATGAACAGGAAAAACATTGTAAATTGTAAAGCAATACAAACTAGCTCTAGATGGTGGTAGCTTATCTCTAAAAAGAGATGTGTCGGCTATGCTCATCCACAAGAACTGAGTTACAATGAGGCCATACAAGCCTTTTTAACATAGATCATAAACGAGAAAACCCTAAACATAAAAACCCTAACCCCGAGAGATGAAACGCCAAAAGTTTTGTGGGCCCCAATGTGGCTAGTTGATATGTCAACTTCCCTGGAGCGCAACTTTTGCATACAATATCTGTTTGGGGCACTTGGTATCTCATCGAAAAGGTTATGGCCAAGAAGGACTCTGTTTTGTCAGTCTAAACGATGCCTTTAGTGACCATCTGGGCATTGCCATGGAAAAAAAAAGTCGTTTAGGGCCTCAAAATGGCCCCAAAAGATCAAGGCCTGAAAAACCATAAAAACATGCCAACCTGGAAAACCGTGTCTTTGAGTCAGAGCACTAGGTGGATGGAAATCGATGTCCATATAGATCATCCCCCCATTAGGAAGCAATTGTATCCATTGCATCAAGATCCTCATCAATGGGGAAACTTCTGCTGAATTTGACTCTTGGTGAGACACTTGCCTTAGTGAAGAAGTTGCCCTGCTTTGAAAACTTAGTAGAGTTGAATGTTTTGTTGGTGGGTGACCTTCATCTATGTGTTCATGATCTGATCCAGGTTATCTTGTTCAAGGAATTTTGGATTTAGTTCTATAGGGGCCAAATGCTCAGCCACCTCTGAGGTGTCCAAAAGAGGTCAAAAATATGGTCGAAGCAATTCCACATTAAATGTTGGGTGCAAGCCAAGGAAAGAGGGAATATTTAATTCAAAATAATTCTCACCCACAACATTAATGATGCCGAAAGGCCCATATTGGAGTGGCATGAGCTTTCTATGGGGGCCTGTGAGGCGTTCCTTCTGTAAATGCAACCACACCTTATCCCCAACCTGTAACTTGTGTGGAACCTGATGTTGGTCATGTTGTTGTTTGTACTTGGCATTGGATTTGTACATGATATCATGAACTTGTTGTTGGATGTGCTAGATCTGTTCATTGAATTTGGATGTTTTATTTTCCTCGACCTAAGATTGAGAGGACTCGTCCTATGTAGATGCAATGGGTATAACTACATCAATGGGGTCTAATGGTTGGAACCCCAAGCACACCTGAAAGGGTTTGTGGAGGGCTCTGTTGTAACTATGATGAACATATGGGAGGCTCTCATCCCATGTGGATGGATGTTTGGAGTTGTACTTTCCCAGGATATGCACAATCACCCTGTTGACCACATATGTCTTCCCATCCATTTTGGGGTGGAAGGCAGTCAATTTGGTTAGCTTGGTGTCCATTAGAGACCATAAGGAGGACCAGAATGTGTTGAGGAACCTACTATCCCAATCTGAAACAATGGTCTATGGAAGCCTTAAATGAACCCAAACACGCTTAAAGAAGAGCTTAGCAGTGGCTTCGAATGTGATACTCTTCGTACATGGTGCTGGAATGTCCATCTTAGAGAACCGATCGACAAACACAAAAACATGGTCATGACCATGCTTGGTGGAGGGAATGACATGTAATCCATTGATACCGACTCCTAAGGCTTGTATCAGGGATGATTTTAAGGGCGAATTTTAGCCCATTGGCGAATTTATAGGGGTCACCAAAAATAAGTGGGCGAATTTTTTATATGAAAAGGTTTTTTATTTATTTAATAGATTAGCCCACAATTTATTAAACCAATAAATGTGTGAAATGGAATTCGCCCAGGAGGGAAAATGGGGAAAATGGGAAAGATGGGATTTCGCCAGTCAAAATATGGCCCAAATCGCGACTTCGCCCCCCGTGTTTTCGGAAATGGAGGTGAAAATCAGTTGGATCGCCCACATATATCCAGTTTTGGAGGAGAATAGCGGGTATTTTGCCCGATTTATGGATCGTAGGGTAAAGCGGAGGTAATTCGTCCCCCGATTTATGGATTATAGGGTAAATCAAAGGTAGTTTGCCCCTCGATTTATGGATTATTGGGTAAAATCGAGTTAGTTAGCCATCGATTTGGGTTTGTGGAGCAGTTATTTTGCTGAGAAGTTGGGGGTTTCAGCTTCCAAGAGTCCAAATCTATTATTTCTACTCCAAAATGGTCCATATTTGAGAAAAACGTGGAAGGATTTAGTTAATTGGGGACAATTTTGCACCTATATAATGCCCCCAAATGTCAGCATGAAGTGTTATTTTGATTACGATTTGAGTCTTGATAGTGGCTGAGTGGATCACAATTTCACTGTGGCTAAGTGGAAAACCGAAAATATCTGGTTCCTTGAATCCTTCGGTCTACAGACTTACAGGTTAGTTTCTTTTTTTCAATTTTCTTCTCTGGTTTCTAGCATAAGCTGTCGAAATTATGGATAGATAATAAAATATCTGGTTCCTTCGGTCTACAGACTTACAGGTTAGTTTCTTTTTTTCAATTTTCTTCTCTGGTTTCTAGCAGAAGCTGTCAAAATTATGGATAGATAATAGATTTCAAATTTCAATTTCCATTCTCCTTTGGTTACCTTCTTTTCTGGTCGGATTTCTATACTTAACAAAGGGGTAAGACAGCAAGCCTTTGAAAACAAGTTTGCCATAATCATAATGTACTCTTGATCGCTAATTCCATTGATTTTAAATATACCAAGCATAGATTTACTTCTCTCCAAGACGGGATAACAAGTTTTACGAGAGTTTAATACAATTTTAATCTTTGGAAAGAAATTTATGAAGTGAAGAAATTTGTCATGATAGCAATATTAATCAATAGATACAGCTATTCTATTCGGAAAAGCTTCCTGATTTAATTTGATATTAGAGTGATCATCTTGTTAATTTTCCAGGAATGATTAACAAGTTGGTCTAAGTGGAGATGGGGGGTAGAGCCGCAGAGATGGGCACGCCTAGGTTAGACTTAGGTGTTTGTAAATTCTATAAATTTCATAGAAATCACTTTAAGGTTTCCTTAAGAGGGGAATTAGAGCAGGGTTAGACACAACTCCTCTTCCCATGGAAATGAATTCTGTATATAAATGGGACTTTGCATTTCACACAATGCATGATATATTTTCTTAGCCAGTCCTCGTTCTAGTTAGCTCCTAGATTTGCTCAATTAAGGAAAATTATTGGTTTTGAAGTGATATCCCTAGAAATGTGTTGGAATTTGAAGAAGGTGAACCTTGTGTGATATCCCATACAAAGACATTCTTTTGGAGTAGGACATTTAATGGAGATGCAATTCACCCATAATTTTCCCAAACTTCCAGGTGACTGCTTTGCTAACAAGTGGTTACCGACAAAGTGTACATAGTGTGACTGAGCAAATGGTTCCTTGTAGTGATGGGGTTGTTCTTCTTAATTTGAATCAGATTAAGACAGTGAGTAGAAGTAAACTACCAACAGAAGTAAGCTAGTGATGTCATATGTTATGTAAACACCATACAGAGCATGTATCTTAGTAAAGTACTAGTAACAAATGGTGATACAACTAATACTTCTCATTATAAGGTTAGTATAATTACACTATGATTGCACTCTGTTGTATTTGATAAGCTTACATTACCGATATTATCTCTACACGTCATATCAACCAATTTGCTAGATCTTACTTGGCCATATCTTATCTCTCTTTCTATCCCTAGTCAATCCATCTATAGATACCTTAATAGGGGTGTTCTGAACCAGGTTATTATTGCCCACTAGGCAAATAACTCCGAAGTCCCTGTTAGTTTTGTGATTCTTGGTGAAAAGGGTCTAGCAGCAGTAGAACAAGAGGTGCATGTTTGTGTCACCGTACTAGCATAGAAAAGGTTTCAGAGTAGTCCAGATGTGAGTAGATGTGTATATAGTATGTTTTCTGTTACTCTTATAACACAGAATTTTGGCAAACAATGTTGAAGTAGTGCTTCATTTTTGTTTTGTGTATCTAGCAATTGCAGACCTGTTTGAGTGAGGACATTTGAAGAAATTGTGTTGGGAAAGATGTCAGTGGTATTGTTGGTCTTGTAGAATTTACACCTGCCTAGAAAATATGAATAGCGTTCAGTGTAGTCTGGAGTAAGGTTCTGGCAATTAGTAGTTCTTCAGGAGGTTGGAAGCAAGTGGCAGGTTTGTAGGACTTAAGGAATTAAACCAGGCAGCTCAGATTTTTAACCTTCAGTTTTTTTAACAAGTGAGTGACAAGTGCAATTTGGGATTAATTGGAAAGTATAAACTCAGGCAATTCTGTTTATTAACACCTTCAGTGGCAAATGTGACAACTACGAGTAATTGGAAGTAGAACTAGTGAGAGGTTGGCCAGTGAGGAACTTCCAGTTTAACACTTGAGTAAAATTGGGTAGTACTTTGTTACTATCTAAGACCATAAAAGTAAATGTTAATGTAGGGTTATGTCATTGTTGGAAAGTACCAACTCTTTTGGTTAGAGGGTAAACCAGCATGGATGTTTTCCAACACTATTCCATATATGTTAATACTAAATCATTGGTTCAACACTACCTCTCTAAGATGAGATCGTAACCACTATACCAAAAGCTTGTAAGTAATAGTAAGCTTCTCCTTTCAACATTGTACTTCATGTTCAATAATTAGGGAAAATGCTAGGTATTTGGACACCATTAATTACTGTAGTTGAAACCCATATCATTGTACAGCACCATCCCATACAAAGACATTCTTTTGGAGTAGGACATTTAATGGAGATGCAATTCACCCATAATTTTCACAAACTTCCAGGTGACTGCTTTGCTAACAAGTGGTTACCGACAAAGTGTACATAGTGTGACTGAGCAAATGGTTCCTTGCAGTGATGGGGTTGTTCTTCTTAATTTGAATCAGATTAAGATAGTAAGTAGAAGTAAACTACCAACAGAAGTAAGCTAGTGATGTCATATGTTATGTAAACACCATACAGAGCATGTATCTTAGTAAAGTACTAGTAACAAATGGTGATACAACTAATACTTCTCGTTATAAGGTTAGTATAATTACACTATGATTGCACTCTGTTGTATTTGATAAGCTTACATTACCGATATTATCTCTACACGTCATATCAACCAATTTGCTAAATCTTACTTCGGGCCATATCTTATCTCTCTTTATATCCCTAATCAATCCATCTATAGATACCTTAATAGGGGTGTTCTGAACCAGGTTATTATTCCCCACTAGGCAAATAACTCCGAAGTCCCTGTTAGTTTTGTGATTCTTGGTGAAAAGGGTCTAGCAGCAGTAGAACAAGAGGTGCATGTTTGTGTCACTGTACTAGCATAGAAAAGGTTTCAGAGTAGTCCAGATGTGAGTAGATGTGTATATAGTTTGTTTTCTGTTACTCTTATAACACAGAATTTTGGCAAACAGTGCTGAAGTAGTGCTTCATTTTTGTTTTGTGTATCTAGCAATTGCAGACCTGTTTGAGTGAGGACATTTGAAGAAATTGTGTTGGGAAAAATGTCAGTGGTATTGTTGGTCTTGTAGAATTTACACCTGCCTAGAAAATATGATCAGCGTTCAGTGTAGTCTGGAGTAAGGTTCTGGCAATTAGTAGTTCTTCAGGAGGTTGGAAGCAAGTGGCAGGTTTGTAGGACTTAAGGAATTAAACCAGGCAGCTCAGATTTTTAACCTTCAGTTTTTTTAACAAGTGAGTGACAAGTGCAATTTGGGATTAATTGGAAAGTATAAACTCAGGCAATTCTGTTTATTAACACCTTCAGTGGCAAATGTGACAACTACGAGTAATTGGAAGTAGAACTGGTGAGAGGTTGGCCAGTGAGGAACTTCCAGTTTAACACTTGAGTAGAATTGGGTAGTACTTTGTTACTATCTAAGACCATAAAAGTAAATGTTAATGTAGGGTTATGTCATTGTTGGAAAGTACCAACTCTTTTGGCTAGAGGGTAAACCAGCATGGATATTTTCCAACACTATTCCATCTATGTTAATACTGAATCATTGGTTCAACACTATCTCTCTAAGATGAGATCGTAACCACTATACCAAAAGCTTGTAAGTAATGTAAGCTTCTCCTTTCAACATTGTACTTCATGTTCAATAATTAGGGAAAATGCTAGGTATTTGGACACCATTAATTACTGTAGTTGAAACCCATATCATTGTACAGCTCCATCCCATACAAAGACATTCTTTTGGAGTAGGACATTTAATGGAGATGCAATTCACCCATAATTTTCACAAACTTCCAGGTGACTGCTTTGCTAACAAGTGGTTACCGAAAAAGTGTACATAGTGTGACTGAGCAAATGGTTCCTTGCAGTGATGGGTTGTTCTTCTTAATTTGAATCAGATTAAGACAGTGAGTCAACATTCTGAAAATATATCTGAAGAGATCTTGATAAGAGAGGCATAATAAGTTGACATTCCAAAAGATAGGGAAGCACTTTTGAAGAATGAATCAAATAATTCCACCGGTTCTGAAAAGAAGGGACTGGAAAATGTATTCAGGAATTTTGAAGAGGAACCTACAACAGAGGAACATCTTGAAAGGTTCCCTAAGCATTCACCATACACAGAGTTTGAATACACATTACATGACATGGGGTTGGAAAAAGGATGGGTAGACACTATGTATGAAGGAGAAACACTATAGACAGTTGACATGGCTGATTGTAATTCTGCACAAAGTCTTGTTGCAATATGTATGGAGTTATCAAGTCATGAATAGTCACAACATATAGCATATTTTGTGAAGCAAAATAGATCAAGATAATTTTTGGTGATTTGAACCTACAAAAAAATAGGGCACACTTCTCTTTTATATTAACCAAACTGTTATCCAACTCAAAGAATATTGTTAGTACTGGTTTTTGTATTTACTGTGTGTTACCCCCCATGGACATCATTGCATATATGTTAAGATTTTATCCTTGGGATATTGAACCATTTGGAGGTGACATCCTAACTTGAAGGATTATTATTGGCATGTGGACATAATTTTGAGCCTTTTGGAGGAGCTCTTTGAGAGCAGTTATCTTTTGACAGAATGCCCATAATTGTGCCATCTTGATGACATTGATGCAATGCAGTTGTAGGATTTCAAGAAAGTAGCTATAATAGAAAATCTGATAAATATCGAGGAACTTCAAGCAATTCCTTTGAAATTCCTTAATCAATGAGTGGGATACTCATCAAACAAATATGTTTGATATGGATTATAAACAACTTATTGTCAATGGTAAATACACAACCATATGCAGTTATTGGATCAGCTTAAAGGATTCAAGGATTCAATTCATAGTCATACCGCTCATTCAACCTCTTATCTTTACCTCTGTTTTACTAGTCTTGTTTTTCATCTCTACTCTATCTCTTTCTCAGGTATGATCTCTAATGCCAAATGGATCAACTTCCTACTTCACAATCTAATCCAAAGACCACTCATAACTCTGCTACAAATATGCTCTACTTACTTCAAGTCTTCAAAACTTCAGCCTTTATTTGGTTGCCCAAAAACACTCACAAACATAAAAATTCACATTCAATAGATCGTGCGACTTGTTTCTCATTTTCCAAACCTTTGGACACTCCCCACTTCTTTACCTGACAACATCTCCCACAACTCTGCTCAAACAAATGAGTGTATCCATATTGGGTTCAATGCTCTTCAAGACTATATTGAATCACTGTGGGAACCTTTGCCACTACAATGTCAAGGAGTGTAGCCTCAATCTTCAAATGTGTCCAACGAATAGAACATCATCTCAACAAATATGTTCAGCATGTCTATATATTCTTTCAAGTCTTCAATAGGTCTTCATGTGCAAATAGAATGCTCAATCTATCCCTCTATATTTGCTCAATAAGGAGGTATTTCATAATGCTTTTGATGATGCAGGTCTACCTCAGTTCACACCATCAAGCTCTCTATTAAGATTTTCTCGGTATGCCTTCCATATTGCTTATATGTTTGGTCTTCAATCACTCAGATTCAACTCTATATTTTGTAAAATAGATCTTGGTTGGTTTGCTCTCATGAGTTACTTGACATTTGGCTCACTCTAGATCTTTGATATTTTGCTTAGACAAGGTATGCTTCAATATGTCCTTTTGTTAGTGTGTGCATTAAGAGTACACGAGTCTACTGATAAGCTCAATAGGAATCCCTTAAATCTGTATTACAACTTGATGTATTATTTTTCTCCAAACATGACATATGTTTATCACAACTTCATTACAAGAACTGCTTAAATTCCTAGTCAAATTATGTCAAGGAAAGGACTCTTGGAAGTCCTCAAAAATCAGTTTTCTAATCGACCATGGAATTATCTTGAATATCTTCATCACTCATATAGTAGTATCTATTTCAAATTTTTCTTCCGAAGTTTCTTCCAGTGAGATAATAGGCTGAGAACTTGGAAAGTAGTCTAGAAGAACATTATCCTGATATATCTAATTTATACTTGACTGTGTAATAGTAGCATGTTCATTCACTTGTTTAATTGTTTCATCTTCACTCTTTTGAGGTTTTTTGTGCTCTTTTCTTCTCCAAACATTTATGGACCTTGTCTACAATTTCTTACAATGTGTCCATACTTATGACAGTTATAGCATTCTATATCGTAGTACATCTTGCTTATACAATGTTTTGCCTTGTATTCATGGTTGTGGCATGTATAGCTTTCAATATTGTAAATTATTTTCATCACATGTGCATGAAATCTACAATTGACAGCATTATGTCCAAAATTGTGATACGTGTGACATTAGCCAAGGAAGTTGTTTTGATAATAACTAGAAGCTAGTCTTCTTTGTGGTGTCAATCTTCTAATATATTTCTTTTGTTGATTATGACTTTTATGCTTGTTGTTTCTTGCAACATGCTCATGTAGTAATCTTAATGATTTTTATGTTTACTAAAATATTTTAATGATAATATGGGAAATGAAGATCACCCTATCTAATTGATCCTCTTACGTGTTTGCTAACCTCTTTTTAAGGTGCCTAAAATTACTTTTCTAGTTGGGTGTATTTCTTTCTAGGGTATTTTTGTATGTTGTCTTCCCAATGATAAGCTGGATTGATTGGAGGTAATTTATGTCAGTGAATAATTGTTTTAGAACTTCTTTACTAACCTAGAAATTTACCAAAATGCATCATTCTCTACTCTTATCCAAGAGAACATTATGATGTTTTCCCTCACTTATATGGTGTAACTCTTGTATATAGTTGATGAAAAATTACTTTATACCTACATTTCTTTGCTAGTCTAACAAGGTTTGGTTTGCATGAACAATCACTTAAGTTTGGTCTTATTTCTATGATAATAAAACTAATTGAGAATACCAAGGTCTGTGGTTGGGTAGTCCAATTGAAGAGGATGTGACAAACAAGGTGTGTTGTGGTTGTTTAACATATAGTTTATTTGAAATGCATAAACTCATTTCTTGTGATCAATGTGTTTGTTTGTCTATTTGGAGAAGAACTTCTATGAGAATGCCACAAATTGAGGAGATAAAGCAGATGATGTTAAGAAGTGTCTCACTTATGTGATTCTCAAGATATTTGATGAAGGCATAGATGCTTTTATGGAAAATGTTGCTTGTAACACTCCATATTTTGATTTTCTAGTTAAACAACATTAACACTTATATTGTATTTGTTTGCTTATTGGAATCCTAGATCCTTTTAAGATGGATCTATGCTTGATTTTAGCCCATCTTCTTATAAGGCCCCTTGATTGAAATATAGGTGAGGGATTATGCCCTTAGTTCAATAGTCACATTCTCAGGCTTGTGTTAGCTCTTTTCCATTTCTAACTCAGAATCAATGAACTTTTTATATTGGGTTTATTCTTCTTTGGTAATGTTGCATGTATTGTGACACAACATTATAGATTTTAATGATATTGTTCTTGATTTCCTACTTAGTTGTCTTGTCTCATTATATTTTCTTGCAATATAATGTGCTATTGTATTAATTTTATATCATTTTTCTCATGCAGGCTTCACTTCTGGTTTCTATATTGATTTGGAATTTTAATTGTGGAATATTAAGTAAGATGTCAAACATGCATCATGGAAAGAAAAATAAAACATCAAAGCAAAATGATGTAACATCATATTTTCAAAAGAATCAATCCAATAATCCACATCCTATTCATGCTTCAAGCTCTCTCTTGAACAAGGAATCGGTAAGAGAGATTTCAACACTTGTGAGAATGCATCTGCAACACATACAATGGATGGTAGAATAAATTCCTCTAGTGATCAAAGTGAGACAAATGCATTTTCATCAGAAATTGGTAATTCAAATGTTGAAGATTTTTCCTTGCAAGGTGACACAGTCTCTTCAACGAAAAGGAAAAAGGGCCAGTGGGACAAGGGGAGAAAATTCCAACTTGAATGGGTCTCAAGATACCCATTTATTGAACCAATACCTCCAACAAATGAGAATGAGACCTCACGAGAAGTTAAATGCATTTCATGTAGTTGGAAGGTTGGCAAGGTAGTGAAATTGCAGATGAAGCTAGACACAATAGAGAAGCATGTTGCAAAGGTGTATGATAAGAAAAATGTAAATGGTGAGAAGGAATCTACTGTTAGATGGAAAGATATTAAGGAATCTTGTCATCTTCAATTCGAAGAGGAATATAATAAATTCTTAATAAATAAGAGAAAACTCGAGGAAAGTGGAGGAACCATCAAATCTCAATTTGGAAAGATGATGGAAACAAATTTGTTATCAAAGACGATACAATTAAGCATTGTATTTCACATCCTATCCAATGGTCGTCCTATGACAGATTATCCAAAAATGACGAAATATCTATCTTTTATTCAAGTGCCAAATTTTCCATCTTCTCATTGGTCTTTAACAAGTGGTTGGGAATGGGGAAAATATCTAGCTCAAGTAGAAAAGGATGATCTGAAAGAGAAGATTGCGAATGCTACATTTTTGTCACTGTCTTTGGATGAGGTTACGGTTGTTGATAATACTTCATGGATTTGCATGAGCATTTATATGGTCAATGACCATATCAGACATTCCTATCTACTTGGAATTCATAAAATGAGTAAAAGTTCTACAACAGAAAATATTTATGAACTTGTTATTAATAGTTTGAAGGAAATTGGTGGTATGGATCATTCAATGATCGCAAAAAAGTTAGTATGTGTTGGAGAAGATGGAGCATCAGTAATGCAGGGACAAAGGAACGGTCTTTGTGCTAGACTACAAGTCTCAGCTTCACCATATATGCTTGGTATTCATTGTATGGCTCACAGGATGAATCTTGCATTTAAAATAGTGAGCAACTTTGCATTGGTTTCAAAAGTTGAATATCTTGTACGTGAGGTTCATGCATACTTTTGTCGGAGTCCCAAACGATTTTTAGAGTTTAAAAGTTTTGCCGACGGTGTTACAAATGGAAAAAAAACTATTAAAAGATGTTGATACAAGATGGATCTCATTGAAGGGACCAGCTGAAAGACTATTCGAGGAATATGCATCCTTAGTAGGGGTAATGTATGAACATCGCTTAAGAGTAGAGAAAGCTCAAACTCTTCTCTTTCTACTAACTGATATAGAGACATTATTAACATTGGCTGGAATTCTTCCTATGCTTCATGAAATGAATAACCTCGTGAAGATGTCTCAGAGTTGCACGATGTATATTGCTGAATACACAAATGCAAGAAAATTATCATGCCTTGCATTGGATAATTTGTATATTATGGGAGAGTCTTTTACAGGTCTAGCATTTACAAAGTGGACTACGATAATCAATATAGAAAATGATGAAATTTTTTTGAAGTTTGATGAAAAAGGGATGCTATGTATGGCAGTGCGTGGGCATATGGTTCCCTTTTATTATAATGATAAGATAGGAAGATCCACCAAAGAGTGCCCCGTGTCAAGAGAACGATTTGACAATGTTGTGATTTCAGTGAGGCACAACTTGATAGAAATTGCAAAAACACTATCATCAGAGATAAGAGAACGATTTCCTCGAGTTGAATTGTTGGTGGCCATGTCTGTGGTATACCCTCAATATTGGAACCATCGTCAATGTTCAAAAACTTTAAAGGTTGACTTTATAGGGAAATGCAAGACTTTGCAGAGCCATTTTTGTCGAGAGGTCGAGATACAAGGAGAACATATTCAAGGTATTTTAGATGGAAACAAATTGTTAGATCAAGACAAATGCTGCTACAACAATGTGGGAGCAATTTCCTGAGTTGGATAATCATCTAGAATACGGTGCAATTACAAGATTATGGACTAAACTCAGTGGTAGCGAAATCCTACGACAAAGAATGTCAGAATATTTCAAATTAGCAGATTTATGTCAAACCATGATTTTGGGATCAGTGGAGGATGAGAGAATGTTTAGTGCACTAACATTCTTGAATTCAAAGTTGAGGAACAAGCTTGACAAAAATGTGGATACATGCTTAAGATTATATGCAACAAAGTATGAGGTTGACAATTTTCCGTATGAAATAGCACTAGCTCTTTGGCGATCAGATCGTGAAAGAAGGGGAGAAAACAGTATAACAAATTTCTCTAATGAAATTGATATAGAACATAATGTTTTTTAGGATCATAATGATGGTTCATCTCAAGAAGATCATGTTGAGAATGTTGAAAATGAGGAACAAGGCCAGAATATGAATTGGGATTTTGATTTTTAATCGGTGATTTATGAATTATGATCCAGTATACATGATGTACTTGAGTCTTATTTTGGTCTAGGGTGTTCCATGGACCCTTGTTGGTGATCACTTATGTGAATTTGAGGCTGCGTTTCAGGTAAAAATAGATTCTACATTGTACTTTTTTCTTGTAACATTGCTTATTTGAGATGCATTTCCTTCATGCAATTTATTTTAAGATCGATGTTTTGATGTTTATCTCTTACATTGTCCCTTTCTTATATGTGACAGGAAACGATGCTGGAATTTGACAAAGCTAGGCCTAGGAGCTATCTCTTCACATAGATAGTGTCCTAGCATTACAGGATAAATAGCTAATTTGACAACACTTTCGCTAAGCAAGAATGGGCTCATTCAAGTACATGAAACCATGTTGGTGTTTCGCTCTAATATCTTGACAAAATTTTATGGTTTGTTTATTGCTTTTGTTTGAAGCATTTTGTCGATTTTTGAAGTTTGCGTGTATTTTGGCTAAATATTGTGTTAGTCCCTTGAATGCTTCTAGTTCTCATCTGATTCTTGATTTAACCCTTTGTTGTAGTTTGGTTTGGTTTTAGTTGATTTACATTGATCCAGGGTTTGAGGAAATATGTTTTTATTTCCTTTTAGTTGCATGAATTAATTGTCTTCACTTTTCTAAATCTATTATGTTCATTGTATATTTTCTTTGTAAATACTTATCATTAGTCAAAAAAATAAATGAGCTCTACATAGCTAAGTGAAGAGAAAAATGGTCAATGTACTAGGTTCCTATCCATTGATTGTAGGAGACCTATTGGAACGAGACCAGCATTTCTCTGGCTCTGGATGTGAGTCCAGGACCTAGGTGTTCTATTTTTTATGATGTGATTCATGTTATTTGACTAGCTTTGTTGTTCCTCTATTTTTGAAGTAGGTTGGAAAATCTTTATGGTAGCAAGTTCACTATATGTCAGTCAATTTGAGGTTGCATTTTAGGTAAAAATATATTCTATATTTTGTGTTTTTCGTTGTAACATTGATGATTGGGACTACATTTCCTTGATGTAAGTTATTTAAGATTGATGTTTTGATATTTAACTATTACATTCTCTCTCTTGTTTGTGACATGAAATGAAGCTGGAATGTGAATGAAGCTGGGGCCTATCTCTTCACATAGATAGTGTCCTAGTATCAAAGGATAAATAAATAATTTAACAAGACTTTCGCTAAGCAGGAATGGGCTCATTCTAGTACATGAAACTGTGTTAATGTCTAGCTCTAATACCTTGGAAAATTTCTATGGATTGTTTAATGCTTATGTTTTTAGTATTATGTCGATTGTGGAAGTTTGGGTTTATTTTGGTTAAAGATTGTGTTAGTTCCTTGAATGCTTCTAGTTCTTATTTGATGCTTGACTTAACCATTTGTTGTAGCTTCATTGGTTTCTTTTGATTTTCTTTGATTCAACGGTTTGAGGAAAGATGTTTTTATTTCCTTTCACTTGTATGAATTAAGCATCTTCACTTTTTAGCATGTATCTACTTATTTCGTATTTTCTTTGAAAATATCAATATTTAGAAAGGGAAATGAGCTCTGCATAGCTAAGCGAAGAGAAAAATGGTCTATGTAAAGGTTCCTACGCATTCATCGTAGGATACCTATTGGCACGAGACCGACATTTCTCTAATGTAATTGGCATAATTTTCATATGTCCACAGACTATTAATACAGTATTCACTTGAATCTCAGCACCTACAGGGCAACATACTGTAAAAGGAGCATTCCAAACCTTGCTACTATACAGGTTAGCATGTTTCTTGTCTTATTTGGTGGTGTGTAGCAGTCATCTTGTTTTGGCCACTAGTAGTTAGATTGTTTTGAGTATATCCGAAATTGAATGAATTTATTGCATGTTGCATGTCTTTACGTCTTTAGAGTTTTGATTTTTGAATATAATGAATTAATTCTGCTACTATTCTTAAGAGATTGGATTTACTCCTCCCAAAAGGCTCAAATATACTCCTCCCATGATTAGGATTTACAGTTTATGAAACTTCTTGTGGACACAATGGAATTGAAATCTGGTTTTATGACTTGATTCAACCAAGTGGTAGGTGATGCTCCAATAGAAATTGGGGATCTATTCATTGATTTGCAGGACACTAGCCTGGAGCTTATGTTTGTAAATATCCCTTCAATCACTTCTAGTTTCTATTATCATCTAAGTAGAAGGAAGGGAATCTTCTCAGACATCAACAGGACATCATCACTGCCAGCTTTAATGCATGTCTTCAAAACAGGTAGTTGTGCATATTGTCTTGTTTTAAAGTGGGAAATGACAACATAGATTTTATGATCATGTCACATTCAAATTATATAGTTGACAACCACATTGAGTTGTTTCCAGAATTCTCTTGTGTGCAATCCCTTGAAATGGCTCTAGTGCTTATTTGGAGAAGGTAGTGTTGAACTCACACTTTGAGATTACATCATCGAAGGTTGTTGGATATATACAATAGGTACAAATCACATGGCGGCCAGTTGTTGTTTCTTAATATTTTGGCCATTTTCAAATACAAAATGTAGAAAGGATGCATGCCCTTGAATGATTTGGTTGTAGTCTAGGGTAGTGACTGGTTGATGGTTAGTCAGAGGAGGGATTTCCACTTTCATGCCTAACCTTGCCACTTTCATGCCTAGAAACTTGCCAGAACTAGAGATTAAATGCTGCTTCATGGTGGAAGTAAGCCCAGGAGTGCCAAGAATCATTTTCAATGTTGTTTGAAGGGTCAAACAGGCTGTTGCTATGGTGAATCATCTCATACTTTTCCCAGATTAGCTCAGATCTAGTCTAAAATTGAATTCAATGCCATTTAATGTTGTCTTTACCACATAACTACTTTTTTATGGTTGTTGGGGGTCTGATCCCATCCATATGCATGCCCAAAATTAAGATCTAGGGTAGTGATTGGTTGATGGTTAGTCAGAGGAGGGATTTTCACTTTCATGCCTAACCTTGCCACTTTCATGCCTAGAAACTTGCCAGAACTAGAGATTAAATGCTGCTTCATGGTGGAAGTAAGCCCAGGAGTGCCAAGAATCATTTTCAATGTTGTTTGAAGGGTCAAACAGGCTGTTGCTATGGTGAATCATCTCATACTTTTCCCAGATTAGCTCAGATCTAGTCTAAAATTGAATTCAATGCCATTTAATGTTGTCTTTACCAAATAACTGCTTTTTTATGGTTGTTGGGGGTCTGATCCCATCCATATGCATGCCCAAAATTAAGATTTAGTTCCACAGACCTCATCAAATTTGGATTCGCTGCTGCTGTGGTCTTAATCATACTCCGACCAATTGTTTACATGCCCAGAATTCATGGTTTAGGGCTGCTTACTTTCCTCGGAACGCAGATACAAGGCTGGTTACTATTGATTCATGGCCCAGAACAACTGCTTGGTCCACAGAAGTACCCAAAGATGGCCAAAATATTAAGAAACAACCCCTCCTTATGTTCTGGTGATTAAAAAAATAAGATGACAGCTCTTTGTTTTATTTTATTTTATCAATGTTGCACATGGGTATATCCCCCCACTCAAGTTGCAGAGTACATGTCCGCAAACTAAAAAACAACATAGCTATCCATGACTTTGAAGGTGATCAGACATATAGTGAAAAACTTGGCCATAACTTCAGTCTTGATGCCAATTTTAAAGATGTGACAATGGAAAACTATGATGCTTTAGTAATTCCAGGAGGCCGTGCTCTTGAATATATGGCACTAAATGAAAAGGTTTTATCCATTGTAAATCAATTTGAGGAGAAGAAAAAACTGATTGCTTCAATTTGTCATGGAAAATAGATACTAGCAGCAGCAGATGTACTCAAGGGACATGCCTCTTTTCTCACATGAATGCAAATATTGTTATGCCATTGGACCACTTCCTGAGAATGCTCACACATGTTCTGTATTGTTTCTTGTGTATTGATGCAATGTCTTATGAAACTTGAAATGATATTTTACAGGGGAAAAGGTGTACAATATATCCAACTGTAAAGCTTATTGTATTACTTTTTGGTGCTCAATGTTTAGAGCCAAAACCTATAACCACATGCTTCAGAGATGAGGGCTTAGTGACAGCAACAGCTTGGGCTGCACACCCACAATTTATCTCTCACATTATGGAATCATTAGGAATTTAAGTATCATTTTGAGATGTTGTGTACATTGACTGTAAACTTGTTTTCTATTTTGTGTGTAACTGTGTATAAAACTACTAAGTTGTTGATAAATACTACATATAATAAGTTGGAGTTGCAGTGTATTATGCATAAACTGTTTAACGGAAGTTGAGAGGGGAGATTCCTCCAAATATCATGCGATGACATACTATCCTCAGATGCCTATTGGCAGTTCAAGGATGTGTGGAGTAACTAATGATGTTCTTCACAGTAAACGTAAGGAGGGGAACACATTGCTTTAGTTTGATCCAATACTTGCTTTAGTTAATATGAACACTTATATATTCATATTTCATATCTGTTATGTGTTCTCTTCTTTTTTGTTTTCATGAATGCTACAAAATAAGTTTCTTGCTTTAGGGTGAAGTGGAATTATCCTAATTGGATAATACTTCAAATATAGGAAACATATTGTAAACTATGATGATTTACAATGAAATAATGTTAAGTCAAAAATGATTTTATGTAACTGGACTTGTACCTGGCCGGCTGGCCTCATCCGTTTGAAACTCATGCCATGTGGATGGAGAAAAACACAGTGAAAATGGAACTCTGTGGATCTCACGAGTGAACTAGTGTTCAGTTGGACACAATTGATATTTTTAGTGAACAAAACTCTGAAATAGCAAATAACTTTGAGCGTTCAGCATTCCTTATTATTCTATAGAACATTTTATTTATATATTGAAGTCTCATACTAAGATTGGCTCTAAACTGCACCTTTGGAGGATATATGCTAAACACTATGCAAACATAGCAGCTTGCCTTCCATCGATCTTCCCAGCTCTCCCTTGACTGTCTCATGCTATATGGACAAGTGCAAAGTCTATCAAACAACCTTCCATATTGCAGATCTATGCAGAAACTTAAAAAGCCACCCAGACTGAAAATTTATCTATTCCTTTCATTTTGAAAATTGAGCCACACTTTGAATTTATTATTGTTAATGTCAATGATAAAATTCTTAATTAGCTCTAATGGGTTCTAATTTGTTTCATACCATCGTTTCCAATAGTCTTACCATCCATTTCCTGGGCATATCTAAGTCCATAAATCAAAAGTATGCTAGCAGGGTTTTGCATAATCAAAACTAGCAGTTCCTCTTTCAGAACCTATAGAGAACACAAAATATACCGGCAAAGACTTAGTAAGGTAGTTTGTGATCAAAGGTGGTTGAAAAAATATCTTAGCACCAATTAAATAAAATTACTTTTAGATCTACAAGTTGGAATTTAGTGCCATCTTGGATGATGCCTTGAAAAAGAGAAAATCAAGGCAACCCTAAGGTAAGTTTTTTTCCATCCCTTGATAGCATTCTCAGGAAGAATTTGATATCAAAACCAACAACAACACTACCTGTAGCAACCTTCACCCCCCTAAATCATCAATCAGAGTATGCATATGTGGGTGGGTTGTTCCATATTTGGTCATAATTGCTTGTATAAAAGGCGTAACTGTAGGGTGCATTTACAATTATTAATGGATAGCAAGCAAGGCAGTATCAAAACCAACAGTTTGGATGCATTCTTATAGTAAGAACAAGATTTATTACCCTATCTCCGATCTTTATTCCGGAAGACTTGTTTGGTTTGGTCAAATGCTTTTCAATTGTTCACTTGATAGCCTTCAATGGTTGTTACGGTTCATTGTTTTCATAGGATACTCACATGTTCTTTTAAATATTAGTTTGACAAATGGAGTTTAGTAGATTTATAATCATTTTGAGACCTTGTTGTTGTGTAAGAAATTCAGGAAAGTTCAATTTAATACATTAATAAACCAAACCATTTCATCCACCAAGTGAACTAATTGCTTGACTTCTTGTTGTGTGTCTTATGTTAAGAAAAAATATGATTGTTACTGAGCTCTTTTCTCTCACAATATGTACATTCAGTTGAAGTTGTACATGGAAAGATCGTTCTCACAGCAGGTACAATCCTCATTATAGGATTTATTTCAAAAAATATTGTCAGCTTGAGACCGAAACTTGATGACACTATTGGCTTGATTGGGTAGTCTTCTTGGCAAGGGAGATGATGGAATCCCAATGTGTACCAAAGCACAATGTCTTTATTCTCAATAGGGAAGTCCCTGATAGAGATAATATTATCACAAGTTTTATAACTGTGGTATTAAAATATATTATGATATTATCCAATAACAATGGTATCAAAATAACAGTTTTAAAATCATGTCCATATTATCACAAGTTTTATAACCTCTGGTATGCATACAAAATTCAAAGTTGTAGGCATAGATCCCAGACTTGTGGTCTAAGTCCAGTGAAGTTTTTATTACATCCTTTTAGGTCTAGTCCTAGTCTCATATTTTAACTCATGAGGCAGTATATCCAAATTCTTATGATGAGCTGATGCATCGCCCCACCCAATGGCTGTAGAATGCACATTGCTTCTAATAGTGCAGTAAGTGTATCTTTGGTCAATGAATGGAAATTAAAAAAATGCAAAAATATTTCAAAGATTTGCATTGGTGTCAAATAAAAAAGAAATTAATTATTTTGTTATCAATATGGGGACATCTAGTGAGTCCAATTTTTTCTCTTCTTCTTTTGGAATTGAATGCAAAATGACACTTTTGTTTAGATGTATGATGGTGATTGGAAAGTTTATTTTTCAATTTGTGTTCCCATTTTGCATTTCTAGTAACAAAAGCATATAATTAAGTTTGCTTGCTTATTTGCTTGATAAATATGGGTTGATGGTTGTACATTCTGCTATGTTCTATTTCTAGACAGCCTTCCCTCTTGAAATCAGTCTTAATATTTAGGGAGAGTTATCAACATAGATCCAAAAGCACAACAGTTGGAAATGCTCCTTAGGAATCAACATAATAAGTTCCAATTAATGCTCACATGTAATGAATCCATCAAACAAATTTCAAGAAATCAAGGCCTAAAGTGATCAAAATAAATATATAAGTATTCACTATTTCTGCCCAGCAAGTAATCTTCTCTTTGTTGTTTGTAAAATGTTGGACATAATTCCGAGAAAGTGCCTTATAGCTGTTGTTATAAAGGCCCTACATGTTGGGTATGGTCTTCAATTAATTAGTGGTTGTTTTCCACAAACAATTAAATTATTTCCAACCCTTGCTTTAGAAAATTGAGGTGGAAATCTATACAAAATATTATGCTTACTAAAATAGGAATTAGTTCAACACCATAAATGTTTGCAGATCTAAGTAAAATCCTTAGGTTCTAGTATGAAGAAATAATAATGCAAACTACTAGACACATGATAACATTTCTAGTAACACAAACCTATATTTTAGTTTTCTCGCTTATTTTCTTGAGAAATATGGGCTAGTGATTATACATTATGTTATGTTCTATTTATGGACATGCCCCCCTCTTGAAAACGGTCTTAATATTTAGGGAGAGTACTCAACATAGGTCTGAAATAATAGTACCTGGAAATGCTCCTCATGAATCAGCTTAATAAGTTCCAAGTATACTCACATGTAATGAATCTATCAAACAAAATTCCATGCAATCAAGGCCTAAAGTGATCAAAATAAATATATAAGTATTCACTATTTCTGCCCAGGAAGTAATCTTCTCTTTGTTGTTTGTAAATGTTGGATGTAATTCTAAGAAAGTGCCTTATAGCTGTTATAAACGCCCTAATTGTTGGGTATGGTATTCAATTAATTAGTGGTTGTTTTCTAGAAACAATTAAATCATTTTCAGCACTTGTTATTGATAAATGTATGAATGATTTTATAGTGTTGGGACATTTTAAAATAGTGATGGGCAAATTTATCACTTGCTGGGACAAATTTGTGTGGATTGAGGCATTTTTGTGATTTCTTGGGTGATTATATCATTGTTGGGTGTTTTTATCCCTTACCTAGGGAAACTATTGAAGTGCATAGGACATCGTTATCATCATTGGATGAATTTTGAAGTGTCTGGGGCAAGTAATGAAGTGCCTGGGAAATCATGGAAGTGGATTGGGGCGTTTTTATCTTTGTTGGGAGAATTTTGAAGTGGTTGAGGCAAGTATTGATGTACATGGTGTGTTTATATCATCATTGGGTCAATTTAGAAGTGCATGTGGTAAGTATTGAAGTGCCTCGAGGGAATTTTGAAGTGCTTGGGGAAAATATTGAAGTGCACTGGGAGTTTTTATCATCCTTGGGAGAATTTAGAAGTTCCAAGAAATTATTGAAGTGCTTAGGGAATTTTTATCATCTTTGGGAGAATTTTGAAGTGCCCGAGGCAAGTATTGAAGTGTCTGGGGTGTTTTTCTCATCACTGGGTGAATTTAGAAGTGCATGGGGCATTATTCTCATCACTAGGTGAATTTAAAAGTGCATGGGGTTGTTATTTATCAATTTATGGATGCTTTTATGGTGTTGGGACATTTTAAAATAGTGATGGGCGAAGTTATCACTTACTGATGAAACTTTGTGTGGATTGAGCCATTTTAAGTATTCATTGACATATATGCAACTATCCTACCATTCGACACCAAAGAGAAGAAATTTTGGTGAGAAGATTGGTTGGAAGCTTGGAATTGGTCCAATAACTATCTCTCTATATAAAAGAAGTGGCCCGCTACTAGGATATTCAATTAATTCTATTAATTTGTTGGCATGTCAAAATTCATGACCCCACATGTCCACTGGACCATTAAGGGACGAGATAACAAGTATAGTCCCTACTTGTCCTGAATCTCATTAGTGCAGTCATGTTTCGTCGACACCTTCTAGTTGTGAGTGATCAAATACTGCTTGTGAAATGTATAAATAAATCCATCCTCTCCTCATTCAGACACTTGTTCATTCGAGAGTCTAGGAGTCGAGAGAGTCCATAGTTCAACTCCAGTGTATGTTCTTCTGTTGCACTACCTTAGTAATCTACATAATCAAAAGCTTGAGTCTAATTGGAAAAAGATTCACCAAATTTTTACTATATTTTATAAATCAGTGAAATATTCGCCAAGTTTTTACAATTTTTTATAATTAAGTGAAATATTCGCCAATATTTTATAATATCTTATAATTTAGTGAAAGATTCGCCAATATTTTACAGCATTATATAATGAAATGAAAGATTCACCAAAAAAATTATATATACATATTATATTATTGATAAAATCGCCTTCAAGTTTTCCTATATATCGAGGATATTCGCCTATTTTTTATACATATAAATTATGGGGGGGTTCTTAAAATCATCCCTGGCTTGTATGGGGTAGGAAAAGGAGTGTACAACTCTTGCTTCTTGATTGCAAGTTTAGAAATGGCACAGGCAGTGCACAATCGGATATACCTGCCAAAGTTTTGGCCAATATAAATACTTTTGAAGCATTGCTACTGTCTTCTCCACACCGAAGTGTCTAGCCACCCAATTGTAATGTACCTCCCAAATCAACTTTGCACGCTCGCTTGATGGAACACAAAGATGGACCAGATAACACAAAAGTGCATCCTAGAGTTGAATGTCTAGAACTTGTATACTTGCTTCCAGTGTTTGATATGTAACAATGAATTCAGGGTCACTACTATATAATTGGGGCCACCCAAAGGTCTCATGGCCACACGAGTTGAGGACCATGGTGAGTGCCACGATCGAGGGTCGCCTAAGGAATTCTGCAACACGGTTCATGCTACCCTTATTGTACTTAATGTTCAAATGAAATTATTGTAAGTATGTGGAGCACTTACAATGGAAATCATTCTTCAACTTTTCCTATGTTTGCATGAATTGTAGGGGCCTGTGGTCAATGTGTATGATCGTTTCCTTTATGAGAATATATTGGTTCCACTATCGACATGCCTACAAAATGGAGTACATCTCCTTGTCATAGGTGGGATATCTACGAACAATATCCGATAGTGTCTCACTGTGATATGCCACCAAATGTCCTTGTTGAGTGAGGATTGCACCAATAGCATAGTATAAGGCATTTGTCTCAATATCAATGGTTATTATAGGTCTGGTAGAGTGAGGACTGGCACTGAGCAAAGGCGGTGCTTCAGATCCTCGAATGCTTTTTGTTGTGACCTTGACCAAGGGAACTTAGCTTTAGCTCTTCCCTTGGTCACTTGGATTAAAGGCTAAGCGATATGAGAGAACCCCAACATGAACCTATGGTAGAAGTTGGCAAGGCCCAAGAAGCTATGGAGCTCTATTAGGGTTTCCAGGGCTAGCCAATCACGAATGACTTGGATCTTGGATGGGTCCACAGGAAACCCTTGTTCATCCATGATGTATCCAAATACTAAATTCTCTGCATACCAAATAGGCATTTCTCTAGGTTGACATATATATTGTGTTGTTGTAGGGTACTTAGGACCCGTTGAATGGGATACAGATGTTCTTCCTAGGTTCTGTTGTAGATGAGGATGTTGACCACAAAGGAGTTTGTGAACAACTGCAAGATATCATCCATCATACTCATGAATGTCGTTGGACCATTAGTCAATCCAAAAGGCCTGACCAACAATTCAAGGAGGCCTTATTTAGACTTAAAGGTTGTCTTCCATACATCGGTTTGTTCAATTAGAACTTGGTGGTAGTCCGACCTCAGATCAGTCTTGCTAAAGAACTTGGAACCCTTAAGTTGATCAAGAAGATCGTCAATCAGGGGGATTGGGTATTGATTCTTAACAATGATTTTGTTCAGGGCTCTATAATCGATACAAAGTCACCATATCCCATCCTTCTTTTGCACTAACACAATTGGACTCTTGCAAGGTGAGGATCTTGGTCGAATGTGGCCCTTTTGGATGAGATCATGAATTTGGCATTTTATTTCCTCATTCTCCAAAATAAAGCACCTGTATATTGGGCCATTGGGTAAAGGATCACTCGAGATCAATTTGATTGGATGTTTGACCTAGCAGTGCATAGGCACCCCCGTAGGGGAAGCAAAGATGTCCTTGTACCCTTCTACAATCTTGTTGACCTACTTCTACAGTTAAAAGAGACCTTGTGTTGAGGCTGTGGCGATTGCAGTGACCATTCGTCCACCTTCTGACCGAACCATGAAGAGGAGAAATTTCCCAATTCGAGAGATGACCTTCTGACATTGCTTCGCATAGATCAAAGAAACTATAGTAGTCGACACTGCCTCAGGTATCTTGTAGATTGGCCCTCCAAAGTAACAATGACACAACGGGTCTTGGAATCATAAACAACATGGTGTTTCCATGTATAGAGTTGTCCTAAAAGAACATCACAAACTTCGAGTGGGGCGACATCACACAATACCTCATCTCTGAAGGGCTTGATGTTGTAGGATAAGCAATGCTGTTGACTGATGCAGATGTCTCATCCTTGGATAAACCAATTGATGGTGTATGATTAGGGTGTGGCGTCATTAGCAGCTTCAATATTTTGATGACCTCGACCGAGATGAGGTTATTCTGCCTACGATTGTCAACAATGAAATATAGTGGATTCCCCTTCACCCACAATTGTGAATGGAAGAGGCGGTCGACTTCCTTTGTCTCCTTCGACTCTCCTGGTTGGATCTTTGTGGTTGTAATGGTGGCACTAGATTATGAATCAATGCTTCACTTTCCCATTTATTGCTTTGAATCGGAGTTTGTCTCTGTGGTTTTCATCTTAGCCAACAATGATTTCTTTGAGCGGCATTCATTAGTGTTGTGCCAAGGAATTTTGTGGAACTCACACCACTTTCCAGTGTCCTTCGATTTCTCGTTACCCTTCTTTTCCTGCGACTTGGGCTGGTTGTCATGAATTTGGACATCCTTTCTTTGTCCTATGTTTTGTGAGTTAGGGCCACCTTTGCCAGGATTTTTCTACTGTTGATTTGCAAACCCAAATTCCCGCTTATTCTTTTGCTTAAACTTTTGTTCGTTCTTGACAGTGTACCGATAAGCAACTCCCAGTTAGGAGATGTCCTGGAAATCCATCTCTATTTGAATGTAACCGTGTAGGCCACTACGATACTTAGGACCAAGTGCCATTCAAAGTCACTAATACCCATCTTTGAGCACAAGGTATGAAATATATTTGTGAACTCCGGCATCCTATGGTCTCTCTCCTAGCGCAAAGTCGTCCACATGGTGTATTGGTCATCATAGTTTCTGTTGGCTATAACTGACCCAGAGGTTTTCTTATAAGACCTAGGTTCTTTGTGGTTTCCCTTTGACCAACAAAACCCCTTCGCACCGGCCCTTTCGGCAACAACCTGCGAGTAGGTTGAGGTCTTGTTGTTGCAGCAACATCCCCCCCAAATGTTTTGTACATATTGGGGCCCCTCCTTTTAATTTTTCTAGAAAGACTATCCAAGGAAGTTGATTATGCTTTTAACTTAGTTTTTGTTTTCAACTGAGGGTCTACTTTAAAAAAAAAATTGAAGTTTTTTCTTCTAAGTTAAAATTTGTGAAAGTCTCCCGAAACTGCGGAAGGTATTTGCCTATCTCTCTCGAAATTGCGAAATCGCAGAAGCATTCGGTGAACTCTCCCGGAACGGCGAAAGCATTCACGTTTCCCTTCTGAAACTACGGAAGCTATTTGCTTATCCCTCCCGAAATGGCGGAGGCATTGGCAGTTCTCTCCCGAAATGACGCGACCATTTGTGAAAGACTCTCGAAATTGCGGAAGCATTCACGTTTCCCTTCCGAAACTACGGAAGTTATTTGCCTATCCCTCCCGAAATGGCGGAAGCATTCGCAGTTCTCTCCCGAAACCGCGCAAAGACTTAGAGTTTTTATTGAAACTGCAGAAGCTATTTGTGAAAGTATCCCGAAATGGCGGAAGCGTTCAAGAAAGCCTCCCGGAACGTCGGAAGCATTCACGTTTCCCTTCCGAAACTACGGAAGCTATTTGCGAAAGTCTCCCGAAATGGCGAAAGCGTTCAAGAAAGTCCCCTGGAACGGTGGAAGCATTCACAAAACCCGTCTGAAACTGCGGAAGCACTCACGATATTGTTCCGCAATTACGAAAGCAGTTTGAATTTCTCTATCGAAATTGCGGAAAGAAATTCAAAGGCTCTCCCGAAACTGCGGGAGCATTCACGATATTGTTCTGCAATTGTGAATGAAACTCATAAGTCCGCCCCGCAAGCGACGGTCGCGCACAAATGCCGAGATGGTTTGAAATGACCACGTCATACAGGGCATTAAAACCCCGTTTTAATGACACCACCAACCCGTTTAATGCCGCACGTGTCAAACCTTTTAAAAGGACGGTGGGGGTTTGGTTGATCGCATTGTTAGTTTTCATTCAAAAAAACATCGTTGGGAAGACCGCGCCGGACCGCTCTAGCTCAACACATCCACGACCGCGTCCACCTCATTCAACCACTATCTCGTCTCCAGGTGGGCTTTTTAACTGCCATTTTTGTCTCATCTCCACGTCAAGTTACTTTTGGGGTTTTCCCGTCCATAACGTGGTCGATAGACATTGGTAGCATATGTCGTTTTTTGTTGTTAAGGTCGTCGTGGCCCCTTAGGTTCCTCGTTTCTACCAGCTAAAAGCCATAGCTGTGACCACCCGAGTTTTTCACCGGTCGCATTCCAGGCATTGTCACCCTCATTCAAACTTCGTACCAGCCACACACCGTTTCGTACATGTTATTAATAACAATAGTGGTCGGCTGAGATGCTCAACCCCTCACCTTTTGATGAATGTGGAAAGTAGTCCCTTGTTTCATCATAGGTGTTGTGGGGAAAATGCACCTATAGTTCAAGGGAGAAACTACCAACTTACGGTGATAAAGATAGACTTACAAGCATTCTGCAAGTGCAACAAATAAATGAAGAGATTAGGGTTTAGAGATGTAGGCACCTCATTCAGAAGGTTGATCCTAGCTTTGCCTCCCTCGCTCTTCAATGCTTATCCAGTGTCGCAATGCCCAGACCTGCAAAACAACTTGATACCTTTCTCAAACACATTTGACTACATATATAAGATTGATATTCATAATAGAAAGAAGACATCAGATTATAAACAAACTGTAATCAAATCTGAGACACATTAATAGGTCATATTTGGAAAGAGAAGAACATCTGATCTTTATTGATGAATGAAAATAAGTACATAAAGTTATACCTTCTTTCAAGCTTGGCACTTCACGAAACCTAGATTCAAGGTCTCCTGCTTCCGTTCTCCAAGGATTCCAGCCTCTAAACAACTGTGCTAGGTTTTACCAAAACTGAAGCACACGAGAGGGGGATGAGGGTCTCCATTCCTCTAGCATAACTTTGTAATTGGGCTTGGTCCCCTCACATGACCCTTCTACCCTCCTTATATAGTCAATGAGGAAGAGTGAAAGAAGTTATAACCACTCAAGAGGTTTCCCAATCAAATTAACTTACTCGAATTTCGAGATTTTGACCAAAACAGGGGTGTACGCTACTCTATAGTAGACAAAGTCGCGTACACATGGAAATGGGCACTACTATTATAACAGTGAAGTCACGCTCAATAGGGTATACACGCTACTATCATGCCTGTGTACCAGCGCTCATATTGAAAAATGGCCAAAAACAGGCTTTTCTGCTCATTTTCAGGAGATGGTTTGGTCTGGAAAAATGTTCCTAAGGGTCATATACATCAAATGGGTCAAGAATGAGGTAATTTCAACCATTTTTAGTGTCCCAAATGACTCCTCCATCCACAAATGTCCTGTTGTGTGACTGAACTTGATCTCAAGAAATGTCGTCATGCGACCAAGGGAAACAAGTGTCGTCACGGACGGAGAGGTGTCATTTCAAGCTATAACATATGCCCCCTAATGTATGAGTTCAGAGGGAGTGTGGGAAACGATGGCCGAAATACATTATAAATAACAAAGAGTTGAATCATGGAGGAACGGAGAAACCAAGGATCATAGGCTCAAATGAAGTACTTGAAAGCAAAGGCAATGTCAGACAAACTTATCCTTGGGGTAACTATCCATGTTCAAATGGTGGAACATGACCTCCAAGAGGATACAATAATGATCCAAATACTGATGCATATATCATGGCCACTAAAATACAAGCGTGGATCCATGAGAAACATAAGTGTAAACATAGCCACATAAATACAAGGTGGATCTATGTCAAAACTGGATAACATAGCCATAGAGAACAAGTTGGATCTATGTCTCATCAAGAACCCAAAAAGAGTGTAGCTCAGTCTTGCGCAACTTGGGCGATAACATAAATGAGGTGATGCTATCGAGGATCCCAAGGTCTTCATCCAAAAACAACCCAAGGTACAAACCTATCCATGCGAATAAATGAGTTGATGTCGAACATGGGAGGTATCGTTTGATTACCGGTCATTGATGTATACCGTTAACAAACACGAGGGTGTCCACCAATAATAAAAATGGAACCCAAGGTACCTAGTACATTCAAGCAAGTGCGAATAGATGGTCTTGCCGTCAAACACTTGAAGAATCCATCGGATAGGATACATTGATGTATTCCCATCTATCAAATAGTGAGGGAAACTGCCACTAATGACTGCAATCCCCAAGGTACTAACTGAAACTCTAAACTTCATTCCCAGAGCACAATGAGTTGAAGTCGATGGGAAGAAGTCAGTTGGAAGGGAGGCCTTAATGCATCCTCCATCATCCAACACGAGGGACACTCAACAAGTATGAGCTGATTTGGAGTAGGACTGAACACATGATGAAACATACTGACACCAAGGAATGGCCGACACATGAGGTCAAGGCAATTGCAGAATGGCCGACACAGGTTATATCCTTGAACAGTGAGCACGACACAAGAGTGACTTAGGAAGCTTTTAACACAAAGGGACCACTATGCAAGTCTGCAATGTAGGAGACATTAACAGATTCTTCAAATGATTGGAAGACTAACCAAACGGAGGAGTAGGAACTCTGAGATCAAGTTTACCCTAAGGCCAACAATAGAACCCAACTTGTTTGATAGACTCAAAACATGTGCTTTGTTCAAGGAGATAGTTGACTTGCTACCATCATATTGAAAGATATTTTAACATTCTTCCCTTCCCTTTCCTTTTTCATTTTTTAACGAGCTTGACAAAGAACTAAAGCATGCTCGACGGTATTTTCATATTTAAAGAGTCTGAAAAACCTAGAAGAAAACTCCATACACCTATCCGTGGATTTTATATCGAGCCCGGACTGGTCTATGCTCGGTGGTGTTTTCTTGCTTATAGAGTTGAAAAACTTAAACAATCCTCTATACACCTATCCGTGGATTTTATATCGAGCCCGGATTGGTATGTGTTCGACAGTGTTTTCTTGTTTATAGAGTTGAAAAACTTAAACAGTCCTCTATACACCATCTCGTGGATTTCACATCGAGCCCGAGTAGGTGAATGCTCGCTTGGTGTTTTCACATTTCGAGAGTCTGAAAACCCTAAAGATGACTCCAAAGGTCCTTTTTCGTAAAGTTAGTCTTCTTCCCCGAAAAAGTGTAAAATGATGGAAGAAGAACTCTTCTAGCTCATACAAGAGTATACCTAGAGTATACCTTTTCCGTAAATTATCCACCAAGGCCCGGAAAAAGGGCAATTCTATACCTAAGTGGATTTCAGTTCAGTTATTTTAACGAGCCCGAAAAGAAAACTATGCTCGGCAAACTTTTCCTATTTAAGGATTCTGAAAAGGGCTTAAAAGAACTCCATAGGGATCTTTTCCATAAAGGTTTAACGAGTCCGGAAAAGTAAACTCATGACCTCCTTATTGTTTTTAATGAGCTCCAAGGAGATACGAAAATGCTCATAACTTCCTTACTGTTTTTAATGAGCTCGAAGTGAAGATGAAAGAAATGCTCATAGCCTCCTTACTGTTTTTAATGAGCTCAAAGGAAAGGTGAAAGACTACTCATAACCTACTTACTGTTTTTAACGAGCTCGAAGTGAAGGCAGAAGAATGCTCGTAACCTACTTACTGTTTTTAACGAGCTCGAAGTAAAAGAAGAATGCTCGAAACCTACTTACTGTTTTTAACGAGCTCGAAGTAAAAGAAGAATTCTTGAGATGGGAGGAGACGAGTGTCAGGGACATGCAAAACTAGCTCCAAGTGCATGGAACAAAGCTATGCCTAATGCAAGGAACATGAGCAAGATTAGGACACTCAGGGTGTGTCTTCTCCAGGTAAAAGGTGTCAAATTGTGAGGGCAAAATGATACAGGGCTTAGCGGAAATGAGATCAGAGATGGAGGCTTATATAACAAGCTAAAAGCATGGAAGCCGGCTTTAGGCTCATTAGCGCAAGCGGGATCATAACAGATGCATATGAAATTTGAACACAAAGATGGGAGCCTTATCAGGGACGGCCAGAAATATATGAGGAAGAAAGATATGAGGCTTCTTCTCAAAGTCATGGTAAATCTAAAAAGGCTCCCAAGCCTATGAGAAAAAATCAGCATGGGCACCAGAATGGCATAAGGGTGCTGACTAGGGTGACCCATGTTAGGTAGGCTCTGTTGTCGGACTGGTGCACAATGCATAAAGAGATGGCTAACACACCAATATCCAACAGGTTCGACCCTATGGCGAATTCGGATGGCAAAAGGTTCAAATGCAACATAACAGCGTAGAAGCCTAAACCTATATGCAAGGTTCTGAATATACCTGACATAGTCGCACAAGGTGTCGAAAAGGACCAGTAAGCAAGTATACATCCAGCTAAGAATCCTGTCTCCAAGAAACATCAGTACCACGATCATATCTAAAACATATGTAAAGAAAGACCTGATACAAGTCACTGTGGTAGAAATACTTTCAACTTCACTATCATCAACAACAGGCATAAACAAGGCAGAGTTTTCAAATGAAGACTCTATGGTACCCAAGCCCGAGGACTTACAATCAACAAGATCAACTTCAGGATGAAGATCAAAGTTGAAGGACATGATGGAATCTGCAGAAACAAATTCATCATCACGGGAGTTGAAAATTCTAGAAGCATAATCAAACTCAGCAGGAACACCTATTTGTGGATCTATAGGAGAGTTCAAAGACTGAACAGTAGGAAAATCAGACTTTAAGGTCAAACCGGGGCTAGACATAACTGCGACTGGATCAACGTCCAAATGAATGGAAGACTGTACTATAGACTCTAGGAAAACTTCATCGGAAGGAAGTATATCATCCCAGATAGAACACATATCTAAACATTCAGATGGAGGTGTCACTTGGTCAAAAGCTGGGACCAAGTCCCGAGAAAGTAAGCATGAACTCGGAGACTTCTTCTCAGTAGCAGTTGAACTCAAGGAACAATATGCCACAACATTCCCGTGTGACATAGTAGTGCCTAATGACGAGGGATCAAACTGGTCTACAGTTGGGTAATAAGGAGGATCAACGAATGCAAGCTGGTCGATGGTGACAATGTTTTCGTTATGAGGGAAATGCATCACACGAAAAAGAGTAGACACCACAGCATGCATAGCATAAACGTAATCACGCCTGAGGATCATATCAAAGTCCATAGGGTCCTTTAAAACCATAAAATAAACTAAGACTGTCTTTCCACCCAAAGTAACAGGTGCCTGACGGAGGAATCCAAATGGTTCACTAGGTATTTTATCGAAGGTCAACGGCCAATTAACAGCTGGAATAACATTAGGGAAACCCAAATCTCTCCAAGCATAAGCGGATAAGATACTAGTAGAAGCACCTTCATCAACAATGCATCGATTAATCGTATGGTTCCCGATATCAACCTTTATCGGGAAAGGTGTCGAAGAAGGAAGACGAGGCTCGGCTAGACTATTCCAATCAAAGGAAACAATCCTAGCGCTTGGTAGGGGTTCACATGGCACAGATGAAATGCCCCCTTTTTCAGGAATATCCAAACTGGTAATGCAGAAGACTTCAGCAGTAGGTGCATCAATCTCCGAAGGACTGATGGGATCGGTCGAAGATTGCATCGATTCGATCACTTCACTCTCCGAAGGAAGAGTGGGGTCGACCAAAGATTGCATTGGTTCAACCACTTTATCAACCAAAGGTTGATCTGACTGCAAGGAATCTATAGACAACTCAGGAACAAAGGTTCCTTCAGACATGGACCACACTCTTCGTGCCTCTGGAATGGCAGGGCATCAGTGAGTAGGGTGATCTCCCTTACAAAGTTTACAAGGGAACTTTGGTTTCCGTCCTATAGGTTTAGACTCCTTTACAACGTCAGTACTCTCAGCATGACTAGCATTGGCTGACAGCTTGCCTCCAGCATGACTCACAGAGGCTGGTTGCTCAGAAGCATCAGAATTTTGAACTAAGGACCACACTTTTTGCACTTCTGGAAGTACAGGGCACAAGTAAGTAAGGTGATCTCCCTCACAACACTTACAAGGGAACTTAAGCTTCTGTTTGTTTGGTTTGTCGACAATGTCAACTCCCTCAACATGACTTGCAGTGGCTGATCTGGTGTCTCCAGTATGACTCACAGGAACTGGTGACTTGTCATTAATATGACTAGCAGTGATCAATGACGTGTCCTCAACATGACTGACAGTGGTTGAAGACAAAATTTCAGTATGATTTTCAGTGACTAAATGTTTTCTCCCAGCATGACCTCTAGAGGCTGGGTAGGTGCCCCCTGCATGACTTGCAGAGGCAGGGTGCTTGCCCCCAGCATGACTTACAGAGGCTGGGTTGCTGCCCCCTTGTTTTGGCATCTTCTTCCTATTCTTCCTCCGTCTATTCCTTTTAGACTGCTGGCTACTAGAATTACTACTTTCGCCACATGAGGTAGAAGGAGGAGGAGAAGATGTTACTGGCAAAGGAAGCACAGGGTTCTGATGCTCTTGATTTGAGGTGCTCACAAAAGAAGCGTCAGGAGCATGCAAGGCATTCGGAGTGGAAAACAACCAAACCGACATCCCTATAGTGAATCCAGGAAGATTCAGAGCAGCCATTAAGGGAGTACCAATGTTTCCAATGAATGGAACAGCACAAGGATCCCCCGGAACAGGGGTACCTTGATTGGCACTCGCCGGAATGCTAGACATAGTTTCCTGCTCAAATGAACAAGAAATTCTCTAAGGCAAACTAAAACCAGTAGCACAAAGAGCACACCACTAAAAAAGGTCCTAGGTAAATCAAACCAGGCAAACAGATGCCTTCCGGAGAAGAGTCTAGGATGATGAGGGCCCAGAACAGATCAACGAAGGAAGAAAGACAGTTACCCGGGGTTCACAATACAATGACTAATGGTGCAAGCGCTGGAATCACCCAACCGCCCTCCCAAAGACCTGCAAGGGATTTCCTCCCACGTCTATCTTAGGTACAGCAGATATACCCTCTGTTGTCACCTGTGTATGAACCTAGAGTCAGATACTAAGGATACCACAACACCGAAAACTCCTGGGGGAACAGTCATCGGTCGAATCAGAAATCGTGGGCAGGGTAGCTAAGCCCAAAACGCGAAAGAGTCCCCAATACGCAATCCGATCCTGGAATATGCTCGAACAAAAAGTAGGAGGAGTATTCCCAACAATCTGATCTCGCAATGACCTACTGCATAGATCCCAGGAAAGCTTTGAATGAAGTGGGTTTACCTATGATAGTCGAACTACGATTTTTGCGTAATGTGTGATCTTGAGTGGTTTAAGGTGATTTAAACTCAAGATCCTAACCAAAACTAGTTGGTGTAGTGTAACCTAGAAAAGAAAATGTTACTAGTTCATTTTATTAGAGTTCATTTTAAAGGTTACTTACTTACTCAAAAAGGTATTGGGTGTGTGAGAGTGGTTATATTAGAGATAGAGTACTGAAAATGAAATATTTACCACCAAAAAAATCTTTTTCTTTTCAATGCAAGTCTTAGAATTCTGATCTAGAATGCATATGCAAATGCAATTTTTTTAATATTTCGAATGCAAAAAAGGGTAAAAATAAAGTCTAAATGTACGAAATCAAAACCTAAGAATGTAGATACTCAAGCAAATAAGTATGCAAAAGAAAACTTGTTCTTTTTTATGCAAAGCACTCTAAAATCTTTTAAGCCACTTGCAAGGTACTCTATTCAGAAAATGAATCAAAATTCTTTATGCTTTTCAAAGGTAAGAAACAAAACTGAAACTAACCTACTATCAAAGCAAAGCAAAGAAACTTTCAGGTTTTCTTTATGAAACAGTAAAAGCTACCAAATATGACTTTCAAATTCTTATTGATGTAAGCATGCCAACCACTGGGAAAAGAGTATGAAAACTACTTTTAGACCCAAACGAAGCAAATGACCTACGAAGAAGTATGATTTGGTAAAGTCAAGTCTGCACATAAACAATGCAAACAAGGTCTTGAACAACAGCCAAAACACTTGAGCTTTCACTACAAAAGAAAAACTAAAAGCATAAGGGAGGATAAGAAACCAACCTAAAAGAGAAATTTCACTCAAATAGATACAAACAGGGTCAAGAAGACTCGAGAGGTTTCAAATCCAGTGGAAATGGGGCAAGAAAGTTCAGTTAGACTCAAATTAGGGTACAAAACACCAAACAGGTCCACAACCCCCCAACTTGGGTCAACAAACCCCAAAACTTTCCAAACAAGCCCAAATTGATCAAAAGAGGTTCAAATCATGAATGCAGGATCAGTACAAGGCTGGGAGACCACTTACAGTGGTTTAACTCAGACCTAGGGTCATCAGGGACCCCCAAAAATGCAGCCACAACCCCCAGATTTGGGTCCACAACCCAAAAACTCAAAAAAATCAAACCCATATTTTGAGCGCTACTGTGTATGAAGGAAACTAGCGTTCATAGCAGTATGGGTGCTACTGTGCAGAGGAAAAGTAGAGTATGGGCACTACTGTGTGGTACAAATAGTAGCGTACAAGTGGAAAAAGTCAGAAAAATGGGGTTAAAACCACCACACCTGGGTCCACAAGGGTTTGCAAGGGCTAGGAAGGGTCTGTAAGAGCCAAGGAGGGTCAAATAGAGCCTACTAATTGATCCTAATCAAGAAAATGAACAAAGACCATCAAACAAGACTAAAGAAATGACCTTGGATACCCCTAAGCAGTTAGGCTTTCCCCAGCGGAGTCGCCATTCTGTTGTGGGGAAAATGCACCTATAGTTCAGGGGAGAAACTACCAACTTACGGTGATAAAGATAGACTTACAAGCATTCTGCAAGTACAAAAAATAAATGAAGAGATTAGGGTTTATATATGTAGGCACCTCATTCAGAAGGTTGATCCTAGCTTTGCCTCCCTCGCTCTTCAATGCTTATCCAGTGTCGCAATGCCCAGACCTGCAAAACAACTTGATACCTTTCTCAAACACATTTGACTACATATATAAGATTGATATTCATAATAGAAAGAAGACATCAGATTATAAACAAACTGTAATCAAATCTGAGACACATTAATAGGTCATATTTGGAAAGAGAAGAACGTCTGATCTTTATTGATGAATGAAAACAAGTACATAAATGTATACCTTCTTTCAAGCTTGGCACTTCACGAAACCTAGATTCAAGGTCTCCTGCTTCCATTCTCCAAGGATTCCAGCCTCTAAACAACTGTGCTAGGGTTTACCAAAACTGAAGCACAAGAGAGGGGGATGAGGGTCTCCATTCCTCCAGCATAACTTTGTAATTGGGCTTGGTCCCCTCGCATGACCCTTCTACCCTCCTTATATAGTCAATGAGGAAGAGGAAAAGAAGTTATAACCGCTCAAGAGGTTTCCCAACCAACTTAACTTACTCGAATTTTGAGATTTTGACCAAAACAGGGGTGTACGCTACTCTATAGTAGACAAAGTCGCGTACACATGGCAATGGGCACTACTATTATAACAGTGAAGTCGCGCTCAATAGGGTATACACGCTACTATCATGCCTGTGTACCAGCGCTCATATTGAAAAATGGCCAAAAACAGGCTTTTCTGCTCATTTTCAGGAGATGGTTTGGTTTGGAAAATGTTCCTAAGGGTCATATACATCAAATGGGTCAAGAATGAGGTAATTTCAACCATTTTTAGTGTCCCAAATGACTCCTCCGTCCACAAATGTCCTGTTGTGTGACTGAACTTGATCTCAAGAAATGTCGTCATGCGACCAAGGGAAATAAGTGTCGTCACAGACAGAGAGGTGTCATTTCAAGCTATAACAATAGGATTGTTTCACTCCAGGCTCACCCGCCATTGACCATTAGAAGTGCAACGATGAAGGATACCCTCTCTCCAAGGGCTAGGCGGGAAGCAAGTTGTTTCCACGTCATATGCTTACCTTTTCGGAAGCATTCCAAAAGCTACTAACTAAACTTTGTCTCCCTAGGATAATCAAGTCTCAGAACCATATTTCTTTTTTGGAGTGATTTATTTTGCTTCCCCAGCATGCAGCTTCATACTTTGTCTATATTTCTCATTAGCATGTTGAATTGGTCCTTCTCTTTGTTACACTCTCATAACATGTTGCAATTTTTTATAATGATTTGCATTTGGTTGCTAGCAGGGATAAGCTAAGATGCCAAAAGGTGGTAGAAAGAAAGCTAAAGTGATGGAACCAGAGCCAGTGCCACTAAGGACTGAAACTACGTTCCAAGATACTAAGTGTACCACCGGCATTCCTCCCGAGGTCCGTTGGGGAGATGTTTACAGAATGATCAGGGACCAGGGTATCCCAGATGTATTATTGGAAGAAGAGCAAATCTACCTCAACATCAAAGCTTCTGACATAGCTAGGGCTTCTACCCGCCCTGAATTATTCCCATGCTCTGAAGTGATCGGGTGGATACCGGAACATACCAACTCAGAGACAAGAGTATTGCATGACAGCAGGGGAGAGGCTTTCGCTTCATTCCATCCAACATATATTGTTGCAGCTTACAAATTCTCACGTCCCCAGCAAGCTCTAAGTGATGAATGGTTGGGCAAGATGAACAATATAGAGATGGCCAAAAAGTTATTGGTCACAGGAAAGCACTTGATAAAGAGAGGTAATGATGAATATGATGTTCAGAACCTAAGACCTCCTTTTAGGTTAATCGCCCTGATGCTATGCAGAATTTTCGGCATGCCCGATGGCACTGTATATAGGATACAGTGGGCCCCCATCATCAACTTCGCAGCATTCAAAGGGACTGTGTTTGACTGGGCTACTATCCTTTCGGACAGTTTGGCATCCACAGTGGCTGCTGCAAGAGAGGGTCTGGCTTTAAAAAAGTTAGAATTTTACATGTCTTCCTATCTCATTGACTGTATTTTTGCCAAGCTATCTTTTCCCAGCTTAGGTTGCACATGGGATAAAGCCAACACCCCGGTCTACACTGCTTATAAAATAATGTGGGCTCAAAATTATAGAGCAAGCTATAAGCTCATCTGCGAAGAGTTCATCATGCCTTTATAATAGCAGATATTCAAGGATGTTTGGAGGGACCAAAGCACCATACATTTTTCCAAAGTACGCTACTGATTATGTAGTCCTCAAGGAAGCAGTCAGACAAATTTTCCTTGATGGAATAGGAGGGGTGCTTAACAAGCAACATAAGGCTTCCTTCCCTCCTTTACCCTTCTGCATAGGAGCCTACAAATTCTCAGGGGTTGCATCAGTTGAGGAATTTGTTCAAGAGCTAAAAGCTTTCTACTTCAGTGAAATGATCTTCCATAGAAATGATAGGCGGGGGAAGGTTGTCGAGCATTGCAAAGAAATTTATGCTCATTTTGAATATGCTCATTACTATGATGCCGAGGAAGAGGCATTCAGAGGCATCATCAACATGACTGAGTTGCAGATTTGTCGTCAAGGAAGTGGAGCAAGCTCTAGCTCTACCCCAGCCCGAAAAGCCAGCCTGCAGAAAGAGAGAGAAGCAGCTGATGCCCGAGCCCAAGAAGAACAAAGATTGAAAGAGGAAGCAAGGTTGCAGCAAGAAGTTGAAGTTGCAAGGTTGCAGCAAGAAGCTGAAGAAGCGAGATTGTAGAGAGAAGCTAAGGAGGCAAGCTTGCAGCAAGAAGCAAAAGATGCAAGGCTGCAGAAAGAAGTTGAAGATGCAGAGCAGATGAAAGAAAGTGAAAATCAGCAGCAAGCTGAAGAATGTTGAATATTGTAACTTCTAAGAATATTATATTTGTATATTATTTATTCCGGAGATGTTCCATACCTCCGATGTGATTATACTATGAATCCGGAGATGTTTATTCCTCCGAATTGGTTGTGGTAACTAGGGTTATTAGACCCACCATGTGGGGGTCGGCCCAATCAGTTATAATAGGGTATTTAACCTAATGGTTAAATACGAGCCTACATGTACTTGTGTAAAATACATGTCAGTGTAGTGTATAAATAGAGGAGGTATGTTCCTAATTTGATACACTCACTCACTTGAGAGAGGCGCACTTGTGGAGGAGAGGTCTGCTATGGTGGAGGAGGAGATCATGTCTTTGGTTTTCATCTTTGTATATTGCTGGTCATCTATATTGAGGAAGATTTACTGGGTTTTCTACCCCATGAGGGTTTCTTAGGATAAATTTGTGTCTCTTGTGTTTATGTTGTGCTTATTGTTTCTTCAGTGATCCTGTATATGCTATTATTGTGAAATGGAATGTAATGCTGCTATTTTCTATCTTAGCATATTAAATTTTAACATGGTATCAAAGCTAAACTGAAGGAAGGCAAGGTATGGCACTTACGACACTTGCTTTACTTACGACAATTTGAAGGTTAGGGTTTTATATAGCAAAAACCATTCATCGTGGAACTTTCGCTATAAATCCATTTTTGCGAAGGTTCGGGATCTGAAACCTTTACAGATCATAGATAACATCTCCAGGTATCTTTTGTCCAAAGGGCACCCTCAGATTCGTTGTACTTTGTAAGTTATGATCAGTACAAGTTAGGGTTTCTGCCTCTTCCAGATCTCAGTCAAAATCAGGTGACCTAGGAAAAAAGGTCATAACTTGGGATAGGAAGCTCCAAATGAAATTTCGTAAAAAGTGACAGGTAGTACACAGACTGTACTATCTCAGGAAACTTTTTCAAAGGCCGAAGCTGAACTAGTGACACGTGGCATGCCGTACAAGTTTGCTCTCCTTTTTTATCCCATAAACAGGTCACGTTGTAACACTTGGCATAACTCTCTCTCAGAGAGTCCAATTGAGGTCAGACCTGTCAATATGGAAAGATAACAGGGATAGCTAGCTCAGGAAAAGTTTTCAGAGGATGAAGTTCAAACAGTGACACGTGGCACGCCGTACAAGTTCGCTCTCCTGTATTATCCCAAAACAGGTCACGTTGCGACATTTGGCAGAACTCTCTCTCAGAAAATCCAATTGAGTTCAGACCAGTCAGGATGGAAAGATGACAGGTCAGGCTACTGCAGAAAACGTTTTCAGACCCTGTGGAGTGAAAAATTAGGAGTTATAGTAGAAACAATCAGGTACATATTTCTGTCAAAACATAATTATTTTTGGAGCACCTTTATTCATGGCTTACGGAATTTAGGGTTTCGGAGAAAGTTAGAATTTTTGAAGTCTGTAACCACGGCTGGAAGCTCCTCATAAAAATAAGAGTTTAGAGCCTTGGATCAAACCTTTTGATTGAGCAGAAGGGTGGGCTTCATCAAACCCTAGTTCGGGATCCTGTCCAGAAGATCCAGAAGTTTCAAAGGCAATTTTGAGGGGTCAAATTTTGGAATTGAAGTATGCTAGTTTGATCAGCTCAGCAAGACACATCCTTCCATTCATTCGAAAGTGTGAAAGTCAAAGATTGAATTTTTAGGGTTTCTCTAGCAAACCCTAATCAAGCTCCAGATCAAGTTTCAGGGGGAGTTGAGGCTAAGGCCTTACATAAGAAGACTACAAGAAGTCTCGACAGGTATGACTTAAGGAGGTTTAGGTATGTCTTGAAATCTGATTCTTGATTAAGTTCATGATGTGTTTGTCTTCATATTATTTATTAGTACAATCTTGATTAATGTTAGAATTGTCTTATCACCCTAGTAACAGTATGAATGCATGTGAATGATCGAAGACATTCATTGATTAGGGCTATATGATTGTACTAATGCATTATGGTGTTGTGTGAGGTTGATGTTGTATGCTAACAAGATACAGGTACATCACAAAAGACAAATCAAGTTCCATGACCATGACAACATGAAGACAAAGACTCACGAGGTATGTATGACTTTGTTATATTATGCTTAACCTATGAGACATGCAGGTTCTAGCTCATGATCTCTAAATCATTGAAGAGATTGTTTAGGTATGTTGTACATAACTAAGCAGGTATACTAATCCATGTATGTTTTCCTATGTCATGTTAGAATCTTACCTTGTGTTAGGATCCCTTATGTAAGTATACTTGGTATGATTGGTTATTAATCAAGGGTTTATGCATATTATGTCTCTTATCTTGGTTGATGATTTAACTAACTAGATCAAACAAGCATATGCATGAGTAAAAGAAGACTTCCTTGAAACCCTGAATACTAATGATCATGACTGTACATATTCAAGATTATTTAGAATTAGAATGTTTTGATAATATTGAGAATATACTAATGAATGTATGTTTGTGTATGAGATCATGAGGATGACACTAGTGTACACTTGAGCATGCACAGTGGTACAAAATGAATAGAAGTTCAGGAGACATACAAAAGATCAAGCGGGAGGCAACCACACAAACATAAAAGATAAGTATTTGAGTTGTTATTAGAAATAGTAAATGATATTGCTTGTATGCATATTTGTATTCCTAGAATATATCATGCTGAGTGTAAACATTCATAAAGCATTGAACAGTATACTACTAATATGCATATGATTGGTAAGTTGGACAAACATTCCATTGTTGCTTGTCTAGAATGAAACCTCTTTGCTGACATGCTGAGAGCTGTGCACACTCTCGATAGTATGCTCTGGTAGAGATGGAAGGCATCTAGATAGCTATTGTATGCATACAGGATATGGGAAAGTGTTGTGCCAAAGTATTGGTCAAAATAGTTGCATAACTATGTAAATGATATCTATATGCATAATAGGTTATTATGTCAATATGATTTGATGATTATGAAGTATTACTAATCATGTACTTAATTTTGATTTGTAGGAAGAGAATCATGATGAGATGTTTTGCTCCAAGGGACTAGATAAGACCATTCTCTTAATGATGTAATTAAAGAAGAAGTGTGAATCAGGTTCTATATGGGTACCCAGGATCGGTAGTCAATTGATGAGCTTAATGATCATCATGGGTGATGTGGATCTCAACCTTTGCTACAAGGTTGAATATGGATTCTATACACATATGACATGGATGCAAGAAGGAACTCACCACAGAGTTCGAATTATTTTTAGGCTCATATAGTAGACCCATCTGACGAGAGATGGCACAGAAAGATATGCAGAAATGCAGAGTGTGAATAATGGACAATTGACAGGTTCATGACAAAGCTCGGGCTTTACCAGAAGTAAAGTTGCTCCTAACCTTTACCTTAAGGATGTGGATAATGAACCTATCATACCATTATTGTATGATGATGATCTCTTTCTGACAAGGAATGAAAAACAGGTCATGAAAATGGCTGCAGAAATGAAAATGAAAGATCTCGAATTAATGCACTACTTCTTAGGTCTAGAAGTATGGCAAGATCCAAAAGGAATCTTTTAAATCAAGGTAAGTATGCTGTGAAGTTTCTAAAAAGATCTGATATGTTGGAGTATAAAGCCATGGCCACTCCCATGGACTCCAACTTGAAGTTATTAGTTAATGACTCATCGTATTTAGTGGACCTAACCTTATTTAGACAAATCATTGGGTCATTGATGTATTTAACAAATACTAGGCCAGATATATGCTTTGTTGTAAATACCCTAAGTCAGTATCTAGTAGAACCTAGAAAGGTTCACTTAATAGCTACAAAGCATGTAGTGAGGCACCTAAAAGGTACTTTAGATTTTTGGTCTATATTATCTTGGAGGTCATGAACTCCGTTTACATGGTTACTCAGATTCTGATTGGGCAGGAAGTGTCTCAGACAGAAAGAGTACATCAGGTGGATGTTATAGTCTTGAATCTGCCATGATCTCATGGTTCAGCAAGAAACAATCTAGTGTGGCTCTCAGTACTGCTGAAGCAGAATTTATGGTTGTCTGCTCTGCCAGCTGTGAAGCAGTATGGCTTCAGAAGCTTTTATATGGAGTGTTTGACTTAGAAATGGATCCCACTGTGATTATGTGTGATAATCAAAGCTGCATTAAGATGACTGAAAATCCTGTGTTCCACGATAAGTCAAAACACATAGAGATCCGATACTTCTATATTGCAAAGAGGAGTTATCAAGCTCGTATATATAAGCACTGAGGATCAGATTGCTGATATCTTGACTAAACCTCTGTCTCGAGTGAAGTTTGAATACTTTCGAGACAAGCTTGGTATAGTTCAAAAGAACTCTCCTCGAAAGGGGGAGTAGCATAGTATCTGATAACAAGTCTGTTCATCAATGATGAGGTTACCTATTTACTGCACTTAGTTACTTAGAATTATTTTTAGTACCCTTATATTTTTACTTTTGATGATAGATGTGTTAGTAAGAATACATGCTTTTGATGATAGATGTATTAGTGAGAATACATGCTTTTGATGATAGATGTATACATGCCTTTAATGATATATGTATTTGATGCTATTGATGAGGATACATGATGCCTTGATGTACTTGTATGGATGAAGATACTTGTACCCATGATTGACATACGAGGGGATTGGATCATCCCTCGACTTCAGTCCTAAAGAGAGTTGTAGACGTATGTCTTCGAGAATGAAGTCCTTGGTGGACTTGAGGGGATTGGATCATCCCTGGACTTCAGTCCTAAAGAGAGCCGTAGACGTATGTCTTCGAGAATGAAGTCCTTGGTGGACTTGAGGGGATTGGATCATCCCTGGACTTCAGTCCTAAAGAGAACCGTAGACGTATGTCTTCGAGAATGAAGTCCTTGGTGGACTTAAGGGGATTGGATCATCCCTGGACTTCAGTCCTAAAGAGAGCCGTAGACGTATGTCTTCGAGAATGAAGTCCTTGGTGGACTTGAGGGGATTGGATCATCCCTGGACTTCAGTCCTAAAGAGAGCCGTAGATGTATGTCTTCGAGAATGAAGTCCTTGGTGGACTTGAGGGGATTGGATCATCCCTGGACTTCAGTCCTAAAGAGAGCCGTAGACGTATGTCTTCGAGAATGAAGTCCTTGGTGGACTTCAGGGGATTGGATCATCCCTGGACTTCAGTCCTAAAGAGAGTCGTAGACGTATGTCTTCGAGAATGAAGTCCTTGGTGGACTTGAGGGGATTGGATCATCCCTGGACTTCAGTCCTAAAGAGAACCGTAGACGTATGTCTTCGAGAATGAAGTCCTTGGTGGACTTGAGGGGATTGGATCATCCCTGGACTTCAGTCCTAAAGAGAGCCGTAGACATATGTCTTCGAGAATGAAGTCCTTGGTGGACTTGAGGGGATTGGATCATCCCTGGACTTCAGTCCTAAAGAGAGTCGTAGACGTATGTCTCCGAGAACAAAATCCTGAATGAACAGGTAAGGGGATTGGATTGTCCTCGGACTTTAGTCCTTTGAATTGAGCCATAGACATGATGTCTCCGAGAACTAAATCATGAATGAACAGGTAAGGGGATTGGATCGTCCTCGGACTATGGTCCTTTGAATTGAGCCGTAGACATGAGGTCTCCGAGAATTGAATGATAGGACTGGATCGTCCCTGGACTTTGGTTCAAAAGGTACATGATAGGACTGGATCGTCCCTAGACTTCGGTTCAAAAGGTACATGATAGGACTGGATCGTCCCTGGACTTTGGTTCAAAAGGTACATGATAGGACTAGATCGTCCCTGGACCTCGGTTCAAAATGTACGTGACAAATCCTAGAATTGTTCTAGGTTACATCCAGCATGAAACAGGGCTGGCTCTGTAGATGTGATACATCCAGCATGAAACAGGGTTGGCTCTGTAGATGTGATACATCCAGCATGAAACAGGGTTGGCTCTGTAGATGTGATACATCCAGCATGAAACAGGGCTGGCTCTGTAGATGTGATACATCCAGCATGAAACAGGGCTGGCTCTGTAGATGTGATACATCCAGCATGAAACAGGGCTAGCTCTGTAGATGTGATACATCCAGCATGAAACAGGGCTGGATCTGTAGATGTGATACATCCAGCATGAAACAGGGCTGGCTCTGTAGACATGACACATCCAGTATGAAAGAGGACTGGCTCTGTGGCAGTAAATCCTAGATCTGATCTAGGTCACATCCAATATGAAAAAGGACTAGCACTATGGTTAGGATTAGATCGTCCCTAGACATGAGACTTGTCTTAAAGAGATAAGGATTGATCATCCTGGAACTTGATCTGGATTGTATCATCCATGGACCTATGTCCTAAAGAGAACAGGATTGATCATCCTGTAATATGATCGTGTGACGACGATGTTGATTGTGTGATGGCGATGCTGATGATCGTGTGTTGACGATGCTGATGATCGTATGATGACGATGTTGATGATCGTATGATGACGATGTTGATGATCGTGTGATGACGATGCTGATCGTGTGATGTCGATGTTGATGATCGTGTGATGACGATGTTGATCGTGTGATGTCGATGTTGATGATCGTGTGATGACGATGTTGATCGTGTGATGGCGATGCTGATGATTGTGTGATGACGATGCTAATGATCGTGTGATGACGATGATGATGATGATCGTATGATGACGATGCTGATGATCGTGTGATGATGATGTTGATGATCGAGTGATGTCGATGTTCCAGTAACTAGTTGAGTTACTGATGATGATGAACTGAAGAAAGCTTCCGATGATATATAGATGTATCATGTATGATGTATGACTCGTTGCTCCTGCGGATGTTGTTATAATATCCTTCTTGTTAAGGGGGAGTGTTGAATATTGTAACTTCTAAGAATATTATATTTGTATATTTTTTATTCCGGAGATGTTCCATACCTCCGATGTGATTATACTATGAATCTGGAGATGTTTCTTCCTCCGAATTGGTTGTGGTAACTAGGGTTATTAGACCCACCATGTGGGGGTCGGCCCAGTTAGTTATAATAGGGTATTTAACCTAATGGTTAAATACGAGCCTACATGTACTTGTGTAAAATAGATGTCAGTGTAGTGTATAAATAGAGGAGGTATGTTCCTCATTTGATACACTCACTCACTTGAGAGAGGCGCACTTGTGGAGGAGAGGTCTGCTATGGTGGAGGAGGAGATCATGTCTTTGGTTTGCATCTTTGTATATTGCTGGTCATCTATATTGAGGAAGCTTTACTGGGTTTTCTACCCCATGAGGGTTTCTCAGGATCAATTTGTGTCTCTTGTGTTTATGCTGTGCTTGTTGTTTCTTCAGTGATCCTGTATATGCTATTATTGTGAAATGGAATGTAATGCTGCTATTTTCTATCTTAGCATATTAAATTTTAACAAAGAAGAAGAAAGAAGGAGTAAGGCTGAAGAGGAACAAAAGGCAGAAGATGCCCAAGCAGGTGGCTCCGACACCCAAGATATGGAAACAGACATACCTCAAGCAGGTGTTCCCAGCACCCAAAATGTGGAGGCAGGTGCATCTCAAACAAGTGTTCCCGGCACCCAAAATGTGGAAGCAGGCACTTCTCAAGTAGTCCAGACCCCACCCATAGAAGCAGAAATAAATGTAATAGACCTACCAATTGTCCCTTACACTCCATCAGAAGAGCATACTGTGTCCCGATGGGATGAATTTGTGTATGACAAGAAGAGAAAGGCAGTGGTCCTAAAATCGGAAGAGAGGATAAAGAGACTCTTCCAAGAAGATATTTTTGCCCGGTGGGAGACCACAGTGATGCAAAATAAAAATAAGGCTCCCATAGCCATGGCATCCGCCGCTGTAGAAACAGCAAAAGCAACGCAGGACAATGTGGCCGACATGGTTAGAGAAGTTGAGTTGACAAAGAGGAGAGCTCGCATGTTACAACATACTGTGGCTAATGAACAGGCTTACAGGGATTTTGTAGTAAATAAGTATAATCGTTTGTCTGTTGAGCACAAGGAATTGTCAGATAAGTATCGCCAGTTAGAAGAAGAAAAAGAGCATCTGGCAGTCCAGATGATGGTTTTAGAAGCAGAAAAGAACGATTCGGAAGCTAGGGTGTCTTAGCTGCAAGCAGATAAGCAAGCAATGGGTGAGCAATTAGAGCAGGTAGAGAGTAGGGCAATAGATATGTGTCCCTTTCATGAGCTATCCTGTGACATCCTGAGACAAATGCATGCCACATAAGAGCTGATTACTGAAGAAGTGTGCAGGCTCAAAGCCATGATGGTTAGATTGAAAGAAGTTAATGTAGAGGCCAATAGGTTTAAGGGTAAATATACTCGGGTTAAAGCAAGCATCCTGAGCCAGATGGAATGGAGAGAAGGAAAGGTTGATTTCCCCAAGCATCTCCCATTCAAATCTGTAGATGGTTTTAATGAAGATATAGCCCTTATGGAATTCTGCAGGAACTGTGGCCTTAAGCTAATGGATAAGATCTAAGGAACAATGGATAAAAGTAACAATCTTTATCAAAAAATCCATGAAGTGCATGATAAATGCAAGTTGAGTTTCCCTTAGTCCCTTGATGAGTTCCCGAGCAAAGAGCAACGTTTATCAGACTTGAAGGAAGAGCTAGGCATTCAAATGGAATATGTGAGGAAGATCGATGTCTTATCCATTGATGATCTCCACCACTATATTGGGATGTCATCAATATACAATCATTTGCTTAAAGAAATCCACCAAGCAGCAGTTGCAGAAATTCAGGGTATTGGAGCAGAGCTTGGTAAAGATGTGACTTCCCAGAAAATCTTGCTCCCTTCCTCAGCAAATGTAGTTATCAGAGACACTGGTATCTAGTTCAGTTACATAGCAGAGGAGGAAAAGAAAGCACTAGTAGCAGCAGCAGTAGCAGCTAGTCCAAGTGCTTGTCTCCCAGTAGCAGCAGCAGTATCAGCCAGTCCAAATGCTTCTCTCCCAGCAGGAGCACCTTCCCAAGAGTGAACACGTTGATCCTAAAGCGTTGTTCCTATTTTTTGTGTTTTTGGCCTTCCTATGTCTAAAGCGTAGAACCATTGGACAACTGTCCTTTTCTTTTTGAGGAATTTTATGTTTGAAGAAAAGGGTCACGATTTTTGTTTATTAAAAGGGAAAAGTCTGTAGAGGACAGGTGTAAAGAGCCAGGTGGCAGCCCAAGGGGCATTTTGTAATGATATAAATAGAAGTTTAGGAAACAATGTAAAGGACTTTTTGCAGGGAAATAATTTTTCTGAACTTGTACGAGCTATCTTGCACTTGTTTCAAGGAAATGAAATGTACCTAATAAGAGCCTGGAGAGGATGTCTTTTGCATGGAAATGGATATTGGATGCATGTTGGATTATTCCTGTAACCTCTATATTCAACTGTGAGATCTTTCTTTGTTGTCTTGAATTATTTCTTTGTATTGAATGATATTACTTTTCTCTGTGCAAATGAATTTTCTCCTACATGAGTAATGGAATGTGTTATATCTGAATTAGAAGCTATGTTCTAATATCTCTTGCTTTTGTTGTGGATCTATCTTTATGATTTAATGGCTGTCTGTTGATTTTTAGATAACTCTTCCAGCACATTACTCATACTTATAATTTGCTCCTTGCAGGGATAGTTTAGATTTATTTCAGTTTTAGATACAGATTTGTTTCGAGTTCTGCATTTAGATTAAGTTAGCTTAGGCACTTGCATATCATTTCAAATTATAAAATCAAAAAAAGAACGGTGGATCGGGCCATAATCGGTATAATTGAAGAAAATCTCCAAACCCAACGGTTGCCGGAATCGCTAACCGGACGGATTCCCCACACCAAATGGTGGACAATCTAATTGGGATAGTCTACCGAGGAGAATCCATTTCTGCTTGATGCTACGATCTTCGGGGCATCAACAGGTCTCACCTGAGGTGTATCTATGGGGTACTGCGGAATCAGATTTCCACAGTAAGTGATAAGTTGCTTCGACGGACGTACTGCGCAACGCAACAGATGATATGTGCTGCGAGGTGAGACTACGCAGCGATGGGCAATGCTACGGTCCGCACCACTATACTCTTCTACCGCGGGACTTCTACTAAAGTTGTGAACAATCCGACTTTATTTTATACTTGGATTATCTTGAAAACGCTTAAGGCACTGAAATGAATATCACTCATCCATTCATTCAGGTGCTTAACCGACTATCCTTCTAACATTCATTCATTAACTCAGGATATCATGATTTCAACATAGACGATTGATCTAACCCACTGTGTACGTTCCTTTACTGTGTGTAAGAAAGTACTTAACTAAATGACTGACTCACGGCCTTCATACATAAGAATAAATGTTCACCATTCAACTATTCATACAGAACTTAACATATCATTTCCATGCTTCTCTAATGGAAAATGCATATAAAAGCTCTCTTCATAACAGTATGCAAGGAAACATCTAGATATTCATTGACAGAAAACACAAGTAAGCATTCATTTATAAGCACAATCACACAACACGAGATTTAACGTGGTTCACTTCCCCGGGTGGGAAGCTACATCCACAAGAAGGGTTGATAATATATTTCTTTAAAAGGGATGGGGACAACCGTTCTTAGTCTGCGCACTCAGCTGCAGACTCTCCTTCCTCTCAGATAGGTCTCGGCGTACACAGCTGTAGAGCCTTTACAATCTTCTTAGCTCAGAGAGATTTTACGATACAACAACCAAGTAATCCCCAAAACATAACCACATAGTAACCCCATACCATACAAAATTGTCTTCTTTTATAGATCATGCCTCTAAGGTCATGTCTTTACAAAGACGAAGACCTAAACCCAAAAACCCTTAGGGTTTACAAAACTATGCCGGTTTCCCTAAACCAGCTTGCTGGCGTCTGGTAGCGTCTACTTCATCGTGGCGGTTATCCACGTCTTCATTATGTCGCTATCGGCCTCCCTGTCGTACGTGTGCCAACAAGTCTCTTTCACAGAACCGTTCATCTCTAGCGGTTTCGCCCATCAGGCATGCCAAGACGTCGCTTTCCTCAACGAACTCATGCATTGGCTACCTTCCTGATTTGCTCGTGCCAGCCGCTTGGCACTCCTGGAGCCTCTTTCCAAAATTAGACCATTACAGGGATAGTTTAGATTTATTTCAGTTTTAGATACAGATTTGTTTCAAGTTCTGCATTTAGATTAAGTTAGCTTATGCACTTGCATATTATTTCAAATTATAAAATAAAAAAAAAGAACGGTGGATCGGTCCATAACCGGTATAATTGAAGCAAATCTCCAAACCCAACGATTGTCGGAACGGCTAACCGGACGGATTCCCCACACCAAACGGTGGACAATCTAATTGGGATAGTCTACCGGGGAGAATCCCTTTCTGCTTGATGATGCGATCTTCGGGGCATCAACAGTTTTTGGCGCTAGAAGGAGGGCTGAAAGTGCATGGCTGATAAAGGAAAATCTCCCACTGTCATAAATGTTACTGAAAACCCGCTTAAAGAAGGAATTTCAGACAGCCCAAATCTTGAAGTAGCAAACCAAGAAAACCTCGTTTCTAATCCTGAACCTCAAGAAGCATTGTATGTTGTGCCTTTTGCAGAAATAGAAGATTTGAGGAGGCATACATGATCTTATGTTAGACAGCTAGGTGGTTTGAACGCAGTAAATTTCCTCCCTAGGAAACATTCTCCTAGAAAAGAGCGACAGTACACCCGTGATTCGATTCTTGTGCAAAATTTTGAAGAGCTTGTGAATTTAACCTTGGAAGAAATTGTAGAACCCCTAAACAAGGTCGATCTTGAAAACCTAGAAAATATTTCAGATCAAGAAAGTCTTGGAGAACTTATTACTCCAAAGAACAGTCCACTAGACTCACCTTACAATTCTACACCAGATTCTCCACATATAGAGATGGTCGTACCTGCTTGGAGAGCAAGGGGAGCGCTGAATCTAGCTGGCCCATTCCACAATCTTCCAAAAAATACAGAGAATGTCTTGCCTAAATTCGACCCAGGGAAAGCCATTTCAGCCGAAGATAATCTCAAGAGTTTTTATTTAGCTCTCAATCTTTTGAACGTGCAACATGAAGATGTAGTCTGTAGGATTTTTCCATACACATTTGAGCCAAAAGTATCATCCTGGTATTTTAGCTTACAGCCTAGCTCGATCTCAAGCTAGGATGAATTTGAAAAATGTTTCTTAAAGAAATATGGAAACCAAAGGACTGTAGCTACACTTATGAAAGAATTATTGTCCATGAGGATGGAAAAGAAATTAAAGGGTCAAGACTTTAATCAAAGGTTCACAACACTCTTAAATAATTTCAGTGAAGCAAATAAACCAATAGAGGAATCTCTGGTTGAATATTATACAACAGCTCTTGAAGGACCCATAGCAATGTTCGTTAAAAGATCTAAGAAAACCACCTTGATTGAGAATTTCGAAGAAGCTAGAAAGGTATAAGAAGAAGTAGATAGCATTGCTAAGCATGCTTTAGATGCAGAAACAAAACCAGCAGCTAGTAAAAAATCCTTGCTGCTCACTAGAGGTAAAGAAGAGTCATCAACAAACATGGAAAATGTAGTTAAGATGATGCAGAAGTTGTCCAATAAAATTGTAGATCTCGAGAAAGATAAGGCTGCTAGTACATCGAGGAAACCTTTCAAGCCATTTTACATAAAAAGGGAAGACGGTGATCAACCTCATCCACCCATGAATACTTCCCCTGTTTTAAACCTCAATGAAATAGGGATGGAAAACTTTTGCACCTTTCATCAAGAACCGCGTTCGGAGAAGAGCTGCCCACAATGGATTAACTCTATGAGTTTAGTCATGAACCAAATGCTGGATTCACGGATTCCAGATCAAGACGATCCTCCAGAGGAATCGAGCCCTGAATTAGAAGAACCAACTCCGGACACTACTATGGTGCTATGGGATCGGGTACCTATAACTGAATTAGCAGAAGAAGATCCCATAGAAAGCTCTCTTTCTGCTGTGAACATTAATACTCGCAGTAAAGGCCCTATTACGGATATTGTCCCAGACTCGACTCCTCCCAAGCCTAAAGTCTCAAAAGAACTACCTAGGAGACATATAGCAATCATCCCACCGCAACCTAAAGCTATCCAAACAATGACCAAACAGCCAAGCATTGACACCATAATTCAACAACCTAGGTCACAATGAGTAAAACAGACCATCCAGCCCGAATTGGGAATGAGTCTGATATAGGATATGACATTATTGAGGATATAAAGAAAGTCAAAGAAAATGTGTCAATATTCGACATGTGCAATTTGCCTCATCAACGAGACAAGCTACTGCATGTTCTGCAACCCCAGCCCAGCACTCCATTAACGGACACTCAAGAAGATCCCGAAATTAATGAGACTAGTATCGGTGGAAAATCTAAATCGCAGACATTGCCTTTCCTGTTGACCTTTGAAATTTTCAATCATAATGTTCACAATTGTTTGGTAGATTCTGGAGCCTCTTCAAACGTCATGTCACTGTCAATTTGTAAAAAAATTAACGGGCAACCTGTTCCATCCCCGGCCCAAATTATCCAGTTAGATAGGACTGTTGTCAAAGTTATTGGGGAAATGAAAGATGTTCTCATTAGATTATCAGCCGACTCTAGAGTCTGTCAGTTTATTGACATAATGGTAGTTGATATTCCTTAGGCCTATGGTCTGATCTTAAGTAGGGATTGGTCTACCAAGCTGAATGGTTACTTTGCAACTGATTGGTCTCATCTTTGGTTGCCTTATCAAAATAGGCAGAATCAAATCAAAGTCCTGAGAGAACCACACATGAAGCAAAATGTAACTCAACTAGAGGGAAGGAATGAGGCTGTAACCTTCTCATCCTCGGTTCTGGGGAATTATTTCTCAGAAATTGATCCGGGTAATTATCAGTTTGAAACCATCATCCATGAATCAGATGAACAATCCGATCTCCTTCATTTCTCTCGGACTGATGATGTTGACTGTAATATAGTTAGTTTAGTCACTAAATTAGATCATAGAGATACTAACTTAGCTTAATCAAAAGATATTTTTTGGACATTATACTTTGACAGTTCTAAAACTCTGGAAGGATCCGGAGCTGGTTGTGTTCTGATGGATCCAGGAATAAACAAGTATTTTTTGTCCTGTAGATTAGAATTTGATTGTACTAACAACACTGCAGAATATGAAGCTTTGGTACACGGATTAAAGAAGGCCATTGGTTTAAATGTTAAATACCTGAAGGTTTTTGGGGACTCAGAAATCGTTGTGAGACAGGTAAGAGACACCATTCATTGTCTCTCACCTCATTTGAAGGGTTATCAGGCTGAGGTATGGGATTTAATTATGCATTTTGATGCTTTCAATATAAAGTCTATTCCTAGATTGCAAAATTCTACAGCTGATTTGTTAGCAACATCCGCTTCTAGATTGGTGCCATCTAATAACAAATGCTCAATTGTATTAATTTTCAGGCCCTCTGTCCCTGACAATGTTACAAACTTCAGGGTTTTCGATGATGACGAGTCGATTATCAGTTTTCTAACGAACGAAGACAATTTCCAAGGAGCTGTGATAGATGAAAAAGATCACGATTCTGATTTGCTCAAGAAGGATGCAAATAAAGGAAATTTCATCCCCAAAGGGGTAAGGTCACTAGAAATGTTGTTTGATCTTCAAAGTAAGTTCAAAAGACCAGCTAATACCAAAACTAACAGCTCATCAATGCAGCATGAGTTAGTTAATTTAGGTACCGAGGCTGAACCAAAATTTGTCAACCTTGGCAAATGTTGTTCACCAGGAGAAAGAGATAGGTTCATCAAACTGTTTAAACAATATAAGGATGTTTTTGCATGGACCTATGAGGATCTAAAAACGTATGACGTCCGCATTATTCAGCATGTTATACCAATGAAAACAGGTGTCAAGCCATTTCAGTAGCAATTGAGAAGGATGCATCCTACTTTGGAACCTCTGATTCAAAAGGAATTAAAGAAACTCCTGGACGCTAAAATAATCTTTAAGGTCCGGCATTCTGAGTGGGTTGCTAACATGGTTCCTATAAGGAAGAAGTCCGGAGAGATAAGACTATGTGTGGACTTCAGAAATTTAAACAGAGCTTCGGATAGAGACAACTATCTCATCCCTTCAATGGAACAAATCCTTCAAATGGTGTCGGGATCTGAGCTATTTTCTCTTCTCGATGGTTTCTCTGGCTACAATCAAGTATTAGTAGCCGAGGAAGATCGTCTTAAGACTACTTTTCGCACTAAGTGGGGAACTTTCGCATATATAAGGATGCCATTCGGCTTGATAAACATAGGAGCTACATTCCAGCGGGCAATGGATATCGCCTTCCGAGGATTGGGTGGATAGTGTGTTGTTGTCTACCTAGATGATGTGACAGTTTTTTCAAAGAAAAGGGAAGATCATGTTCTCCATTTAAAGCATATTTTTTATCGTTGTCGGAAATATGGTATTTCGTTGAACCCCAAGAAGAGTGTGTTCGCTATTCTCGAAGGTAAACTCTTGGGACATATCATTTCCAAAGGAGGAGTGTCAATATATCAGGAGAGAGTACAAGCTATCAATAAAATTTTGATGCCTTATAACAAAAAATCTATGCAGTCCTTTATGGGTACTATCAATTTCGTCCGAAGATTTGTTCCATATTTCGCACAAATTGTTAAACCATTGCAACAAATGGTTAAACAAAGCATACAGTTCAAGTGGACAGGTTTAGAAAAGGATGCGTTTAAAGACATCAAGGAAGCTATAGCTAAAGCTCCTTCCTTAAGAATCCCATACTTTGATAAGGATTTTATCCTATACACCTTTGTTTCGGATGACTCCCTCACGACTGTACTCACTCAAAAGGTGGAACTAGGAGATGAATACCCAATCTCGTTTATGAGAACTGGTCTGCAAGGGGCTGAGCTAAATTATCCCGTGGTAGACAAGCATGCATATGCTATCTTCAAAGCAGTCAATCAATTCAGGCCATATATTCTTAAGAACAGAACTAAAGTTATAGTTCCCCACCCAACTATTAGATCCCTTTTCGTTCAAAAGGAACTAGGAGAAAGGAGGGGAAACTGGGTCATAGCTCTTCAAGAATATGATTTAGAATTTAAACCAGCCATGATCATCAAAGGGCAAGGCCTGTGCAAATTGCTTATAGGAAATTCAACTAATGAAGAGCAACATTGGAAGAATGAAGCTGAGCTAAACTCGGTTGAAGTATGTCCTATCTTCTCAACTCCTTAGTCATGGTATAAAGATCTGGTGCATTATTTACAGCAAGGATACTTACCTGAGCACTGGAACTCTAAGCAAAGGAGGGCACTCCGTTTGAAATCAGCAGCTTATCAAAACATTGATGGGATACTTTTCAGAAAGAATTATGATGGAGTTTTTCTTAGATGTCTAGAAAAGGAAGATGCAAGTAAAGTTGTTAAAGAATTACACGATGGCCCCGCAGGTGGACATTATTCAAGGGAGACAACAGCACACAAGATACTTAGAGCTAGATATTATTGGCCCACTCTGTTCCGAGATGCCCATGCATGTGCACGAAACTGTGATGTATGCCAAAGAAGTGCCGGGAAATTACCTAAGGTAGCAGGACCCTTGCAGTCGGTTATTATCTTTGAGCCTTTTAAGCAGTGGGGTATAGATGTTATCGAAGAAATAAATCCAAATTCTTCTTTGCAACATCGATACATCTTGACGGCTACCGACTACTTCACTAGATGGACGGAGGCTATCCCGTTGCGCAAGATCAATGAAGATACGGTCATCAGTTTCTTGAAAGAAAACATCATAACTAGGTTTGGGGTTCCAATTTCCCTTGTTTTTTATAATGCTCCCTATTTTTCGTCTTTCAAGATAAACGAATTTGTTTATGAATGGGGAATTAAGCTGCATTATTCAGCCAATTATTACCCTCAAGTAAACGGATTAGCTGAATCTTCAAACAAAAACCTCATTCGAATTCTCCAGAAGACTATGATAGAAAATCAGCGAAGTTGGCATATAGCTCTCCCAAACGCCTTATGGGCAGATAGGGTGACTCCAAAGAATGCAATAGGGGTTTCCCCTTTCACCCTTGTCTATGGAAAGGAATCCATCCTTCCCCCCAACATCTTACTCCCATCCTTACAGTTGTCCCAAGCCTCTCGAGGGTCTGGTAGCCAAGCCTTACAATCAAGGATAAATACCCTGCTTCAACTTGAAGAAGCCCGACAGAAAGCTAAAGACCGATTCCATCAGCACCAAGACATAGTTAAGAGATGGTTTGATAAGAGGAAGTCCGGTAAAAGAAGTTTTGAATTTGGGGATTTAGTCCTGAAATGGGATCATAATCATGAAGGCAAAGGGATGCACACGAAATTCCAACATTTATGGATAGGCCCTTACCAAATTTCGGCAAAGATAGGCCCATCCACTTATAAGTTGACAGATCTTGAGGGAGAAGAAGTAACCCTTCCCCTCAATGGCCTCGCTCTGAAACAATACTTTGCGTAGTCTCACTAAGACTTTCTGTACATAAATAAAAAAAAATCTTTATGTTGCTTTAGCCTTCTGTTTTCATTATTTTCAGCCATTTTGTTTCTTTTCTTGTCATTTAAACCTTTGCACCAAGTTTGCTTTCTGAAAGCTCATGTGGTTGAGTTTCTCATCAAGATAGGTCTCTCAAAGAAATCTCACAACCCATGAGTCCGAAACTACGCTCGAATGAAAGTTTATCTATGTATTGTGCTCTTGCTGAACTTTCTTCAGAAGGAAGGAAGCCTACTCTACTAGTCACACTAATCCTGTTTAAATAGCAGAGATCTACAACTATCTTTATTACTATCTTTGGGCTCCATCCACTCTCACACTTAAAGGCATCTCAAGAAGGTCATTGAAATTGGACCCATGGAAAGTAGCACATCCCGAGGGCATAGGGTATTGAAATGACTACTTGCTGCAAATTTAACAGCCAAAATGGATTATGATCAAGGGTCTGTTTTCCAAATATTCTCGCCTCAATTGAAGCATGGCTGAGACAAAATCAAAGCATGTAAGTCAAGAAAGTTGTCCAAAAGACTCAACTCAAAGTAGGCTCCTCTCCGTCCGTGAGGCTTGATCAAATCAATGAAATCTCTCACTCACACAAAAGGACATTATGGATCGAGGAGCCTGAATCAAAGATCATGTCTAAAGAAAATATTTCTGGAAGGCTCAAACAACAAAGCTGTCAAAAGTATAAACATCCAAAAGGATGCAAGCGTCATGGGAATGAGGAACAAGAGCAATAATGTCCATGAGAAAGTGTTGCAAATCCTGTGGAATCCGATAGCAGTAGCCATCTGAAAGATGAATCTTCTAAAATGAACCCCATATGTTGGCCCTTTGAGAGTTTTTAAGATGTCTCTATCAAAGCTCCCCTTTCCCCAATGGCTAGCAGAAAAAGTGACTTCTTCCTTCACCGAGATTCAAGTGCTCAGCTGAATATTGCATATAAGATGGATATCTTTTAAGAAGGTTTCGGATCATAGAAAGGAATTTTTTTTTTTAGAGATCTGTGTTCGCCAGCGACTCGCCAATTGTTGTTGTAGCAACATCCCCCCCAAATGTTTTGTACATATTGGGACCCCTCCTTTTAATTTTTCTAGAAAGACTATCCAAGGAAGTTGATTCTGCTTTTAACTTAGTTTTTTTTTTCAACTGAGGGTCTACTTTAAAAAAAAAATTGAAGTTTTTTCTTATAAGTTAAAATTTGCGAAAGTCTCCCAAAACTGCAGAAGGTATTTGCCTATCTCTCTCGAAATTGTGAAACCGCGGAAGCATTCGGCGAACTCTCCTGGAACGGCGGAAGCATTCACGTTTCCCTTCCAAAAATACGAAAGCTATTTGCCTATCCCTCCCGAAATGGCGGAAGCATTCGCAGTTCTCTCCCAAAACGGCGGGTCCATTTGCGAAAGACTCTCGAAATTGTGGAAGCATTCACGTTTCCCTTCCGAAACTACGGAATCTATTTTCCTATCCCTCCCGAAATGGCGGAAGCATTCGCAGTTCTCTCCCGAAACCGTGGAAAGACTTAGATTTTTTATTGAAGCTGTGGAAGCTATTTGCGAAAGTCTCCTGAAATAGCGGAAGCGTTCAAGAAAGCCTCCCGGAACGGCGAAAGCATTCACGTTTCCCTTCCGAAACTAAGGAAGCTATTTGCGAAAGTCTCCCGAAATGGCGGAAGCGTTCAAGAAAGTCCCCCGGAATGGCGGAAGCATTCACGAAACCCGTCCAAAACTGTGGAAGCACTCACGATATTGTTCCGCAATTACGGAAGCAGTTTGCATTTCTCTATCGAAATTGCAGAAAGAAATTCAAAGGCTCTCCCGAAACTGCGGGAGCATTCACGATATTGTTCCGCAATTGCGGATGAAACTCGTAAGTCCGCCCCATGAGCGACGGTCGCGCACAAATGCCGAGACGGTTTGAAATGACCGCGCCCTGCAGGGCATTAAAACCCCATTTTAATGACACCACCAACCCGTTTAATGTCGCACGTGTCTAACCTTTTAAAAGGACGGTGGGGGTTTGGTTGATCGCATTGTTAGTTTTCGTTCAAAAAAACACCGTTGGGAAGACCGCGTCGGACTGCTCTAGCTCAGCGCATCCACGACCGCGTCCACCTCACTCAACCACTATCTCGTCTCTAGGTAGGCTTTTTAACCTCCATTTTTGTCTCATCTCCACGTCAAGTTACTTTTGGGGTTTTCCCGTCCATAACGTGGCCGATAGACATTAGTAGCATATGTCGTTTTTTGTTGTTAAGGCCGTTGTGGCCCCTTAGGTTCCTCGTTCCTACCAGCTAAAAGCCATAGTTGTGACCACCTGAGTTTTTCACCAGCCACATTCCAGGCATTGTCACCCTCATTCAAACTTCGTATCGGCCACACACCATTTCGTAAATGCTATTAATAACAGTAGTGGTCGGATGAGATGCTCAACCCCTCACCTTTTGATGAATGTGGAAAGCAGTCCCTTGTTTCATCATAGGATTGTTTCACTCCAGGCTCACCCACCATTGACCATTAGAAGTGCAACGATGAAGGATACCCTCTCTCCAAGGGCTAGGCGGGAAGCAAGTTGTTTCCACGTCATATGCTTACCTTTTCGGAAGCATTCCAAAAGCTGCTGACTAAACTTTGTCTCCCTAGGATAATCAAGTCTCAAAACCATATTTCTTTTTTGGAGTGATTTATTTTGCTTCCCCAGCATGCAACTTCATACTTTGTCTATATTTCTCATTAGCATGTTGAATTGGTCCTTCTCTTTGTTACACTCTCATAACATGTTGCAATTTTTTATAATGATTTGCATTTGGTTGCTAGAAGGGTTAAGCTAAGATACCAAAAGGTGGTAGAAAGAAAGCTAAAGTGATGGAACCAGAGCCAGTGCCACTAAGGACTGAAACTATGTTCCAAGATACTAAGTGTACCACCGGCATTCCTCCCGAGGTCCGTTGGGGAGATGTTTACAAAATGATCAGGGACCAGGATATCCCAGATGTATTATTGGAAGAAGAGCAAATCTACCTCAACATCAGAGCTTCCGGCATAGCTAGGGATTCTACCCACCCTGAATTATTCCCATGCTCTGAAGTGATCGGGTGGATACTGGAACATGCCAACTCAGAGACAAGAGTATTGCATGACAGTAGGGGAGAGGCTTTCGCTTCATTCCATCCAACATATATTGCTGCAGCTTACAAATTCTCATGTCCCCAGCAAGCTCTAAGTGATGAATGGTTGGGCAAGATGAACAATATAGAGATGGCCAAAAAATTATTGGTCACAGGAAATCATTTGAGAAAAAGAGGTAATGATGAATATGATGTTCAGAACCTAAGACCTCCTTTTAGGTTAATCGCCCTGATGCTATGCAGAATTTTCGGCATGCCCGATGGCACTGTATATAGGATACAGTGGGCCCCCATCATCCACTTCGCAGCATTCAAAGGGACTGTGTTTGACTAGGCTACTATCCTTTCGGACAGTTTGGCATCCACAGTGGCTGCTGCAAGAGAGGGTCTAGCTTTAAAAAAGTCAGAATTTTACATGTCTTCCTATCTCATTGACTGTATTTTGGCCAAGCTATCTTTTCCCAGCTTAGGTTGCACATGGGATAAAGCCAACACCCCGGTCTACACTGCTTATAAAATAATGTGGGCTCAAAATTACAGAGCAATCTATAAGCTCACCTGCGAAGAGTTCATCATGTTAAATTTTCAGAATTTACTTCAATCTGATCTAGGATCTTAACTGAGAGAACAACATGTACAGCATATCTACAGCATATCAATCATGGAGACAATAATGCAAGCACACAAGAGACACAAATATTTACTTGGGGAAAACCATAAAGGTGAAAAACCCCAATAACTTCCTCAGAGATAGATAGAGCAATGATACAACCAACCATAAGAGATAGACACAACCTAGCAGCAGATCCTCCTCCTCCATAAGTGCGCCACTCCTCCTTGAGTGCATGTGTGAGAAGTGAGTGAGCAAATAGAGTGCCTCCCGCACTCTATTTATACTTGACTTGACTTGCCTTTTTACCTAACTCATGTAGGCTCGAACTTAACCACATAACATAATGCTAAGTGGGCCGACCCCCAATAGGGTGGTCTAATAACCCTTTGACCCACATGGCCGACCCCCAATAGGGTGGTCTAATAACCCTTCGACCCACATGACTTATACAGGGCCGACCCCAACAAGGTGGTCTAATAACCCATCAAGTATAAGTTACGACACTTACAATATAAATGACGACACTTCCGTATAGAGGAATAATACCATCTCTATAGGAGTACATACAACATACATATATGAAATACATATACACTTTCGAAGTTACATATACATCAACACTCCCTCTTAACTAGGAAGGTATTTCTCAGCATAGTTCTTCTAGCACAAGTCATCTTCTCTGGATCATCGTCACTGGATAATCATCATCGAGTCATCATCATCGTCACTGCTGCTGCTATCTCAATCAATCTCTGAATCTACTCGTCATAGGAAGTTCTACAGAGCCAGTCCTTTTTCATACTGGATGTAGGCCCACCACCTGCAGGTCTTCATCATCACTGGCCATACTGTGGAATCCTCAGGACTTATTACGTGCGTCACAAAACCTTGAAAGAGCATCCCAGGCTATTACGAGCACACGGCTCTACCTATAGGATCTCCCAGGGCACAAATTACATGTGACCTCACCACAAAACCTCGAAAGAGAATCCCAGGACTGATTACGAGCACAAGGCTCAACCTATCAGATCTCCCAGGGCACAAATTACATGTGGTCACCACAAAACCTCGAAAGAGCATCCCAGGACTGATTACGAGCACACAGCTCAACCTATCGGATCTCCCAGGGCACAAATTACATGTGGTCATGGAAAAACCTCGAAAGAGCATCTCAGGATGTTACGGGTACACAACTCTGACCTGAAATCTCCTAGGGCACAAATTACATGCCATAGGACAAAACCTCGAAAGAGCATCTGCCAGATATCCTAGGGCACAAATTACATGCCATAGGCAAAACCTCGAAAGACTATCTGCAGATCTCCCAAGGCACAAATTATATGTCCTCCCAAGCAAAACCTTGAAAGAGCATTTGCCAGATGTCCCAGGGTACCGAATTACATGCCATAGGCAAAACCTCGAAAGACCATCTGCAAATCTCCCAGGGCACAAATTACATGCTTATCTGCACAACCTGATCCACGGCCACAGAGTATCAACCTGATACTCACCATACATCGTCCTGATATACTCATGATCGTCCTGATCATCATCACTGCAACGTCCTGCTGCATGTCATCTGGAGCAACATCCTGAAGCTCATCATCCATGATCATCCTGATCATCACTGCAACATCCTGCTGCATGATCCACCTGATCATCAATGCATCCACCTGATCCATACCAAGTATCTACCTGATACATATCATCATACATGATCCTCCTGATCATACAATGTATCCACCTGATACATGATACATATCACCGTACATGATCCACCTGATCATACAATGTATCCACCTGATACATATACAGATACATGGTCCAAGCATCCAACATGATGCATATACAAAATACATACACATGATCCAACTGATCATATCCAGCATCCAACATGATGCATACATACATAAATGATCCAACTGATCGTATCCAGCATCCAACATGATGCATACATACATAAATGATCCAACTTATCATATCCAGCATCCAACATGATGCGTACATACATAAATGATCCAACTAATCATATCCAGCATGCAACATGATGCGTACATACATAAATGATCCAACTGATCATATCCAAGCAGAAACCAGAACATCATCCTGATGCCCATTATCCAGCGCTTACATCCACAGCCATGTGAAGGATCCTCCTTCCAACATGCTTGGAATGGCTTCAGCAAATGTGTCCATCACTTCTTCCTCGAAGTGTCCTCGATCTGAAGAACACTAAGCCTCTCTCTGAAGTACTCGAACTTCACTCTGGCTAGCGGCTTCATCAGCACATCTGCAATCTGCTCATCTGTCGCAACATATAGGAGCTTCACAGCTCCTCTCTACACCATATCCCTGATATAGTGATATTTGATCTCTATGTGTTTCGACCTGTCATGAAACACTGGGTTCTCGGACAGCTTCACACAACTCTGGTTATCACAGAAGATACCAGTAGCCTCCAATGGGAGATCAAATAACCCAGACAGTAGCTTTCGTAGCCATACTGTCTCACAACTAGCTGAATAGGCTGCAACATACTCTGCCCCAGTTGTACTCAGTGCTACACAGGACTTCTTCCTGCTAAACCAAGAGATCACACCTGATCCCATACTGAAGCAACACCCAGATGGGCTCTTCCTGTCTGCAGCACTGCTAGCCCAATCTGAATCAACATAACCCTGCAGGTTAAACTTTTGATTCTCCTCATACCTGAGCCCATAATCCACTGTACCCTTTAGGTACCTCAGAACATGCTTTACAGTAACCAGGTGAACACTCCTCGGATCCGTCAGGAACTGGCTCAATGTGTTCACAGCAAAGCAAATGTCTGGTCTCGTGTTCGTCAGGTACATCAAGGACCCAATCATCTGACGATACAAAGAGACATCAACCGGCTCAGATGAAGCATCACATAGAAGCTTCAGATTCGATGCCATAGGTGTGGCCATATCCTTGCAGTCCATCATCCCGAACCTCTTCAGGATCTCTACTACATACTTCCCTTGTCCAAGGAAGATTCCATATGCACTCTGCCACACCTCCATGCCAAAAACAAATAGTGCATCATCCCCAAGTTCTTCATCTCGAACTTGGCAGAAAGCTTCCGCTGTTTGTCGGCAATCAATCTATCTTTACCTGTAACAAACAGGTTATCTGCATACAAAAGTAGTATCACTGGATTGCCTTCTTCAACCTTGTAGAAAAGGTTGGAATCTGCTTTACTCTTGGTAATGCCCAAACTGGATAGAAAGATGTCTATCCTACCATACCAATTTTTGCACACATATATGACTACACCATGTTGTCTTGAAATCCATCTGGTGTATCTTCTAATTCATCATTTTTATATTTCTCAATGCTGCCATCTGCAACATGCTTGATCTGATAGTTCCATTTGGAAGTCATAACAAACTTCCCTTCACGTCTTGGGACTACATCCCAAACATCATTCTTCATGATCGACGGATCATGGCATTTCATTTCTTCATCCCAGATCCTGGGAACTTCAATATCTTCAATAAATAAATTTGTTGTTGAACAAATGTTGTAGTTCTTCTTTTGTAGGAGATGGCATACGATCTTTCCTACACAACAAGTTAAATTGCATGATTAGAAAACATCTCATAGTTTTCAGAACAAATTCTTACACATAAATAAATATGTCATACAGTCACGCAATTATCTTAGCCAATGCTTCAATACAACATTTATCCATATCCCATAACTTTCTAGATGCCTTCCAATCTCTACCAGAACATTGTTAAGAGTGTGCACAAATCCCAGCATGTCAGCAAAGAGGTTTCATTCTAGATGAGTAGCAATGGAATGTTGTACAGTGCCATAGGCCACTTACCCATGTATACTAGTAGTATACTGTTCATCGATGCAACTATTCTAATATGCACAATACATATCCTAAGTCTAGGAACATGAGCATATACATCATTGAACAATTTTATTTAAACAAACACATATGCAAGAAATGATAATTAAAATACTTATCTTTGTTTGTTCATTGGGTGGACTCCCTCTGAGTCTTTGCTTTCTTGCAGGAGCAACTGGAGTGTGCTCCCTCTTGATCTTTACTTCCTGAATTACCTGTTCTTGAACTCATATTCATCCTTGGTCCCTATGCATGCTTATTAGTATCATGATTGAGTTATCCTTGTGAGCTCATATAAAATCATACATTCATTAGTATACTATTAAAACACAATAATCTCAAGCATGTATAGTCATGATCATTTCAAACAAAACAAAAAATAATAAGCATTAGCATTCAAGGTTTATGTAGGATTCTTATGGTTAGTCAAATCATAAGAAACATAACATGTCTAAACCTGTAATTACTCAAACCTATGACTCTTTAGTTGAATCATCAATCAAGATAAGAGATATAATATGCATAAAACCTGTGATAATTAGAACCTATACCTTCATAATTCTTCTGGTTAGTCATATCATCAATGATGGCAAGAAACATAATATGCATACAACCATGATTATTCAAACCTATGACTCTTCAGGAATAATCATTATCAACAACAGTATAAGATCCTAACACAAGGTAGGATTCTAACTTGATATAGGAAAAACATACCTGGATTATCATGCTAGCTATTTATGTCTAACATACTCACATGATGTCTTCTTGTTCTTCTTCAATGACTTGTGCTAGTAACTTGTATATCTCATAGGTTAACCATTACAAAACCAAGTTATACATACCTCGTAAATGGATCTTCTATGAGATCCATGACAATGGATGAGTCTTTATCCTCATGTCATCATGATCATATGTTCTTGAACTGGAACATGATTTGTCTTTCTTGGTGTACCTTTCATGTTAGTAGACAACATAAACCTCATACAACACCATAATGCATTAGTACAATCATAAGTGTCAACACCCTAACCAATGAATATCTTCTATCATGCATTCATAATTTTGTTAAGGTGATACGACAAATCTAAAATCAAAATTGTACTAACCGTAATAACATGAAGACAAACATACCATAAACTTAATCATGAACAAATATCGAAACATACCTCGATGAGTCATACCTGTCGAGATCGCTTGTAATATTCTTATGTAAGGCCTTAGCCTCATCTCCCTCTGAAACAGGAACTTCTTCACTTATGCAGGTGCCCAATCCATCTTCTTCTAGGATTAACCCAATCCACTTGATTTGCAAGAACTGGACCTGGAGCTGGGTATGGATTTGTCAGAGAAACCCCAAAAATTCAAACTTTGAATTTCAAATTTCCGAAAGGATAGAAATATGTGCCTTGATGAGCTGATCAAGCTAGTATATTTAGAATTTGAAAACTTCAAAGTTTCACTCCTCAATTTTGCCTTTGAAACTTCCGGATTCACTGGATGTGACCCTGAACTGGGGTTTGATGAAGCCCACTCTTCTACCCAATTAAAAGGTTTGATCCAAATCTCTAAGCTTCTATGTTTCTGAGGAGCTTCCAGCCGTGGTCACAGATTTCAAAAATTCCCATTTTTACAGAAGCCCTAATTTTCCACTTTTCTAATCAAAGTCCCGAACTAGGGTTTGATCAAGCCCAGCCTTCTGCCCAACCAAAAATACTGATCTTGGTCTCTAAATTTATATTTTGATGAGTAGCATCCAGCCGTGGTCTCCGATTACAAAAATTCCAACTTCCTACGAAGCCCTAAATTCCGGAAGCCATGAATGAAGGTACTCAAAAATAATTCTGTTTTGACAGAAATATGTACCTGATTGTTTTTGGTGTACCTCTGAATTTTTCGATCCACAGGGTCTGAAAAGGTTTCTTGAGATATCCTGACCTGTTATATTTCCATCCTGACAGGTCTGACCTCAATTGGATTCTCTGAGAGAGAGTTATGTCAAATGTCGCAACGTGACCTGTTTTGGGATAAAACAGGAGAGCAAACTTGTACGGATTTCCACGTGTCACTGTTTGAACTTCGGCCTTTGAAAAAATTTCCTGAGATAGCTCGGCCTGTTATCTTTCCATCCTGATAGGTCTGACCTCAATTGGACTCTCTGAGAGAGAGTTATGCCAAGTGTCGCAACATGACCTATTTATGGGATAATACAGGAGAGCGAACTTGTACGGCGTGCCACGTGTCACTGGTTCAACTTCGGCCTCTGAAAAAGGTTTCCTGAGATATTACAGTCTGTGTACTACCTATCACTTTTTACTAAATTTCATTTGGAGCTTCCTAGCCCAGGTTATGACCTTTTTCCCAAGGTCACCTGATTTTGACTCAGATCTGGAAGAGGCAGAAACCCTATATTGCACAGATCATAAATCACAAAGTACAACGAATTAGAGGTTGTCCTTTGGACACAAGGTACCTGGATATTTAATCTTCGTCCTGTAACAATTTCAGATCCGAAAACTTCTCCAAAACGGATTTATAGCGAAAGTTCTACGATGACTGGTTTTTGCTATATCAAGCCCTAGCATCGTAGGTGCAACAAGTGTCATACATGCCATATCATGCATTCTTTCAGGCTAGCTCTGATACCATGTTAAAGTTTCAGAATTTACTTCAATCTGATCTAGGATCTTAACTGAGAGAACAACATGTACAGCATATCTACAGCATATCAATCATGGAGACAATAATGCAAGCACACAAGAGACACAAAGATTTACTTGGGGAAAACCATAAAGGTGAAAAACCCCAATAACTTCCTCAGAGATAGATAGAGCAATGATACAACCAACCATAAGAGATAGACACAACCTAGCAGTAGATCCTCCTCCTCCATAACTGCGCCACTCCTCCTTGAGTGCATGTGTGAGAAGTGAGTGAGCAAATAGAGTGCCTCCCGCACTCTATTTATACTTGACTTGACTTGCCTTTTTACCTAACTCGTGTAGGCTCGAACTTAACCACATAACATAATGCTGAGTGGGCCGACCCCCAATAGGGTGGTCTAATAACCCTTTGACCGACATGGCCGACCCCCAATAGGGTGGTCTAATAACCCTTCGACCCACATGACTTATACAGGGCCGACCCCAACAAGGTGGTCTAATAACCCATCAAGTATAAGTTACGACACTTACAATATAAATGACGACAGTTCCGTATAGAGGAATAATACCATCTCTATAGGAGTACATACAACATACATATATGAAATACATTCCGAAGTTACATATACATCAACACATCATGCCTTTATATGAGCATATATTCAAGGAAGAGCCCAACTGTTTGTCAGAAAATGCCATGGAGATCCTGGAAAACTATGGAGATTTTTATTTCTCAGAGCAGGGCACCTACATCAGGATGTTTGGAGGGACCAAAGCACCATACATTTTTCCAAAGTACGCTACTGATTATGTAGTCCTCAAGGAAGCAGTCAGACAAATTTTCCTTGATGGAATAGGAGGGGTGCTTAACAAGCAACATAAGGATTCCTTCCCTCCTTTACCCTTCTGCATAGGAGCCTACAAATTCTCAGGGGTTGCATCAGTTGAGGAATTTGTTCAAGAGCTGAAAGCTTTCCACTTCAGTGAAATGATCTTCCATAGAAATGATAGGCGGGGGAAGGTTGCCGAGCATTGCAAAGAAATTTATGCTCATTTTGAATATGCTTATTACTATGATGCCGAGGAAGAGGCATTCAGAGGCATCAGCAACATGACTGAGTTGCAGATTTGTCGTCAAGGCAGTGGAGCAAGCTTTAGCTCTACCCCAGCCTGAAAAGCCAGCCTGCAGAAAGAGAGAGAAGTAGTTGATGCCCGAGCCCAAGAAGAACAAAGATTGAAAGAGGAAGCAAGGTTGCAGCAAGAAGCCGAAGTTGCAAGGTTGCAGCAAGAAGCTGAAGAAGCGAGATTGTAGAGAGAAGCTGAGGAGGCAAGGTTGCAGCAAGAAGCAGAAGATGCAAGGCTGTAGAAAGAAGCTGAAGATGCAGAGCAGATGAAAGAAAGTGAAAATCAGCAGCAAGCTGAAGAAGAAGAAAGAAGGAGTAAGGCTGAAGAGGAACAAAAGGCAGAAGAAGAACTTAAGACCGATGAAGATGCCCACGCAAGTGGCTCCGGCACCGAAGTGTAATGTCCCCATTTTGACCCCCTTTTTCATTAAATCGTAAATGATATAAATATTGTAATTTAATCATGGTGAGGAGCTCAAGGTCAAGGCCCCACCATTGATTTAGTGTTTTATGTATCGGCAATTAAAACAAATAGATGCCTATGGTTCTTGTGTTAGATAGGCACAGTGTAAATAAGACATCATGTAAATATGGATTTTAATGAAATACCCACAACTAGCTATGCAATGCAACAAAGAGATGGGGGCATGATTCTACAAGGAATAGGGAGGGAAATTATTCAAACCCTTGAGCCAATGGTGTTAATCCATGTGTCAATGAGAAAACCCATAAACCCTCAAGTACCCATTTTGGGTTATGGACCCAATCATTTAACTCTTCCAAGAGTTGGTTGAGGCAGTTAATGTCTTGGGAATGAAGAGGTATGGCAGCCAATTTCGTGCATGGGCAAGCCATCAACCTGGGAAATCGTATTTTGTCTCCTTGGGAAAGAAAACACCCACGAAAGGGTGCCCAAAGCCATTCGGAACTGATGGTCTTTTCCCTCTCACGCAGTCTGAACTACTAGGCCTTTTCCCATCACGTTTTTCACCATTTTTCCTGCATTTTCCATGCCAGGGAGCTTGTTTTTGCATTGGACAGCAGCTGGGAGAGAAGGGCCACGATTTGGGACTGTTATGGAGGTCATTTTTGCCCAGAATGTCCATGGACGTTTTTCTAAAAATGGATTTGGCTTCCCAGGGTTGTTCCCCATCTTCTAGTTTCGTTTTTGGGTTTCCCACGTTTTTCTGAAGCTAATGAAAACCCCATCTTTGGGCATCTCACTGTAAAAACGTTTCTTCATGCCCAGAACTTAGACTTCTGTTGTTATGTGCATCCCTGTTTTGATTTGAAACTGTGAGCAAGAAACTTGGAGTGGTAGTGAACATAATTGGCTTGATAAACCTATTGAAGGGAGTAACCTCTCAAGAAGATCAAAAGGGATGGCTACTCTTCTATGCACACCTGGGACACTCTAGAATTGGGAGGTATGGCCTGAGGGACTGTGAATTGGTGAAGGGAATACTTCCTTGAGTAGGGGTGTGTAGGTATTGTGGGTGCCAAGCTAAATAGATCTTGTAGAGGTATCCATAACTCTGTGGTTGAGCTCACTAGCTTAGCAATTCTTCCTTTCCATTTCCTAGCAGCCTGATAAACCCAATTGTAGATTGGCTTGGCTCATCTTGGTGTTTGCTTGGCTATGTGTGAGTCTGTTGTTCCCTGATTCCTTGTAGAGATCATGCCCAACTCGGGGGTGGCAGTTGCATCAAGAGGTTGATAAGCACAACTGGCCTATGGTTGGGTGGAACGTTGGAGATGCATAGCTGGTTGCTTGGGACTACTTTGTTAAGATAAGTATTCTCTTTTATAATTCTGCAATGTCTTTATTTAATGGCTGTCACATAAACGTTTGAATGTATGTTAGATATCAAACAGGATTTTTAAATTCCACTGTGTTTCTATAGCATGCACATGTATATGTCTTTGTGTCAATAAGTTTTTTTAATTAATGGATATGGGGCTAGATGCCCAGTTTTAGTATCATGTCCTCTCTATCATGCTGGTATGATAGGAGGGGTCGTTACACCAAGATATGGAAACAAACATACCTCAAGCAGGTGTTCCCAGCACCCAAAATGTGGAGGCAGGTGCATCTCAAGCAGGTGTTCCCGGCACCCAAAATGTGGAAGCAGGCACTTCTCAAGTAGTCCAGACCCCACCCATAGAAGCAAAAATAAATGTAATAGACCTCCCAATCGTCCCTTACACTCCATCAGAAGAGCATACTGTGTCCTGATGGGATGAATTTGTGTATGACAAGAAGAGAAAGGCAGTGGTCCTAAAATCAGAAGAGAGGATAAAGAGACTCTTCCAAGAAGATATTGTTACCCGGCGGGAGACCATAGTGATGCAAAATACAAATAAGGCTCCCATAGCCATGGCATCCGCCGCTGTAGAAGCAGCAAAAGCAACGCAGGACAATGTGGCCGACATGGTTAAAGAAGTTGAGTCGACAAAGAGGAGAGATTGCATGTTACAACATACTGTGGCTAATGAACAGGCTTACAGGGATCTTGTAGAAAATAAGTATAATCGTCTGTCTGTTGAGCACAAAGAATTGTCAGATAAGTATCGCCAGTTAGAAGAAGAAAAAGAGCATCTGGCAGTCCAGATGATGGTTTAGAAGCAGAAAAGAACGATTCGGAAGCTAGGGTGTCTCAGCTGCAAGCAGATAAGCAAGCAATGGGTGAGCAATTAGAGCAGGCAGAGAGCATGGCAATAGATATGTGTCCCTTTCATGAACTGTCCTGTGACATCCTGAGACAAATGCATGTCACACAAGAGCTGATTACTGAAGAAGTGTGCAGGCTGAAAGCCATGATGGTTAGATTGAAAGAAGTTAATGCAGAGGCCAATAGGCTTAAGGGTAAATATACTCGGGTTAAACCAAATATCCTGAGCCAGAAGGAATGGAGAGAAGGAAAGGTTGATTTCCCCAAGCATCTCCCATTCCAATATGTAGATGGTTTTAATGAAGATATAGCCCTTATGGAATTCTGCAGGAACAGTGGCCTTAAGCTAATGGCTAAGATCCAAGGAACAATGGATAAAAGTAATAGTCTTTATCAAAAAATCCATGAAGTGCATGATAAATGCAAGTTGAGCTTCCCTTAGTCCCTTGATGAGTTCCCGAGCAAAGAGCAACGTTTATTAGACTTGAAGGAATAGCTAGGCATTCAAATGGAATATGTGAGGAAGATCGATGTCTTAGCCATTGATGATCTCCACCGCTATATTGGGCTGTCATCAATATACAATCATTTGCTTAAAGAAATCCACCAAGCAGCAGTTGCAGAAATTCAGGGTATTGGAGCAGAGCTTGGTAAAGATGTGACTTCCCAGAAAATCTTGCTCCCTTCCTCAGCAAATGTAGTTATTAGAGACACTGGTATATGGTTCAGTTACATAGCAGAGGAGGAAAAGAAAGCAACAGCAGCAGTAGCAGTAGCAGCCAATCCAAGTGCTTCTCTCCCAGCAGTAGCAGCAATATCAACCAGTCCAAACGCTTCTCTCCCAGCAGGAGCACCTTCCCAAGAGTGAACACGTTGATCCTAAGGCGTTGTTCCTATTTTTTGTATTTTTGGCCTTCCTATGTCTAAAGCGTAGAACCATTGGACAACTGTCCTTTTCTTTTTGAGGAATTTTCTGTTTGAAGAAAAGGGTCACGATTTTTGTTTATTAAAAGGGAAAAGTCTGTAGAGGATAGGTGTAAAGAGCCAGGTGGCAGCCCAAGGGGCATTTTGTAATGATATAAATAGAAGTTTAGGAAACAGTGTAAAGGACTTTTTGCAGGGAAATAATTTTTCTGAAGTTGTACTAGCTATCTTGCACTTGTTTCAAGGAAATGAAATGTACCTAATAAGAGCCTGGAGAGGACGTCTTTTGCATGGAAATGGATATTGGATGCATGTTGAATTATTCATGTAACCTCTATATTCAACTGTGAGATCTTTCTTTGCTGTCTTGAATTATTTCTTTGTATTGAATGATCTTACTTCTCTCTGTGCAAATGAATTTTCTCCTACATGAGTAATGGAATGTGTTATATCTGAATTAGAAGCTATCTTCTAATCTCTCTTGCTTTTGCCGTGGATCAATCTTTATGATTTAATGGCTGTCTGTTGATTTTTAGATAACTCTTCCAGCACATTACTCATACTTATAATTTGCTCCTTGCAGGGATAGTTTAGATTTATTTCAGTTTTAGATACAGATTTGTTTCGAGTTCTGCATTTAGATTAAGTTAGCTTAGGCACTTGCATATCATTTCAAATTATAAAATAAAAAAAAGAACGGTGGATCGGGCCATAACCGGTATAATTGAAGCAAATCTCCAAACCCAACGGTTGCCGGAACCGCTAACCGGACGGATTCCCCACACCAAATGGTGGACAATCTAATTGGGATAGTCTACCGGGGAGAATCCCTTTCTGCTTGATGCTACGATCTTCGGGGCATCAACAGGTCTCACCTGAGGTGTATCTATGGGGTACTGTGGAATCAGATTTCCACAGTAAGTGATAAGTTGCTTCGACGGACGTACTGCGCAACGCAACAGATGATATGTGCTGCGAGGTGAGACTGCGCAGCGATGGGAAATGCTACGGTCCGCACCACTATACTCTTCTACCGCGGGACTTCTACTGAAGTTGTGAACAATCTGACTTTATTCTATACTTGTATTATCTTGAAAACGTTTAAGGCACTGAAATGAATATCACTCATCCATTCATTCAGGTGCTTAACCAACTATCCTTCTAACATTCATTTATTAACTCAAGATGTCATAATTTCAACATAGACGACTGATCTAACCCACTGTGTACTTTCCTTTACTGTGTGTAAGAAAGTACTTAACTAAATGACTGACTCACGGCCTTCATACATAAGAATAAATGTTCACCATTCAACTGTTCATACAGAACTTAACATATCATTTACATGCTTCTCTAATGGCAAATGCATATAAAAGCTCTCTTCATAATAGTATGCAAGGAAACATCTAGATATTCATTGACAGAAAACACAAGTAAGCATTCATTTATAAGCACAATCACACAACACGAGATTTAACATGGTTCACTTCCCCGGGTGGGAAGCTACATCCACAAGAAGGGTTGATAATATATTTCTTTAAAAGGGATGGGGACATCCGTTCTTAGTCTGCACACTCAGCTGCAGAATCTCCTTCCTCTCAGATAGGTCTCTGCGTACACAGCTGCAGAGCCTTTACAATCTTTTTAACTCAGAGAGATTTTACGATACAACAACCAAGTAATCCCCAAAACATAACCACATAGTAACCCCATCCCATACAAAATTGTCTTCTTTTATAGATCATGCCTCTAAGGTCATCTCTTTACAAAGACGAAGACCTAAACCCAAAAACCCTTAGGGTTTACAAAACTGCGTCGGTTTCCCTAAATCGGCTTGCTGGCGTCTGGTAGCGTCTGCTTCATCGTGGTGGTTATCCACATCTTCATTCTATCGCTATCGACCTCCCTGTCGCACGCGTGCCAACAAGTCTCTTTCCCAGAACCGTTCATCTCTAACGGTTTCGCCCATCAGGCGTGCCAAGACTTCGCTTTCCTCAACGAACTCGTGGATTGTCCGCCTTCCTGATTTGCTCGTGCTCGCCATTTGGCACTCCTGGAGCCTCTTTCCAAAATTAGACCATTACTGGTCCATCTGATACCTGCACCTGATCCTTGTCCAGCACTCCGCTTTTCTGGCTCCACGTGTCCTCACTGCTTCGCAGCACTGCTTCCTTGCAGCGCTGCTTTCTCGCAGCGCTGGTCTTTGCGGTGCTTCCAAAATTCGAATGTTGCGCATAGCTTCGCAGCCTGATCAAAAATTGGATGTTGTGCACATCTTTGTAGCATCTTCAATACTTAGACAAAATTATATTTCTGAGCTGCGCTCAACTCAGCTTTCCCTGCTTATCAAAAAAGTTGTTACCAAAACTTTGTCCCAACCTGGGCCCAACATGCCCCTAACACTTACATGTGGCTCGTCCCCGAGCCACTTGCTGCTTCGGTTATCTCACTCTGCTCGGGGACCGATGGAACTAACTTGGCTGTGAACTCGTTATATGTACCGAACAACTGCTCCACTGCTTCTCTAGTATCTTGTTCAACTTGTTGTACTGTCTCAAGCAGTGCTGGAGTTATCTCTTCTCCAATCTGTCCCTATACCTATTCCTAGTTGTCGCGCAGTTCCTTCAGCTTGTCTTCTATCTGCTGCGATACTGTTGTAGCATCCTCCAGGAGTTGCTGTGACTGATTATCCATCTCAGTCTCTTTCTCTCTTAATGCCTGGACTTGCTTCTTCAAGCCTGATACTTCCTTATACCTGGATAGCCTCTCCCTGGGTGGCAGAACCTTGAGCTCTGCATCCAACTTTTCTAGCGCGGTCTTTACCTGCAGTAGCCCCTGATCCTCTTCAAGGGCAATGAATGCCTTTGACACTTTTTCCAAAAGATCTTAGCATTGAGCCATGCCACTCGTTATGTTTTGTGCGGCGACATTGACGATTCACTATCTTAACTGCTGCTCAGTTAATGGCGTTTGCGTATTCATTTTTTCCTTCAATGTGGCAATATCGGCCTCATAAAAAATCTCTTTATCTTGCATCTCCGACTTCAAGGATCTCACCTTATCTTCGATCCTCAGAACTATGTCTGCAGGATCATATTGGAGTTCAATACCTTCAATATCCTTCGCAACATTAGATATGGTAGTCTCCAAGTCCTGTCGGCGGTGCTGTTCATTTCGTAGCTGCATTTCTGCGCTCAACTCGAGCTGTCTGTTTGCTGCAGTGAGCTCCGCTTGTGACTTCATCGACTCTATCATTCATTCATGCATCTCCTCTAATATCTATGTGTGGATGAAGTGCAAGCCTGGTAAGGGAATTTTGGCCAAGTCGAGTTCTACCCGCTCGACTCCCTTTGTGTCCAGGACGATCTGTTCTGTCATTGGCAATGCAATAGCCAATGGGTCCACATGGACAATCCTGGTCTTTGACGGTAGCGTTATGGCTAGCTGTGACGGCGTTTGTTGTGAGGTTACTACCAACCTCCCTTCAGCTGATGCTCCTTGCAGCAAGGTTAGGCTCTTCTAGACATCGTCCATTTTCTTGATGAGACCTTGCAGTGCGAGCTTGGTCTTTTGCAGAACATCCTGGATGACCTGATCCTTTTTATCTTTGTCAGTCATGAGCTCCTGCATCTGCTCTGAGACCCTTTCTGCTATCATGTCAAATTCATCTTTCTTTAGCACTGTCGTAGCTTGAGTCTTTGTGGCCTTCATCTTCTTCCGCGCCTTCGACTTCTGCGAGGTCTCAAGCTCTTTCCGCTTTCCTGTTTCTTCAACAATCGGGCATGACAACGGGATTGGCTTGTCTTCGTCGGAGTCTGTCTCAACATCCATGACTTCAACACGGAAGTCGGCGGGCCATTCCTTCATGAGGGCTTCAATGTCCTCCTCATACATATGGTAGTTACCCGGGAACCATTCCGGCTTCTTCATCTTTGCCTTGGGTGAAGTGAAAATACATCGCATGTCAGCCTAAAAATAAAGAATGTGGATGTACTTCGACGTTACCTGTTTTGTGATGAGAGCTGTAGCGGCGATCACATCGTGCAGTTGAGTGTAATACTGATAGAAAAATTCAGCTGTGGCGTGTTGTCATTCTGCGTTGATGTTTGCCCGGAGGTTGGCATAACGGAACCCTCTAGGATCGTTAGTATCTGTAATGACACCCACATAGTTCTTCAGCTCCTTCCATCCGGAAAATGCGATAAGTATGATCAACCATGTGAAGTGGAACTATCCGCCGTTTTCCTGGGTATCATTAAGTTCATCCAAGAACTCATTAAGAATATACTGACACCAATTAAACTCGGTGCCTTCAGCCGCTACGGCACCGAGTAGCACTACGCCCGCAGGCACCTCTGGAGGCCTAGCTGTTCTGATGATTTTTTTTGCGAGTAGCTGGGTGACAAATTTTTTCGCTTTGTCCTCAATTTCTTCTATGGGAAAACCTCTTTTCCCTTTCACCAATGCATGGCTTTTCTTCATTTTCTCGACAGCTTCTTTTTCCTTGCTCTTCCCTTGGAAGAACTGCTTGGGATCCTTACCACGCTTGCTTAACCCGGTAATGCGGTGGATCAAATCAATGTTTATATCGACATTTATGTCGAGCCACAGATATCCCTGGTGGATTCGCGCCATCAGCGTGCGAACCACAGCATTAACTTTCGGCGAGCGATCAAAGTGTGGAAATCTGAGGAGGTTCAACAATCCTGACTGAACTACCGGTGTTAGCCAGCTTTCGGAAACTAAGTTAAATGTTCCCTTGGAATCTTTCTTCTAGCACATGTATTGGTCATGCTGGAACTGTGGTTACTTAGGCGTGTGGGGATCTTCCTTTTGCACGCCTAGGAGGTCAAAATCTTCCCACTTACAGTCCAGAATCTTTCCGAGCAGGTTCTTGGCAACCTCTACATGTTTCGAGATAGGCGACAATGGGATTTCATATTTAGCGCTCTTGACCAGTTTAAAGACTGGGGCATCCAACGCCCACGGTGATATATACTCTGGTTTCAACTTCAAGGGTTCCTTCTGAGCGGTCGACGATCTTTGTGTCGTATGGCCCATCTTTAGAATTTTGCTTCGTGGTGTTGTTACGTCTTTCCCGTTATCTTTCCCTTTGTCCAACATGATGGAGTATGGATAGGTGATCTACGGGATCCTTGGCCTTGTTCTGTTACAACCTTCTTAGCAGGGGTTTTCATTAACTCTGCAATTCCCCCATGTTGAAAGACTCGGATTGCTTCTTGAAGTGTAAGCTCTTCTTCTCTATCTGGTGATTTGGACATTCACTCGCGAGAGTAGGAAATTGTTTATGAGAGATGACTAAGGGTTTCTAGCATAGGAGCAAACATATTAAAAATTCTAAGTGTCTGGTAACGCCCGCGAGTCCTTATGCGGCGTTATTTATAGGCTCAACTGAGTCCTCCCCGTGCCTTCCAACGGCTAGATGAGCATTTAATGTGGTATCCTTTGGCCAATTTGAACGACTCCTTCAGTCTCTTCCATCGTCAGCGTGTTCAGAACAACTATCTTTTCGTTAAATGCTGAAGCGAGTGCTTGCAACAATCACATAGCGACTATTTTTTTTTTCAACGGTGGTGTAACGGTTATTTTTCTAAGTGTTGCGCCAAGCTGCGCGGCAAGCCATCTGAGATCCTGCGCAGTTACTTCGCAGTACCAAGATTTTCCAACTGTGCGGTTCCTTTTTCTTTTCTTACTTCTCTTTTTTTTCCCTTTTTTTTTCTTCCACGCAGCTTCAGCAGTGCTGCGCGGTACACACATTGTTCTACTTATCATACATGTACAGACTCCATGACATTTCCAGTGTCCAATTTCAACTGTACCTAACACTTGGAAATATCTTTCTTTGCTTATCATTCAGGATTCTGCGAAGCATGGCTGTCATGATACAGCTTTAGCCTGCTTCCATTTATCAAAGTTGGTAGAGTATCACCAGCTAAATTGGCTAACTGGACTGCACCAGTGTTAGTAACATGTATCACAGTATATGGGCCAAGCCAATGCATCTTAAATTTACTAGGAAACTTCATGAACTTGCTATCATACAGGAGGACTAGGTCACCTACCTGAAAGCACTTTTTCTTTATATGGCGATCATGCCAAGCTTTCTCGCAGTCTTTCTGAGCTTGCTGGTGGAAGACGGCAATGAAGCGATCTTCCTCCAACCCAACAAGGTGTAGCAACCTTTCTTCTAATGCTGCGTGGTTTTCCTTCCCTGTGAACGCAACGATCCTTAAACCAGGGACAATATACTCCATTGGCATTATAGCTTCCAGCCCATAAGCCAACTGAAAAGGTGTATGTCCTGTCAATTTCTTGCATGTAGTCCTGTATGCCCATAACACAGAAGAAACGCGCAGATCCCAATAATCTCTATTTACATTGCAGACCTTAGTCAGTGCATTCTCCAGTATTTTATTGAAATCCTCAACAGTGCCATTCATCTGTGGATGATATGGAGTACTGCGCTGATGACGAATGTGGAATTCCTGTGTAAGTGCCTCAATGGTCTTGTTCAAAAAGTGAGTACCTTGGTCACTCATCAAAATCTTCGGACAACCAAATCTTGACAATATTTCTTCAAAAATGAACTGCGCTGCAGTCCTTTACTAGTTTTGGTTATGCCCATCTAGTGAGGTAGTCAGTAGCAGTAATAATATACCTCGCACCAGTTCTTTTTCCTGGTGGGTTTATAGGACCCACAAAATCAATTGCTCATTTCTCAAATGACTGCAAGGTCAACTACAGATTCAATGGCATCTCATCCCTTCGCGAAGGTTTCCCTGTCCTCTGACAGACATCGCAGTTCCTGTGGTATTCTTTGGAATCTTTGTGGATCGTGGGCCACCATAGCCCTGTACACAATATTTTCTGTGCGGTAGCCCTTCCTGCATAGTGACCTCCCGCGATCCCTGAATGTGCATCTGCTAGAATAAATGGTTTCTCATGATCTAGTACGCATCTGCGCAGGACTTCATCTGGCCCAAGTTTGTATAATTGACCTACAATTATAGTGAAGTCTGCGGCGTGCACCACTAGTTGTTTCTTCTGTTGGACAGATAATTCCTGCGGTGCCAGCCCTGTTGTTAAGAAGTTAATGATATCCTTATAATAGTCATCGGCAACCTGTATAGCAAATAACTGTGCATTAGGCAGACTGTCTTCAATGTTTGTCAGCTCTTCTCTTGACTCAATCCTTGACAGATGATCAGGTCCCAAGTTCAGTCTACCTGGCTTAACAACAATCTCAAAATCATACTCCTGGAAAAGCAACAGCCATCTGCATATGCGCCCCCCTATAACTGGCTTATTGACCAAGTATTTTAACGCAGAGTGGTCAGTGAACATAAGGAAGTGCGCACCAAGCAAGTAATGCCTGAATTTCTGTAGGGCATATACCATTGCAAGGCCTTCTCTCTCAGTAGTAGTATAGTTCTTCTCTGTTGTTGAGAGTTTTCTGCTTGAAAATGCAATAGGGTGGTCAATACCTCCTTCCCATGGATGAGCTAGTACAATTCCCAAGGCAATACACGATGCGTCAACATGGACATGGAATGGCTTCGTCCAATCTAGAAAGACTAGAATCGGCGCAGTCACCATCTTTTCTTTTAATGTATCAAACCCTTGTTCGCATTCTGTGTTCCAAATGAACGGTGTGTCTTTCTTTAGAAGCTTTTCCATTGTTGCGGTTATCTACGCATAACCCTTTATAAATTTCTTGTAGTATCCAGTATGGCCTAAGGTAGAGCACAACATCTTGACTGAGGTTGGTGTTGGCAAGTTCACAATAATGGCAATCTTTGCAGGGTCCACCATAAGTCCTTGCTTACAAACAATGTGCCCAAGTAGAATGCCATAAGGAACATAAAAAATACACTTCTTTAGATTTAAAGAGATCCGATGCTGTCGACACTTCTCAAGCATCATTCTGAGGTTCGCACAATGGTTCTTCAATAGGCCAAAGACAATCCAATCATCAAAATAGGCTTCGAGAAACTTATGCATAAACTCTTTGAATGCTGCGACAACAACTCTGGAAAATATGGCAGGTGCGTTCTTTAGGCCAAAAGGCATTACTGTGTACTGGAACGACCCCCATTCTGTAGCAAAAAGTCGTCTTATGCCTATCTACGGGATCAATCTTGATCTGATGATACCCGAAAAAACCATTAATAAAAGAATAGGCCTCATTCCCTCCAACATTATCAAGCACTTCATCTGTAAAAGGAGTGGGGAATGGGTCGTGCATAGAAGCATCATTCAGTTTTATGAGATCCACACAAATCCTGATCTCACCCTTCATTTTCTTGTCTTGAACGACCATGGGACTAATCCATTCTGATTCCTCAACAGGTTCAATGATTCCTGCTTCAAGCATCTTATCCAGCTTTGCGCGTACTCTTCCCTTGTAGCACGGGTTTAGTCTGTACGGTCTCTGCTTTACAGGCTTTGCACCTGGCTTCAAAGGTATTTTCATGACTCCTAGGTCTCCCAGAATTCCTTTCATTTCTGTAAATTTTGTCGGAAACACCTCCTGATACTCACGTAAGGTATCTGCGATCTCTGCAACAGTCTGATCATCCCAATAATCTCTGATTGATGCGCACTTCGGTTCTTCTTTTGTGCCAATATTCACCTTCTGTGTTTTTACTGGTCCGCTCATATCTGGGATTTCTAACGGAGGTCCTTCTACGTCGTGCGCACCCTCCAAATCTGGTATGTTTATATTGCGCGAATCATCATCATCATCTTAATTTCTATCATCAATGTCTTCAACTAGGTTGCAACACTCGATAAGGTGTTCTTCATGTTTCTTCCATTCCGACTGTAGGTTCGCAGAAAAGGTATCTGCCCGAAGAATTCCTCCAATGTCATATTTCTGTGAGGACAGTATTTCCTGAATATGCGTTCCTTATGTTGATGTATATGTAACTTCGGAATGTATTTCATATATATATTTATTGTACCCTTATAGAGATGTGTTATTCCTCTATAAGGAAGTGTCGTCATTTGTATTGACAAGTGTCACAAGTGTGTTAACCAAGGATAATTTTAGGGGCGAAATTTAGCCCATGGGCTATTTTTCCATGTTTTTTTCCAAAAAAAGATTCGCCAATTTGCATTTTTTGAAGCCCCATTTCGCCCAATTTTGACGGGGTAAACTTTTTTCACTCTAAAAGTCGCCAAATTATTATACCAACTATATAGAATCCTTAGAAATTGAAATAATTTTAGAAAAATATTGCCAAATATTTTATGGTTGACATTTTAAGAATTGGTAAGATTCGCCAAGATTTATACACTTTAAAATAAGTATGGGTCCTTAAAATTATCCCTCATTAACTTGCCGATGGGTTATTAGACCACCTTGATGGGGTCAGCCCTGTATGAGTCATGTGGGTAAAAGGGTTATTAGACCACCAAGTGTGGGGTCAGCCTGGATTAAGTTAACCATGGGTTAAGAAAGACATGTAGGCCCCATTAGTTTATTGGGCAGGACAGGACAAGTATAAATAGAGATCGGGCGATCTCTATTTGATCACTCATTACAGACACTTCTCTTATTCGGAAAGTGGCGCACTTGTGAGGAGGAGGATCTGCTGCTAGGAGAAGACTATCTCTTGTATTCTGGTTGTATCATTGCTCTATCTATCTCTGAGGAAGTTATTGGGCTTTTTCACCTTTATGGTTTTCCCCAAGTAAACTCTGTGTCTCTTGTGTGCTTGCATTATTGTGTCCATGATTGATATGTTGTAGATATGTTGTACATGTTGTTCTCTCAGTTAAGATCCTAGATCATATTGAAGTAAATTTTGAAAAACTAACATGGTATCAGAGCTAGCCTGAAAGAAGGCATGGTATGGCATGTATGACACTTGTTGCACTTGCGATACTAGGGCTTGATATAGCAAAAATCGGTCATCGTAGCACTTTCACTATAAATCCATTTTGGCAAAGTTTTCAGATCTGAAACTTTTACAGGTCGAAGATCAGATCCTCATGTATCTTGTGTCCAAAGGACAACTTCTAACTCGTTGTACTTTGTGATTTATGATCTGTACAATATAGGGTTTCTGCCTCTTCCAGATCTCAGTAAAAAACAGGTGACCTTGGAAAAAAGGTCATAACTTGGGCTAGGAAGCTCCAAATACAATTTCGTAAAAAGTGACAAGTAGTACATAAATGGTAATAACTCAAGAAATTTTTTCAGAGGCCGAAGTTGAACCAGTGACACGTGGAACTCCGTACAAGTTCGCTCTCATGTTTTATCCCATAAACAGGTCACGTTGCGACACTTGGCATAACTCTCTCTCAGAGAATCCAATTGAGGTAAGACCTATCAGGATGGAAAGATGACAGTTCAGGATACCACAAAAACATTTTTGAGACCCCGTGGATCAAAAAGTGCAAAGTTACACCAGAAACAATCAGGTACATATTTCTGTCAAAACAGAATTATTTTTTAGCACCTTCATTCATGGCTTCCGAAATTTAGGGTTTTGGAGAAAGTTGGAATTTTTATAATCGGAGACTACGGCTGAATGATACTCATCAAAATAGAAATTTAGAGACCAAGATCATAATTTTTGGTTGGGAAGAAGGCCAGGCTTGATCAGACCCTAGTTCGGGACTTTGATCGGAAAAGTGGAAAATTAGGGCTTCTGCAAAAATTGGAATTTTTGAAGTCTGTGACCACGGCTGAAAGCTCCTCATAAAATTAAAAGTTTAGAGATTTGGATCAAACCTTTTGATTGAGCAGAAGGGTGGGCTCCATCAAACCCTAGTTCGGGATCCTGTCCAAAAGATCCAGAAGTTTCAAAGGCAATTTTGAGGGGTCAAATTTTGGAGATTTCAAAATTGAAGTATGCAAGTTTGATCAGCTCAACGAGACACATCTATCCATCCATTCAGAAGTGTAAAAGTCAAAGATTGAATTTTTAGGGTTTCTCTAACAAACCCTAATCGATCTCCAGATCCAGTTTCAGGGGGAGTTGAGGCTAAGGCCTTACATAAGAAGACTACAAGAAATCTAGACAGGTATGTCTTAAAATATGATTCTTGATTAAGTTCATAATATGTTTGTCTTCATATTATTTAGGTTAGTACAATCTTGATTAATGTTAGAAATGTCTTATCACCCTCGTAAAAATATGAATGCATGTGAATGATAGAAGACATTCATTGATTAAGGTTATATGATTGTACTAATGCATTGTGGTGTTGTATGAGGTTGATGTTGTCTGCTAACAAGATACAGGTACATCACGAAAGACAAATCAAGTTCCATGACAACATGAAGACAAAGACTCATCCATAATTTTTGATCACATAGAAGTTCTACTTACGAGGTATGTATAACTTTGTTCTATTATGTTTAACCCATGAGATATGCAGGTTCTAGCACAGGATCTTCAAATCATTGAAGAGAACAAAGAAGATATTTGTTTAGGTATGTTAGACATAACTAAGCAAGTATACTAATCCAGGTATGTTTTCCTATATCAAGCTAGAATCCTACCTTGCATTAGGATCTTATACTGTTGTGTTGTTGATAATGATTATTCATGAAGTCATAGGTTTGAATAGTCATGGTTGTATCCATATTATGTTTCTTACCATAATTGATGATATGACTAACCATAAGAGCCCTATATAAACCTTGAATACTAATGCTTATTATTTATGTTTGAAATGATCATGATTATACATGCTTAAGATTATTGTGTTTTAATAGTATCAAGATTATACTAATGAATGTGTGATTATGTATGAGACCTCGAGGATAACGCAATGATGATACTAATAAGCATGCATAGTGATGGATATAAGTTCAAGGACAAGTAATCTAGTAAGCAAAGATCAAGAGGGAACACACTCCAGTTGTTCCTGCAAGGAAGCAAAGATCAAGAAGGAGCACACTTCAGTAGTTTCTGCAAGGATGCAGATATTCAGAGGGAGTTGACCACTTCTCACAATCCACATCAGAATGGAGTTGTAGAAAAGAAGCAAAGACTAAGAGGGAGTCAACCCAACAAACAAACAAAGATAAGTATTTGAATTGTCATTACTTGCATATTTTATTGTTTAAATAATACTGTTCAATAATGTATATACTGATGTTCCTAGAATTAGGTTGTGTATTATGCATATTAGAATAGTTGCATTGATGAACAATATACTACTAATATACATGGGTAAGTGGCCTATGGCATCCTATGGCACTGTACAACATTCCATTGCTACTTATCTAGAATGAAACCTCTTTGCTGACATGTTGGGAGTTGTGCACACTCTTAACAATGTTCTGGTAGAGATTGTAAGGCATCTAGAAAGTTACGGGATATGGATAAATGTTGTATTGAAGCATTGGCTAAGATAATTGCATGACTGTATGACATATTTCTTTATGTGTAAGAATTTGTTCTGAAAACTATGAGCTGTTTTCTAATCATGCAATTTAACTTGTTGTGTAGGAAAGATCGTATACCATCACCTACAAAAGAAGGACTACAACATTTGTTCAGCAACAAAGTTATCTATTGAATATGTTGAAGATATTGAAGTTCCCAGGATCGGGGAAGAATGCCATGATCGAGGAGTACCAGTCGATCATGAAGATGTTTGGGATGCAGTCCCAAGACCTGAAGGAGAGTCTGTAGTGACTTCCAAGAGGATCTACAAGATCAAGCATGCTGCAGGTGGTAGCATAGAGACTTTTTGCTCCTGTAGCCATATACACTTCCATTAGATCAGTACTTGCTCTGGCTACAGTGATGAAGTGGAAGATACACCAGATGGATTTCAAGACAGCTTTCTTGAATGGTGTGGTTGAAGAAGAAGTGTATGTGGAGCAGCCACTTGGTTTTGAGACACATGACAGGGAGTCATATACGTGTAGAACTTGGTATGGTAGGATAGATAGCTTTCTATCCAATTTGGGCTTTACCAAGAGTAAAGCGGATTCCAACCTTTACTACAAGGTTGAGGAAGGCAATCCAGTGATACTACTTTTGTATGTGGATGACATGTTTGTTATAGGTGAGGATAGATTGATTGCCGACACGCAACGGAAGCTTGTTGCCGAGTTAGAGATGAAGGACTTGGGAATGATACACTATTTTTCTTGGTATGGAGGTGTGGCAGAGTGCATATGGAATCTTCCTTGGACAAGGGAAGTATGCAGTAGAGATCCTGAAGAGTTTTTGGGATGATGGACTGCAAGGCCATGACCACACCTATGGCATCGAACCTAAAGCTTCTGTGTGATGCTTCTTCTGAGCCGGTTGATGCTACGATGTATCTTCAAATGATTGGGTCCTTGATGTACCTAACGAATACAAGGCCAGACAGTTGCTTTGCGGTGAACACCTTGAGCCAGTATCTGACAGATCCGAGACATGTTCACTTGATAGCTGCAAAGCATGTTCTGAGGTACCTGAAGGATACAGTGGATTATGGGCTCAAGTATGAGGCGAATCAAAAGTTTAACCTAGAGGGTTATGTTGATTCGGATTGGGCAGGCAGTGCCATTGATCGGAAGAGCACTTCGAGGTGCTGCTTCAGTATGGGGTCAGGTGTGATCTCTTGGTTTAGCAGGAAGCAGCCCTATGTGGCACTGAGTACAGCTAAAGCATAGTATGTCGCAGCTTGTTCAGCTAGTTGTGAGGCAGTATGGCTTAGGAAGCTACTGTCTGATTTGTTTGATCTCCAGTTGAGTGCTACTTGTATATATTGCGACAACCAAAGTTGTGTGAAGTTGTTAGAGAACCCAGTGTTCCATGACAAGTCGAAGCACATTGAGATCAAGTTCCACTATATCCGGGATATGGTGCAGAGAGGAGCAGTGAAGATCCTGTATGTTGCAACAGATGAGCAGATAGCCGATGTGTTGACCAAGCCGCTTGCCATAGTGAAGTTTGAATACTTCAGAGGGAGACTTGGTGTACTTCAGATTGAGATGCCTTCCAGAGGGAAGTGATGAGTCCGGAGACACAGATGCACACCGGGCCATTCTTGCATGGTGGCAGGTTAGTCCTCCCATGGCAGTATGTAAGGGTCGAGCCATTCTTGCATGGTGGTAGGTTAGTCCTCCCATGGCAGGATGTAAGGGCTGAGCCATTCTTACATGGTGGTAGGTTGGTCCTCCCATGGTAAGATGTAAGGGCTGGGCCATTCTCACATGGTGGCAGGTTAGTCCTCCCATGGTGAGATGTAAGTGTTGGGCCATTCTCACATAGTGGCAGGTTAGTCCTCCTATGGTGAGATATAAGTGCTAAAGCCTTTCCGACATGATAGTAGGTTGGTCCTCTCATGGTCGTTGATGTAAGTGTTGGGCCTTTCCGACATGGTGGTAGGTTGGTCCTCCCATGGTCGTTGATGTAAGTGTTGTTCCTTTCCGACATGGTGGTAGGTTGGTCCTCCCATGGTCGTTGATGTAAGTGTTGTTATCCTTTCCCAGATGGTAGTAGGTTGGTCCTCCCATGCTGGTGAGTGTAAGTGTTGTGAGCCTTTCACATGGTGGCAAGTTAGTCCTCCCATGGTGAGTGTAAGTGTTGTGTGTGTGCATCTGGGTTGTGCTCCATGGACTATGTGATGATCTGAAGACATTGATGTGATAGTTTGGTACACAGGTTTTGCAGAGGCATATAATCAATCCTGAGATGCTTTTGCAGGTTTTGCCGAGGCAGTGTAATCAATCCTAAGAGATCTTGCAAGTTTTGCAGAGGCAGTGTAATCAGTCTTGAGGTGTACCTACTTGATGGCTTGCTCGCGGAGATGATGATGATTAGGTTGATCATGTGATGATATAAATCATTTGGATGTATGGTGAGTATCAGGTGGATACTCTGTGGTCGTGGACAAGTTGTGCAGTGGCATGTAAAAGATCCTGAGAGATTCGAGAGGTTGAGCTGTGTGCTCGTAAAAGGCCTGGGATGCTCTTGCGAGGTTTTGCAGACGAACGTGATGAGTCCTAAGGATTCCATAGTATGACCAGTGATGATGAAGACCTACAAGTGGTGGGCCTACATCCAGTATGAAAAAGGACTGGCTCTGTAGAACATCCTATGACGAGTAGATTTAGAGATTGATTGAGATAGCAGCAGCAGTGACGATGATGATGAATCGAGGATGATGATTCGTTGATGATGATCCAGAGAAGAAGACTTGTACTAGCAGATCTGTGTCGAGAAATACCTTCCTAATTAAGAGGGAGTGTTGATGTATATGTAACTTCGGAATGTATTTCATATATATATTTATTGTACCCTTATAGAGATGTGTATTCCTCTATAAGGAAGTGTCGTCATTTGTATTGACAAGTGTCGCAAGTGTGTTAACTTGTCGATGGGTTATTAGACCACCTTGATGGGGTCGGCCCTGTATGAGTCATGTGGGTAAAAGGGTTATTAGACCACCAAGTGTGGGGTCGACCCGGATTAATTAACCATGGGTTAAGCTAGACATGTAGGTCCCATTAGTTTATTGGGCAGGACAGGACAAGTATAAATAGAGATCGGGAGATCTCTATTTGATCACTCATTACACACACTTCTCTTATTCGGAAAGTGGTGCACTTGTGAGGAGGAGGCTCTGCTGCTAGGATAAGACTATCTCTTGTATTCTGGTTGTATCATTGCTCTATCTATCTCTGAGGAAGTTATTGGGGTTTTTCACCTTTATGGTTTTCCCCAAGTAAACGCTGTGTCTCTTGTGTGCTTGCATTATTGTGTCCATGATTGATATGTTGTACATGTTGTTCTCTCAGTTAAGATCCTAGATCATATTGAAGTAAATTCTGAAAAAACTAACACCTTAATTATTTGCAACGCCTCATGGATCAATGGGTTTTCGTCCTCAAAGCTGAAGTCCATCTGGAAGTTGGAAATCAACATTTCCCAATCAGTAGTTTCGCTGCGCAACTCCAGGTCTAGGTACCATTTCTTTGGAATGTCATCCGCCAGGGTATGCATGAACAGGTGTACCCATTCTTCACGTGGCCTTTCCAGCCATGCCTGTGAACAGACTTCAATATGCTGACTAGGATCTGTCTGTCCATTAAACTTCTGAAAGGGTAAAGTAAACCTGTCGGCAAACTGAATCTGCATCTTAATATTGCATTGGTCCCAAGTGGTCAATGTCTGCTTGTGCGCATTCCACCATCTGGTGGGTGTGTCACACAGTGCCATATCCAATGCTCGTAATCTGTGCTCATCTGAAATAGCTACAGTATATTCTTGGATGAAAGTATAAACATTAGCAGAACCATCATATGTGGGAATAGGACTTACCTCTTTCCCGATCCAGCACAATGATTTCGTAACCTGCGCGCACCTTCTTGCTGATACTTCATGCATCTGGCTTTGCCAATTTTCTAGCCCTGCCTCCTAATCAGAGACGTAGGAGCTGTCACATCCCCAACTGAGTGTGCCATCTGCGGTAGGATTAATGTAATCTTCTTGGTTCGCTGTGAGCTAGTATAGTCTGTCCAAGTCTTGAGCCTTGGATTCCTCCTGAATCAGCTTGCTGTATCTGTCACCATCTGCAGGATCCAATGGTGTGATGACCCTAAGATGCTTCCCTTCAAATATCATCTTCTTTGATTTTAAGTCGATAATAGCTAAGTTATCCATAGCCCAGTCAATTCCTAACAGTGTAGGAAAAGGCTGACTATCATCCACGATCTCGATAACTTCAAAGTCTATATGACTTTGGACTCCATCGATGTCGACTATTACGTCAACTAACTGGCCAAAAGGTATGACTTTCTCTTGGTTAGCCATTCTTAACTGGATAGGTGACCATGACAACTTTGGCCGACCCATTTGCTTCCATGTCTGCTTAGTTAAGACATTTACTTCTGATCCCAGATCAAGGATGACTTCATCCATTTCAAAATCTCCAATCTGCGTGGTAATCCTCATTTCTCATCCTGTTCTTTTATGCTTCCTTATGTGATGAACTGCGCTATCAGAAGCCTCTGTTCTGGTTTGTGGCTCATACTGGTTTATGAGCTTCTGCAGCTCTACTATGGCATTTTCAATTTTAAGTAGCTTCATGTAGCTTCGCAAGAACTGCGCAACGGAGGTGCTGAAATCCGTCGCAGTGCTTGTTTTGTCATAGGCTGCTGGCATGTCTTCAACATGCGGTGGTTGACTGCGCAACGGGATGCTCTGTGTTTGTGTTGCTGGCTCTCTGAAGCTATCCCGCACGTCGATAAAGACTTCATTATTCTTTTGTAAATCAAGAGTAGGCATTTTTCCAAGAGCTTTCCTTATCCATACTGTCTCAAGAGGAGACTGCTTTGTGTGAGCCTCCCCTGACGTGGAAGCTTCTGCTCCCCTATCGCGGCCTATCTGAGTGCCACTACGCGTGACCACATTGATGCTTGGGTCTGCTTGTCTTTTCTCTACTGTGATCCACTGGATGTTCGTGTTTGGTGCGTCCGTCCGTCTTCTTTTCTGCATTTCCACCTCTAGTACTGGGAAATCTTCAATAACATACTCAAATTATTTACAATAATTGCACGTAGTGCATGGATTAACACAATCTCTGGATACGTGACCTGGCTGGCCACAATTATAACAAATGACCTAGCCGTGACCTCTCCCCTGTGCCGGGCCAAGATTTCTTCCTCTGTCACGGTATCCACCACCACGACCTCTGTATCCTCCTTGGTCATATTGTGCATTCTTTTGTTTCGGTCGGGTGTCTTCTTGTACGCGGTACAAGCCAACACCTCTCATTGAGTCCATATCTCGTTTTCTTTCATTCATTAGTTCATATGCACGACAGTTGGATTCATCATGTCCAACTGATTTACAGAAATTGCAGTATAAATTTTTAGGTGTTTTGACATATTTCTGTATAAGATAGTAGTCTTCAGGTCTCTGTCCAGTGGTTCTACAGATTTCACACTATGGGGCCTGATTCTGATTTAATGGGTTGGGCGCACCACTACTAAGATAGTCGCGGAATAACGGGCAATGCTCCCAGTCATGGCCTTCTCCTTTACAACCTGTACACCAGACCTCATGTCTAGGTTCATACCTTTGTTCTTTGCCATTCTTCATGCTTTGTAGTTCTAGTGTCAGGGTGGTTAGCTGGTTCTGGATCTGAGACATCCCATAACTAGTCTCACCAATCGGCGAAGCTTCTAGCTTCATTGCGATCTCCAAGGCCTCTGCGTACAACTCAACCTTCTACTTCATCAATGGTAATCTTATATGGGGCAACATCACAGCAATGAACCATTCCTTATGCTGTGCCGGAGCTATAAAAAAGCTTACTTGGTTTAATAGGGTCTTGAACTTCTTATCAAACTCCCAAACCGTTTCAATCGGTTTCTGCTTTGTTTCCTTCAACTTGGTTATACATTGAGATTCAAATTTAGGTTTCTTGAACTCAGCCACAAGCGCATCTTTAATTTCTGCGAGGGTTCGTGGCAGTGTGGTTGAGTACTTCATAAACCAATGTAATGCTCTGTCTCTAAAAGTGGTGATGAGCTGTGCTCTCTTCACTGCATCATCCTGGATTTGTCTTACACTCCATACGGCTTCACAAAGAAACCAATGTTGGTCAAGGTCTTCTAGGCCAGTTCCTTTGAATATTGGTAGCTTCATATCCATGTTTGCCATTGTGCTACTAGGTGGTGGAGCGCCCGAATTAGTGCGCGGCTGCTGTAAAGGGCTCTGTGCAGTGAAAACAAATGGGACTATCGGGAGAGATGGACTGGGCTGAGTATTCTGTGGGGTGGGCTGCGTAGCGGGTGGGTTTTGAGATAATGGTAGTACGGTCTTTGAAGCCGGTGGGTTCTCAGGGGTAAATGGCAGTGCGGCTTCGTTGTCAATGTTACATGGGATCTCAATATCAATATGGAGTCCAAGGCCTCCAAGATTCTTATTAAATTTATATCTCTTACCACTTCTAAGACTATGTGTTTCTTCGTCCGAATCACTAAATATACTGTTTACCATGACAAACTTAAGAATATTACTGCATTCTTAAAACACCTTTCTCAGCTAACATCATCTTAATGTATAGACTGAGATTGTTCAGTAGCTTACCTTGAATCCTCTGAAAAAGTATGCTTCTACTTGGCTGTAGGATTTGAGTGTGTCTATAGCAAATTTTGTTACGAAGCCTTCTAGCATATGATCGACCCAAAAATCAACTACGCGTGTCAACGGGCTGTCTATTGCTTTGAGCTGCGCTATGAGCTCAGGAGTCCACTCTGTAGGAACTCCTCCTTGAAAACATGTTTTCTTTTCTACAAGCCACGAGATCCACGTGTGCAGCTCGTTCAAAAATGATGCCCAGAAAATCTCATGGATATCTTCCCACAAATATCTATCCGACCACTGTGCATCAGATAGACGGGGATGTCTATTCTCTTGCCTTGCAAAGTCTCTTCTGGTCTTGTCCCACCAAGCTTGGATTTTTGTCTTTTCAGGATGCCAGTTGTCAGAGCCTTCCGAGAACTGGTATTCTTCGTCACACATTAAGGTTGCAACTCATCACGGATTCTAGCAGGGCAACGTAACCATTTGTTGGCTATAACTGACCCAGAGGTTTTCTTATAAGACCCAGGTTCTTTGCGGTTTCCCTTTGACCAACAAAACCCCTTCGCACCGGCACTTTCGGCAACAACCTGCGATTAGGTTGAGGTCTCACCCGAGGTGTATCTATGGGGTACTACGGAATTAGATTTCCACAGTACGTGATAAGTTGCTTCGACGAACATACTGCGCAACACAACAGATGATATGTGCTACGAGGTGAGACTGCGCAGCGATGGGCAATGCTGCGGTCCGCACCACTATACTCTTCTACCGCGGGACTTCTACTGAAGTTGCGAACAATCCGACTTTATTCTATACTTGGATTATCTTGAAAATGCTTAGGGCACTGAAATGAATATCACTCATCCATTCATTCAAGTGCTTAACCCACTATCCTTCTAACATTCATTCATTAACTCAGGATGTCATGATTTCAACATAGACGACTGATCTAACCCACTGTGTACATTCCTTTACTATGTGTAAGAAAGTATTTAACTAAATGACTGATTCACGACCTTCATACATAAGAATAAATGTTCACCATTCAACTATTCATACGGAACTTAACATATCATTTCCATACTTCTCTAATGGCAAATGCATATAAAATCTCTCTTCATAATAGTATGCAAGGAAACATCTAGATATTCATTGATAGAAAACACAAGTAAGCATTCATTTATAAGCACAATCACACAACACGAGATTTAACGTGGTTCACTTCCCCGGGTGGGAAGCTACGTCCACAAGAACGATTGATAATATATTTCTTTAAAAGGGATGGGGACAACCGTTCTTAGTCTGCGCACTCAGTTGCAGACTCTCCTCCCTCTCAGATAGGTCTCTGCGCACACAGCTGCAGAGCCTTTACAATCTTCTTAGCTCAGAGAGATTTTACGATACAACAACCAATTAATCCCCAAAACATAACCACATAGTAACCCCATCCCATACAAAATTGTCTTCTTTTATAGATCATGCCTCTAAGGTCAAGTCTTTACAAAGCCGAAGACCTAAACCCAAAAACCCTTAGGGTTTACAATACTGCGTTGGTTTCCCTAAACCGGCTTGCTAGCGTTTGGTAGCATCTGCTTCATCATGGCGGTTATCCATGTCTTCATTCTGTCGCTATCGGCCTCCCTGTCGCACGCATGCCAACAGGTCTCTTTCATAGAACCGTTCATCTCTAACGGTTTCGCCCATCAGGCGTGCCAAGACGTCGCTTTCCTCAACGAACTCGTGCATTAGTCGCCTTCCTGATTTGCTTGTGCCCGCTGCTTGGCACTCCTGGAGCCTCTTTCCAAAATTAGACCATTACTGGTCCATCCGATACATGCACCTGATCCTTATCCAACACTCCGCTTTGTTGGATCCACGTGTCCTCACTGCTTCCTCGCAGCGCTGATCTTCGCGGTGCTTCCAAAATTTGGATGTTGCGCACAGCTTTGCAGCCTGATCAAAACTTGGATGCTGCGCACATCTCCGCAGGATATTCAATACTTAGACAAAATTATATTTCTGAGCTGCGCTCATCTCAGCTTTCCCTGCTTATCAAAAAAGGTGTTACCAAAACTTTGTCCCAACCTAGGCCCAACAGTTTCCGATAGGGAAAAAATCCTCCTTAACGACATCGACAAAAGCTTCCCAAGTGGGTTTTGCCCTATTTATTTCAGGGTCATCTCTCGTATTCCTCTCACAGTAACCATCCCACCAATCTTTGATATGGGGGAGGTACTTAAGGAGCATGAAGGTGATATTTTTGTTGTCGGAAGAATTTTGAACATAGAAGTAACCCTCTATTAGATTTAACCATTTCTCCAAAGCATCTGCATCTATCCGGCCTTCAAATAAGGGAATTTCAAAGTTAACTTGTACCTTTAAGGGTATTTCACCTCTAAAACCATTGCTCGTTGAAGGTGCATTTGTCACCGATGGCATTTGTTGAAGGATTTGGGTGAAATTATCCATCATCTTGTCCCTTTGCCGCACAAGGGCTTCCTTGAGCAACAACTTAATAGGATCTTCTGCTCCGTCATCTCTATTTTCTTCTCCTGCCATGTGAGGATGCTTGGGATGATGAGGGCAGTTTCCCCCAATATCAACTAACGTGAGACCCAACTCTCGATATTTAGATCTCGTTGGGGACATGCATTGAGAAACAACAAGAGCATATTGCTCTGATACCACTGATTTGGATTATTTTGAGAATGAAATGAAGGACCACATCACATCCCTCATCTAGGTGGCACCTCCACATCATCTTAGATCCATGTGGCACCTCCATGTCACACCGTCCATGTGGAACTTCTGGGGGTCCACATAAAAAATTTCAATATTTTCCAAAAATTTGAATTTTGACAGGTGGTTCTATGAAATTTACACCTCGCATTTTTTTCATAAACATGTGGCCAACCCGAATTTACACTTGGCCATTCCCAATACTGGAAAATCATTATGTAAACCAACAGAATTGTGCATTCGTGACTCTTTCCTTATACTGGTGATTTTCCGTCAATTAACATAATGAAACAAATTTTGACATTGATGCAATTTTTTTGCCAAATTATGCTAAAATTCATATATTTTACCATAAATTCTCTCTAAATTAAACAATGGGTGGATTAAACATGGTTTCCCCAATAATTTCCTTATGTAATTTTTGTCAAACACTTCCCGAGTAAATTGAAACTCTGCATGTAGAATTAAGTATAACCCCATGTGGTCCAGTGACTACATTGTGCAATTGGGGCCACGAGATACTCAAACCATTTACCAAAATCACCTATGTTATTCAATTTCATTTTTCACAAGTTATTGATCAAATTTACATGATTTGGAATTACACACACACACACATATATGGTCGCCTGAAATAACATATGCATATAAAAAAATGTACACATGAATCTTACATGAATGCATTCATACAATGCCAGGAAAATCCATGCACTTAAATAATCACATGACGATAATTAAGCAAAATACATAACATTTTATATACAGATAGATACTTATCATATAATATCCGTCAACTAACTACATACTAAGGACGTTCCTCCCAGCCGTAGGCACTCTGTTATACTAGTTCTCTCTATAATAGAGGCCACCCCCAAGTTGGGGTTATCAATCCACAAGAAGGTGTCGAACCCCCTCTACAACTATCCCAATCCGCTAGCACTCCTCCCCCATCAACTTGCACAACCCAATGAATGGGGTTACCTTCTCTGAGTTAATAGTCCCTTAGACTATTTCTCCAATTCCCTTCCAGGGCTCTAGCACAAGCCGAACAGTGGTTCTCTGTGCTGAGATTCCTGGGAACTCAATTGTAGGACAAGTTCTCTCATAAGGGAACTTGATTTCCCTGGCACCAGTATCTCATGTATAATTATAGGCTATGGTACGGGGTGGTAGCTCAATGATGACAACATATGATGGTTGAATGCTAGAGTAATGATGAATGAACTAGTTCTCCATAATTTGTATGCATGTTGAGAACTAGCCAAGTGGCATGCAAGGGTGATGAGAACTAGACAAGTGGCACAAATGGGAAGTTCAACTTTTTCCCAACTAATCCCAAGTTTAGGATAATTAACTCATGCTAAGGCTAATGCACTTTACTTAAAGAGGATTTATAAAACTTATGATAAAAAGGAATAATACAAATAATGACATAAACTATACATCACTAGGGTCATCTCCCCCTTAAACCCCCTCCCGACTTTCCTTCTTGTGGAATCATTCTGATTCATAGCCCCCCATATCTTCTTCATCCTTATTTGTCTGTAGTAGTCATGGTTTTTATATTAAATGTAAAATGTACATAATCACATCATCTTGGTCACATTGGACCATTCATGTTTGACTTCTAGCCATTTCATCCATATTTACATAATTAAATCATTACATATTGGGGTAAAAGACAGGATGTTACACTATATTTGACAACGAAGATCATTCTCCTTCGCTATTCTAGTTATTGTGATGGTGTTTTTTATGTCTAGCCAGGTTAGGCTCACAAGGAAGTATTATCACATTTTAAGGTTTAATGATAGGTGTCTGCTCATAACTGTTGTGTTTAAGACTTTCTTATCCTTTTGTTGCTCTTCTAAAACAACTCAAAATGATGACTTACTGTTTTGCAGATGGTCGGGTTTCCCTAGTGGCCAACCAACTATCTAAACTTTTGTAATTTTTTTTGGTTAATATAGTATTTGAGCTTGAGAAGGAGATGATTAATATTCAGGTTGAAGCCAACAAAGTGTTTCTGGAAGAAAATGGAGGAAGTAAAAAACAAGTTGTCTAGAAACATGTTGTGGAAGATCATATTCAAGGTGCAAACGAGAAGCAAGAGAGCAAGGAGGAAAGTCATAATGCCATGTAGGATTTAGAGTCAAACAAGGACAATAAGGCTATATATCATAAAAATCTAGAAGAGGTCAATGTAGTAGAGGTGGATTCAACAGTTAACAATGAGGGTAAAAAGCAACATAAAATAAAGGAAAGTGGGAAGCTGCCTAGAAAGAAGGACAATGACATTGTTCCAAGTTCTCCAGATAAGTTGGTAGATTCAGACGACGATGGTTACAAAGTGTTTGGGCAAAGATGTTGGGAAGCAACCATACCAAACCAAGAAAAATGATGGAAAGAATGCAAGTACAATTGTGACAGAGCAACACATAGATGACTAGAACTTAATTGAAAGACAAATTTTGGAGTAGCCTGATGAGGTTGAACTAATCATAGATTCAAGGGATAGGTCAATTATGGCTCACTAAATGGAAGAGAAACACATAGATACAAGGGGATGTGATGACATAGAGACCAACAGGGAGATTCATTTGAAGAAAACGAGGCTAAGCGTTTAATAGGTGAAGGCACTAGAGAGGGGATTTGAAACAAAGAGAAAACATGAAGTCAAAATGGAAGATGCAACTCATTGGAGAATTAGGCCTCCAACATAGGGTGGCATATGGTTATAGAATCATTGGACATGTTGAGGAAGCAACTTGAAGACTTTTTATTGTTTGGGTAGGGTGACTTTTGTCTCAACTTTATTTGTCCATGCTTATGCCTTTGGTTTAAGAACATCTAATTTGATTTACAATGTAATGTTTTACCAAGAAAACTTTTCTTTAGTTTTATAAATAAAATTAATAACTTATTCTAATTAGTTAAAAAAAACTAAACATTCATTCTTATAATATAAATATCTTAAATTTTAATCATCAAAATAACATAATTAAACAACTACTATATTATTTAAATAACCAAATAAAAAACTATTACTATATTATTTAAATAATCAAATAAAAAATAATAACTACCATATTATTTAAATAATCAAATACAAAAACTACTATTTAAATAACCAAATAAAAAACTAGTACTATATTATTTAAATAATCAAGTATAAAACTAATAACTAAGTTTGGAAAACTTAAGCTTTTAAGTTCTCCCCAGTTTTAAGTTCTCCCGAGGATGGACCTGCATCTGCATTAAGGTAAATAACCAAATGAAAAACTAGTACTATATTATTTAAATAATCAAGTAAAAAACTAATAACTAAGTTTGGAAAACTTAAGCTTTTAAGTTCTCCCCAGTTTTAAATTCTCCCGAGGATGGACCTGCATTTACATTAAGGTTTGAACTCGAGATCAAACTCTTTACAAAACGCAGAATTCCTCTTCAATAAAACTACACCTGCGTGAAAAATGAGTTATCAAAACTAATAACTACTATATTATTTAAATAATCAAATACAAAAACTACTATTTAAATCATCCAACTCAAATAAACAAAGAAAGAATAATGTGTAATGTTAATCTTAAAAGTCAACTTTAGTAATTTAATTAGGTGCAATTAAGAGTTTTTCTTTTATTTTCCAACTAGTTAACTTATATATTGTTTTGAGATAAGATTCAAAATTGAATACCTCAATTTTTTTATGATTTTCCAAAACCATGAAAAAAATAAACCAAGTCTAATAATGGAATGGCATGACAAAGGTTCATTGCTACTCTATACACAATTTAGAAAATGAATTTGATGAACCAGGTTTATTGCTAATCTATATACAGTTTACAAAAATTTTTCACCGAATATACAGTTTACAAACTTATTTGTAAACAAGAAGGATTAATGACCGTCACAACTCATAAACTTGTTCCAAAATCTGGGAGGGCAGTGCGATTCTGTTGTTGTTGTTGTTGCAGCATGGAAAACTTGAATATCTATATATGTAATGCCATTCATATCTATCTGAAATGAATCCAAATATGCATAATCCTATGAAATCCACTTTTAGCGAACTCTCGGCACAATCCTACGAAACCCTCTCTTAATAAACTCTATTGGGCGACCTTCGATTCTGTTAATCCCATTCCCCACCAAAGATCCCATAGTCATACTTAACTACGCAATGGTTGATTGTGGAAGTCTCATCAACGTATGATGTTAAAGAGTTGAGGGTGAGGAATCTATAGGGCTTGAAATTTAAAGTGTTATGGTTTGGGTGAAACAGGCGAACAGGTTTCGGGAAAAGCAGAGGGTGCGAGGAGAATGGGCGTTGTTTACAAGTTTGAATTACAACAGAGTAGCGGAGGCAGAGGCAGAGATTATACATGTGATTCCTAGGGAAAGGATGGGCAGGTTCTTTGTTTCAAAGGAGAGAAAGTCAGGGTTAATACCGAGCGTTGTTTTTGAACAGGAGGAATGTGGGTTGGCGGCTGTTCGGCACAAAAGGCTGCTGAGCATTGAAAGCGATCAAATTAGTGGCCTTGTGAATAAGGTTGGCCATCAGTTCTTTCTATCTCGCACATTCGAGCTTAAGGTGTTTGCGTCATTCCTGGCCAATAATACTTTTCTTTGACCAACGCCTTAGTCTTGTTGATGCCAAAATGACCTGCTAATCTGCCATTATGCAACTCTCGGATTAGGTTCTCCCTTCTCGATCCTCTGGGAATACACAATTGTTGTCCCTTAAATAGGTATCATTCTTGGATAAAATAATCCAAGTATGGAGTTCTGTCGACATTCCATGTTTCGCGACTCGCCTTCCATGTTTTCGCAAAATCCTCGTCGGTCTCATACTCTATCTCCATCAACTCTATTCCTGTCGTCGGAACTATCGTCGTGTTCAACAATGCAACTCTTCGACTCGGTGTGTCGGCAACCTTGTTCGACTTGCTTGACTTATGTCGCAACATGAAGGTATACTCCTGCAGGAATTCGACCCACTTCATGTGCCACTGATTCAACTTCGACTGAGTATTCAAGTATCTCAGTGCTTGGTGATCTGTGTACAACACAAATTCCTTGGGCAACAAATAATGCCTCCACTTCTTCAACGCTTGGACAATAACATAGAATTCTTGGTCGTATACTAAATATTTCTGCTTCGCTTCATCCAACTTCTCGCTGAAGAATGCAATTGGTCGGCCCTCCTGGCTCAACACAGCTCCAATTTCCATTCCACTCGCGTCGTAATGGACTTGGAAAACTTTGTCGAAATCTGGGAGCGCTAACACTGGGCTCTCAGTCACCTTCTGCTTCAATTTGTCGAAAGCTTTTAGGGCAGCTTCTATCCAATTGAACTCTCCTTTCTTCATGCACTCTGTCAATGGTGCACATATCCGACTGAATCCCCTAATGAACTTCCTCTAGAAACTAGAAAGTCCATGGGAACTCGCACTCCTGTCGTGATTGTCAGTTCTGGCCACTCCAATATATCCTTCACCTTATCCGGGTCCATCACTAACCCCTTACCCAAGATTACAAATCACAAGTACACCAATTCTTCCTTCATGAAGAAACACTTCTGCAGGTTCACCATCAGCTTTTCTTCCTGCAGCTTCTGCAATACTTGTCGAATATGCTCCAAGTGTTCGACCTTGGTTCGACTAAATATTAGGATGTCGTATAGGTAAACTACGATGAACTTTCCCAAGAATGGTTTTAGTACTTTATTTATCAACCGCATGAACATACTGGGTGCATTAGTCAATCCAAATGGCATGATTAACCACTCATACAATCCTTCCTTCGTCTTGAAGGTTGTTTTCCATTCATCGCCCTCTCTGACCCTGATCTGGTGATAACCACTTTTCCGGTCGATCTTGGTGAAGTATCTCGCTCCACTCAAACAATCCATCAAGTTGTCCATTCTCGTCAATGGAAACCGTTACTTGATTGTGATCTTGTTGATGGCTCCAAAGTCTGTACACATCCTCCATTCTCCACCCTTCTTTGGTGCTAGTACAACTGGTACCGCACACGGGCTTAGACTCTCTTTGATCAATCCTTTGACCAACAACTCCTGGACTTGTTGATTGAGTTCTTGACCCTTTGACGGAGTCATTCTATGTAGTGCCTTGTTTGGAAAACTTGATCCTGGAATCAAGTCAATCTGATGGGATATGCTTCTCGTCGGTGGCAATCCCGTCGGTGCCTCGTCGACTACTATGCTCCGGACTCGTCGAGCATCTCTTTGAATTCGACCAGAATCTTCTCTATTGTCGACCTCTCGACACATGGTCCTTTCGGAATGATGGCAAAACATCCCAACTATTTATCCTCCTCTGGGAGGAATTCCTTCGTTGAGCACATTAGCACTTGCTTCTCCCAATAATTCCTCTCACCCTACTTTCAGTCGGCTCGATCCTCCTGCTTTGGCTTCAGCATCCTTCGTGTTCCATTTTTGCACACTGTGACTGTGTTGGCTCGACAATCATAGATCATCTTCTGATCATATTTTCATGGTCTCCCTAACAACAGATGACATGCGTTCATTGGGATTACATCGCACAATACACTGTCTTCAAGCTTTCCAACCTTTAAGTTAATCAGGAATTGTCTAGTTACCTTCACATGGTGACCTTTTGTAACCAGGATATCTTGTATGGATTTGGGTGTTGCTGACATATCAAACCCAACTTGTCGATGACCTCCGTCGACACTAAATCTCGGTACTGCCACCATCGACTACCATCTTGGAAAACATGTCGTCGATCAACACTCTAGTCTGAAATATAGCCTTTCGTTGTGCCGACTCCTTCTCGTCGCATCGGTCGTCTTGAACCAACGTTCTCCTAGCCGTCATATTTCGACCTTTTCCTCTACCCTCTTCACCACTGTCGGATGTCGATTCCATCCTCTCGTCGACTTGCTCATCTCATCGGTGTTTGGGATTCGACTCTTCCGCCACGTGTAAATTCTCTGGGCATTCGTAGGATTTGTGTCCCACTTCGTGACATTTATAACAGACTATATCTGGTCTGTTAGCTCCTTTCTTGTCTGTCGGACCAGTTCGACCATACGCACCTCAACCGCGGGTCTCTCGAACTTCTCGTTGTTTTCCCTGCGTTTTCTCTCTGGTCATTGTCCCTTCCTCATGTCGGTTGTCCTCAGCGGTTTCTCTCTTGGTTCTGTTACTTTGTCCCTTTTCCGAAACAGTCTTCGCACCTCGACCAGTCATCCTCCCTCTGGTCGATGCGGCTTTCCTAGGCAGTTTCTCTTCTGCCTTTAGAGCTAACTTGTAGGCTTCACCGACCACTCTGAACCTCGACAGGCTCAACTCATCCTGTATGGCATAATTCGTCAGTTCGACCTGACCGAATCGACAGTCTATAGAACTCTTCCGTGTACTTTTTCATGGTCATCTCTTTCTGTCGAAAGTTTTGCAACTTCCGGAATAAGGAAATCACATAGTCACCTAGCAAAAAATTTCCTTTCAGCTTGGAAACCATCCTGTCCCAAGACTTGATTTTCTCCTTTCCTTTCTTGACTCTGTCAGCCTGTACATTGTCCCACCACAATGAGGCATGACCATTTAACCTCATACATGCAGTTTTAACCTGTTTAGGATCCTCAATCTGCTCCATGTCGAAGTATTTCTCCATCTCTCTGAACCAGTCTATCAAGTATTCCGGGTCCAGACTTCCTGAGTAGGTAGGTACATCCATCTTTGTCTTACCCCTCATCTCTGACAGTAGCTTGATGAATTTATCTTCTGGTTCTTCTTCGACAACTTCCCATGCTTCCACTTACTTGACTTCCTTGTTGTTGTGGTCAAGTGCGTCAGGAATGCATCCACGCCTTTGGCTCTCTTTGATCGTTGCGACCTCACTGGTCAAGATTCGCATTGTTCGCATACACTCGTCGAACATTTCACGATCAATTGTGACTACTGTGCCACGTGCTCTTCGTCCTACACCTCGGACATTAACGTCTCTTTGAGCCATTTTCAACCGCAGTTGAAAACTACCACTCATCCAATCGCAACCGTACTTTCACCACTATGCAAAAATCTACCCAACCGTCGCTAGAGTTGTTCACGCACTCGCAGACTCTTCCGGCTCTCTGGATCCACTACTCAACCAGGTTTCGCTTCGGGCTCTGATACCAAACTGGCGCAAGTCAGGTTGGTCGGAACCTCTTGCTTAACTATGGCACACAACAACACACAGGGTGCTCACATAGACTAGATGTGAACTGAATGCCAGAATTTGGATTCTATTAAACTGAATCAAATTACAATGTGCAATACCAACAAATGAACTAGTCGGTCTTATCCTATTACAATATACATAAATGAAAAATTGTCTCTTAGTGTGTTCTCGGCTGTGTGTCATTCCTACCTCTCACAATCTTTACTGAATGAAAGAACTCGATGAGAAATGGATGAACGATATGCTTGATCCTCCCTTGATTGATCCCCTCTTCTGTCCTTCACACTACTCTTCTACTCTGCTTTGCTGCTGCTCCCGAGGCTCACTCCGTTCCCCGAGACGTCCTTCCTCTGTCCACTGAATTCTCCATGATCCTGCAGACTTGCAGTTGTTAGTGCCCTCTGGTCGTGCTGCACAACCTCTTCCTGTGGTGACATCTGTCGTGATCCCAACCACCTTCATAACTTCCTTTAACTTCCTCAACAACCACGAACGGCTACTAAGTACGTCGTATTGAATTCTGCACTTCTTTGACTCTACTACAATTGTCAATCCCATCGCCTGCCTCGACCATACTACACTTCGTCACCCTTCGACCTTACTTGTCAGCTTCACTTAACTCCCACAGCTGCCAGTCCACCCCATCCTCCATGCTTGGCCTTCGTCGCTTTCGTTTGTGTCGATGTTCAACCTGGTTGAAATCTCGACTCCTTCGATCACCGCTCCTGTCATTTGCCGAACTCATACTTTTCGACTCTCGACTTTCTCCTCATGTCGACCACACTTCAACAACTTCTGCTTGACTAAGTGGCTTCGACTGCCAGTTTACTTTGTACCAGTGTTCGTCGGCACCTCCCCTAGTCGGTTCTGCTTCTGTCGATCAACTTCGACGGTTTCTCCTAGGCCCCGATGCTCCTATATCAAAAGTTTCAAAAATCAACCCTCCGTGCACCCAAATAGTGGATTTTGACTTATTGAACATCTCCACTTCACACACTTTGGAATTTCATCAATTACCACCCAAGTTATTGTCATGGTTGGAAAATTATTGCACCATAAATTTTTTGGACCAGTCTAAACCCCTGTCCATCCTCTTGGTGTTGTTCTTCAAAAGCCCTATTTCCAATTTTTGGTAAAATTGGAGTAGAATAGGCTAAATGCCTCTTTGGCATTTCTGTGGTTTCCATAAATGGCATTAGAATGCCACTGGTCTCACCCGATTCTGAGCATTTTCCCTCTTGTTCTGCCCAAACCAATATTTAGGCTCCAAATTTTTTTAATAACTTTTCTAATTTTCTATTGATGTGGCAGGGTGCTGACGTGTCTTGAAACGTGTTTGCTGATGTGTCAGATGAGTCCTATGTGTCGCCTCCTTATGCGGCCATGTCAATTTCTATCGGTCGCGAGTGCGACTGATCTTGATTATTTGGAGAACAAAATGAAGGCAGTGATATAAAATAGAAATACACATGAATATTTTTCAGAAAACATAGTAGTACAACAAAACACAAATCCTATTAATGAATGGACTCGAAAAACATTGTAAATTGTAAAACTATACAAACTAGCTCTAGATGGTGGTAGATTATCTCTAAAAAGAGATGTGACGGCTATGCTCATCCGTGAGAACTGAGTTACAATAAGGCCATAAAGGCCTTTTAAACTTAAATCATAAACGAGAAAACCCTAAACATAAAAAACCCTAACCCCGAGAGATGAAACGCCAAAATTTTTGTGGGCCCCAATGTGGCTAGTTGATATGTCAACTTCCCTGGAGCGCAAATTTTGCATACAATCTCTGTTTGGGGCAGTTGGTATCTCATTGAAAAGGTTTGTCCAAAAAGGAATCCATTTTTTTGGTCTAAACAATGCCTTTAGCGATCATCTGGGCATTTCCATGGAAACAAAACGTCGTTTAGGGCCTCAAAATGGCCCCAAAAGATCAAGGCTTGAAAAACCATAAAAACCTGCCAAGTTGTGTCTTTGATTCAGTGGGCTAGGTGGATTCCAATCGATGTCCATCTGGATCATCCCCCCCATTAGGAAGCAATGGTATCCATTGCATCAAGATCCTCATCAGATGGGGAAACTTCTGCTGAATTTGACTCTTGGTGAGACGCTTGCCTTAGTGAAGAAGTTTCCGTGCTTTGACAACTTAGTAGAGTTGAATGTTTTGTTGGTGGGTGCCCTTCATCTGTGTTCATGATCTGATCCAGGGTAGCTTGTTCAAGGAAGTTGGATTTAGTTCTATAGAGGGAAAATGATTAGCCACCTTTGAGGTGTCCAAAAGAGGTCAAAAATATGGTCGAAGCAATTCCACATTAAATATTGGGTGCAAACTAGGGAAAGAGGGAATATTTAATTCAAAAGCATTCTCACCCATAACCTTAATGATGTTGAAAGGCCCATATTGGAGTGGCATGAGCTTTCTATAGGGGCCTGTGAGGCGTTCCTTCTGTAAATGCAACCACACCTTATCCCCAACCTTTAACTTGTGTGGAACCCGATGTTGGTCATGTTGTTATTTGTACTTGGCATTGGCTTTGTACATGATATCATGAACCTGTTGTTGGATGTGCTAGATCTGTTCATTGAATTTGGTTGTTTTATTTTCCTCGACCTAAGAATGGGAGGACTCGTCCTATGTAGATGTAATGGGTATAACTACATCAATGGGGGTTAATGGTTGGAACCCTAAGCGCACTTGAAAGGGGTTTTGGAGGGCTTTGTTGTAACTATGATGAACATATGGAAGGATCTCATCCCATGTGGATGGATGCTTGGATTTTTACTTGCCCAAGATATTCACAATCATCCTATTGACCACTTTTGTCTACCCATCCATTTTGGGGTGGAAGGTGTTATATCCTCAAATGGTTTTGAAGTTTTGAGGCATTTGTTGTCCATTCATGTTTAATTTGTCATTTTCCTTAGTCTTCTGATCAGTGTTTTAAACTCCAAATTTTTCATTTAGCTCCCATTGATCTCTCTTGACCATAAATCCTTTGGTCTCTTCCTATTTACCTGCAATACACAAAATGCAAATAAAATGTTACATAGCCCAAAATCCTAGCTTTATTGGCTTTTATATTCTCAAATAACAATATGCACTTTTGTTATGAAGTGGTGGGTGCTCAAAGTGATTCTAAAGTTAAGCCAAACCACTTGTCAAACTTAAGTCGACACTCAAAGCCATGGATTAAGCCATGAGTCAAACCTCAACTCAAGACAGGTCAACACTCCATATCAAACCTAGCATCGAGCTTCAGAATTCCATTTGCCTCTGTCTAGTACCCGAGGTCGTTGGTGTCTTGCACCAAGCTAAATCAATGATACAGGTGTAATGAGATAGATTTTGTATAAATCAATTTCATTATTTAATCCTTGCAGAGGAGATTGAGTTTATTGTGCCGATCAGCAGGGTTTGAGGTATTCAACACGCCAAGCAGACAGACGAGTTGTTGTTTCCAAGTGCTCACAGAACGCAAGGGTGAAATGCGAGTGCTTTGACAGGTTGAGAGCATCGGGCCATAATGTATAAGCCAAGAGGAGAGCCACTAACTGAAATATTTATGCCAATATTTTGCTGCTGCTCAGGATCAACCATCTCGCCTTGGGGTTTCTCCTCATCGCAATGGTTTTGTTTGTATTATTTCAGGTGTTAGTGATCTGCATGAGACATGATGGAATGTTTTCAACGTTCCAGATGGAGGATGTATGCAATAAGTCCATCGGTGGTATGTTGTTGATTCTTGACAGTGATCCAGAGGGCTTGCGCTTGGTGAATAAATTAATCAGCCAAAATATATTTGTAATAACAGAAGCAGCCTTGAAGATCAGGGAGATTGGAAAACACAATTTTGATGTTTTGAAGGAGTCTTACAAAGACTACCTTTTCGGTGGCTAGTCTGGCCTACACAGTATTTCTTAGCAGTCGAAAACAAGGATTTCGGTGTTTTAATCACTGATCATTTTGGTCCCAAGCCACCGAAAGCGCAGGAACAAGGTAGAATGACATATTTTTACACATATTCAATTTTTGTCATTTCGAATGGCACGAGGATGGTTCTAAATTAAGTTTATAATTAATAGGAGTTGTTCCAAGGTGTTGTTCCAGTTTTGAAGGTGCCAACAAAGTAAAAAAGATGAAGATTCTTGTCTATCTTTGGCAAAATATGACCTGTCAGTCCTCCAGGTGGCAGTTTCGATCTGATTCATCAGCCTTTGGAGGCTTGCTGCAGCTGTCGAAGATATAGAGACTACCAAGATGGAGGTTGCCCCTTAAATGGGATATTTTCCTAATTTTATGAAAACTGTTTTGACTTCCTATTATTGGCATATTGGATCCAGTTTTATAGGATATTGAAATTGTTTTGTAAAGGCTATAAAGCCTGTGACTTCTGTAGAACAAAGGGTTCGATTTTGAGTATTCTACTTTACTTTTTTTGTGAAGAGGCTCTTTCTTTAATATAATCAGCCTGCAAGCTTCTTTCATTCATTGTTGTCAGACCTTCTCTTCTTATCTCTGTTATGTGCTATTGAGTTGAATGGTGTTCTTTGTCTATGTTTATAATCTTGGTAACTGTCATCTTACTTTTGATTATTAAACTAGAATCATAAGCACTCATTGTTAGTTAATTAGCCCATCATATGTAATTGCTTTATGTATGTTCTGGTTAATTGACTAGTTTCTTTATCCTTTTACCTATCTAATAATAGTCCTTGAAGGCCTTGTATTGTTTGAGTATACTTAAGACTGTCTTGAGTAGACAATTCAGTGAGTTAGATGTTCATCTTGATCCAATATTATCCATCATTGAGAGAATAAATTAAGTTACCAGGCATCTTCAAGCTGCAACCTAGAAGAGTTTCCTGGAGTGATAACATAAGGCAGTCAATTTGGTTAGCTTGGAGTCCATTAGAGACCATAAGGAGGACCAGAATGTGTTGAGGAACCTACAATCCCAATCTAAAACAATGTCCCGTGGAAGCCCAAAATGAACCCAAACACGCTTAAAGAAGAGCTTAGCAGTGGCTTCGAATGTGATACTCTTTGTACATGGTGCTAGAATGTCCATCTTAGAGAACCAATCGACAACCCCAAAAACACAGTCATGACCATGCTTGGTGGAGGGAATAACATGTAATCCATTGAGATTGACTCCTAAGGCTTTTCTGGGGTAGGTAGAGGAGTGTACAAATCTTGCTTCTTGATTTCAAGTTTAGCAATGGCACATGCAATGCACGATCGGATATACCTGCCAGAGTTTTGGCCAATAGAAATACTTATGAAGCATTGATACTGTCTTCTCCACACCGAAGTGTCTAGCCACCCAACTGTAATGTACCTCCCAAATCAGCGTTGCACACTCACTTGATAGGACACAAAGATGGCCCAGATAACACAAAAGTTCATCCTAGAGTTGAAAGTCTAAAACTTGTTTACCTGTGCCCAGTGTTTGATATGTAACAATGAATTCAGGGTCACTACTGTATAATTGGGGCCACCCAAAGGTCTCATGACCACATGAGTTGAGGACCACAGTGAGTGCCACGATCGAGGGTCGCCTAAGGAAGTTGGCAACACGATTCATGCTACCCTTATTGTACTTAATGTTCAAATGAAATTGTTGTAAGTATGTGGAGCACTTACGATGGCGATCATTCTTCAACTTTTCCTATGTCTGCATGAATTGTAGGGGCTTGTGGTCAATGTGGATGATCGTTTCCTTTATGAGAATGTAATGCTTCCACTATCAACATGCCTGCACAATGGAGTACATCTCCTTGTCATAGGTGGGATATCTACGAACAATATCATATAGTGTCTCACTGTTATAGGGCACCAAATGTCTTTGTTGTGTGAGGACTACACCAATAGCATAGTCTAAGGAATTTGTCTCAATCTCGAATGGTTATTGTAGGTCTGGTAGAGTGAGGACTGGCATTGAGCAGAGGCAGTGCTTCAGATCCTCAAATGCTTTTTGTTGTGACCTTGACCAAGTGAACTTCGCTTTAGCTCTACCCTTGGTCACTTGGATTAAAGGCTAAGCAATATGAGAGAACCCCAACATGAACCTATGGTAGAAGTTGGCAAGGACCAAGAAGATATGGAGCTCTATTAGGGTTGCCAGGGCTAGCCAATTGTGAATGACTTGGATATTGGATGGGTCCACATGCAACCCTTGTTCATCCATGATGTATCCAAATACTAAATTCTCTGCATACCAAATGAGCATTTCTCTAGGTTGGAATATAGATTGTGTTTCTGCAAGGTACTTAGGACCCGTTGAATGGGATGCAGATGTTCTTCCTAGGTTTTGCTGTAGATGAGGATGTTGACCACAAAGGATTTTGTGAACGGCTGCAAGATATCATCCATCATCCTCATGAATGTCGTTGGACCATTAGTCAATCCAAAAGGCACGAGCAACAATTCAAAGAGGCCTTCTTTAGACTTAAAGGTTGTCTTCCATACATCGATTTGTTCAATTAGAACTTGGTGGTATCCCAACCTCAAATCATTCTTGCTAAAGAACTTGGAACCCTTAAGTTAATCAAGAAGATCGTCAATCCGGGGGGTTGAGTATTGATTCTTAACAAAGATTTTGTACAGGGCTCTATAATTGATACAAAGTCACCATGTCCCATCCTTTTTCTACACCAACACAATTGGACTCCCGCAAGGTGAGGGTCTTGGTCGAATGTGGCCCTTTTGGATGAGCTCACGAATTTGGCGTTTTATTTCCTCATTCTCCACAAGAAAGCACCTACATATTGGGCCATTGGGTAAAGGAGCACTCGAGATCAAGTCGATTGGATGTTTGACCTGGAAGTGCAGAGGCACCCCCGTAGGGGAAGCAAAGATGTCCTTGTACCCTTCTACAATCTTGTTGACCTGCTTCTACTATTTAGAGAGACCTTGTGCTGAGGCTGTGGCAATTCCAGTGACCATACGTCCACCTTCTGACCGAACCATGAAGAGGAGAAAGTTACCAATTCAAGAGATGACCTTCTGACATTGCTTCGCATAGTTCAAAGAAACTATAGTAGTCAACACTGCCTCGGGTATCTTGTAGATTGGCCCTCCAAAGTAACAATGACACAATGGGTCTTGGACTCATAAAAAACATGGTGTTTCCACGTATAGAGTTGTCCTAAAGAACATCACAAACTTCGAGTGGGGAAACATCACACAATACCTCATCTTTGAAGGGCTTGATGTTGTAGGATAAGCAACACTATTGACTGATGCAGATGTCTCATCCATGGCTAAACCAATTGATGGTGTATGGTTGGGGTGTGGCGTCATTAGCAGCTTCAATATTTTGATGACCTCGACCGAGATGAGTTTATTATGGCTACGATTGTCAATAATGAAATATAGTGGATTCCCCTTCACCCACAATTGTGAATGGAAGAGGCATTCGACTTCCTTTGTCTCCTTTGACTCTCCTGGTTGGATCTTTGTGGTTGTAATGGTGGCACTAGATTCTGCATCAATGATCCACTTTCCCATTTCTTTCTTTGAATCCGAGTTTGTCTATGGAGTTTTCATCTTAGCCAACAATGATTGCTTTGAGCGACATTCATTAGTGTTGTGCCAAGAAATTTTGTGGAACTCACACCACTTTCCAATGTCCTTCGATTTCTCGTTACCCTTCTTTGCCTGCGACTTGGGCTGGTTGTCATGAATTTGGTCATCCTTTCTTTGTCTTATGTTTTGTGAGTTAGGGCCACCTTTGCCAGGATGTTTCTACTGTTGATTTGCAAACCCAAATTCCCACTTATTCTTTTGCTTAAACTTTTGCTCGTTCTTGACAGTGTACCGATAAGCAACTCCCAGTGAGGAGATGTCTCGAAAATCCATCTCTATTTGAATGTACCTGTGTAGGCCACTACGATACTTTAGGACCAAGTGCCATTCAGAGTCTCTAATACCCATATTTGAGCGCAATGTATGAAATATATTGGTGAACTCCAACATCGTCTGGTCTCTCTTATGGCGCAAAGTCATCCACATGGTGTATTGGTCATCATAGTTTCCGATAGGGAAAAAGTCCTCCTTAACGACACTGACAAAAGATTCCCAAGTGGGTTTTGTCCTATATATTTCATACTCATCTCTAGTATTCCTCTCACAGTAACCGTCCCACCAATATTTGATATGGGGGAGGGACTTAAGGAGCATGGAGGTGATCTTTTCGTTGTCGGAAGAATTTTGAACAGAGAAGTAACCCTCTAATAGATTTAACCATTTCTCCAAAGCATTTGCATCTATCCAGCCTTCAAATAAGGGAATTTCAAAGTTAACTTGTACCTTTAAGGGAGTTGCACCTCCAAAACCACTGCTCGTTGAAGGTGCATCTATCACCGTTGGCATTTGTTGAAGGATTTGGGTGAAATTATCCATCATCTTGTCCCTTTGTCACACAAGGGCTTCCTTGAGCAACAACTTAATAGGATCTTCTACTCCTTCATCTCTCTTTTCTTCTCCCACCATGTGAGGATGCTTGGGATGATGAGGGCAGTTTCCCCCAAGATCAGCTAAATTGAGACCCAACTCTAGATATCCAGATCTCGTTGGGGACATGCATTGAGAAACAAAAAGAGCAGATTGCTCTGATACCACTGATCTGGATTATTTTGAGAATTAAATGAAGGACCACATCACATCCTGTTGGTTGTGGAGCTAAATCTTCTAGTCTCATAGATGATATTGTATCAACCGTGTTTGTACCCCAGTTTTATATGATATGTAGGTGGACTGTACAGTCACCCCAGCGGGCATCGCCCCCCCACGGGGTTCCAGGGGGGACATACCCCCTGGCTGGGGGGTTCGGGGGCAACTCCCCCAAAGAAAATTTTTGGGGTTGTTTTCGCCAGCTGTTTTGCGGGCCCATGGTTTTGGGTATCCCGTGGTATTTTCCCATTGTATTTCCCTTATAAAATAAAGACATTGTAATACGGCTAGGGATGATGATGTATTAGGTTTTATGCATTGTAAAGATCTCTAAGATCAGGAGAGAGACTGTGAAACAGAGAAGAGGAAGTGCAGCGGTTGTGCTGCAGGTTGTATCCCTTCACCTTGCTGGACGGTAATAATAATAAGGACTGGCAAATTCAGTGTGGACGTAGCCCAAGTTGGGTGAACCACGATATATCTATGTCTCTCTTGTAATGTGTATGTGTGATTATATTTGCATTTCTGTTTATTGTTATTGCTCTGCGATCCTGTTTTTCTAACACATCCCTCATCTAGGTGGCACCTCCACATCATCTTGGATCCATGTGGCACCTCCATGTCACACCTTCCATGTGGCACTTCTAGGGGTCCACATAAAAAATTTCAATATTTTCCAAAAAATTGAATTTCGATAGGTGGTTCAATGGAATTTACACTTTGCATTTTTTTTCATAAACATGTGGCCAACTGAATTTACACTTGGCCATTCCCAATATTGGAAAATCATCATGTCAACCAACAGGACTGTGCATTCGTGACTCTTTCCTTATACTGGTGATTTTCCGTCAATTAACACAACGAAACAAATTTTGACACTGATGCAATTTTCCCCCAAATTATGCTAAAATTCATATATTTTACCATAAATTCTCTCTAAATTAAACAATGGGTGGATTAAACATGGTTTCACCAATAATTTCCTTATGTAATTTTTGTCAAACACTTCCCGAGTAAATTGAAACTTTGCATGTAGAATTAAATTATCACTCCATGCGGTCCGGTGACTACACTGTGCCTTTGGGGCCACGAGATACTCAAACCATTTACCAAAATCACCTCTGTTATTCAATATAAGTTTTCATAGGTTATTTATCAAATTTACATAATTTGGAATTATATATATATATAAGTTTTCATAGGTTATTTATCAAATTTACATAATTTGGAATTATATATATATTGAATAACAGAGGTGATTTTGGTAAATGGTTTGAGTATCTCGTGGCCCCAAAGGCACAGTGTAGTCACCGGACCGCATGGAGTGATAATTTAATTCTACATGCAAAGTTTCAATTTACTCGGGAAGTGTTTGACAAAAATTACATAAGGAAATTATTGGGGAAACCATGTTTAATCCACCCATTGTTTAATTTAGAGAGAATTTATGGTAATATATATATATATGGTCCCCTGAAATAACATATGCATATAAAAAAATGTACATGTGAATCTTACATGAATGCATTCATACAATGCCAGGAAAATCCACGCAATCAAATAATCACATGACAATAATTAAGCAAAATACATAACATTTTATACATAGATAGATACTTATCCTATATTATCCATCAACTTACTACAGACTAAGGACGTTCCTCCCAGCCGTAGGCACTCTGTTCTACTAGTTCTCTCTATAATAGAGGCCACCCCCAAGTTGGGGTTATCAATCCACATGAAGGTGTCGACCCCCCTCTACAACTATCCCAATCCGCTAGCACTCCTCCCCCATCAACTTGCACAACCCAATGAATGTGGTTCCCTTCTCTGAGTTAATAGTCCCTCAGACTATTTATCCAATTCCCTTCTAGGGCTCTAGCACAAGCCGACTAGTGCCTCTCTGTGCTGAGATTCCAGGGAACTCAGTGGTAGGACAGGTTCTCTCATAAGGGAACTCAATTTCCTTGGCACCAGTATCTCATGTATAATTTTAGGCTATGGTACGGGGTGGTAGCTCAATGATGACAACATATGATGGTTGAATGATAGAGTAATGATGAATGAACTAGCTCTCCATAATTTGCATGCATGTTGAGAACTAGCCAAGTGGCATGCAAGGGTGATGAGAACTAGACAAGTGACACAAATGGGAAGTTCAACTTTTTCCCAACTAATCTCAAGTTTAGGGTAATTAATTCAAGCTAAGGCTAATGCACTTTACTTAAAGAGGCTTTATAAAACTTAGGATAAAAAGGAATAATACAAATAATGACATAAGTTATACATCACTAGGGTCATCTCCCCCTTAAACCCCCTTCTGACTTTCCTTCTTGTGGAATCATTCTGATTCATAGCCCCCCATCTCTTCTTCATCCTTATTTGTCTGTAGTAGTCATGGTTTTTATATTAAATGTAAAATGTACATAATCACATCATCTTGGTCACATTAGATCATTCATGTTCGACTTCTAGCCATTTCATCCATATTTACATAATTAAATCATTACATATTAGGGTAAAAGACGGGATGTTACACTATATTTGACAATGAAGATCATTCTCCTTTGCTATTCTAGTTATTGTGATGGTGTTTTTTATGTCTAGCCAGGTTAGGCTCACAAGGAAATATTATCATACTTAAGGTCTTATGACAAGCGTCTGTTCATAACTGTTATGTTTAAGACTTTCTTATCCTTTTGTTGCTCTTCTAAAACAACTCAAAATGATGACTTATTGTTTTGCAGCTGGTTGGGTTTCCCTAGTGGCCAACCAACTATCTGAACTTTTGTAATTTTTTTTGGTTAATATAGTATTTGAGCTTACTAGAAAAGAATATATAAGCACTATATTGCACCATATATTTCATCTTTTTTCAATAGTTATTAAATTTATTTTCAATATATAATTAAAAGTATATATTTGTAGTATTAAATTATTATCATTATTTTTTCAATGATTATATTAATTTTATTATGAAAAAGTATTGATATGCTGCCAATATCCTTAATTAAAAATAAATTTATTATTATTTCCAATAATCATGGTTATGTTTCACCATATGCTTCATATTTTTTTCAATAGTATTAAGCTCACTAATTTTTGTATTTTCATTTATGTTACCTAGGAAATCACATAAATAATATTTGGTGCATTGTACCCTAGTAAATCACATAAATAATATTTGGTGCATTGTACTTTTTAAATCACATAGACAATATTTGGTGCATTGTACCCTAGTAAATCACATAAATAATATTTGGTGCATTGTACTTTTTAAATCACATAGATAATATTTGGTGCATTTTACTAAGATTAACCTTATAGTAAATTTAGAAAAGATATATGGTGCTTAGAGCACAATCTTACCTAAATGTTGTGTATGTTTCTATATTCGTTGTACAAAAGAAAAATGAAAATTTGTGGGAGAAAAAAGCCCTCTTATTTGGGACACCTATTTCTAGCATAAGGTAAACAAGGCACTGTTTTTTGAGTTTTATAGTGTTTTGGACTTCCGTTTCTTTATATTTGTGGTAGTCTTAGCTGTCATGTTTATCCAACAAAACCACACTAATCTAGCAAAACAATAAGAACAAATGGTTTTAATATTGGATAGACTCTATTCTAGTGTTTCATTGTTCCACAAATCATGAAGGACATATTGCACAATGAAGAAATTAAGGAAAATAAAACCACTTTTGTTTAAGGCTCTCTAGTTATAATGCAACCAATGAGGTTGAATGCCTAGTGTATATGAACCCAACTAATATAATTTTTTCCTGATATGGATGAAATATCACGTGTATTAAATCGTGTACTGGCATCGACAACCTATAAAATGTTAAAGTAAACATACTTTTTGTACTTATTCATGTTTTAAGTGTTCATTGTTTCTTTGGAATGCTTTACAAGGTTCATTGATTTCTCAACCTATAGGTAATGTTATAAATTCTTTGTAACTAATGTTCAATTCTTGAAACCATGTCAAAATCCCGCCATAAGAGCTATAAACCATTAGCGTTGACATATTGTCAATCACCTTTCTTCTTTAACAATGTGCTTCTACAATCCTTTGTAAATAGCTTATATTTTCAAGATGTGCATGGCTCAAAGTAGTCTACATACCATAGACCTTGTTAGTTAGCAAGGTGGCAACTAGCACTTACATTCCATGCAGATTCACCAAATATCAACATGGGTTTCTCATAAGATTGCTAAGGTGCTTGTGCACTAAGTGACTAACAATAAGCAAGATCATCCCTATCATAATAGAAGTGAAATTGACCTCACCATGAAAGTGTTCTATAGCAGAACAAGTTCCTACGATTCTCTGATATTCTGTTATTCAACCTTCACCACAACTAAGCCCTTTCGAATGCTCTCAATGTTCATGGAATGCCACCCCTTGATAACAAATGGTACTTTGGGCAAGTAAGGTCATTTGATGTGAAAAAAAATCGACATCATGTTCTCTACGATGATGGTAAGTATGAGTGACTTGACCTTGAGAAGGAGAGGATTAATATTCAAGTTGAAGACAACAAAGTGTTTCTGGAAGAAAATGGAGGAAGCAAAAAACAAATTGTCTAGAAACATGTTGTGGAAGATCATATTCAAGGTTCAGACAAGAAGCAAGAGAGCAAGGAGGAAAGTCAGAATGCCAAGTAGGATTTAGAGTCAAACAAGGACAATAAGGCTATATATCATACAAATCTAGAAGAGGTCAATGTAGTAGAGGTCGATTCAACAGTTAACAATGAGGGTAAAAAGCAACATAAAAGAAAGGAAAGTGGGAAGTTGCCTAGAAAGAAGGACAATGCCATTGTTCCAAGTTCTCTAGATAAGTTGGTAGATTCAGACGACGATGGTTGCAAAGTGTTTGGGCAAAGATGTTGGGAAGCAACCAAATCAGAACAAGAAAAATGATGAAAAGAATATAAGTACAATTGTGACAGCGCAACACATAGATGACTATAACTTAATTGAAAGACAATTTCTGGAGTAGCCTGATGAGGTTGAACTAATCATAGATTAAAGGGATAGGTCAATTATGGCTCACCAAATGGAAGAGAAACACATAGATACAAGGGGATGTGATGACAAAGAGACCAACGGGGAGATTCATTTGAAGAAAATGAGGCTAAGCGTTTAATAGGTGAAGGCACTAGAGACGGGCTTTGAAACCAAGAGAAAACTTGAACACAAAATGGAAGATGCAACTCATTGCAGAATTAGGCCACCAATTGAGATAGGTTGGCATATGGTTATAGAATCATTGGACATGTTGAGGAAACAACTTGAAGAAGATTATGATAATGTTAAACAAGAGTAAGGAAAAACAAAAAACAAAGTGTAAGATAGATGACAACTTTTTATTGTTTGGGTAGGGTGACTTTTGTCTCAACTTTATTTGTCCATGCTTATGCCATTGGTTTGGTTTAAAAACATCTAATTTGATTTACAATGTAGTGTTTTACCAAGAAAACTTTTCTTTAGTTTTATAAATAAAATTAATAACTTGTTCTAACTAGTTAAAAAAACTAAACATTCATTCTTATAATATAAATATCTTAAACTATAATAATCAAAATAACATAATTAAACAACTACTATATTATTTAAATAACCAAATACAAAACTATTACTATATTATTTAAATAATCAAATAAAAAACTAATAACTACTATATTATTTAAATAATCAAATACAAAAACTACTATTTAAATAACCAAATAAAAAACTACTACTATATTATTTAAATAATCAAGTAAAAAACTAATAACTCTATATTATTTAAATAATCAAATAAAAAACTACTATTTAAATCATCCAAACTCAAATAAACAAAGAAAAATAATGTGTAATCTTAATCTTAAAAGTAAACTTTAGTAATTTAATCAGGTGCAATTAAGAGTTTTTCTTTTATTTTCCAACTAGTTAACTTATATATTGTTTTTTGAGATAAGATTCAAAATTGAATACCTCAACTTTTCTATTATTTTCCAAAACCATGAAAAAAATAAACCAAGTCTAATAATGGAATGGCATGACAAAGGTTCATTTCTACTCTCTATACAATTTACAAAATGAATTTGATGAACCAGGTTTATTGCTAATCTATATGCAGTTTACAAACTTTTTCACCGAATATACAGTTTACAAACTTATTTGTAAACAAGAAGGATTAATGACCGTCGCAACTCATAAACTTGTTCTAAAATCCGGCGAGGGCAGCGCGATTCTGTTGTTGTTGCTGCAGCATGGAAAACCTGAATATCTATACATGTAATGTGATTCATATCTATCTGAAGTGAATCCAAAATCTGCAAAATCCTACGAAATCCACTTTTAGCGAACTCTCGGCACAATCCTACGAAACCCTCTCTTATTAAACTCTATTGGGCGACTTTCGATTCTGTTAATCCCATTCCCCACCAATGAGCCCATAGTCATACTTCAATACGCAATGGTTGATTGTGGAAGTCTCTTCAACGTATGATGTTAAAGAGTTGAGGGTGAGGAATCTATAGGGCCTGAAAGTTAAAGTGTTATGGTTTGGGTGAAGCAGGCGAACAGGTTTTGGGCAAAGCTGAGGGTGCGAGGAGAATGGGCGCTGTCTACAAGTTTGAATTACAGCAGAGTAGCGGAGGCAGAGGCAGAGGTTATACATGCGATTCCTAGGGAAAGGACGGGCAGGTTCTTCGCTTCAAAGGAGAGAAAGTCAGGGTTAATACCGAGCGTTGTTTTTGAACAGGAGGAATATGGGTTGGCGGCTGTTCGGCCCAAAAGGCTGCTGAGCGTTGAAAGCGATCAAATTAGTGGCCTTGTGAATAAGGTTGGCCATCAGTTCTTTCTATCTCGCACATTCGAGCTTAAGGTGTTTGCGGGCCCTCGCTCAAGCCATTTACTTGAGAAAGGAAGGGTTGTGCCGTGTAAGGTAATCGCTTTTAATTCCCCATCAAAGTCGTTTGTTGCCCTGACCCTATACTTCGAAATATAGTTTACTGTTTCTGACATCTTGTGTAAATATAATCACGAGACAAGGTTCACCTGCGTCCTGGCACCGAGGAAATTCTCAATGTGGTATTTGTTTGGGCCCCCAAGCATGCTAAACTGAAAGTGGACGTGCCTCTGGTGTTTAAAGGGGAGGATGTGTGTCCAGGATTAAGAAAAGGTATGCTAAATCCCATCACTAAGTCAACATTGGTAGTACTAGCAGCAGTAGCAGAATAGTTATTTATATTTAATTGTGGAAGATTCAACGAATCATACCGCCATAAGATTGTATAACTCCTTAATTCTGAGGGGTCAGGAATTAAGAGGGGTCAGGGATTGCATTTTGCAACCTTATGAATACATGGAAATATTTTAGATAGAATAAAACAAACTTTGGGTCATTCCCTCTCAAGCATTATCTGCCATAATCAAGGGTTCCTTTTGGCTTCCACATATAATTTGTTGGGCCTATATACCAGAGCTAGAGAACCCAGGGAAAATTTTAACATGATAATCAAAGAGAGTGGGAAGCAGGAGCAATTCTTGGGAAAACATTGGGTCGTTTCCCATTCCCCTCCCATTCCTCTCGCTTGCTCCATCACATACCTACCCATTGATAGATGAGAAAAAAGGAACTTAGGAGTGTTTCATAACTGTCGTTTTAACGCTGGACTGAAATACAATATTCTAAGTTTTTTTTTCATAACGGACAACATGACACTATAACACATTATAATTACTCGTTATTTCAAAATGTTATAGATTGTGAAAGATGAAATAAAATTTATTAAGGTAGACGGGATTTATCGAACCCACTGTAATTGATCATGACATTAGCTTGGACTGCACTAATTACAAAGGAGATGAAGAGGTCAAACACAAGACTGGGAGTACTTTGTGGGGCTCGCTGATGTGTAGCATTGCCCATTGGCTGGCAACTTAGCCCTCTCTAGGACATCGCATTTTTCAAAACGGTAGGCTTGTTATGGTTAGCATGGTCAATTTTCTGTATAAAAAAGAATCGTTTCCTCATTAAGATACAATTCTTATCGTTACATTGTGCAGCATGATATACCTGTTTATTATTGATTTTAGTGGTCTTAGCTAATCTATAAGAGTCTAGAGATCAAGCTACTTTTTTGAGAAGTTTTGATACAGGTTTGCATTGAAGTTGCAAAATCATCTTTAAAGGCTAAAATTATGTCACAGGGGAAACTGGTCCTTTATAGAACACCTTTTATAACTATATCATTTTGTTAATTTTGAATGATTATCTAAAAGCAAAATTTTCTATAAGAAGGCATCTCTGTGTTGTAAATGTCCATATTGACAAATGGTGATTTGGTACTAAGTTGCAGAGCACTAATAGTGCTATCATATACGCTAAAATCACAGAAGCCCAAATATTATATATATTGCCTAGTCTATTTGATTGTGAAAGGAAAATTGAAGAATGGAATTACTTCATTAGGAAATGGAGGTGCAAAGAGAAGAGAATAAGCTAGAAGTTAAAGAGGATGTTCCTATGAAGAGTGTCAACAAGAAGGCTGGCTTGAAAGTAAAAATAATAAAGTTCCAACAAAGTGTAAAGCAACAGAGAACCTAAACAAAAAAGTTGATGCATTAAGAGATACTTGAAAACATCAAACAGTTCAAGGACCCTCCATTCTTGATTCTGGTGGAATAAGTGATTGTATAACATTCATGTCACCACATAGGTCAAGAAGTTGTTTGATGCAATGGAGATGGAAGATTATAATACAGTCCAAGTCGTGGAATTCACTTTATAGGGCTAGAGTTCCTTTGATGGCTCGTCGACTATTGCTAAGAGTTCCTTTGATGGATTGTGGACCATACACTATGACTATGGACGATCTAGATCTGGAGTCAGCGTAGGAGTTTTTTTCAATACCCTTTAGGTACTATTTTTTTCCAGATAATTAGCCCAAGGTAAACCCTAGATTCTTTAGGGCACAAGGCCAAGTCAACAACATGGCTTGAAGCCATTACAACAATATACTCATTCCGAGCTCAACATGTCACTTATGGTGTTATGTACCTTAATAGCATAATTGGAAATTCATAGCATAAATATCAAAATACAGCAAGATTTCAGTATGAAAAGACAAAATTACTACAACAATAAACAATTGCAGATAACAAAATATCACAATAGCAATATCTTTTTTGAGGAAAGCAATGTCCACTTGCCTCTTCAAGGGCAACCTCCAAATGAAGCGAAGTTCCAATTACAAAATATTTCACAAGACATCTTGTCTCATTGCTTCTATTCCTATATATAGTTTCTAGCGTAGGAACTTTCTAGTAGGCATGTCATGTCCCCTCAACAATGATCAGTGTAACAAGTTCCTAACCCAGTCAATCCCATGGGTTGAGGAGACAACTTCATGACCATGGGGTTAATTTTGGAATTTCCAGGCAATTAATTAATTAGACTATGCAATAAATGTTATCCTAAGTTTAATTATGCACATAGATTATTTAATTTTATGCATTTATTATTTTTATGTGGAATAAATGAGGATAATGCTCCACTAGGGCGCATTAGTGGATAAGGTTGGTTGAGGAGAGACTTGGAGAAGAAGTCAAAGAGAAAACACATAAATATAGAAAATCAGGAGCAAATCAAGAAAGGAGGAGCAAATCAAGAAAAGCAGCACAAAGCAGAAAGCAGGAAAGCCAGAAAAGAAGGAAAGTTCAGAAAAAGAAGAAAAAGCCAAAGCATAAAGTAGAAAGGCAACCAGAAAAGGAAAAAGGAGGAAAGCAAAGCAAGAAAAGGAAAAGGAAGGAAAGCTAACTTTCCTTATCCACTCAAGGAGGGCGCATTAGCCATGAAGACTTGCTCATCAAGTCATCCAGTCTCCATAAATAAACCAGTGTGCACCACATTCACATCCTTTGTCAGTTTGAGAATTGGTATGAGAGCAATTTTTCCTCAAAGACTTGGGAGATGTGCCCCTGATCAAGTTTGGGAGATGTGCCCAGCTTTCTGTGAGAGGATGATGGCATTCAGCCATTTTCATTGAGTTTATTTGCAGGTCCTGTAGCTGAACCAAGGGTAGGTCGAATTTCAAAAAGCTCCAACAAGTTTATGGTTCGAATCTCAGAGCTTTTCAGTGATTTCTAGTGCTGCATTGTTAAGTAAGAGTGGAGAGAAGCTTTTGTAATGATTTGAGGAGTCTCTTGGCTCATTTCTGATGTACTACAGTCTACATGAAACTCTGATATCAGTCAAGTTATTTAATATTATAGAATTCAAAAATATTCAGAGTCTTCTTCACCCCTTCTAGATTTGCCTAGTTTTTGACTAGTTTCCAGAATGCATTTAATAAATGAATGAGTCTTGCTCCAAATGAAGTCATTCTTGTTCCTGGAGTTGCTTAAGATGTCATATGTAATATTCCATGTCTCATATCAGAATTTCGTGAGCCTTTGTTGACTGTTTGGGAGCCCTGAATTCTCACTAGTTGTGTAATCCTGGGAGGCAATTTTACTAGTATTTTTGTGAGACTTGCTCAGAACTTCATATAACTTTCTGGAATGTTATTTAACTGTGTAATGACTGTAATTTAATGATATTTAACCTTTGTGAGTCAGAAACACCCATCCCCAGCCTCCAGTTAAAGTTCAAACCCATACTAGTCTGCATATGTTGAGGGCCCAGGAGCGTTGGAGTAAACTGCAGCTTGCTGCTCTTGAAACATCAATGGTCTTAGTACTTTGTGCATAGGTATCAACCAATATTAGAGCCTTCCTTCCACCCAAAGCTTTTGGTCTAGTCCATCCTTAGTCAATCTAGCTTCTACAAACATTGTTTTAGTTCATTCTGTGAAGTATAGAGTTTTTGTATCATTAATCCTAGTTGGTACATTACAAGGCAGAACCTTCTAGTAAGCCTTCTTAGTGAAGAAACTTTATAGGTGGAACCTTCTAGTAAGTCTTCTTACAAATATTGCTTTCACACTATAGAGACTTTCTAGTAGGTGGAACTTTCTAGTAAGTCTTTTTACAAATATTGCTTTCACACTATATCTACTTTATTGGCCTTATTTAATATAGATGGCCTCAATACATAACAATCTATCTATTAAGGGGTTAGGGTAGGACCCCAACATGCCCTCCCCCTTAAAAGACAACATTGTCCTCAAGGTTGGAGATGTGGAAATTGTTGAAGCATCTGTGTTGGTTTCTATGTAGCATCCTCAAGATGAGTATCTTTCCATTGGATGGTCTAATGGTGGAGACGACGTTCCCTTTTGTCAAGGACGACCTCAAGCTACAACCAAATGGAATCTTCTTCATCCAATTCTAGAAGGCTAGTTTGAATACGACAATGATGGCCAACCACCTTCTTCAAGAAGGAGACATGAAAGATGGGATGAATCTTGGAGTGGCTAGGTAGCTCCAGTTTGTAATCCATGGGGCACACACATTTGAGGATCTTGTAAGGCCCATAAAACTCGGGGGCAATTTTTTGGTGGCAATTGGCCTTAAGAGAGGTCTACTTATAAGATTGTAGGCGAAGAAATACCTGCTCCCCTTATGCAAAATGGTGTTCAGAACAATGTTTATCACCTATTGCTTCATCCTATTTCGAGCCATTACTAGATTATCTTTGAGAGTGTGGAGAATGCTGGCCTAAGATGTGAGTGTTTGTCAACCTCTTGTACCTTAGAGATGCCTGGTAAGTAGGATAGTACCAAATGGGGCTTTTGGCCATAGACAACTTCAAAGGGAGTCATTCAAGTGGCAGTATGATAAATTGTATTATACCACTATTTTGCTAAAGGTAACCACTAAGTCCACTGGGATTGACACTTTGAAGTAAAGCATCGCAAATATGCTTCTGAATACTTATTGACAACTTCAGTTTGACCATCCGTTTGAGGGTGATAGGCAGTGTTAAGATTTAGTTGAGTTCTTGTTATCACCAAACTTGTAGTTACCCCAAATGATAGATCCAATATAGGATGGTAGAGGGGATAGGAAACCAAAGAGGTGAACCACGAGAGCCTCGATTCCCAAAAGGATTGGTTGTCATGCCAATCGAGGCACCCTTCACTTTATGCTATCAAAGCCAAAGATAAGAAAGGGGGAGACCCTGATCTACTCCCGACAGGAGAGATCTAACCAAATCACCAGATCAAGGTATCTAATTAGGGTACGTAAGGTGACAGGTATGGAACCCTAGATTTAAGGAAATGTGGTCACTGTGGAGGCTTAAGAAATATAAGATTTGGATTATGGTTTTTAGGCATAGTGACTCTATGATTAAAAGTGATTCCAAGATTCAGGTGCTAGTATAAATGATCAAATTCAGCTGCCTTGGGAAGCGTGACCCCTAAAACAGGGAAAGTGTCCCAAAGAGTGGATCTGAGAATTAGGGCTTTCTAGCACTGCTTGACAGAAGGATATGACAATGTTAAAACAAACAAGCTTGCAAACCGGGAACAAACGACAGGAAAACCAGCTACGCAGGGAAGTGCGCAAGGGTTAGGAGATCAGTGCCTTGGGAATTGGGCCCAGTGGAGTTCTCCAACCATGACGTCTAGGAGAACCCACCTAGAGTTTGGCCAAAGCATGAATACCCAGAAATGGTTTGCCAGTAAACCAAGTTGTTTGAGCCAGGGAATTTTCCTAAGGATTTTAACGAGGGTTTGAAATTAAATGAAGATGGCCAATGGATTGGAACCCAAAAATAACTGAAATACAAGTAGATCTTACCTGGATAATCTTGGGGATACCTTGATGATGATGATCTATGCCTTCCCGATCAATTTGAGGTGTTTTGAGCGAGTGTCCAATGAGAATCGATTTGCCCAAGGAAACTAATGCACAACGAACTACCTAAGTTAGATTCGAAGCATAAAAAAGAAATGACTAATGCAACAGAAGACATACCAAGATGAAATCAAAGATCACAATGAAGCTATTGAAAACCCCCTGGTATAAGCGAATGCAAGTGGAGCGAGTTGAGGATGCCAGCAAAAACGCCCAAGTGAAGTCGCCCTCCTGTAGACAAAACACTGTTTCCAAAAAATATATGGGTCCACCACAAAATCTCAAATGCTAGGTGACAATAGACTTTCCACTCAACATCTAAGAATATCACAACAAAGAAAGATCCGGATGTGTCTGCAAATAAATCTTCTATTATTCAAATTCCAAGAGCCAAACGTGCTTTACAATGAGAGGGTCTCTCCTTTAAATAGCTATGGGAGGGACCAAAACCCTAACCACCTTTTTAATGAGTGGCTAAGATTAAAAGATACATAAGTGATAATCTACGGTTGAGATGAGCTCAACATAAAGTACATGGATCAACTCAAAATATAACAATACATCATGGACAAAATCGCCCTAGGGGGACGTCCCACTCCAAGTGACTAGGAGAACATAACTTAAAGCTCATGGTGGGTCTAGGGGGAGATATAATTCCTCCCTAGTGTGTCCCCATGGCACAATAATACAAGATGACTCAATGAAGTACAATAATATGCCCAAGCGACAAAGTCGTGTGTCTCCAAAGACACCATAAAACCATGAAAATGTGCCCGAGAGAAATGTGTGGGGCCCACTGACTGTTGCAACTGCTGTGGAAGGTGTGGGAGACATCATACACATCATCAAAACCATTCCTATGCCATTTCCTTGCCTCAGTAGCCCAAATCGATTTCCTCTGTAGCCAATTTTACCATTTTTTATGCCTCTATAAATCACTTGAAAAGTATAAAAATGCCTGTAACTCACTGCCTAGTCACCCGGAGCCAAATCTGACTGCACCAACATGTATGGGAGTATAGAAATATAGTAAAAACAAGTGGCTGGACCCTATACTCCCTCTATAGCACCCTAGGTGAACCAAACAAATCATGAAACTGCTATGTCAGGCCATTTTTAATGGCAAATCTGCACTTAAGTGATAAACTGAGAGAAATCCCAACTGAAACTGCCCGAAATTGAAATCAAACTGTCCCAATGGACTTAGAGAGCCCAAATGCTCTGGAGATGCATACTCATACATCAGATGGATGACTGCATAATCATATAATATCAATAACATGCCTGCACATATAAAAATAATAATAATCTACAAATGATCAAAATCATTAAAATCCCACAGATCACTATCTGAAACTGTAAATGCTGCATGGAACCATTTGGTGACCAATAATAGATCACATATCATCAATAGCTATCATCTAGGGTCTAACTCATCTCATTTCTTGTGGTTGACTTTGGTCAAACTGGGTTTGACCAAGTCAAACTGACCCATAATATGATCCAAACAATAAACATCAAAGCGCTGCAATTGTATTTGGTTAAGGCATGCCTCATTAATCATTCCAATAGCAATATAATCATAAAGTAATCATTTCACTGGCGATCTAAAACAAGATGTTCAGGGTTTTCAATAATAATAATAGCTCAGACTAGAACCTCAAGGCTATACTCACTTCATGGCTGTGATCAATTTGCTAGTGATGGGTGAGGGTGGATAAATGCAAGGCTAGGCTAAGGGATGACTGTACTGACTCAACACTGTGACACTTCGGATGTAGGAAAGGGGATACACACTAAAGCATATGCTGGACAAGCAATAACATAGGGGATGGCAGTGTCTCACAAATGGGTAAGCTGTTTGGGAAGTGCTTATTCAACCTTGACAGATGTCTACAACTCACATCCAAGCTGATACAACTCCGTGAGGATCTTTTCTAGAGCCTCCATGACTAGGTGCTTGGCAAACCGTAACTCAAGACTCTAGGGAACACTTAGAATTAGCTATCCCTTGTTCCATCTCATATCACAACCCGCAGGCTAATGAGGAATCAATCATTACATGTAAATAAGGTCAACAATCATTAGATATAGCATTTGTTAAACCATTGCTTTAATTAGACCTTTTCATTTCCATAGCCTTTGTCCATGTGTGTTGAAAAACACATTCTTGGAGTTCATTTCATTAGGCTTTTTGATCCGTGTATGTTGAAAAACACATTCTTGGATTTACACCACCATGCCTTTCATTCACGTGTTGAAAAACACATTCTAGAATGGGCTTTCATTTAAGATATACAATAAAGTTTCCAGATTCAATGTAATGATGGTAGTACTATCTGTTTCAGGTCCAGCCAACGCAACTTAGGCAACATCAGAGCCGAGACACAAGTTAGACAGGGAAGCTCATCCAACAAAGAGGCTAGAGTGGGGAAGTCCTCCATATCACAAGCTGAATAGTAAGTCAGGGTAAAAACAATAACTGGAAGGTAGCGGATGGATGGAGATAGTGAAAATGATGCCAAAACTATCAAGCCATATAATGGTGGGAATGATCACCTCCATTCTCCTAAGGAGGGTAAGACTAATGAGTATAGACAAGAACTTCATAATTATGAGCAGGACACTAGATAGATACATAATAATAACCAAGTCCAATGTATATATATGATCGCCAGATCATGACACTAAATGCTAAAACATGCTACTAGAATGATCAGGAAAGCAATATAAACCAATACACAAGATAATACCTGTTGGGTCAATATACCTGTGCAAACCATCTGGACCATCATTTGTCTACTGTGAACCTGCTGTTGCAACTCTGGGCAATACATCTTGCTCTGTATGGCAAAATGGCTACATTGGTCATCAAATCTGAGTTTACTGAGACTCAGTCATGGCAAAGGAATATACTGTCTGCTCATAATCATAGGAGTGATCCAAAATAGATGCTCATCTCAAGCATCTCGGTGTAAAGGACTGGCTGAAAAATATACTGGAATCTGAAAATATATGGTAGCCCCAGCTACTATAAATGTGATAGCATCTGGCTCTAGCTGGGACAAGTGCTATGCTGAATAGAGTGCTTGAGAACCTCAGAATCTCTGGTCCTCAACACTCTGCTACTCGTATCCTCGATCAATGCACTCTAGCTCTGCATCATCTACAAAATGTACCTGCTATCTGCAAAATGGCTAGAGCTATACCAAACTCGTAGACAGGTCGTCAGAACATGCATGTATATACATAAATATAAAAAATAAACAGTACTGAAATAAATGCGGAAAGTAAAGACTAATCTACTAATCATCACTTCAAATTTTATTATTGTGTAGGAAAAGAAAATGGCAAGTACTCAGGACTAACTATGAGCTTCAAAGGCGAGCTTAGGGAAAGACAAAAGGTGCCAGACTCAATGGATGAAGAACTAAACTACTGCTCAAGTGAGCTTATTTAGTTCCTACCTACTCTAACCTACCAGGCAAGCAAGAAGTCCAAGACTAAGTGAGATCAGGGATGTAATCCCTTACCCTTTGGTTGATAGGAAGCAAAATTCGTCGTCCATTACCAGTAGCAAGAAAACACATGTCTCCAGTGCGTCGCTCTACCATGAAAGGTCCAACCCAAATGTCATTAGCCTGTCTAGATCTAATATATAATAAATCATTAGGGATGATGACTTGATTTCTAGTAGGAAATCTATTCCTATTTACAGATTCAAGAATAACTTCAATATTACGTATAGGAATTGGATGGATCTCAACAAGGTTTTGCGGTTGCGGGGTGACAATTCTTGAGTTCCTTCTGTAAGGAACTGCACTAAATCTGGGTGGACCACCATCGATGGGAATGGCTACACTACCACCTATTCTCTAATTTCTCTTCTCGTCTCCTGAACACTTATATTAGGCTCCTCCTCTTGGGGGGACACCACATGCTTTACAGCTTCCCCATCAATCCAAAAATCTCTATGTTCTTCCAAGGAATGAGGCATATGTGGTATAGCAGTAGAATGACTAGAGCCTTCCCCTGTAGGAACTGGAATACTCATACTCTCTAACCCAGTGGACAATGCTTCTAAGTGAGTATCTGAAGAAATAGGAATGTGAGATGGATCATTATCTTGATGACTAGAAGACTCAGATGGTAATAAAAATTGAGGAATGTGAGGATATGCAGATAAAACATTGATTTGATTTTGAGAAGGGGATTCTTGTAAAATAACAAGATTGTTTAAAGTAGGATCTCCTTCGGGGGCATCATTAATTAAGGCATCCTCTTCCCAACTTAAAGAATTGTCATTAACTTGATTTAAAATACCATCTTCCAAAGATAAATGAGATAAGGAATCAGGAACATCAAAATAATGGGATCCGTTAATTTCATCATCACTTTCTGATACAGGAGAGGGATGAGTTCCTTCAAAATGGTTTGCCCAAGGAAGAATGGGGTCAAGGCCTTGCCTTCCTCTAACTAGATTATGATCATAAAGTGCATTAAATTCCCTAACTGTTCTTGGAATACGTTCACCACACCTTATGTCATCAAACTCATCAACAACTTCAGGTGTATGATTTTCATTAACTTGTTCTTGATCTACATCATTATTAACTTCTTGATCCTGAAGTTGATTTTCATTTCTTCTCAATTCTTCTAATTCTTTCGAAAACTCATTTCTAAGCATTTCCAAATTTATTCTCCTAGCAAGTTCAACTATCTGCTCTTCTTCTTCAGAAGAATCAATATCTCCCATTACCATGAATATATTTTCCGATTGAGATAATCCCCAAATTTCATCATCATTCTTAATCATATTAGCCTTGGCATTATTTAAAGTTCATCCCCATAGGTGTTTTTTTATCCCTTCCTCAAAAGTTTCCAAATGTTTGTCAATACATGGTTCTCTATTAATTCTGATTAAGGCACCATCTGAATTGGGAACACAGATATATGATAAATCCATCATAAGGTATCCACCTAGACGTGTTGCCCATTTTCTAGATAAAAGCATTCCATATGCTGGGGGCAAGTCTATCACTACAACATCCATCATAGTGGAAATGTCTGAGCAAGCAAAAAGATCAGCCCTCAAGTTTTTGATCAAACCATAGGACTGTACACGTCTTGAGTCAATGCCACAAACATTTCCATAATGTCTAGTCACTTCCAAACCCATTTCCTTCATGACATGCAAAGGCATGACATTCATGGCGGCTCCAGAATCTAACATGCAGTTGTGAAGGAGCATATTCTGAATGTGCAAGGTAAGGTAAAAAGGAGGGTGACCACCATTCTTTCTCTCATAAATAGCAGAATGGATGTTAATGGGTGGATCTTTCTCAACTTTTCTAACTTCTGTTCCACTCAGTCTCTGTATATGACACAATTCTAAAGCCATCTCAGGAGTCTTCTTTTGGTTGATGCCTTCAAAGAATTCTTCTACTTGGCTTCTAACTGAAGGAACTTTCATTAACTTAGTTACAGGGATATTACACATGATCTTGCCCAATTCCTTCTTAATATCAATGTTCAAATTATAATCATATGGGGCAATTTCATCTTCTTCCTTCTTATCTTCTTCATTCTTATTATGTTTGTCCAGGAAGGAAGGAGGCTGGGAGTTAATATTTCTTCTATTATAGATTTGAATTTTGGGTTGTTCTTTTGGTTACAGCATGAGGAGCTTTGTTCTTCAATTAATTCTTCTTGCTCCCATTCTTCTTCTAAGAGAATTCTTCCGAAATCATCATCATAAGATAGATCTCCAACTAAGTTAATGTTTTCGGGTTGATCATCAGGGTAAGTGGTGTCTAAAGGTTCTTCTTCTACTTTGTCACACCAATTTACATTCTTTTTCTCAGAGTTTTCTGGATACTCAGGACGTCTTCTGTTGTTGTCTCCCTCTGGTCTTCTATTGTTGTTCCAACAAGGTTTGGGGTCATAAGGGTTTCTATATCGTTCGGAGTCCTGGAAACTTGCGACATTTTTAGTTAGGATAGTTAATTGTCTCATCATTTCTTTCATGGTCTCTAACGTGTCCTTTGTGTCCTTAGGCTCAGTCACCAGCTCCTTGGGTTTTCGGAGTTTAGGATCAAATCTAGAAGTGGATGGGGAATAATGCTAAAAAAAGTTTTGTTTTCCCATGGATGCTGCATTCTACTCAACAGTCTTAGCATTCAGTTGAGCAGTCTTTAGGTCATTAGGATTTTTATCTTTTAAATGGTACCCAAGCCATCCTTCAAATGAATTAAGATAATGAATAACAATGGCTTGGTCCTTTGGCCTAATGTCTTCAGGGATATTGGCTACAGTCTTGTCAAATCTAAGGTTAAACTCATGGACTGTCTCATTCTCTTTCTTCTTGATATCAAATAATTGATGCAAGAGAAATTTCCCATCTAATTTTCGTGACCACTCATTATTAAGCTTCGTGACAAAACTGTCATATCCATCAATGGACGAAGCAGGCAATCTATCAAACCACTGCCGAACATCTCCTTCTAAAGATGCCAGAAGGCCCCTCACGAAGACATCTTCATCAGATGCTCCATATGCTTCCATGTGTTCCTACACCTTGTCTATATGATCTTCTATGGTTATAGCAGAGATTCCATCAATCTTAGAAACTTTTTCAAAATACTTCTCTGGCATGTCATGGGGGGCTCCCTGGATTTGAGAAAAATCTTAAGGAGAAGGTTTAGCCTTTCTTCCTAAAATTCTAGGATTCTGCGGAGGATTGTTCTGGTTTCCACCGCTGTTTGCACCGGCCATTGGACTAGATGAAGATGAAGGAGATCCAAAAAGATGACTCAGTGAAGAAGTAGGGTTAGAAATCTTCCAAAAGAAATTGGATGAGTTCTCTTTAATTTGTCTTCGGTTCCTAGTATAAGTTGTAGGGATTCCTTCAGAATTTGTTGGACGTTCTAAGAACTTAAGATTTATGCGTTGGGTTCGGTCATCAGTAGAGTCGCAGGGTGGAGTCGCTAGGTGAACCACACAAGTAATTCACCAATAGGATAAATGTCGTAGGAGAGGTGAGATGGGTGAATTAAGATGGTGATTGGGATAATTATGAAGATTAGAAAAACAATCACCAGATAAAATACCGGATGCGATAAGATATATGATAATGCACAGACACTCGTAGACACCGAAGGTAAGCGTCTACCTCCCCGACAATGGCGCCAAAATGTTATCACCAAACTTGTAGTTGCCCCAAATGATAGATCCAATACAGGATGGTAGAGGGGATAGGCAACCAAAGAGGTGAACCACAAGAGCCTCGATTCCCAAAAGGATTGGTTGTCACGCCAATCAAGGCACCCTTCACTTTATGCTATCAAAGCAGAAGATAAAAAAGGGGGAGACCCTGATCTACTCTTGACAGGAGAGATCTAACCAAATCACCAGACTAAGCTATCAAAGTAGGGCATGTAAGGTGATGGGTATGGAACCCTAGATTTAAGGAAATGTAGTCACTGTGGAGGCTTAAGAAATATAAGATTTGGATTATGGTTTTTAGGCACAGTGACACTATGATTAAAAGTGATTCCAGGATTCAGGCACTAGTATAAATGATCAAATTCAGCTGCCTTGGGAAGCGTGACCCTTAAAACAGGGAAAGTGTCCCAAAGAGTGGATCTGAGAATTAGGGCTTTCTGGCACTACTTGACAGAAGGATATGACAATGTTAAAACATACAAGCTTGCAAACCGGGAACAAACGACAGGAAAACCAGCTACTCAGGGAAGTGCGCAAGGGTTAGGAGATTAGTGCCTTGGGAATTGGGCCCAATGGAGTTCTCCAACCATGACGTCTAGGAGAACCCACTTAGGGTTTGGCCAAAGCACCCAGATATGGTTTGCCAGTAAACCAAGTTGTTTGAGCTAGGGAATTTTCCTAAGGATTTTAATGAGGGTTTTGAAATTAAATGAAGATGGCCAATGGATTGGAACCCAAAAGTAACTGAAATACAAGTAGATCTTACCTGGATAATGTTGCGGATACCTTGATGATGATGATCTATGCCTTCTCGATCAATTCGAGGTGTTTTGAGCGAGTGTCCAATGAGAATCGGTTTGCCCAAGGAAGCCAATGCGCCCTCCCTTCCTGCACAACGAACTACCTAAGTTAGATTCAAAGCATAAAAAAGAAATGACTAATGCAACGGAAGACATATCAAGATGAAATGAGAGATCACAATGAAGCTATTGAAAACCCCTTGGTATACGTGAATGCAAGTGAAGCAAGTTGAGGATGCCCAGCAAAAATGCCCAAGTGAAGTCGCTCTCCAGTAGACAAAACACTGTTTCCAAAAAATGTATGGAACCACCACAAAATCTCAAATGCTAGGTGACAATAGACTTTCCAATCAACATCTAAGAATATCACAACAAAGAAAGATCCAGATGTGTCCGCAAATAAATCTTCTATTATTCAAATTCCAAGAGCCAAAGGTGCTTTACAATGAGAGGGTCTCTCCTTTAAATAGCTACGGGAGAGACTAAAACCCTAACCACCTTTTTAATGAGTGGCTAAGATTAAAAGATACATAAGTGATAGTCTACGGTTGAGATGAGCTCAACATAAAGTACATGGATCAACTAAAAAATATAACAATACATCATGGACAAAATCGCCCTAGGGAGACGCCCCACTCCAAGTGACTAAGAGAACATAACATAAGCTCATGGTGGGTCTAGGGGGAGATATAATTCCTCCCCAGTGTGTCCCCATGGCACAATAATACAAGATGACTCAATGAAGTACAATAATATGCCCAAGTGACAAAGTCGTGTGCCTACAAAGACACCATAAAACCATGAAAATGTGCCCGAGAGAAATGTGTGGGCCCCACTGACTGCTGCAACTGTTGTGGAAGGTGTGGGAGACATCATACACATCATCAAAACTATTCCTATGCCATTTCCTTGCCTTAGTAGCCCAAATCGATTTCCTTTGTAGCCAATTTTACCATTTTTTATGCCTTTGTAAATCACTTGAAAAGTAAAAAAATGCCTGTAACTCATTGCCTGGTCACCCAGAGCCAAATCTGATTGCACCAACATGTATGGGAGTATAACAAATCATGAAACTGCTCTGTCAGGTCATTTTTAATGGCAAATCTGCATTGAAGTGATAAACTAAGAGAAATCCCAACTGAAACTGCCCGGAACTGAAAACAAACTGTCCCAATGGACTTAGAGAGCCCAAATGCACTAGAGATGCATACTCATACATCATATGAATGACTGCATAATCATATAATATCAATACCATGCCCAGACATATAAAAATAATAATAATCTGCAAATGATCAAAATCGTTAAAATCCCACAGATCACTATTTGAAATTGTAAATGCTGCATGGAACCATCCGGTGACCAATAATAGACCACATATCATCAATAGCTATCATCCAGGGTCTAACTCATCTCATGTCCTGTGGTTGACTTTGGTCAGACTGACCCATAATATGATCCAAACAATAAACATCAAAGTGCTGCAAGTGTATTTGGTTAAGGAATGCTTCATTAATCATTCCAATAACAATATAAACATAAAGTAATCATTTCACTGGCGATCTAAAACAAGATATTCAGGATTTTCAATAATAATAATAGCTCAGACTAGAACCTCAAGGCTATACTCACTTCATGGCTGTGATCAATTTGCTAGTGATGGGTGAGGGTGGATAAATGCAAGGCTAGGCTAAGGGATGACTGTACTAACTCAACACTGTGACACTTCGGATGTAGGAAAGGGGATACACACTAAAGCATATGTTGGATAAGCAATAACACAGGGGATGGCAGTATCTCACAAATGGGTAAGCTGTTTGGGAAGTGCTTATTCAACCTTGACAGATGTCTACAACTCACATCCAAGCTGATACAGCTCCGTGAGGATCTTTTTTAGAGCCGCCATGACTAGGTGCCTGGCAAACCGTAACTCAAGACTCTAGGGGACACTTAGAATTAGCTGTCCTTTGCTCCATCTCATATCACAACCCACAGGCTAATGAGGAATCAATCATTACATGTAAATAAGGTCAACAATCATTAGATACAGCATTGGTTAAACCATTGCTTTAATTAGACCCTTTCATTTCCATAGCCTTTGTCCGTGTGTGTTGAAAAGCACATTCTTGGAGTTCATTTCATTAGGCTTTTTGATCCGTGTGTGTTGAAAAACACATTCTTGGATTTACATCACCATGCCTTTCATTCACGTGTTGAAAAACACATTCTAGAATGGGCTTTCATTTAAGATATACAATAAAGTTTCCAGATACAATGTAATGATGGTAGTACTATCTGTTTCAGGTCTAGCCAACACAACTTAGGCAACTTAGAGCCGAGACACAAGTTAAACAGGAAAGCTCATCCAACAAAGAGGCTAGAGTGGGGAAGTCCTCCATATCACAAGTTGAGTAGTAAGTCAGGGTAAAAACAATAATTGGAAGGTAGCGGATGGATGGAGATAGTGAAAATGATGCCAAAACTAGCAAGCCATATAATGGTGGGAATGATCATCTCCATTCTCCTAAGGAGGGTAAGACCAATGAGTATAGACAAGAACTTCATAATTCTGAGCAGGACACTAGATAGATACATAATAATAACCAAGTCCAATATATATATATATGATCGCCAGATCATGACACTAAATGCTAAAACATGCTACTAGAATGACCAGGAAAGCAATATAAACCAATACACAAGATAATACCTGTTGGATCAATATACCTGTGCAAACCATCTGGACTATCATCTGTCTACTGGGAACCTGCTGTTGCAACTCTGAGCAATACATCCTGCTTTGTATGGCAAAATGGCTACATCGGTCATCAAATCTAAGTTAACTGAGACTCGGTCATGGCAAAGGAATATACTGGCTGCTCATAATCATAGGAGTGATCCAAAATAGATGCTCATCTCAAGCATCTCAATGTAAAGGATTGGCTGAAAAATATACTGGAATCTGAAAATATATGGTAGCCCCAGCTACTATAAATGTGATAACAGTCCCCTGGGCCTGAAACAATTCTTGCTAGAAATTGCTATGAAGGTGGGGTCACGATCTGTGACAATAGTTTGCGGCATACCATGGAGTTTGAAGATATTATCCATGAAGACTTGAGCTACCATAGAGGCCTTGAAAGGATGTTGTTAGGCACAAAAATGAGCATATTTGGAAAGGCAATCAACCATAATCATGATTACAGACTTATTGCCAGATTTTGGTAACCCCACAATGAAATCCATAGAATTGTTAGTCCATACTACAGTTGGAGTTGGAAGTGGTTGAAGTTCACCTAGAGGTTTCACGGTCTCCCCTTTATGTCTTTGGCAAGTGGCACATTCAACCATAAATGTGTGGATGTCCTTCATGTCGTCCTTTTCATATGTTTTATGAAATCTTGAATGATCAACTGTGGGGGATGAATGGAGCTCAGATAACACTTGTGATTTCAATGATGATTTCTTGTGCAAATATAGACGTCCTTTATAACGAAGCTCATCATTGTGCCAAGTGTAGCTTGGGTATGCATGGGATTCCTGTTGAAGTTGTTGGATCATGGTAGCAAGCGCGGGATTTGTTAGCCATTCATTATGAATGACATTCAACCAGTTCGCAACGATGAAGGAGAGGGAAAAGAGGGAACATTATTCTTGAAAACGTTGAGAGAGAGCATCTCCTACCACATTCTCCTTTCCCTTTCTATAAATTATCTCATAGTCATATCACAACATTTTGGTGACCCATTTTTGTTGCTCAGGGGAGGAATTTATTTGTTTGAGGAAGTATTTCAAACTACGATGATCGGATTTGCTCTGGAAACGTTGCTCAAGTATGTATGGATGCCAGATGTCGACAACATGCAATATGACCATCATCTCTTTTTTATAAGTTGATTGTCCCAAGTGCCGCTCACAGAGTTGTTTGCTAGTAAAAGCATGGTCTGCCTTCTTGCATGAGGTCTAATCCCACGCCTTTACTCGAGGCATCACATTCGAGGACAAGGGTTTTAGTGAAGTTGGGTAAAGCGAGTACCGGAGTGGTACACATAGCCTCCTTTAAGTCCTGGAAAGCCTTTTTTGCTGCATCATTCCAATTGAAAGCATTTTTTCTTAGCAAAGTTGTGAGTGGGGCTGCAATCTTACCATAGTTTTGAACGAACTTTTGTAATACCCCTTGAGACCCAAAAAACCTTTGAGGCTTTTAAGAGTTTTAGGGCGAGGCCAATCCTTCATTGCTGCAATTTTCTTTGGATCCACACGCACTCTTTCCTGGCTGAAAATATGGCCCAAATATTTCACTTCAGAGACACCAAAGGCACATTTGGACCTTTAAGGAAAGAGTTGATGATCTTGGATTTTTAGGACCTGATCCACATGGGCTAGATGGCCTTGCCAAGTTTTACTATAAATCAAGATGTCATAAAAAAAGACGAGGACACATTTACACATAAAGGGTTTAAATATTCAGTTCATGAGACTTTGAAAGGTGGAGGGTGCATTGCAAAGGCCAAAGGGCATCACCAAGAACTTGTAATGGCCTTCTTGAGTGGAAAAAGTGATTTTGGGAATATCCTCCTCCATGTGAATTCGATGATAACCGTAGAGGAGATCAAGTTTGGTGAAGAAGTCAGCATCCTTGACCTCATCCAGAAGGTCATCAATGACATGAATCAGAAAATATCCTTCACTGTCAGCTTGTTCAAAGCACGGAAGTCAGGACACATGCGCCAAGTTCCTTCTTTCTTGCTAAAACCACTCTTTGATTTCACCTTCAGTCTAATGCCTAAGCTTTAGCAATCCTATGTTAAGGAAGCCCTCGAGCTGAAGGAGAGCCGGTCAAAAGTGAAGATGAGGGTTGGTGAGGTGACAATGGCCTCCGTCTTAGTTGCCCATAGGATAGCATTGCTCTTTTGGACTTTAAATCTTAATTGCTAGTTTGTGTAGTAACACAGCCCAAGCTAGGGCTTTAATACCACTATAAGAACCATGTATGGCTATTATGCAAATAACACGGAATGTGCATAAGAATAAATGAATGATGGGTTTACAAAAACTCTCGTGAATATATTGACTAGTCATGAGTGTGAAGGGGTATGACCCTTGATACCACTATAAGTATTAAGAACCATGCATGGCTATTATGCAAATAACACGGAATGTGCGTACGAATAAATGAATGATGGGTTTACATAAACTCTCGTGAATATATTGACTAGCCATGAGTGTGAAGGGGTATGACCCTTGATACCACTATAAGAACCATGTATGGCTGTTATGCAAATAACACGGAATGTGCATACGAATAAATGAATTATGGGTTTACAAATACTCTTGTGAATATATTGACTAGTCATGAGTGTGAAAGGGTATGACACTTGATGTTTTTTTTGTTTTGTTTGAAAACTACATCTTATATTTGCAGAAAAATAATTACAAGCAACAAACCAGAAAGTGGTAGGGTATATAGTATATACAATGGACTTTATATCTTCTTTTGTAGGGCTACTAGAGCTGAAATAAAATCAGAATAAGCTACGGATCTAAAGCTTGCTTATTATTGACTTATTATTATTATTATCCTTCAGACATATTTCTGTTATAGTAATTGTATCAAGGTTGAGTTAATTTCCCATGTATTTTTGAAATATTCCTTATTCTCCCCTATTTTTTCTTTTTAAAAAGATATATTTTTGCCACTCCCATCCTGCTGTTTCTTGGAAGTTTGGGGGGAGCTAGTCATTCTTGGCACTCATTCGTATGTTTCCTTTGTTTTGGCATTTTTGAAACTTGTGCGACATAGGCTCAAAAGGAAAGAAATAGGTGGCATATATTGTATCTGCTGCTTTCAATAACTGTGTTTTTGCAGACATTATATAAATAACTAAAGAGGCATGATGGTTGCAGATGAACATTTATTCCTCTCTTTTATCCAAAATAATGTGTGTAATCAAAGTAATTTTGCCAATGTCTGAGTGCATTATTTAGAGCATGCAGACAAGGAGCCAAAAATATATGCTGATATCGGCTCATCACTCCCGCAGATCTACAAACTGGTGCTGCATCTATGAAACTTGAAGTACATTAGAAGGACCTAACCTATTTGATTCCATCCTTCAATGCCTCAAATTGGAATCATGCGACCTCTATCTTTCTAATAAAATCAATTGCCCTTAAGAAATGGGGCCTTTCAAGACGTCTTTGTCGAATATTTGTCCAATCATCCATGATAGTTGAACACCCTGACACAACCCAAGATTGTTTAAGATCTTTCATTAACTCTTCCATCTTTGACAGCCTTGTCTTGGAATCACCAATGTTTTTTTTGCGTGTTGATGGTGATTTTTTTTTCACATACTGTAACAGGGATTTTTAGGATTGAGGTTCCTTGGATTCTGAGTTTTTTAGTCTGTTATGGTCTCAATTCAGACTCAACAATTTGGCTCTCTTTCCATGGTGGGGTTTTCAATTTTTCTTTGAATGCAAAAATGTCTCCGGAGAAAAATGCAGAAGAGAAATAAAAAAAATTTGCTTCTCAGAAGGAAATAAACTTTAAAATCCCAAGAGATACTAAGAAGAATCTGGGAATCCCTCAGTCTACAGATATATTTTGATAAATTCGCTGTCCACTTCAAATCTCCACTGCAAACTTCTGGATCTCCAAACCAGCAGTCTCCACAGTTGAAGATGGCTACTATGGATGCTCTAAAGGTGGTGAAAAAATGACAACACCGCCTGCAGGTTCTATTCTGTGCTCAGTAGACCCAAATCAGCTCTCCTCTTGCCTCCAAAAGAAATCAGAAGAGTGAAACAGTGTGTGTGTGTGGGGGGTTGGTTTAAGAAATAATTATAGGGTTAGGGTGTTTTTTTTTAATTTATTTTTATTCAGGTGTATTATTATTATTTTTTAAACTCATTTCAAGATGGGCCCTTTTGGGTCCACACTTTGATGACTATGAACTGAAACAGGCCTGTCTTGATGCCCATGAGGGGACCAACAGGCCGAGGAACGTCAGGACATCCCCATTTTTGGCAGGGAACTGTCCAGGGATGATGGGGAGTGTCCTCAATATCCCCGAAGCTGGTCCTGGCCAAAAGGGGATATCTCTTAACTGCCCCCAAATGCCCTAGGACACTGGAATCCTAAGGATGGGTTCCCTAAGTCTGAGGACAGATTCCCCCCTACATGGCAGATGGGTGGGGAGGTATTTTTGAGAAATAATCCCAAGGTTATGGTGTTTTTTTAAAATTGTGTTATTATTATTATTATTTCAATGTCAGGCCAAGTTGGGCACTTTTGGATCCATGATTGGATTACTAGGAGCTGAAAACAAGCCTGTCTTAGGTGCCCATGAGGAGCCTGGCAAGCAGAGGGACGTTTGGACATTCTGGTGACATCCCCTTTTTTTGCAGGAGACTGTCCTGGGATTATGGGAGTGTCCCCAACATCCCTCAAGCCACCCTCGGCAAAAGGTGGACATCCCTTCACTGGAACCTCAGGGATGGGTCCCCCCAGTGTCTGGATGAATTCACTGCAAGTCTGTGTTTAATATAAGCATCACCAAGGTCACCTTATTGTAGGGACTACAGCCCCAGCTGAACATCACTGACACAAGAAGGTGGCGACTTGTAAGTAGCCTTTGTATGGTTGGGGGTTTGTAATGAGTAAATTACACTTGGCCAAATATACCAAAGGGCGTTATCCTAGCTCAGCATGTAACTTTTATACAAGCAGAATGTAAGGCCTCTTATCATCTCTCTTTTGTCTATAAATGCCCCCTTCACAGTATGGGTTGGTTACGTGGCATGCCTATTGACATTCCAACATTGTATAGTTCATTGGGCAATTTTAATATGCTTGCAGCCTTTGTTGTGAACTGAGAAAGGAGGTCAAACTTATTTTCAATTCATTTATCGAATCCAATTCATAGTCTGGTGATTATGGGGATTTCCTTTCCAGTGTTTCTTCAAGGTTCATATCTCATTGCCTTTTCTCAAGTAATTATATGGTGCACTGCCACCAGGCTGCTATAATCAAGTTACTGGCAACATTGTTTTAACTGTCTGTGCTTTATCACAGCATATACACTAGTGGGTGTGTCACGAGTATTGAGAGAGGTGGTCAATCATATGAACCAGGAATATATTGTCACTGCGTTTAACTCATGAATAAATTGAATGGATGTGTAATTTTCAGCAGTGAAAGGATCTGAAATTAGCAGGCTGTCCCAATTATTAGACTAGTTTGTAATTGACATGCAAGTTTCAACCAAATGTTTGAATTAATCAAGTTTATAAATGGCTTTTCTCTTTACATAACATGCATTTAGAGTTTAATGGGTGTTCAAAGACAATCAATTTTATGGTATATAATAATATATAGAATGACAGTTTCAAATAAATTGGTGGCAAATTTCATAATTTTATGTAACTAATATTTTCATCAAATGGCTTTTCTCCTTTCTGATCTCTCTGTGGCAGGTGGCTATCTCAACACCATAAAGAAAACGATTGGATATCTTTGTCCTGCTGATCTTATCCCTCCTTATATTGATATTGATTTAAGCAATTTGGACATTGGGGAGAAACTGTGTGTGTGGGATATTAACGTGCACCCTTCATTAAGACTCATTAGTGGAGATGACAGTTTGCCTATATGTAAAATAATGGGAACTAGACCTCTGGAAGCTGCAAAAACCCAGTCTTAATGGTGCAAGTATGCATTTTTTGTGTTTTCATTACCTTATTAGCTATGGATTCTCACATTCATGAGCTTTTTTTAATTGAATGAAGGAGCAGTTTGGAGAGATTAAAACTTGAAACTTTTACTGTCCTTTAGTTTGAATTGCATTCAATCTGAAGACAGCAAGATTAATTTGTAAACAATGGGTTATTTATGAGAAATGTCTTCTGTTGAGTAGCTTCACTTAAGTTTTTTGTTGAATGGTTATTTAATATTTATCTGTCTCAACTTTTATAGCAATTCACTTTTAGACTAATTACTTCGATGTTGCTGAAACAGTCAGCACATCAGAGTCTATTTTTATCAACGGCATGTTTTGGAAGTTCTCTCAATGTTAATGGATTAGTTTGATGAATCAGATGTGCTGTTGGAGCAGTACTAATAGCTTATAAACATTAGAATGATGGTAGTCTGGGATAAAAGCCTTTTTACGATGGGAACAATTTAATTGGCATTGAGGCCCCAAGATGGAAATAGACCTCGTAATAAAAGCAAAAACTATTGGTGGACCAAAGATAAGTGGACTATTCATGGATGGTGGGAAATATATTCCTTGTTTAGAAGAACAGTTTGGCCCTCGATGAATTATTAATGCGTATCATATAAAAAAAATTGAATCCTTCTTGAAGCAGTGGAAATCTTTAGAATAGTTTCTGCCCTCAAAATCTTCTTGCCCAATTTGAATACCTTATCTTTTCCTTCTGAAACTATACTGGAAATGTCCCTGTTGTTATTATTTCAAGGCCCTGCGATGAATATGAGTACATTATTCGACAATTCTATTTATGCTGGAAATATCTGTGTTCTTATTAATCAAGCCCCTGCGATGAATACAAGTACATGATTCAATAATTCCATTTATACTGGGAAGATGAAACAGATGTGCACATCTAACTGTATGAATAAGGGAAGAAGTCTTATGATTATGGCAATGTGCAAGGTTAGCTCTGAAGCGAGCATATGAGTAGAATGTATGCAAGAGCATTTATTTTCCCATTATGATATAGGTCGTGACCATTGTGAAAATTAATTCTGTTATGCAAATAAAACCACTACAGCACAATCTAGCATTCATTTGGTAGTCACCAACATTTGTCTTGAAAGCTGCTGTTATACTTGCTAGCTGAAAGCTGACACTTTAGATTCCGCTAGTTCTTCTGCCTTGTGATTTTTTGGAAAGATTGTGTCTGTGGTGCCATTGCTATTTTGCAAGTAAGTTAGGCGTGTAAAATTTATTGATAAGAGATAATGTGCTATTGAATGTGAGATCATGTAAAGGTTTTGAGCATCATGCAAAATCTCGTTTGTGCGAGATATTATATTTATATGGAACAGAATAAAAATCTGCCAGTAGATCTTAGACACACAAAACTGTGTATGAACTGGGATGCTTCTTGTCACTTTAAACATGCCTCCCAAGCGAAATAATTCAAGAATTCCCAGAGAGAAGGGGCAGAAAGCTCTTTTCTAGGTACCTCTTAAAAAGTTAGATCTCTGTTTTCGAAATCTTGCTGATCAGTTCTGGCCATAATCTTGCTCACAATACTATGGGAGACCACACTGTAGCTACCTGTTTTTAATCATTGTTCAAGTTTTTAAGGCTTTCCCTAAATTTTTGATAATGCGTGTTCTTCCACACCGTGCTTCATTTTGAAGGATTCCAAACTTCTTCACCCTTTATTGACATTCATAAATGAATATCGTATTTCTAAGACAAGGAACATAATTTATGGCTACAATAAATTATTGCTGTGTTCATGTGGACTTGCAAGTATTATATTTGTACTTGCCAAATCCTTGTTGGGTTTAACATTACTTAAATTAGATGACTTGAGCTGCTAACATTGGAAGTTTCCCCATTACTCAATTGGCAACAATTAATCAACAACAAATAATCACCCGAGGATAAATCTTATCCTTGATGGTCTCGAACCTGTAGGTGTTTATCTTGCTCTGTACACTATACGTCTATAGGGTTTACCATGTCATGTATGGGATGAGCTACAATGCTGTCTCAATTGGCAACAATTAATCAACAACAAATAATCACGAGGACAAATCTTGTCCCTGACGGTCTCGAACCTATAGGTTTTTATCCATCTTTGTATTAGTGTACCCTGTAAGGTGTACCATCTCATGTAGAGACGGGCTATAACGTCGACATAACATGTGGATTCCATTCTCAGTATCACGTCGGCATTATAGTGCTTGTAGACACTGACATATGTTGATGTCATAGTTGATCGGACCCCTACACTAATATGATGATGTCACAGTGGATCGTACCCCCATATGCTTATATACTTGCAACAAATAAATAGTTCTACATCTCCCATTTGCAACAAATAAATAGGAATGCCTTCTTACATTTCGAAACAAAACCATATTTTGGTGGGACTAAATATATTCATTAAAAAAAAATCTCAGGTAAAATGTTCTTTGCGCCTCTATTCCTCGTCTACTTCTGAAGTTTTTCCTTCATCTATATGCCTTTTATCTCAAAGGCTACTTTCGTACTTAATTTTGTGGGTCTAAAACAAATTGTGATAAAAATCTACCATGGAGATTGTTTGCTATAAAAGCTTTAATTGTGTTCAACCATAACAACTGTCGCAACTTGCATCTAGAGTATCTTGAATCCTCAAGTCTCATAGCAACAAATTAATTGTAGGAGCAATATTTTCAATTGTTGAGATTATTTTAAATATTATATCGAGATATATTTGTGCAATATGCTATTGGAATGATTCACTACAACAATTACACGTTAGGGAAATATTGTTCATACATTTGGACCTTCCAAGCCGGGAATGTTCTTCAAGAGGGAAATGGTGTGTTTGTTGCCAATTGATTGTCTCACTTCTCTTGTATTTGCATGACCACATAGTTTTGGCAATATGTTGCAGCAATGGCATAGTGAATGATCAATGCCATTTTGTAATCAATACAAAACCCAATACATACACAAAATGTAAGGTTTCATACTTCATATAAATGTTTGATATTAGAATACAAGGATATCCACTAGTCATGGAACAATATAGATCGAAGTAATTTGCCAACCTTGGACTAGGAATTGCTAGTGTAGATTTTTAAATGACTTCGTTACATAGCCAAGTTTCCAATTCCACTCCTTTTTTTATTGTGCAATTTTATATCTCCTAATTATCGTTAAATAATTGATAGGAAACCAAAGGAACAAATGCACATAGAGCAGAGGTAGAGACAATGAGATTTACATGGTAAATTCTCAAAGAAGGAAACCTCCATAGAGCAATACAAAAATTGTATTTTTTGCTCTCCAACACCATGAGACCCCATACAAAACCTCACTATAAAATTTGGACCAATTTTTCGATGGCAAACCATCGATTGTCACACACCACCTCGTACTACAACCGATGAACCTAGAGTACTTAAACCGTCGGTTATCCAAGGGATTTGATTTCTGTGTGAAATTGACAAAAACAAGGACACATGTCAACCCGAAGGTCGATGTGTCGAATTATGCTATCGTTAGTCTATCGACACAAGCATGTCAGTGGACTTGGAAAAGTTTGTTGGTTGACCTGCACAAGTTTGTCGTTTGATCGAGACACTTACATCGGTTGTTGGACACATGTCTGTTGATGGACAAACGTTCATCTTTGGCCCACAAAGCAATTTCATCGGTGGATTGAAATATGCAAGTCGGTTCATCGAGACAACAACGTTGGTTGACCGGTGCATATTTTTTGCACTTTTTAATGGGTGTTGATTAACCACCATCTACCTGTCGGTTACTTGACCCTATTTCGTGGGAGGATCGATAACATCTTTCGGAAAGCTGGATCTCGATCGTCGGTAGACCGACATTACTCCGTTGTTTTACTTGTTGAAGCTATTAGCTTCATTTGAATGTGGCGTTAGTACACGACCACATTTCGTTCCTTAGACCGACAAAAGTCCATCGTTGGACCGACGACATTATTTTACACTTTGTGTCTTGTCTTGGTAGACCGACAGTGCACCGTTCGTAGATCAATGAAATTTCGTCGTTAGACTAGCATTCCATTTGATACACAGTGTTTCATCGTTAGACCAACATTCCGTTTGATACATAGTGGCATTACTGTCGTTACACCTGAAATGTTCCATCGGTTTACCATCTGAAGTTAAATATCTAATGCAAATTTTCGATGGTTTGGCCATGATTTTGATAGTTTTTCGTTGTATATTTTGTTTTAAACCGTCGGTAGACAAGCACATAGTTGTTGGTCTACTGACGACCTGCTCTAATTAAAAAAAAATATTGGTCAAACGTTTTTAAAGGACTTCATATACTAATTGGCACCTGGTCTATGCCTTCAACAGTTTTTTAGAAATGTGGTGGTAGTGGCAGCCAAGTGAAGGTCATGTAACTAAAGGTCATAATTGGAGCAATTCTATAGAGGGCCTTAAGGGAAAAGCGCACAATTCTAGAAGACTGTTAGCTTAGCTAACGTGTCAATGAACTAGCAAGGAGGGTGTTACATTGTCATTTTGTGGGAACAAAAGGGAGGATACTTCATTGTAGTTTACTGTGTGTAAGCACTATTCATATATGCTTACTCTCAACATTTCTTCGAGTTGCTACAAGGGTGCTATCCAAATCGTGGACTATTCAATGAGTATTTGCTTGTCCAGTCATATTGAAGTCGTGTGACTCTGTTTGCTGGGTAAGTCATTGATTATCCTCACCATTCTTGTGGTTGGGCGTGACCTCTATGCATTAGCAAAGTTGTGGGGGCTTGTGTTAATGTATTTGTAACTTCGGAAGATATTCTTCTATGTATTACATTTGTACCTTATTGTATATCCATTAGAGATGTTACATTCCTCTATTTGGAAGTGTCGTCATTTGTATTTGTAAGTGTTGTCATGTGCATCGACAAGTGTCGTCATTTGTATTGATGGATTATTAGACCACCATTGTGGGGTCGGCCCTGGTTAGCACATGTGGTTGGGTTATTAGGCTTGATTAGCAAGTCGTCCCCAGTGGATTATTGGCAGGTCAAGTCAGTGTATAAATAGAGAGGTTGTGTCTCTCATTTATCTCATTCACTCACTTCTCAAGCTTGCATAGCTAAGAGAGAAAGTGGCGTACTTGTGGAGGAGGAGGAGCATCTGCTAGAGACATCTCTTTGGGTTTGATCCTTGTGATCTTGTACTTGGGTTTATTCTATCTCTGAGGAAGTTGCGGGGTTTTTCACTTTCTTGGTTTTCCCCGGTGAAACTCTGTGTCTCTTGTGTGATTGATTTTGTGTCTATGACTGATATGCTGTACATGTTATTCTCTTAGAGATCCTTATGATAATAGAATGAAATTATTGAAAAATTAACATGGTATCATAGCTTACCTAACAAGAAGGCACTGTGCACCTGCGGAAGCTAGGGCTTCTTAATATTTGGGTTTCTCTCCACAGATCATCAAAGGCAAGAGGCTAGATTGACTCTCCTTGGAAAGGAACATCTTTCTGTCGAGATAGAATTCAATTTTGAGCATTTTCAGTTTTGGCCTTAAAAATTAGGGTTTTCACAAAAATAAGAATTTCTGAAGTCTGAGGACATAGCTGGAAGCTCCTTGGAAAAATCGAAGTTTAGAGCTTTGGATCGAACTTTTTGGTTGGGTGAAGCTCCGGGAAACTCAAACCTTAATTCAGGGTCCTCCCTAGTGAATCCAGGAGATTGAAAAGCATTTTCGAAGGGTAAAACTTTGCAGTTTTCAATTTCTGAGTATACCAGGATGATCAACTCATCAAGGCGCATCTTTCTAGCCTTTTAGAATTTTGAAATTCACATTTTGAATTTTTAGGGTTTCTCTAACAAATCCTAATCCAGCTCTAGATCCAGTTTTCAGCAAATCAAGTGGTAAGTTTTCTATTTCCATTTGAAGTACTCTTTAAGATGTCACCACACCAAAGCTTGAGGATAAGCTTGAAGGGGCTGATAACTTCCGAGCATGGAAGTATAGGATTGGGTTAATCCTAGAAGAGAATGAGTTGGACAACTACATAAAGGAAGATGTTCCAGTTCTAGAAGAAGAAGAGGCTAAGACCTTACACAAGAAGAACCTGGTCAAGGCTAAAAGAATCATTGTTGATTCTATAAAGGAGCATCTCATACCCCATGTGTCTTCCCTAAAGACACCTAAGGAGATGTTTGATTCCTTGACCAAGTTGTTTGAAGGAAAGAACATAAATCGGAAGATGACTCTGCGGAACCAATTGAAAGGAGTAAAGCTTCAGAATGGAGAGACCATTCAATCCTACTTTTCCAAGGTCTTTCAAATCAAGGAACAACTTGAAGCTGTGGATGAAGTAGTGGAGAATGGTGAAATTGTAATGATAACATTGAATGACCTACCTAGGTCATGGGACTCCTTCATCCAAGGAATCTGTGCAAGAAGAAAATTGGTCTCCTTCAGTAGACTATGGGAGGAGTGTTCACAAGAAGAGTCTAGGCTTGTGGCCCGAGAAGAAAAGATGGGAAATGAAGACCAAGCTCTCACAACACACACCAAGAAAGGTAAGTCCAAAAGAGAGCAATCTTATCACAAGAGAGCTCCTCACCACCATCAAAGAGATAGGAAAGACTTGAGGTGCTTTACTTGTAATGAGAAGGGACACTTTGCTTCAGATTGTCCCAAGAACAAAAGGAACAACAACAACAATAACTTCAACAAGAAGAGGAAGAATAAGAAGAATAGATATCATGCTCATGCTGCTGAGGATGATGAACCTCCCAAGAAGAAGGCTAGAGCAGAAAGTGATGACTCATCAAGTGAAGATGAGTATGTTTTAATCTCTACCCTCACATGTACTATCTCTCATGGATGTAATGATTGGCTTATTGATAGTGGGGCTTCTAAACACATGATTGGATTTAAAGAATCATTCATGGACCTATCTGAACACGAGTCACCTCATAAGGTGAAACTTGGGGATGACTATCAATACCCTATCAAGGGAAGTGGTGAAACCTCCTACAACCTAGACTCTGGAAAGTCTTTGAAGATGAAAGATGTACTATATGTACCTGGGCTCAAGAAGAACCTACTCTCCATATCTGCATTGGATGCAAAAGGCATGACGGTTGCATTTGTAGATGGCCAAGTCCTAATGTGGCCAAAAAGTAAAACTATAGATGATGCAGTAGTGATTGGAGAGCAAGAGGGAGGATTGTACAAATTGAAGGGACAACCTGAACATGCCATGGTACATGAATCCATGGAGCCAAGTGAACTTTGGCATAGAAGGCTTGCTCATGTGCACTATAGAGCACTACCAATTGCAAGTAAAGCTGTAGAGGGTCTTCCTGAAATCAAGAAAAAGCATGAAGGTGTTTGCAAAGGATGTGAAAAAAGAAATAACATTAAGAAGGCATTTCCAAGCAGTGAAAGCAAAGCTAAAGGAATCTTGGAAATTATCCACTCCGATGTATGCGGTCCAATGTCATCCAGTTCTTTGAGTGGGTATGTGTACTATGTCTCTTTCATTGATGATTTCTCTAGGAAGACTTGGGTTTACTTCTTGAAGAACAAATATGAAGTGTTTGATAAGTTCAAGGAATTCAAAGCCTTGATGGAAAATCAAACTGACAAGAAGATCAAAACATTAAGATCCGACAATGGCGGAGAATTCACTTCAGGTGATTTCAATAAGCTATGCAGTGATTCAGGGATTAAGAGGGAGTTGACTGCTTCTTACAATCCACAACAAAATGGAGTTGCAGAAAGGAAGAATAAAACTATCATGGAAGCAGCATGGACAATGCTTCATGACCAAGATCTTCCTATGCATCTATGGGAAGAAGTAGCCAGGACAACTGTATATGTGCAGAACAGAACACCTCACAAGATATTGGACAACAAGACACTAGAAGAGGTCTTCTCTGGTAAGAAACCTGAAGTCATCCATCTTAAAATATTTGGTTGTCCAATATATACACATATTCTAAAGGAAAAGAGGACTAAGCTAGATCTTTTAGAAAGGAAGGGCATCTTTGTGGGGTACAGTGAAAACTCGAAGGCTTACAGAATATACTTTCCATGGTTCAAGAAGATTGATGTCAGCAGAGATGTAACATTCGATGAGGACTCAGCCTACATAAAATCAAGGAAGACACCTGTTGAAGATCATGAAGAACCAAAGGAATCCAAATTTCGAGATGCCACTATGAATGAAATAATTCCAGAAGCAACCCGTGAAATTGAATATCCACAAGAACCTATAGATCCACCTCGTGAGAAGAACTCTCACAAGAGGAAACCTGCACGGGCTAGAGAAATCATCCAAGATGTAGAAAGATATGGTATTCCAGAAGAGGAACACAGAGAAAGGAAAAGGACAAGGTCACACACTAGCTATGTTGCCTTGCTCTGTGACATTATGAACAAATAACCTTCTAGTTATGAAGAGGCAGCGGAAAAGAAAGAATGGAAGTATGCCATGGTCGAGGAATATAATCGATCATGAAGAATGATGTTTGGGATGTGGTCCCAAGACCAAAAGGGAAGTCTGTTGTGACTTCCAAGTGGATCTATAAGATCAAGCATGCTGCAGATGGTAGCATAGAGAAATACAAGGCAAGGTTTGTAGCTCGTGGCTTCTCTCAGAAAGAGGGAATAGACTATGAAGAGACCTTTGCTCCTCTATCCAGATACACTTCAATCATAACAGTTCTTGCTCTGGCTGCAGTGATGAAATGGAAGATACACCAGATGGATGTCAAGACAACTTTCTTGAATAGTGTAGTCGAAGAGGAAGTGTATGTGGAGCAACCACTTGGTTTTGAAACACATGACAGGGAGTCATATGTGTGCAGGTTGAAGAAAGCCTTGTATGGATTGAAGCAAGCTCCTAGGACTTGGTATGGTAGGATGGACAATTTTCTATCCAGTTTGGGATTTACCAAGAGTAAATAAGATTCCAACCTCTACTACAAGGTTGAGGAAGGAAATCCTGTGATACTACTCCTATATGTGGATGACCTGTTTGTTACAGGAGAGGATGGGTTGATTGCCGACACCAAGAGGAAGCTTGCAGCCGAGTTTGAGATGAAAGACTTGGGGATGATGCACTATTTTCTAGTCATGGAGGTGTGGCAGAGTACAGATGGGATCTTCCTTGGACAAGGCAAGTATGCAGTAGAGATCCTGAAGCGGTTCGAGATGATGGAATGCAAGGCCATGGCCACACCTATGGAATCGAACCTGAAGCTTTTGTGTGATGCTTCATCTGACCCAGTTGATGTCACTATGTATCATTAGATGATTGGGTCCTTGATGTACCTGACGAACATAAGACCATATATTTGCTTTGCGGTAAACACATTGAGCTAGCTCCTGACGGATCCGAGAGGTGTTCACCTGGTTGCTGTAAAGCATATTTTGAGGCACCTGAAGGGTACAGTTGACCATGGGATCAAGTATGATGCGAATCAAAAGTTTAACCTGGAGGGTTATGTTGATTCAGATTGGGCAGGTAGTGTCGCAGATAGGAAGAGCACTTCTGGGTGCTGCTTCAGTATAGGATCAGGTGTGATCTCTTGGTTTAGCAGGAAGCAATCCCGCGTAGCACTGAGTACAGCCGAAGTAGAGTATGTTGTAGCTTGTTCGGCTAGTTGTGAGGCAATATGGATTAGGAAGCTACTATCTGAGTTATTTGATCTCCTGTTGGATGCTACTAGTATATTTTGTGACAACCAGAGTTGTGTGAATCTATTTGAGAATCCGGTGTTCCATGATAGGTCGAAACACATTGAGATCAAATAACACTATATCAGGGATATGGTGCAGAGAGGAGAAGTGAAGCTCCTGTATGTTGCGACAGATGAGTAGGTTGTAGATGTGTTGACGAAGCCACTAGCCATAGTGAAGTTCTAGTACTTCAAAGAGAGGCTTGGTGTTCTTCAGATTTGATGACACTTCAAGGAAGAAGTGATGGACACATTTGCAGGAGCCATTCCAATCATGGTGAGAGGAGGATCCTTCCCATGGCTAGGGATGTAAGCGCTGTGTGATGAGCATCAGGATGATGCTCCATTTACTGCTTTGTATATGCATCGGTTGGATGCTTGATATGATCAAGTGGATCATGTATATGTATGCATCAAATGGATGCTTGATATGATCAGTTGGATGCTTGATATGATCAGGTGGATCATGTACATGTATATGCATAAGATGGATGCTTTATATGATCAGGTGGATCATGTATATGTATGTGCATCAGCTGGATGCTTTGTATGATCAGGATGATCATGTGTGATGAGTATCAGGACGATGCTCTGGATGACTTGCATCAGGACGATGCAGTGACAATGATCAGGATGATCATGCGACGATGACATGCATCAGGACAATGATTAGGATGATCATTTGTGATGAGTATCAAGATGATACTCTGGAGATATGCATCAGGACGATGCTATGATGATGATCAAGATGATGTATGGTGAGTATCAAGTTGATACTCTGTGGCCGTGGACAGGTTGTGCAGATGAGCATATAATCTTGCCCTGGGAGATTTGCAGATACTCTTGCGAGGTTTTGCCTATGGCATGTAATAGTTCCCTGGGAGATCTGGAAAATGCTCTTTCGAGGTTTTGCTATGGGAGGACATATAATATTGCCCTGGGAGATACGATAGGTTGAGCAGTACGCTCGTAATCAGTCTTGGGATGCTCTTTCGAGGTTTTTTCCTATGGCATATAATGTTGCCCTGGGAGATCCAATAGGTTGAGCAGTACGCTCGTAAGAAGTCCTGAGATGCTCTTTCGAGGTTTTTCCATGACCACTTGTAATCTTTCCCTGGGAGATCTGATAGGTTTAGCAGTACGCTCGTAATCAGTCTTGGGATGCTCTTTCGAGTTTTAGTGGTGACCACATGTAATATTTCCCTGGGAGATCCGATAGGTTGAGTAGTACACTCGTAATTATTCCTGGGATGCTCTTTCGAGGTTTTGTGGTGGGTTCACATGTAATATTGCCCTAGGAGATCTTTCTGGTCATGCTTAGGCACATAAAGGATCCTGGGATACTCTTTCGAGGTTTTGTGATGCACGTAATCAGTCCTGAGGATTCCACAGTATGGCCAATGATGATGAAGACCTATAGGTGGTGGGCCTACATCAAACATGAAAAAGGGCTGGCTCTGTAGAACTTCCTATGACGAGCAGAATTCAGAGATAGCCGAGAGATCGAGATGTCAAGTACAGCAACAGTGATGATGATTATGCTCTGTGATCTAGTGATGATGATCCAGCTCCAGAATTGAAAGACTTGCGCCAATATGTATTGATGACCTGTGTCCAGAATACCTTCGTAGTTAAGAGGGAGTGGTAATGTATTTGTAACTTCGGAAGATATTCTTCTATGTATTACATTTGTACCTTATTGTATATCCATTAGAGATGTTACATTCCTCTATTTGGAAGTGTCGTCATTTGTATTTGTAAGTGTCGTCATGTGCATCGACAAGTGTCGTCATTTGTATTGATGGGTTATTAGACCACCATTGTGGGGTCGGCCCTGGTTAGCACATGTGGTTGGGTTATTAGACTTGATTAGCAAGTCGGCCCCAGTGGATTATTGGCAGGTCAAGTCAGTGGATAAATAGAGAGGTTGTGTCTCTCATTTATCTCATTCATTCACTTCTCAAGCTCGCATAGCTAAGAGAGAAAGTGGCGCACTTGTGGAGGAGGAGGAGCATCTGCTAGAGACATCTCTTTGGGTTTGATCCTTGTGATCTTGTACTTGGGTTTATTCTATCTCTAAGGAAGTTGCGGGGTTTTTTACCTTCTTGGTTTTCCCTGGTGAAACTCTATGTCTCTTGTGTGATTGCTTTTGTGTCTATGATTGATATGCTGTACATGTTATTCTCTTAGAGATCCTTATGATAATAGAATGAAATTATCGAAAAATTAACAGCTTGCAAGCTGAAGTTCCCCGTTCTTTAGGCAAGGAGAGTGGCAATTTATGGTGTCAAGAGGGAATACGTGGTGTTGGGCATAAAATTCTTTCCTCCTAGCCTTGCTACAACTCAATACTCTCCATTCGTGGACTATCTTTTGCTAGGTATACCTTTGAGGAAGAGAACTAGTGGGTGCTAGTATATCAGTCAAACCATAATTCCTTGAAGGTTGTCTCTTGTTGATTAGTTGATGCTACAATCTCTCCTATACACCATTCATCTTCAGCACATATAGCAAGGTACTTATTGTAGGTTTGATGTGTTAAGATTGCAACTTGGATTGAATATTGTATGTGTAAGTGAACAGTCACCTACAGGACTGTCACAATAATGAAATCTGATTTGAATAATGATGCAAGTTGGTTATGCCATTTATGTTTTGAAGTAAAAAAAGTGCTATGATATTTGAATGTGAATCCAAACTACAATACCCCATGCTTATACAAGGAAACCAAATCCAAAAACATTGAAAGTACCTACAGTAAATCTAAATCAGCTAAGTCCACCAAGTGTTTGACAAGTCACCTGTCAGGTTGACTTTAAGAATTCAGTGAAATAAAATTATAGTTGCTACAACAGTTGTTTGTGGAGAGTTTAATGGGATCTCTATGCTAAAGAACACCCCCATATTGGGTCTTATAAAACCATCAAATCTTAGTAAGGAACTTTATAGTCTTCCTCCATTGAAAGACTTGAAGCCCTAAGAAGCAAAGTTGTTGAACCACTTTCTTAGTGGATCTTGCATTTCCACTATCAACCATAAAAAAGGTACTTGAAGAAGAAACAACCTTTGTAACATTTTCCTACACTCCAAGTAGATGCTTCTCCACTTGGAAACTATGACATTATCATATCTTTGACCTCTCATATGCTTCATAAGCCTTGATATTCAATAAGCTCATTTCCTAGCCCTTTCATAAAATATATTTCTCCGAGAAACACATTGAGGAAGAACCAAATCATCCAGGCTTGCACTAAAACCATCTAAGGATAAAAATTCAATCAAAAAACGTTCCACTGAATTCAAACACTTCACTATTGGTGTTCTCACATTTCTATGCTTACACCGATATGTATTGGTTTTATTTCTCCTTCAAAGTTTAGTAAAACCTTTAGTTGAATATTTGGTACAATGAAGAATAGTTGGCAATAACTTTCGATACCATCACCACTGTATGCCATGGGCCATACGCTAGTAGTATGCAAGGTGTAATATCCCGATTTTGACCCCATTGCATTAAAAATGTAAATGATGTAATATTGTTATATAATCGTGGTGAGGAGCTCAAGGCCAAAGCCCCACCATTGATTTAGTGTTAAAATTGATGCATATGGTTTGTGTGCTATCTAGACACAATATAAATTGTAAATATCATGTAAATATGCATTTGAATAAAATACCCACAACTAGCTATGCAATGCAATGCAACAAGAGTATGGGGGCATAATTTTTTACAAGGAATTGGGAGGGAAATATTCAAACCCTTGAACCAATCAAGTCAAGCCAAGTGCTAATGAGAGAACCCATAAACCCTCAACTACCCATTTTGACTTATGCACCCAATCATTTAATTCTTCCAAGAGTTGGTTGAGATAGTTAATGCATTGGGAATGGAGAGGTATGGATGTCCAAATTCGGGTATGGGAAAGGCACCATTTTTAGAAATTCGTATTTGGATTCTTGGGCAAGAAAAGAGCCATGAATTTTCTCCCCAAGCCATCATTCATCAACTAGTTTGGCTCTCTCATGAGTTGTAAGCTACCTGGACGTTTTCCCTCCACGTTTTTTTTGGTTTTTCCTTCATTTTTAGCTGGGAGAAGGGCATTTTTGTGATATAGAATAGTGGGGAAGAAGAGGAAACCGATTTTGGGGTCCTTGGGGTTTCATTGAGGCCATTTTTGGCCATTTGGATGCTCAAAGATCCATGGAAAAATTTGTTTCTCTCCCTGTGATCGATTGTTCCCTTCCCACAATTCATTTTTGGGTGTGCCATGATTTGGGAAATCCAGGGACATTTTGTTTGTGAATCCCATAGTAAAAACGTTTACCCGTGCCATCAATTGTGCTTGCTGTGTGTGGAAAGAGTATGTCGGGGTATGGGTTGTGGGTATCCATTGCTTTGGCTGTGCATGAGATTGAGTGTTCCCTTTCCTTGTAGAAATCATGCCCAACTCGGGGGGTGGCAGTTGTGTTGAGAGATTGATGAACACAACTGGCCTATGGCTGGGTGGAACGTTGCAGTTGCGTAGCTAGTTGCTTGGGACAACTTCACCATCAAATTAAGTATTCTCAATGTGTTTTACTTCTACATTGTTTTATTTGATGCATGTTATCATGTTGATGTATTTGTAACTTCGGAAGATATTCACTTATATATTGTATTTGTACTTTATTGTATCCCCAACGGAGATGTATTATTCCTCTGATTGGAAGTGTCGTCAGTTGTACTTGCAAGTGTCGCAAGTTATATTGTAAGTGTCGTAACTTATACTTGATGGGTTATTAGACCACCTTGATGGGGTCGGCTCTGTATGAGTCTTGTGGGTTAAAGGGTTATTAAACCACCCTAGTGGGGTCGGCCCAGTTAGTATTATGTTAAGTTGTTAAGTTGGGGCCGACCTAGTTAGAGTTAAAAGGCAAGTCAAGTTAGTGTATAAATAGAGAGTGTGTCTCTCTCATTTTATACATTCTATTATTCACTCACTTCGCATTAGTGAGAGAGAGGAGGAGTGCGCACAAGTGGAGGAGGAGTATGCTGCTGAAGATATATATCTCTTGGGTTTGATCATTGTGATCCTTATATTGATGCTTATTCTATCTTTGAGGAAACTGCGAGGTTTTTTCACCTTCTTGGTTTTTCCCAGTGAAATGTTTTGTGTCTCTTGTCTCTTATGCTTGATATGCTGTACATGTTGTTCTTTCAGTTAATATCCTATATCTATTGAATTAAATGATGAAAAAATAACATGGTATCAGAGCTATCCTGAAGGAAGGCATGCTATGTCATTTATGAGACTTGTTGCACTTGCGCCAAATCGGAAGCTAGGACTTGATATAGAAAAAACCAGTTATCATAGACTTTCGCTATAAATCCATATTGGCGAAGGTTCAGGATCTAAACATTTTACAGGTTGAAGGTAACATCCCCATGTACCTTGTGTTCGAAGCAAAACATCTGATTCGTTGTACTTTGTGAGATATGATCTGTACAATCTAGGGTTTCTGCCTTTTCCAGATCTCTGTCATAAACATGTGACCTAGGAAAAAAGGTCACAACTTGGGATAGGAAGCTCCAAATGAAATTTCGTAAAAAGTGACAGGTAGGGAATGAACTGTACTTTCACAGATCCTCTTTTTAGAGGCCGAAGTTGAACCAGTGACACATGGCACGCGTAGAAGTTCGCTCTCCTGTTTGATCCCATAAACAGGTCATGTTGCGACACTTGGCATAACTCTCTCTCAGAGAATCCAATTGAGTTAAGACCTGTGGGGTTGGAAAGATGACAGGTCAGGATACCACAGGACGAATTTTTAGACCCCGTGGATTCGTAATTTCAGATATGTACCAGAAACAATCAGGTGCATATTTCTGTCAAAACAGAATTGGATTCTGAGCACCTTCATTCTTGGCTTATCACTGCTGCAGGAAGTTAGGGCTTCAGAGAAAGTTGAGAATTTTGGAATCAGAGACCACGATTGAATTCTCCTCATCAAAATCGAAATTTAGAGACTAATATTGAATTTTTTGGTTGGGCAGAAGGCCGGGCTTGATCAAACCCTAGTTCAGGATTTTGATCAAAAAGATGGAAAATTAGGGCTTCTCCAAAAGTTGGAATTTTTGAAATCTATGACCATGGATGGAAGCTTCTTAGAAAAATTGAAGTTTAGAACACAAGATCGAACCTTTTGGATGGGCAGAAGACCGGGCTTTATCAAACCCTAGTTCGAGATCCTGTCTAGAAGATCCGGAAGCTTCAAAGGAAATTTTGAGGGGTTAAATTTTGCAATTTTCAAAATTGAAGTATACCAGCTTGATCAGCTCAGCAAGACACATCTTTTCATCCAATCAGAAGTTTGAAATTCAAAGTTTGAATTTTTAGGGTTTCTCTGACAAACCCTAATCGAGCTCCAGATCCAGTTTCAACAAATCAAAGTGGATTGGGTTAATCCTAGAAGAGAATGAATTGGACACCTACATAAGTGAAGAGATTCCAGTTCCAAAGGGAGATGAGGCTAAGGCCTTACGCAAGAAGTCTACAAGCAATCCCGATAGGTATGACTTGAGGAGATATAGGTATGTTTTGAAATCTGTTCATGATTAATTTTATGATATGTTTGTCTTCATATTATTGAGGTGAGTAAAATCTTAATTAATTTGACACTTATGATTGTACTAATACACTGTGGTGTTGTATGAGGTTGATGTTTTCCGCTAACATCAAAGGTACATCAAGAAAGAAAAATCAAGTTCTTGTTAAATTTTGAGCATTAATTCACAATACTCTAGGATCTTTACTGAGAGAACAACATATACAGTATATCAATGCATAACAATCACAATAAGCATGACAAACATCACAAGAATCAAAAGCATGAGAGACAAGAGACACAGAGTTTCCGTGGGGAAAACCCTAAGGTGAAAAACCCCACAACTTCCTCAGAGATAGAGAGAGCAATGGCTCAACCAAAGTACAACCAAAATACACTTGAGATAGTCTCATAGTAGCAGATGATCCTCCTCACTAGTGCACCACTTTCTGAGTGAGAGAAGTGTGACTTTCAGAATGATCAAAATAGAGATCTCCCGATCTCTATTTATACTAACCTGTTTTCCTAGTGACCTTATGGGGCCAACTTGTCTAGCTAGGTACATCCACAATATAATATATATTTTAGGGCCAACCCCACACATGGTGGTCTAATAACCCATCAGCAAGTACACACACTTGCGACACTTTTCATTCCACATGACGACACTTCCTTATAGAGGAATAACACATCTCTAATAAGGGTACAATAAATATATATATGAAATACATTCCGAAGTTACATATACATCAACACTCCCTCTTAACTAGGAAGGTATTTCTCGACACAGATCTGCTAGACAAGTCTTCTTCTCAGGATCATCATCATCTATGCATCGTCATCATCATCGTCACTGCTGCTGCTATCTCAACCAATCTCTGACTCTACTCGTCATAGGAAGTTCTACAGAGCCAGTCCTTTTTCATATTGGATGTAGGCCCACCACCTGCAGGTCTTCATCATCACTGGCCATACTATGGAAATCTCAGGACTTATTACGTGCATCACAAAACCTTAAAAGAGTCTCTTGACTAGCAAGAACCCTAAAGAGCATCTGAGGCCTTTTTCATCCTGTCCAGATCTCTAGGACTTATTACATGTGACCCCACCACAAAACCTCGAAAGAGAATCCCAGGACTGATTACGAGCACAAGGCTCAACTTATCGGATCTCCCAGGGCACAAATTACATGTGGTCACCACAAAACCTCGAAAGAGCATCCCAGGATTGATTACGAGCACAAGAATCAACCTATCGGATCTCCCAGGGCACAAATTACATGTGGTCATGGCAAAACCTCGAAAGAGCATCCCAGGACTGATTACGAGCACACGGCTCAACCTATCGGATATCCCAAGGCACAAATTACATGCCATAGGACAAAACCTCAAAAGAGCATCTGCTAGATATCCCAGGGCACAAATTACATGACATAGGCAAAACCTCGAAAGACTATCCGCAGATCTCCCAGGGCACAAATTATATGTCCTCCCAAGCAAAACCTTGAAAGAGCATTTTCCAGATATCCCAGGGTACAAATTACATGCCATAGGAAAAACCTCGAAAGACTATCTACAAATATCCCGGGGCACAAATTACATGCTTATCTGCACAACTTGTTCCATGGTCACAGAGTATCAACCTGATACTCACCATACATCATCCTGATCATCATCACTGCAACATCCTGCTGCATGTCATCTGGAGCAACATCCTAAAGCTCGTCATCCATGATCATCCTGATCATACAATGCATCTACCTAATGCATACCAAGTATCTACCTGATACATATCATCATACATGATCCACCTGATCACACAGTGTATGCACTTGATACAAATATAAATACATGATACATATCAACATACATGATCTACCTGATCATACAATGTATCCACCTGATACATATACAGATACATGGTCCAAGCATCCAACATGATGCATATACAAAATACATACACATGATCCAACCGATCATATCCAGCATCAACATGATGTGTACATACATATAAATGATCCAACTGATCATATCCAGCATCCAACATGATGCATACATACATATACATATAAATGATCCAACTGATCATATCCAACATCCAACATGATGCATACATACATATATAAATGATCCAACTGATCATACAAAGCAGAAACCAGAACATCATCCAACGCTTACATCCACAGGAATGTGAAGGATCCTCCTTCCAACATGCTTGGAATGGCTTCAGCAAATGTGTCCATCACTTCTTCCTCGAAGTGTCATCAATCTGAAGAATACCAAGCCTCTCCCTAAAGTACTCGAATTTCACCCTGGCTAGTGGCTTCGTCAGCACATTTGCAATCTGCTCATCCGTCGCAACGTACATGAGATTCACAACTCCTCTCTGTACCATATCCCTGATATAGTGATATTTTATCTCTATGTGTTTCGACCTGTCATGAAACACTGGGTTCTCGGACGGCTTCACACAACTCTGGTTATCACAAAAGATACCAGTAGCATCCAACGGGAGATCAAATAACTCAGACAGTAGCTTCCGTAGCCATACTGCCTCACAACTAGCTGAACAGGATGCAACATACTCTGCTTCAGTTGTACTGAGTGCTACGTAGGACTGCTTCCTGCTAAACCAAGAGATCACACCTGATCCCATACTGAAGCAACACTCAGATGTGCTCTTGCTATCTGCAGCACTGCCAGCCCAATCTGAATCAACATAAACCTGCAGGTTAAACTTTTGATTCGCTTCATACTTGATCCCATAATCCACTGTACCCTTGAAGTACCTTAGAACATGCTTTATAGAAACCAGGTGAACACTCCTCGGATCCGTCAGGAACTGGCTCAATGTGTTCACCGCAAAGTAAATATCTAGTCTCGTGTTCGTCATGTACATCAAGGACCCAATCATCTGACGATACATAGAGACATCAACCGGCTCAGATGAAGCATCACATAGAAGCTTCAGATTTTATGCCATAGGTGTGGCCATGGCCTTGCAATCCATCATCCCGAATCTCTTCGGGATATCTACTGTGTACTTCCCTTGACCAAGGAAGATCCCACCTGCATTCTGCACAACTCCATACCTAGGAAATAATTCATCATTCCCAAATATTTCATATCGAACTCAGCAACAAGCTTCCTCTCAGTATCTGTAATCAATCAGTCATCTCCTGTTACAAATAAGTCATCCACATACAGGAGTATAATCACAGGATTCCCTTCCTCAACCTTGTAGTAAAGTATGGAATCCGCTTTACTCTTGGTAAAGCCCAAACTAGATAGGAAACTGTCCATCCTACCATACCAAGTTCTGGGAGCTTGCTTCAAGCCATACAAGGCTTTCTTCAATCTGCACACATACAATTCCCTGTCATGTATTTCGAAACCGAGTGGCTGCTCCACATATACTTCTTCTTCAACTACACCATTCAAGAAGGCAGTCTTGACATCCATCTGGTGTATTTTCTATTTCATTGCTGCAGCTAGGGAAAGTACTGTTCTGATGGAAGTATACCTGGCTATAGGTGCAAAAGTTTCTTCATAATCTATTCCCTCTTTCTGAGAGAAGCCACGAGCTACAAATCTTGCTTTGTATTTTTCTACACTGCCATCTACAGCATGCTTGATTTTGTACATCCATTTGGAAGTCACAACAGACTTCTCTTTAGGTCTTGGGACAACATCCCAAACATCATTCTTCATTATTGATTGGTATTCCTCAACCATGGCATCCTTCCTTTCTTTCTTTTCCACTGCTTCTTCATAACTGGAAGGTTCTTTGTTCATAATGTGATAGAGTAAAGCAACGTAGCTGGTATGTGATCTGGTTCTCTTCTTTTCTCTGTGTTCTTCTTCTGGAATGCCAAATCTTTCTGCATCTTGAATGAGCTCTCTAACACATGCAGGTTTCCTCTTGTGAGAGTTATCCTCACGGGGTGGATCTACAGGTTCTTGTGGATCTTCAAACTCACGAACAACTTTTGGAATTGCTTCAGTCATGGTAGTGTCTTGAAATCTAGTTTCCTTAGGTTCTTCATAAACTTCGATAGGTGCCTTCCTTGATTTGATGAATGCTGAGTTTTCATCAAATGTTACATCCCTGCTGACATCAATCTTCTTGAACCCTGGAAAGTATATTTTGTAAGCCTTCGAGCTTTCACTGTAACCCACAAAGATACCCTTATTTCCTGAAGGATCTAGTTTGGTCCTCTTTTCCTTTGGGACATGTGTGTATACCGGACAACCGAATATTCTGAGATGACTGACTTCAGGTTTCTTACTAGAAAATACCTCTTCTGGTGTTTTGTTGTCCAATATCTTGTGGGGTGTTCTGTTCTACACATATACAACTGTTCTAACTGCTTCTGCCCATAGATGCATAGGTAGATCCTGGTCATGCAGCATTGCCCTTGCTGCTTCCATGATTGTTCTGTTCTTCCTTTCTGCAACTCCATTCTGTTGAGGATTATAAGGAGCAGTCAACTCCCTCTTAATCCCTGAATCACTGCAAAGCTTCTTGAAGTCACCTGAGGTGAATTCTCCACCATTGTTGGATCTGAATGTTTTGATCTTCTTGTTAGTTTGATTCTCCATCAAGGTTTTGAATTCCTTGAACTTATCAAACACCTCATCTTTGTTCTTCAAGAAGTATACCCAAGTCTTCCGAGAGAAGTCATCAATAAATGAGACATAGTAAACATATCCACTCAGAGAACTAGATGACATAGGGCCACATACATCTGAGTGGATGATTTCCAGGATGTCTTTTGCCTTGCTTTCACTGCTTGGGAGAGCATTCTTAATGTTCTTACCTTTTTCACATCCTTTGCAAACACCTTCATGTTTGGTCTTGATCTCAGGAAGACCCTCTACAGCCTTGCTTGCAATTGGAAGTACTCTATAGTGCATATGAGCAATTCTTTTATGCCAAAGTTCACTTGGCTCCATGGATTTATGTACCATGGCATGTTTAGGTTTTCCCTTCAATTTATACAAACCTCCCTCTTGCTCTCCAATCACTACTGCATCATCTATGGTCTTTCCCTTTGGCCACATTAGGACTTGGCCATCCACAAATGCAACCCTCATACCTTTTGCATCCAATGCATAGATGGAGAGTAAGTTCTTCTTGAACCTAGGTACATAAATGACTTCTTTCATCTTCAAAGATTTTCCAAAATCTAGGTTGTAGGAGGCTTCACCACTTCCTTTGATTGGGTATTGATAATCATCCCCAAGTTTCACTTTATGGGGTGATTTATGTTCAGACAGATTTACAAAAGATTATTTAAACCCAGTCATGTGTTTGGAAGCCCCACTGTCAATCAACCAATCATTACAAACATGGGAGATAGTACCTGTGAGAGCGGAAATTAGAACATACTCTTCTTTACTTGATGAGTCATCATCACTATCACTTTCTGCCCTAGACTTCTTCTTTGGGGGTTCATCATCTTCGGCAGCATGAGCATGATATCTTCTTTTGTTATTCTTCTTCTTCTTGTTGAAGTTGTTGTTGTCTTTCTTCTTCTTGGGACAATCTGAAGCAAATTGTCCCTTCTCATTGCAATTGAAGCATCTGAGATCTTTCTTATCTTTATGATAATGGTGGTGTGAGAATTTCCTGTTATGAGATGATTCCTTCTTGGACTTGCCTTTCCTGGCATGTGCTGTGAGAGCTTGATCTTCATTTCCCATCTTTTCTTCTCGGGCCACAAGCCTAGCTTCTTCTTGAGAGCATTCTTCCTGCAATCTGTTGAAGGAGATCAACTTCTTCCTTGCACAAATTCCTTGAATAAAGGAATCCTATGACCTGGGTAGGTCATTTAGAGTGGTCATCACCACTTCACCACTCTCCACCATTTCATCCACTGCTTCTAGTTGTTCCTTGATCTAGGAGACTCTTGAAAAATAAGATTGAATGGTTTCTCCATTCTGAAACTTTACTCCTTTCAATTGGTTCCGCAGGGTCATCTTCCGATTTATGTTCTTCCCTTCAAATAGCTTGGTCAAGGAGTCAAACATCTCCTTGGGTGTCTTTAGAGAAGACACATGGGGTATGAGATGGTCTTTGATAGAATCAACAATGATTCTCTTTTCCTTGACCAAGTTCTTCTTATGCAATACCTTATCCTCTTCATCCTCTGGGATAGGGATGTCTTCTTTTACATATGAGTCCAACTCATTCTCTTCCAGGATTAACCCAATCCTATACTTCAAAGCTCGGAAGTTATCAACACCTTCAAGCTTATCCTCAAGCTTGGTGTGGTGAGACATCTTAAAGAGTAATTCAAATGGAAATAGAAAAGATTTAGGTCTTACCACTTGAAATGCTGAAAACTGGATCTGGTCCCGGATTAGGGTTTGTTGAAAAAACCCTAAAAATTCAAAATGTGAATTTCAACTTTCTGAAATGATAGAAAGATGCGCCTTGATGAGCTGATCAGCCTGGTGTATTCAGAATTTGAGATCAACAAAGCTTTACCCTTCATATTTGCCTTTTTGTCCTCCCAGGTTCACTGGGGAGAGCCTTGAATTAGGGTTTGAGTTTCTCGGAGATCTACCCAGCCAAAAATCTCGATCCAAAGCTCTAAACTTCAATTTTTGCAAGGAGCTTCCAGCTATGTCTTTAGATTTCAGAAATTCCTATTTTTGTGGAAACCCTAATTTTTAGGGCCAAATATGAAAATGTTCAGAATTGAATTCTGATTGGACAGATAGATTCTCCTTGATGAGTAGATTCAATCTACTATACTGCTTTTCCAAAATCTATGGAGAGAAACCCAATAAACAAGAAACGCAAGTTTCCGTCACTACAAAATGTCTTCTTCTCAGGTTAGCTCTGATACCATGTTAAATTTTGAGCATTAATTCACAATACTCTAGGATCTTTACTGAGAGAACAACATATACAGTATATCAATGCATAACAATCACAATAAGCATGACAAGCATCACAAGAATCAAAAGCATGAGAGACAAGACACACAGAGTTTCCGTGGGGAAAACCCTAAGGTGAAAAACCCCACAACTTCCTCAGAGATAGAGAGAGCAATGGCTCAACCAAAGTAAAACCAAAATACACTTGAGATAGTCTCCCAGTAGCAGATTATCCTCCTCCTCACTAGTGCACCACTTTCTGAGTGAGAGAAGTGTGACTTTTCGAATGATCAAAATAGAGATCTCCCGATCTCTATTTATACTAACCTGTTTTCCCAGTGACCTTATGGGGCCAACTTGTCTAGCTAGGTACATCCACAATGTAATATATATTTCAGGGCCGACCCCACACATGGTGGTCTAATAACCCATCGGCAAGTACACACACTTGTGACACTTGTCAATACACATGACGACACTTCCTTATAGAGGAATAACACATCTCTAATAAGATTACAATAAATATATATGAAATACATTCTGAAGTTACATATACATGAACACTCCCTCTTAACTAGGAAGGTATTTCTCGACACAGATCTGCTAGACAAGTCTTCTTCTCGGGATCATCGTCATCTATGCATCGTCATCATCATCGTCACTGCTGCTTCTATCTCAACCAATCTCTGACTCTACTCGTATCGTCATCTATGCATCGTCATCATCATCATCACTGATGGATGATATGCATCAGGACGCTGCTATGATGATGATTAGGATGATGTATGGTGAGTATCAGGTTGATACTTTGTGTCCATGGACAAGTTGTGTAGATGAGCATTTAAGTTGACCTGGGAGATCTTGCCGGTTGTGCTGCGGCACATAAAGGATCCTGGGATACTCTTTCGAGGATTTGTCCTATGGCATATAATAATACCTTGGGAGATCCAATAGGTTGAGCATTACGCTCGTAATTAGTCCTGGGATGCTCTTTTGAGTTTTTTCCATGACCACATGTAACTAGACCTGGGAGATCCGATAGGTTGAGCAGTACGCTCGTAATCAGTCCCGAGATTCTCTTTCGAGGCTTTGTGGTGACCACATGTAATACGTCCTGGAGATCCAAATAGGTTGTGCTAGTCATGTAAAAGGCCTCGGATGCTCTTTATAGATCGTGCTATGCAAGACACTCTTTTAAGGTTTTGTGGTGGGGGTCACATGTAATACTTCCTGGAGATCCGGACAGGTTGTGCTAGTCACGTAAAAGGCCTCGGATGCTCTTTAGAGATCTTGCTAGGCAAGAAACTCTTTTAAGGTTTTGCGATTGTCACATGTAAGTGGACCTGGGAGATCTTGCCGGTCGTGCTTCGGCACATAAAGGATCCTGGGATACTCTTTCGAGGCATTGTGACGCACGTAATAAGTCCTGAGGATTCCACAGTATGGCCAGTGTTGATGAAGACCTACAGGAGGGGGGCCTACATCCAGCATGAAAAAGGGATGGCTCTGTAGAACTTCCTATGACGAGAAGAATTTAGAGATAGCCCAATGATCGATATGTCGAGTACAACAACAGTGATGATGATGATGCTCCGTGATCCAGTGTTGATAATCCAACTCCATAATTGAAGACTTGTGCCTATATGTATTGGTGACTTGTGTCAAGAGAATACCTTCCTAGTTAAGAGGGAGTGTTGATGTATTTGTAACTTGGGAAGATATTCACTTGTATATTGTATTTGTACTTTATTGCATCCCCAACAGAGATGTACTATTCCTCCAATTGGAAGTGTCGCTAGTTGTACATGCAAGTGTCACAAGTTATATTATAAGTGTCGTAACTTATACTTGATGGGTTATTAGACCACCTTGATGGGGTCGGCCCTGTATGAGTCTTGTGGGTTAAAGGGTTATTAGACCACCCTAGTGGGGTCGTCCCAGTTAGTATTATGTTAAGTTGTTAAGTTGGGTCCGACCTAGTTAGAGTTAAAAGGCAAGTCAAGTTAGTGTATAAATAGAGAGTGTGTCTCTCTCATTTTACACATTCTATTATTCACTCACTTCGCATTAGTGAGAGAGAGGTGCGCACAAGTGGAGGAGGAGTATGCTGCTAAAGATATTTATCTCTTGGGTTTGATCATTGTGATCGTTGTATTGATGCTTATTCTATCTCTAAGGAAGTTGCGGGGTTTTTCACCTTCTTGGTTTTCCCCGGTGAAATGTTTCGTGTCTCTTGTCTCTTGTCTCTTATGATTGATATGTTGTACATGTTTTTCTTTCAGTTAAGATCCTAGATCTATTGAATTAAATGTTGAAAAATTAACATATCAATATGCTGGAAATTGCATGATATATGTGTGTGTAGAAGAAATTTCATTCCGTTGTGTTTAATAGATTTATACATCCGCACACACGTGTTTTTATTTGTATGAATCTGATGAATGGGGTTGAGTTTTTTTGTAAAAGATTGTTCCCTTCCTTGCGCTGGATCGATGGGAGAGGAGGTGACAGTTTGGTATCAGAGCACAAGGTTGCAACATTGGGCCTACATGGGCTATATCTGATCACTTGCAAAGGTAAGACTCCTTCCTGATCACCACTGGTCATCAGAGAAAGAAAGAAAAAAATGAATTTTTTTTCTAAGTTTTTGAGTTTTCTGCTAAGTATGTATTGGTGCAAAAATTAAGGGAGCGCCAAAACTATCAGCGAGAAATAAGAAGAGTCGCCGATACGTTTCGGCGAGAAAGTAAAAATCTTGCCGAAAAGTGTTTTGGTGAAAAACTGAAAAGTTCGTCGAAACTGTCAGCAAAAATCAGAAAAGTTGTCAAAAGGAGGCGTTTCGGCGAAAAATGAAATTTGTGCCAATCAGAGGCAAATTGAAAGGTTCGCCGAAACGGTTGGCGTAAAATTCAAAAGCCCGTCGATCAATGAGAAATTGGAAAATCACCAAAATGGTAGGTGGAAAAGTGAAATGTCCGCCAATCGACGACGAAGCGGAAAGTGTGCCGAAACGGATCGACGAGAAACATGGAATTTCAACATTTTTCCAGGGAGATTTTCAAGTGCCAGAAGTTGGAAAATGGCATTGAACTTATGCGCAAGATTGTGTGAAATCGAAAGATTTGTAAAAAAAAAAAAACAAGGGCACTGCCCTCGCAAGGGGGAAAGCCCCTGTCGTCCCCCGGAGACGGTCGTTAAATGTGAGAAATATTTTTTGACTTGAAAAAATTGTCACTTTGGGTAGTCCCCATCAGGCTTGGAATATCAAATACACTCTGCTCGTCAAACCGAAATTTGATGTCGGTCTTGTCTTTTTTATGCCTGTCACTTTATGCTTATTTCAAATTTATGAGTGTCAAATTAGTTTATGATATTTTAGCTTAACCTAAATTTTAATTATATAATTTATTATTATTAAAAATAAAAAAATAGATTAAAATAGTGATTGAAATATACTATGTAATTGTAATTTGTACAATAAAAAATAGTGTTTTGTAATTTGTATTATCAAAACAAGTGTTTTTCAATAGTAGTGAAAAATTGCTATCTTAAAATTAATAAAAAAAACGTAAAGTTGTGACCAAGTTATGTGTGTAGTTGTGATTTTGATTGCTTCGAATATGTTGTCATTCATCCCAATTGCGGTTTTGAACTAATATGTTCAATGCAATTTGTGACTGAATTTATTAAAAACAAAATTGTTATTTAGACATTGAACTAAATTATTAAAAAAGTTATAATTACCATGTACATTTATTAAATTCCAAATGAATTCGCATGTCCAGATTAATAGAATACCAAAAGCATTTGAATGTTTAGATTATAATTATAATTATAGAATTGTGTAAAAAATCATACAAATGTTTACTAACGCTTATATATAGAATTATCGAGTTTAAAAATTTGGCAAAGAGCTCACATGCAGACAGAGATAGGAATCTGTTTGCGAAGAATCAAAGACAAAGTGGAAGATATTTCGCTTTCAAAGTGAGCCTTTAAGTTGAGAGAAAGAGAAACAAAACATTCATATGTAAATGGGGCAGAGGCCATTAATGTCATGCTAGACAATAGAAAGCGGACACGTGAAGAGGCCTTGCCAATGGCCATGCAACCTCAACCTCAAACACTTATTAAAATTTATGACGGGAGCTGTAACTTACTAAAGGTCAAATCTACGTTTTGAAATTTTGACAGGAAGTAACTGTTGACGTGTCAACATTTTTTTCAAGTGTCAAATACGTTTAAAAACTGAAAAAACGTTCTCTAGCCCGTCAAATTCCAGGGCTGGTCCTCATAATGCTTGGAAATTATTTGGGCCCATTTTCAAGAGTGTAATAAGGCGAGAATGTAGAGAATCAACATAAGGTTCTTATTTTGAAACAGGTTTCCAGTTGTTTCAAATAGCAGGTAGAGGAAATCCTCTAGGCTTGATTGAGCAAGAAATTCTCATTATGGGTGACCTCCAAAGCAACCCAAATTTTTGGAAAGGCCTTACATGATCGTACATGAATACTAGATATGGAAGTATATCAAAGTGAGTAAATTTTATGGTATCAATATCATGGTAATGGTGCTATCAAAATAAAAGTGGAGACACATTTGGGATCATGATCATCGTAAAATTGCTAGATAGCTAGTAATGTGAAGAATTGAACCAAGCCTGGTTGGATGCTTAGTGACGAGGTAGTTCCACTAATGAGCAAGGATACTCAATTGAGAGTATTATGGTAATTCACGTTAACATGTGGAAAAACATGTTGAATGGATAAGAATATACTCTTGCAGATTGTATTTTATATGGACAATATGGAACAAGGGAACTAAAAGGAAGTGACGTTCCTTAGCTAGAATGTATGAAATGCATTCTCCATGCTTGGAATGTGCAATATGAATTGCATAAAGGGGTCATGGAAGCCTTATTAAGAGTATTTGGTTGTAATGTGCATTATGGAGGAGTGATAGTCATGTCTAATCATTGGAGGGTGAAAGGGAACAATAATGGACATTGGTGTCTTGGAGAAGAATGCATCCAATGTACTATTCTTAGCAATGTATGCAATTTGAATTGCAAAGAAAAGCCATGGGAGCTCTTGATTATCAAATATGGATATTGTATTCCATGAAAGAATGCTCAACAAGTAATGGAATAGGTTATCAAGTAAGGGACATGTAACTTGTAAATATGATGGGTAAATCATCCTTGTGGGAAAGTGCATGCATGATAAGAGAAGTTGCAAGATATGATTAAGTAATGAGAATGGCTAAGGAAATTCCATTATCCCAAAAGTTGTCACTCATAAAAATAAGAAATCCCAGTATGTGGAATTGGCATGTGGCTCATGGTAGTGACATGGTGGCCATGCAAAGGCTGCTAATTGGGGGATGAGGCATTCCCATGTGTGAATCAAGTATGTGGTTCAAAATTGTGGCAAATATTTCCATGAGAAAGAAAATGAAGTATCATAGTTGAATAAGGTGCAAGGGAATATAACGAACCTTGAAAGGACTCCTTATGGAGTTGGAATTGAATCATTGTAGTGCTAATAAGCGCTAGGAAGTCCAAAAAAGGTCAAGTTGAACTTGGCCATAATTTATGAAAGCAATTGGAACAGTAAGGCAATGTTGATAAAGAGAAAAATTGCTTACCTTGAACTAGTTATGTTTATAACATAAGAATTGCATGCTTGGAAAGTAGAAAGTATGAATGTTATACACGTGTATATATATTGAATTGCTACTTGGTGAGAAGATCATATCTAATAATTGCTTTTGTGCATGCTAGAGAGGCCATGAGATTGGATCAACTATGATGTGGAAGAGGAATTCCATACTATGATGAGGTTGGAAAGGGATAATTCCATAACTCCTATCTTGCTATTGTATTTATATTTTATGAGTTATATATATAGAAAATTATGGCATATGAATGCTGAAAATGCAAGAGATCATATAGATGAAATGAATATGCACTAGTGGGCACATTAATGGATACTGCATAATGCATGTGAATGTGTTTGTGCATATATATGATATTGCATGTTGGTAAAATAGTGAGGTTTTACATATGCAATGAGCCACTTAAGATAATTATTGTGGTTGTTAACAATTAGTGGTGTTGGCATTGGTTGTAGGACCAAAGAAAACCGAAGCATGGCTAAAGATGTACATCATGTTGTTGCATGTGACCAACAACCTTATGAAGAAAGGTTGGTGTAATCCTTTGCAGGAGACCAACTGATCAGGTAACATCAAATATGTTAATGGAATCCATGCAGGTAATGGTTTATTTATGATTGCGTACAAAAAGGGGAATGGGTAATAATCCCTTGAGCCATATTTAATAATCGTAAATTGATATGTATGTGATGTTGAATTCATTTATGCAAACATTATCCTACCGGGTATGGTGAGGTATAGGGTAGTAAGGACAATGAGACTTATACTACCTAACTATTTATAATTTTGAATGCATTCATATGAAAATATATCATGCCATGTGTATATGTTGGTTATGAGTTTAGTAACCAAAGCAAGTAGGGACTTATGGTCGTTTTGTGGTAGTGTATGCCATATGAGATAGTCATGTTTAAGGCCATACTGTGGTTGGAATGGTAATGCTATGGTGCTACACAAGTATCCCATGAACCCCCCTATTAGTGTTAATTTGGGATGAAACCTCTTTTCCAACAACGAAGGAGTGAGTAAACTCTTGACGTGTTGTTTGTGCGCCAGAAGGAAGGCACCCAGATAAGTTAACCAGGTGATTGGAGAGATGGTTGGGTGATGTGTCAAGGCATTAGTTGGACCTTCCAGCACATCATGGTAGAATGCATGACATGACATTATGGCATCATGAATCAATGCAAGGAGGCATTGAGTGAATGCACATTAAAATATTGATTGTTTCTGCATATGTGTGGGTACATATGTTGAGAGGCATTGTGTGAATGCATGGTTGTGGCATATATTTCAATGCAATTCATTAATAAATGAAATGATAGAATTGTTAGCAATTATGAGATCATTTCATGAGCTGCCATGGATGCAGGAAAATGATTGCATGAAGAAGGTAGTCATGTTTGATGGGATACCAAGCTCTGTTGGGAGGATAGAATTCCCTGAATGGATACGATTGTATAATCATGAGAATTGAAAGTTTTATTTAAATGTGCATAGATAATGTGATTGTATCTTGCAATTTTATTGTAATAATGATGCACATGAAGTAAATGTATTTCATTGTCTTTGAGATAATAATAGTTGATAGTGTTTGAATTATTGAGTATTATAATTCCGAGATCACTTCAGTGACTGTTGTAACATTTACAATGAAAATGCTATATGCATGGATACTCACTAATTGTTTGGCTGATTTAAAATTTCAGATTACAGGTATAATTGTCTTGGGTATGGAAATGTGGGTAAGTCCACAATAAAGACTGGAATCTACCCTGTACAAAATCCAAAAATTATGAGAAGGGTATCATGGTTGTGAAATTGAACTTATGTATGGAAGATATGGTAAATTTCAGATTTGAGATTTCGCTAATAATTACTAATGACTGTTTGGCTTATCTAGAATTGTGTCAAGAGGACCTATTGTAGGTGGATTTTCATGTTATGGTAGCAAGTGTAAAACTATATTGGACAGAGTGTTACCACTTAAAAGAGCCAAACAATATGAGGATGGTCTCATGGTTAAATGAATCTAATTTATGTACTAGACAAAATTGTAAATTCAGATTTGAATCAGATTATTAATGTCATTGATTGGTTGGTTGCTTGTGAATTGTGTTAGGAGGACACAATGCAGGAAGACCATGTGTTATGGCCTGCAAGAGCTAAACAACATGAGAAGGAACTCATGTTTTGGAAATCTAGTTTCCATATGAAACATATTTGAGAAATTCTAATTGAAATTATTATGATGACATCTCATGTGAACTGCATGATTGTATGTAACGCAGGTGAGATGGTGAAAATATGCCATTGGGGAAGATGTCGGCTGCTAAAGCTGAAAATGAAAAAGAATTCCAAGAGTGGCTTGGGTTTGAGAAATCATGCAGAATTCCTTACACGTGCTTGTCTCTCCGCAGTGCTATTAAACCCAGTAAGATCATGGGTTCTCAGGAGGCTTGTATGGGCATTGGTAGCCTTTCTACGCACACGTTGAAGAGCACTGGAGGGATGGGTATGCCCGAGGGACTATGTAGCAAAGAAGGGGTACCATCCTTGTGTTGTATGAGTGGGTATTGTGGGGCCTTGCTAGCTTGTAGTCACGTGAGTTACCCATGGAGTTCCTGGAGGGAACCACCGGTTTGCATAGGAGAAGGAGCCACGTAATCGTATTCTTTTGTTTTATCGCCTGATAAACCCAGTAGAGATGCTGGATTGGAAATGGTTGTTGTATGCTTGATAAACCCAGTTGAACAACTGTCTTAACATACTGGTTAATGGAATTCCTGATAAACTCAGTCAACGTACTGGCTTAGCATTGGTTATTTGAATGATGTGGTGCAACCAGTGTGCTAGCATAACATTTGTTTTATACATATGCACAGGTGATCCGAGGCTTGCAGAAACTTGGTTACCTTTCGATGCACACCCTGAAGAGTGCTGGAAGGGGTGGGTACACTCAATGGATTGTGTAAGAAGAGGTACCATCCTTGTGTTGGGTGGGGCATGTCTTGTGGGTTCCATAGTTGTCTGAAGTCAATGCGGGATGCTTGTGGAGCTAAAGGAAGATGCTCATGCAGATAAGTATTTGGTTTATCTTGCATCTTCTTGCCTATTTAATGTGAATATACATGTGTATATGATTCAACTATGGTTTTGAAACTCTTATTAAGAGATGAATCCTATGAAAATGAATTTGACATATGAATTGACTCAATGTTTGAGTATAGGTATTGCTGGATGCAAGGACCTTGAAGGAATTTTAAGGATGCAATGGACATGTGGTTGTCCTAAAAGGCTTAGTATGAGCAACTAAAGATTGGAAAGAGATCCAATGGACATTGATGAAGAGAGAGAAAGGCATTTCAGTTGCAGTTGAAAACAAGGACATGGAACCTTGCTAAAAATAAAGAGAACACAAAGGATGGTGTTATTCCAAGGGAGAGGGGATTGTAATATCCTGATTTTGACCCCATTGCATTAAAAATGTAAATGATGTAATATTGTTATAAAATTGTGGTGAGGAGCTCAAGGCCAAGGCCCCGCCATCGATTTAGTGTTAAAATTGATGCATATGGTTTGTGTGCCATCCAGGCACAATAAAAATTGTAATATCATGTAAATATGCATTTGAATAAAATACCCACAACTAGCTATGCAATGCAATGCACCAAGAGTACGTGGGCATTATTTTTACAAAGAATTGAGAGGGAAATATTCAAACCCTTGAACCAATCAAGTCAAGCCAAGTGCCAATGAGAGAACCCATAAACACTCAACTACCCATTTTGACTTATGCACCTAATCATTTAATTCTTCCAAGAGTTGGTTGAGATAGTTAATGCATTGGGAATGGAGAGGTATGGCTGTCCAAATTCGGGTATGGGAAAGCCACCATTTTTAGAAATTCGTATTTTGCTTCTTGGGAAAGAAAAGAGCCATGAATTTGATCCCCAAGCCATTATTCATCAACCAGTTTGTCTCTCTCACGAGTTGGAAGCTACCTGGGCGTTTTCCCTCCACACTTTTATGTTTTTTCCTTCATTTTTAGCTAGGAGAACAACATTTTTGTGACATATAACAGTGGGGAAGAAGAGGAAATCGATTTGTGGGTCCGCGGGGTTTCATTGAGGCCGTTTTTGGCCATTTGGATGCTCAAAGATCCATGGAAAAATTCGTTTCTCTCCCTGTGGTCGATTTTTCCCTTCCCACAATTTGTTTTTGGGTGTGCCATGATTTGGGAAATCCACAAACATTTTGTTTGTGAATCCCATAGTAAAAACGTTTACCTATGCCAACAATTGTGCTTGTTGTGTGTGGAAAGAGTATGTTGGGGTATGGGTTATGGGTATCCATTGCTTTGGCTGTGCATGAGCTTGAGTGTTCCCTTTCCTTGTAGAAATCATGCCCAGCTCAGGGGTGGCAGTTGTGTTGAGATATTGCTGAACACAACTGGCCTATGGTTGGGTGGAACATTGTCATTGCGTAGCTAGTTGCTTGGGACAACTTCACCATCAAGATTATTCTCAATGTGTTTTACTTCTGCATTGTTTTATTTGATGCATGTTATCAATATGTTGGAAATTGCATGATATATGTGTGTGTAGAAGAAATTTCATTCCACTGTGTTTAATAGATTTATACATATGCACACACATGTGTTTTTATTTGTATGAATCTGATGAATGGGGATGAGTTTTTTTGTAAAATACCCAAAATGGTTGTCATGTTCCCTTCCTTGCGCCGAATTGATGGGACGAGACGTGACACAAGGGTCACATTTTTTTGGAAGGATTGCTATCAAAAAATGATGCCACCTATGTTTGCGTGTGGGAGTTTGAAAGGATGCCACTCTTATGGAAGGATATAGATATAACACCAGATACAATGTTCCAAGAGTTTAATGGAGAACATGCTTGTAATTCAGGTAGATTTCATTGTAAAGTGGAAGATGTGGATTTTCCTAGTAAAGAATTAGCAAAATTTGCAACATGCTCTGCTGGAGGCATGGAAATTGCAATTGAAAAGCAAACTCCTCAATTTATATAGAATTTGTGTGGTACCATATGGATGCCACCGTGTAACATGTTAGCTCTATTGGGTGTATCCTTGTAGAAACATGATGACACCGCGTCTTTCGGCTAGAGGTTTGAACCCATGTCTAAGCATTGAAAATGCTTTGACCTAACCATTTGACCGCAACTTGTTTGACTTATCTAAAATGGGAGACATTCAGGAGAACATGTGAGCGGGATGGGGCCCATTTTGTGGTGCCCATATCCAGGTACCATAAGTTCAACCCTTATATCCAAGTGACCTTATGGATACCTTAAGGTGGTGGGTAAAGGCTGTGTGTTATTCCCATGCTTAATGGGTTGTAAAATGGTTGCAGGTGTTAAGGAGAACATGGGGGCGGGCTTGGGTCTATAATATGGTCATGTGGTGACCATCTCTAGGTTCCATAAATTTCAGTCCTTATGTCTACGTGCCACATAGTAGTTTATTTGTTGCATGATTCTTGTATCATGATTTTTAACTCAGCTGTTTGAATATGATGAGTTAAAACACATAGTCTACCATGAATGATAACTAAAGAAAATGACTAGAACTATGCTAGATTATTCATTGCAAAAAAAGATAATTTATATTTGTCTAATGTTGTTAAATTTAAGAATTGAAATATATATTTATATTCAAGTCTTTTATCCAAGTTATATTTCAAAATGACATTTTGGATATTGAATTGAAATTTTGGGCATTCTTAAGTAACAATGTTTGTACTACTTGGATGACAGCATGATGAGTATCTAATTATTTGAAAATAAAATACAAGCCAATATAAATTTTGATTTAGAATTGAGAATTTGAGTATGGCGAAACTCCAATAACTATGCTTGTCATACTAATACTTTCCATGTTGATGAGCCTTGTGATCTTTTAGCTTTTATTGTTTTATTTTATGTTTTTTTTTGTAGTGTTGGGAGATAAGGTGTATTCTAGGTACAACTTCAATGTTGTTTTATGTTACCATTTTTGCTCTCCTTCTCTTACCATTATGGAATTTAGTGCAAGTTTTATCTTTTCATTTGTTGCAAGAAGATTGTTGACATTTTACAGGACTGAAATTAATCAAGCAGACAATACTTGACCATTTTATGTTTTAAGTTTTCTCTAAATTTTTTAAAAATAACACACTATCTCTTATATGCTGGTGTTGTTTGCACAATAGGTGATATTCATGGACAAAATTCTGACCTATTAAGGCTATTTGAGTATGGTGGCTTTCCACCACAAGCAAATTATTTGTTTCTGGGTGATTATGTGGATCGTGGCCAAAATAGCTTAAAGACAACATGCCTTCTCCTTTCCTACAAGATTAAATGCCTATAAATTTTTTTTCTTTTAAGGGGAAACAATGAAATTGCTTCAATCAACATAATGAATGGAGGAGTGCTTCCCTATGGCTCAACCATACAACAATGATAAACTATTAATTAGAAACACTTTCAAAGAGTATCCACAAGAACTTCACACTGTACTCACCAACTCATGATCCAATCAACTTAATTTAAGTCTTTTGTGGATCTATTGAGAGTACAAATGCAAGGGAAATCAATTCAAACTAATGATGGGAGAGTTAGCAATATTTGTAGAGTGTGTACAAAATTTCTCAAATTGCCAATAGTTAGCAAAGGAGGTGAAATGCTAGATAGTAGAAAATCAAATTAGAAACTCCTCCTAAGATTAGAAACCATAGATAATATCCCTAGTTCCTCCTCCATAGATTTCCATTGGGCTCTAATTGGATGGTTTAGAGTAGCCATATATTGTTTCCAAGAAGAGAATCTCATGCAACTTATCTCAAATAATGTATGCCATTGCCATTAACTATAATTTTCTCAATAATGCATCAAAATGTAGCAAGTAACTAAAAAAATTAAATCACACAACCATCAAACATAATGAGCAATAGATATCACCCTAGAGAAACCCAAGGAAAATATCCAACATTGAATGACTATGCTTAGTCTTTATTTCTCAATAATTGCATAATTACAATGGAGTCTAGCTCTCTGGATCAATTACATTCACATCGTAGGAAGCATTATGAAGCATTCCTTCTATTCTTTGCCAAAGAACCCATTCTCATTTGATGTGCTTGATTTTGTAGATAGAGTTGGCTTTGTTAGGATCAATTGGAAGGACAGGCTTCCCCAAATCTTCAATTCCCCAACTCCTTTTCTGGTAGCATTCCTATTCATGGGTTATTTATGTCTTTTAGTTTCCTTTCTCTCTTTTCCTTTATTTTTCTTTTGATTTCTTAGTTCTTACGCTAGTAGAAAAACATTTTGGAGGTGTGGTAATTGGTTGATCTAGTGTATGACCCTTTACACAATCAATTTCTCTCATACCATAACATCATATTCCATAACCACAAGCTTCGCTCCTATCACTAAGAATTTTATATTTGATGAATCCTTTGCATTGATCTAAGGGCCCACTAACTGTTAAACGTTTTAAGCAAATCCAAATCAAATCAACAATTGGTTAGGTGACTAAAAACAACTAGCCAAGGGGTGATAAATCCCCAATCCTAGATGTGAGGAACCTAGTGATGGGCCTCTACAATGAGCTTTATTTGGCCCATTTTGTATAATATTTTGATCAATTTTTTTGTAATACTTGATCCTCCTATAAAAATAAGTATACCTTTTGATATTTATTGAGGATATTGTGACAACTCTTATTTACTTATGAATGAATTGCTTAGATAATTGAATAAACATGTGATGTATTTTTCTTGTTTGATGATTTTGAGTAATTATGCAGACAAGAAATAATGTGGCTCAAAGACTAAGAGTGCAAGAAATTAGATCACCATAGGAAAAGATCATATCCTCACTTATGGCTATAGATAGAAAAGAATATGATGATAATTTCAAGGGATTTTGTCCTATTTTCCACTTTAAGAGCCGCAAACACTCAAAGAGGCATTAATGACCTCTAGGCAATTCGAATTACCTAAGAAGTTCATATTGCACAAGGAGTATAGGATTCTATGAAACACCATGCGGATTATTAGGGGAAAATCCCATGAATCAAGGGATTTATGGGGATTTTAGTTAGATTTCCTTTCATGCATAAATATAAGCATGCATTGATAGTTGGAGGGACTCACCTTTTATGCTATAATTCTCATAGTGTTACTAGTAAGTTGAGTTTTATAAGAAGGCAATATGTTGCCTTGTTGTTATGAATAGATTCTGAATAAAGAAGAGATAATTTGCTACATATTTTAGTGTTTTGTGTTTAACAAGGTTTCTAGGACCATCCTTGAGTAGGGACCACCCACGAGGATGACTAGGAACTCCTATACCTACTTTCTACTTGAATTTAAATTCTATTTATATGTGATTACATATTTATGTAGTAGAATTACATACTCCTATAATAGGTAGATAATCAACTAGTTTATGTTGTTTCCCCACATTTATATGTTTTTATTTCAATCCTTGAATAAATTGTGTGACCTTTACTTCATGTACTTAATTTTTATGGTTTAATTCATTATTTTCAACAATTTACAGTACATCCTTTGAATCTATGATGATTACCAAAGTTGTAAGGGTTGTGTGACCAAGTAGCAATAGAAGGATCCTATATTCACTTGATTACTAGTTTAACTTAGCTTCTCATCCAAAGTAGTGACTCTATATATCCATCTACCCTTTCACATTTTTCAGGGGAAATAGGAGTGAAGGTCACGAACCCAGTATATGTGTAGTTGAACTGTTAAAAGTTGAGCATTTCCTTTATGTAATTTTTAGAATATTAATTTCATATTAAGCCACTGTAGTTGCATATACAGTTCCAAAACCTCATAATTTTGTATGAACCCTAAGTTGACATTTAAAGTAAGATAAGGGATTCAATACCCATTGCTGCAATTATTTGGCTCAACACATAGTCTAACTAGTAGATCTACTCGACTTGAGGGTGAAACTGGTTATCCCAGGTGAACATATAAAGGGCCATGTGGAAAATGTTTAGTTGGTGTATTAGTATATCCACAACCCCATGTTATTCCCCAAGTTCACCCCAAAAAGATACTCAAAGATATAGGGGCACTGATTGAATATTTTGCAAGCTTTCAAGATACTATTTAAATCAAGATTACAAATATTCTATATGTCCCCTATTTTGGGACCTCACCAATAGTAAGGAAATGTGTGATGCTACCGTTGTTGTGGATTCACACCAATGGGATATTGCTATACTATATAATTATTATAGACAAAGACAAGATCAATGCTATGCAATGGATGGAGAGTATACTAGAGATGCCTTCTCTAGAAGAATTATGGTGATAGAAGGGACCGCAATGATGAATAGGTAGACTTGTGCATGAAATAAAACATGTAGAAAGAAAATTAATGATCCAAATCATCCTCATTCAATAGTCTATTGGTTAGTATAGTAGCACAATCGCTATATAGTAAGGGATGCAATTTGATGAGGACGAGAACTCTCCAAAGTAGGTGATGCATGCAACTCACATATGTGATGCCAATGTGAATTTGAACTAGCTTAATTACCTCATCAATGAGATCAATTAGAATTGCACAGATGCACATGATTGAAACTAGGAGTTCTATTGCGAGATTTGTTTTGTCAACATTCACATTCTCACAATATGAGGAGTTGATGAGTATTACCCTTCCACCGTAGGAACCCTTAGTCAATTTAATTGCAGCCAAATATGATTAATTGTCCTTTTCAATGGATAAGGCCACACAAGTAATGATTGACACCAATATTTATGGATACTACAAGGATATGTGGAATGTGGTCTCACATAACACTAGAATCTTTAGGATCATCATTGGTGCGTATGATTTTTTGTACCAATTTTAGGTTATCCAAAAATTATGTCATATGAATCCATGGCTCAAGGATCATTGTTTCAATCCAAAGATAAAAGTAGAGACACTAGAATTCATACTAATGTCAAACCATGTCAAAGGGGACATTAAAAGGTCGACCTAGGTAGCCATGGAACATAAAAATAGATAAGGAAAGAGGACCTTGAGTCAAGTAGGTGTAGAATAGGGAGATCCTATAGGATATATATGGTTTCTATGATGAATGTAAGAATCGGTTCAATGTTCACCTATAGGAGAATTTTATAGATTGTTTCAAATGTTTTCTTATTGCTTCACTTATTGGTGAAAAGATTCTTTGTATGTAGGTTGAACTTTATCCTGATTTGCATAGATTGAATCTAATCAGAAAAATTCCAAGGCATACCATTCATCCATATAAATCATAAAGAGGAATCAAAAGATAGTATTCACACAAACATACCATTCATTGATTTAATCATAAAGAGGAATCAAATTTGTAATAGGGGGAATATTATTCCATTAAAAAATTGTCATATAGTATCAAATGTACAATGGCTGAAGGATATTCAGGACCATCAACTAGAAACCTATCATGTCCGAGAGATAGCTATGATCAACTGGTTTTTTCCAAGACAAGAAAAAACAGGATGTGTATACCTTAAACTTACACTAAAAATGGAGAAAAGAGAAGTGGTTTCACAAAAACCTCTACTAATTATTGTTTTCCTTCTACTGCTTGGATTGATTCAACCATACAAATGCATGTAGATTGGTATAATTAGTGAATATTGACCACTGGTTCACTAAAATTGATCCACGTAATTTTTTACTATTGTCCATTCAATCGCCTTGCATTGAATTTATAATGAGCTAATAAGTTGAGAATGAGAAAAAATGTGTTGGGTTGAGTGATTTAGATGTAGCTTGATTCATTTTCCCTAGTGGCCTCATAGCCCAAATTGGGGATGGTATTTGCACTAGATACCCCTCTGAAACAATATACTTATCCACACCAAAGAAACTAAAACATGGCTACAATAAGACGATCCATGGGCTAAACTAAGCCTGTCTTGCTTGATGTTAATTATTTGAATTTCCTAATGTCTGTCCTATATTGAAAAATATTTTTAGTTTATTTCAATGTTTTTCTTCTTAGCGAAGAAGTCATATGAAAAGGCTAAAAATCTCTCATACAAGGGTATATTTTCAGTCAAGACTATCTTCAAAACTAGAGAATAAATGGGAGCATTATTTTTCATTTTTTTCTTTTTTCTTTTTGACTATAGTTCAATACTCCTTGAAAAGAGTTCAACTCGGTAGTTAGTTGAAATTTATTGGAGAGCATCCTGAAGGAAATTGGATATCATTACCCTTCAAAAATTCTAAAAGGTCTTCATGCAAATTTTCTCGAGGTTCAACCACCTTATCTTTCTTAAGATGGACATTGTCATGTTTTAACTCAAATTTATCAATTTTTTTACTAAATGGACTTCATGCACCTTTACATGCTCAATGGGGAGATAATGGTTCTCCAGTATATCCAATTCATCAAGTGGCCTTGTGAGTTTTTTTTCTCATTTTATCAAAGCATTAAGAGGGTAATGCTTCCCCTAAATCTCTTATTAAAGTTCATTATTTAGAAAGATTCCTTCTAGTGCCCAATATTGGTATGAATCTCTTTTGTGCCAAAGAAAAACTTTGTGAGTTTGATGTAAATCCTTCTAAGTGTTGGATCTTAAAAGGTGTTAACCCTCTATAGCCTATACCAATGTGGAATGTTGGTGGGCTTTTACTAATAGGTTAAATTCCAATAAAAGGGATAATGCAGGATGATGGTCATAATCAGGTATGAACCCTCTTCTCCATTTTCTAATGGTGGCACTCACTTTCCTTTATGGCTATTTTTGTACAAGTTTAAATTATTACAAACATTCTTCAATTCATACATGCATCCATAAACGATAAATACATGTATGTTTACATTTATTCATATTTTAATCTTATCTATCATCCCCAACCTATCCATAATATTGTTGGATAGAGTTCAATGGTGAGGCAAATTATCTATGATGTATTACTAGAAGTAACATTCCTAGATCCGTTTTGAGTAGTATTAACATCTACTTAATTATTGATAACATCAAATTGTAAAATATGTACAAAATTCGTATTCATAGGAGTATCTATAAAGGCATGGTTATTTATAGTGGAATTAATATTCCCAATAGTATTTCTTAACCATGAGAAATTTTTTTTTTTTTTTTGGGGAGTGATGAAGTAGAATATGGAGCCTAAGGTATACACTTATCATTATCCTCAACATAACTCATAGGTTACTGAGCATGTTCATCTTCATTCTCATCAACCATGAATAGATTCAAGGCCCAACTTGGAATAGGGTTTTCAAACTTTATTAGAACATAACTAATATGCCCTTAAATAATCTTCAATATTTATGTTTTTTTTGGTTCCTTTTGATGTTGTATAGCCCCTAAAGGAAGAGGAGTGTGTAGCACTTTTTTTTATGGATCTCAAAATCTCTCAGGGATCATATCCCTCAAATTATTCTCAATGCTTAATTTGTACTCCTCTAATCCCATGGTAACTTTATTGCTATACTAAAAATTACTAATGCTATAATTGGATAATCTAATTGGAATGATAATAAATTTGTTTATTCCTTTGTCCTTGAAAACCTTAGTTGGACCATACCCCCTTTCTATATCCCCAAGCATAGAAGCAATCACGAAGGTCTATGCAAAATGTGTGACAATTGGCGATGGCATGTTAACTGGGTTGGGTGGCCTAATCATTAATTTCAATCAAATAGAGGTAACATCTACCCACTTGTGATTTATGTATGGCCAGACTCTGTTAAGCGTAGCAAGCAGGCCAAGATTTTTCGTCACTAGTCAAGAAAATCCTTCCTTCCCTACATAAGGTATTTCCTCTACAGGTTAGAATCCTATTTATACTTCACCACTTATCCACATGCACCTTCACCACATCCCTCTAGTAGTAGAGGTTGCGGAAACAAAGTTAGTTGCATTTGAACTGGTTGAATCATAATTCGTTTAGCTTAAAACCATAGTTGTAGTGGGATAGAAGGGTGTAGAGGCAGGTGAAAGGGAAGTTGATCCATGAAATTTGGTTTATCACTATAATTTAACCTTTAATCCATTGACCCGGCAGATATAGAAAATCCTATTGATGACCGTGTGGCGCATTTCCAAACCTTGGTCTGCGCAATGCATTTCCAAACCCCCAAATTGGAAAAATTGCTTAATGCAATTGGTCAATAGTTCGAAACTCAAAACAAATATGTTCAATAAGCTTTGTAAATAAATATTTTTTCTGGATTAGGTGTTTAGGTTGATGTTCAGACTTACCGAAGACATCTTGGTCTTTTCTGTAATGGTCTTGATCTCCTCCGGGCGCAGAAGTTTGTGGGTATCCTTTGGGAACAAAAGTCTATGGGTCTCTTTTGGGCGCATGGTCTCGATCTCCTCCGGGCGCATAAGTACTTTGTGGGTCTCCTTTGGGCGTGTGGTCCGTGTCGCTTCTCGACGCGGGGTCCTCCTTTGTAGGCTTGAGTCATCGGTGCATGTTGATGTATATGTAACTTCGGAATGTATTTCACATATATGTATATTGTATTCCTATAGAGATGTTATTATTCCTCTATACGGAAGTGTTTGTATTCCTATAGAGATGTTATTATTCCTCTATACGGAAGTGTTGTCATTTATATTGTAAGTGTTGTAACTTATACTTGATGGGTTATTAGACCACCTTGTTGGGGTCGTCCCTGTATAAGTCATGTGAGTCGAAGGGTTATTAGACCACCCTATTGGGGGTAGGCCATGTGGGTCAAAGGGTTATTAGACCACCCTATTGGGTGTCGGCCCAGTCAGCATTGTGTTATGTGGTTAAGTTGAGGCCGACCTAGTAAAGGTTATTAGGCAAGTCAAGTCAAGTATAAATAGAGTGCGGGAGGCACTCTATTTTATCATTCTATTCTCATACATACTCTTTAGAGAGTGGTGCACTTGTGGAGGAGGAGAAGCTGCTGCTAGGAGATGTCTATCTCTTATGCTTGGGTTGTATCATTTCTCTATCTATCTCTGAGGAAGTTATTGGGGTTTTTCACCTTTATGGTTTTCCCCATGTAAACTCTGTGTCTCTTGTGTGCTTGCATTATTGTGTCCATGATTGATATGCTGTACATGTTGTTCTCTCAGTTAATATCCTAGATCGGATTGAAGTAAATTCTGAAAAATCTATCATGGTATCAGAGCTAGCCTGAAAGAAGGCATGGTATGGCATGTATGACACTTGTTGCACTTGCGATGCTAGGGCTTGATATAGAAAAAACCCATCATTGTATAACTTTCGATATAAATCCATTTTGGAGAAGTTTTCAGATTTGAAAATTTTATAGGTCGAAGATAAGATCCCCATGTACCTTGCGTCCAAAGGACAACTTCTAATTCATTGTAATTTGTGTTTTATGATTTGTACAATCTAGGGTTTCTGCCTCTTCCAGATCTGAGTCATAAAAAGGTGACCTAGGAAAAAAGGTCATAACTTGGGATAGAAAGATCCAAATGAAATTGCATAAAAAGTGATAGGTAGTGAATGGACTGTACTTTCTCAGGTAACTGTTTCAGAGGCCGAAACTGAACCAGTGACATGTGGCACACCGTACAAGTTTGCTCTCCTGTTTTATCCCATAAACAGGTCACGTTGCGACACTTGGCATAATTCTCTCTCAGAGAATCCAATTGAAATCATACCTATGGGGTTGGAAATATAACAGGTCGAGCTACCACAGGTAGAAGTTTCAGACCCCGTGGATTCGTAATTTTGGAGTTACACCAAAAACAATCAGGTGCATATTTCTATCAAAACAAATTGGATTTTGAGCACCTTCATTCATGGCTCCGAGAATTAGGGTTTCAGAGAAAGTTGGAATCTTTGTAATCGGAGACCACGGATGAATGATACTCATCAAAATCGAAATTTAGAGACCAAGATCAGATTTTTTGGTTGGGTAGAAGGTCGGGCTTGATCAGACCCTAGTTCGGGACCTTGATTGGAAAAGTGGAAAATTAGGGCTTCTGCAAAAATGGGAATTTTTGAAATCTGTCACCACGGCTGGAAGCTCCTCAGAAAAATAGAAGCTTAGAGATTTGGATTGAACCTTTTGGTTGGGAAGAAGGGTGGGCTTTATCAAACCCTAGTTCGGGATCCTCTCCAGAAGATCCGGAAGTTTCAAAGGCAATTTTGAGGGGTGAAACTTTGCAGTTTTCAAATTCTGAGTATACCAGCTGGATCAGCTCATCAAGGCACATATTTCTATCCTTTCGGAAGTTTGAAATTCAAAGTTTGAATTTTTAGGGTTTCTCTGACAAACCCTAATCCATCTCCAGATCCAGTTCCTGGAAATCAAGTGGATTGGGCTAATCCTAGAAGAGAATGGATTGGTCACTTGCATAAGTGAAGAAGTTCCTGTTTCAGAGAGAGATGAGGCTAAGGCCTTACATAAGAAGATTGCAAGCAATCTTGACAGGTATGACTTACAGGTATGTTTCGAATTCTGTTCATGGTTAAGTTTATGATATGTTTGTCTTCATATCATTATGGTTAGTACAATCTTGATTAAATTACTAGACTTGTCGTATCACCTTAATAAAATTATGAATACATGATAGAATATATTCATTGATTAAGGTTTTGACACTTATGATTGTACTAATGCATTGTGATGTTGTATGAGGTTTATGTTGTTCGCTAACATGAAAGGTACACCAAGAAAGACAAATCATGTTCTACTTCAAGAGCATATGATCATGGTGACATGAAGACAAAGATTCATCCATTGTCATGGACCACATAGAAGATCTACTTACGAGGTATGTATAACTTGGTTCTACAATGGTTAACTTATGAGACATGTAGGTTACTAGCACAAGTCATTGAAGAGAACCGGAAGACATCATACGGGTATGTTAGATATAACTAGCTAACATAGTAATCCAGGTATGTTTTTCCTATATCAAGTTAGAATCTTCCCTTGTGTTAGGATCCCTTATATAATTATACTTGGTATGATTGGTTATGTTTATTCATAAAGTTAGAAATGTAAGTAATCAAGGGTTTATGCATATTATGTCTCTTATCTTGATTGATGATTTGACTAACCATAAGAGTCCTTGAATACTAATGCTTATTATTTTTGTTTGAAATGATCATGACTGTACATGCTTAAGATTATTGTGTTTTGATAGTATTGAGAATATACTAATAAATGTATGATTATGTATGAGATCTCGAGGATATCACAATAATGATACTTGTAAGCATGCATAGTGATCGAGGATGGATATAAGTTCAAGGATAGGTAATCCAGGAAGCAAAGATCAAGAGGGAGCACACTCCAGTAGTTTCTGCAAGGATACAGATATTCAGAGGGAGTCGAACACTTCTCACAATCCACATCAGAATGGAGTTGCAAAGATTCAGAGGGAGTCCACCCAACAACAACCAAACAAAGATAAGTATTTGAATTGTCATTTCTTACATATTTGTTTGTTTAAATAATGTTGTTGCTTATGTTCCTAGACTTAGGTTGTGTATTATGCATATTAGAATAATTTCATTAATGAACAGTATACTACTAATATGCATGTGATGGGTAAGTGGCCTATGGCACTGTACAACATTCCATTGCTACTTATCTAGAATGAAACCTCTTTGCAGACATGTTGGGTGTAGTGCAAACTCTTAACAATGTTCTGGTAGAGATTGGAAGGCATCTAGAAAGTTACAGGATATGGATGAATGTTGTATTGAAGCATTGGCTAAAATAATTGCATGACTGTATGGCATATTTCTTTATGTGTAAGAATTTGGTCTGAAAACTATGAGATGTTTCTAATCATGAAATTTAACTTGTTTTGTAGGAAATATCATATACCATCACCTACAAAAGAAGGACTACAACATTTGTTCCAGCAACAAAGATATCTATTGAAGATATTGAATATATTGAAGTTCCCAGGATTCGGGAAGAATGCCATGATCAAGGAGTACCAGTCGATCATGAAGAATGATGTTTGGGATGCAGTCCCAAGACCCGAAGGGAAGTTTGCTGTGACTTTCAAATGGATCTATAAGATCAAGCATGTTGCAGATGGTAGCATGGAGAAATACAAAACGAGGTTTGTATCCCGTGGCTTCTCCCAGAAAAAGGGATTGAGTATGAAGAGACTTTTACATCTATAGCCAGGCACACTTCCATCAGATCAGTACTTGCTCTGGCTGCAGTGATGAAATGGAAGATACACCAGATGGATGTCAAGACAGCTTTCTTGAATGGTGTAGTCGAAAAGGAAGTGTATGTGGAGCAGCCACTTGATTTTGAGACACATGATGGGAAGTCATATATGTGCAGAGTTTGGTATGGTAGGATAGACAGCTTTCTATCCAGTTTGGGATTTACCAAGAGTAAAGCGGATTCCAACCTTTACTACAAGGTTGAGGAAGGAAATCCAGTGATACTACTTTTGTATACAGATAACCTGTTTGTTACAGGTGAGGATAGATAGATTTTCGACACATAGCGGAAGCTTGCTGTCGAGTTCGAGATGAGCGACTTGGGGATGATGCACTATTTTCTAGGCATGGAGGTGTGGCAAAGTACAGATGGAATCTTCCTTGGACAATGGAAGTATGCTATGGAGATCCTGAAGAGGTTCGGGATGATGGACTGCAAGGCCATGGCCACACCTATGGCATCGAACCTGAATCTTCTGTGTTATGCTTCATCTGATCTGGTTGATGTCACGATGTATCGTCAGATGATTGGGCCCTCTATGTACTTGACGAACACAAGACCAGATATTTCCTTTGTAGTGAACACATTGAGCCAGTTCCTGATGGATCCGAGAGATGTTCACCTGGTTGCTGTAAAGCATATTCTGAGGTACCTGAAGGGTATAGTTGATTATGGGCTCAAGTATGATGCAAATCAAAAGTTTAACCTACAGGGTTATGTTGATTCGGACTGGGTAGGCAGTGCTACAGATAGGAAGAGAACATCTGGGTGTTGCTTCAGTATGGGATCAGGTGTGATCTCTTGGTTTAGCAAGAAGCAGTCCTGCGTAGCATTGAGTATAGCCGAAGCAGAGTATGTTGTAGCTTGTTCGGATAGTTGTGAGGAAGTATGGCTTTGGAAGCTACCGTCTGATTTATTTGATCTCCCGTTGGATGCTACTGGTATCTTTTGTGACAACCAGAGTTGTGTGAAGCTGTCTGATAACCCGTTGTTCCACGACAGGTCGAAGCACATTGAGATCAAATATCACTATATCAGGGATATGGTGCAGAGAGGAGCAATGAAGCTCCTGTAAGTTGCGACAGATGAGAAGGTTGCAAATGTGATGATAAACCACTAGCCAGAGTGAAGTTCGAGTACTTCAGAGAGAGGCTTGGTGTTCTTTAGATTGATGACACTTCGAAGAAGAAGTGATGGAGACATTTGCTGGAGCCATTCCATGCATGATGAGAGGAGGATCCTTCCCATGGCTGTGGATGTAAGCGCTGGATGATGAGCATCAGGACGATGCTCCAGTTATTGCTCTATGTACGTATGCATCGTGTTGGATGTTGGATATGATCAGTGGATCATTTATATGGATGTATGCATCATGTTAGATGCTGGATATGATCAGTGGATCATTTATATGGATGTATGCATCATGTTGGATGCTGGATATGATCAATGGATCATTTATATGTATGTATGCATCATGTTTGATGCTGGATATGATCAGTGGATCATTTATATGTATGTATGCATCATGTTGGATGCTGGATATGATCAGTTGGATCATTTATATGTATATGTATGTACGCATCATGTTGGATGTTGGATATGATCAGTTGGATCATGTGTATGTATTTGCAGATGTATCAGGTGGATACATGGTATGATCAGGTAGATCATGTATGTTGATATGTATTAGGTATGATCAGGTGGATCATGTATTTGTATCAGGTGGATACATTGTATGATTAGGTAGATCATGTATGATGATATGTATCAGGAAGATACTGTGTATGCATCAGGCGGATGCCTATGGCATGTAATTTGCGCCTTGGTATATCTGGCCAATGCTCTTTCAAGGCTTTGTCATATGGCATGTAATTTGTGCCCTGGGAGATCCGATAGGTTGAGCTGTGTGCTCGTAATCAGTCCTGGGATGGTATTTCTAGGTTTTTCCATGACCAAATGTAATTTGTGCCCTGGGAGATCCGATAGGTTGAGCCGTGTGCTCGAAATCAGTCCTGGGATGCTCTTTCAAGGTTTTGTGGTGACCACATGTAATTTGTGCCCTGGGAGATCCGATAGGTTGAGCCATGTGCTCATAATCAGTCATGGGATTCTCTTTCGAGGTTTTGTGGTGGGGTCACATATAATAGCGCTCTGGGAGATCCAATAGGTAGAGCCGTGTGCTCGTAACAGCCTGGATGCTCTTAGGAGGTTTTGTGACGCACGTAATAAGTCCTGAGAATTCCATAGTATGGCTAGTGATGATGAAGACCTGTAGGTGGTGGGACTACATCCAGTATGAAAAATGACTAGCTCTGTAGAACTTCCTATGACGAGTAGATTCAGAGATTGATTGAGATAGCAGCAACAGTGATGATGACGATGATTCGAGGATGATGATTTGATGACGATGATCTAGAGAAGAAGACTTGTGCTAGAAGACTCGTGTCGAGAAATACCTACCTAGTTAAGAGGGAGTGTTGATGTATATGTAACTTCGGAATGTATTTCACATATATGTATATTGTATTCATATAGAGATGTTATTATTCCTCTATACGGAAGTGTTTGTATTCCTATAGAGATGTTATTATTCCTCTATATGGAAGTGTCGTCATTTATATTGCAAGTGTTGTGACTTATACTTGATGGGTTATTAGACCACCTTGTTGGGGTCGGCCTTGTATAAGTCATGTGGGTCGAAGGGTTATTAGACCACCCTATTTGGGGTCGGCCATGTGGGTCAAAGGGTTATTAGACCACCCTATTGGGTGTCGGCCCAGTCAGCATTGCGTTATGTGGTTAAGTTGAGGCCGACCTAGTAAAGGTTATTAGGCAAGTCAAGTCAAGTATAAATAGAGTGCGGGAGGCACTCTATTTTATCATTCTATTCTCACACATACTCTTTGGAGAGTGGTGCACTTGTGGAGGAGGAGAAGCTACTGCTAGGAGATGTCTATCTCTTATGCTTGGGTTGTATCATTGCTCTATCTATCTCTGAGGAAGTTATTGGGGTTTTTCACCTTTATGGTTTTCCCAAAGTAAACTCCGTGTCTCTTGTGTGCTTGCTATATTGTGTCCATGATTGATATGCTGTACATGTTGTTCTCTCAGTTAAGATCCTAGATCAGGTTGAAGTAAATTTTGAAAAATCTAACATTGCAGGGGTATTCAGTGGCTTGGGGGCATAGTGTAGTGAAAATGGTGCCACAAGAAAACCTTAATTAGGTTATAATTAAATCCAAAAGTTTACATCTCTATCAACAAGCTCTAGGTTAATGAACTCATGGCTCCAACTAATGTTAATGAAATGTTTTTTTACTGTTTTTTAAATTTAAATAATTATATATTAATATAAAGAACAATTAAGAGGGTTAATTTATTTTTATTTTTATTTCTAATTGTCTTCTAAATTTTGGCACAACTTCATTGTACAAAAGAATGGGAAATGGTTTTCTCCATGTCTCTATGGTGTATTGAAGGGATTCCTTGCTCATTGTACTGCACTATGGAACTATAAGATGAAAATGAATAACTTATAAACATGGAAGTTGATCCTTGAGTGTTACCTATTTAATAAATTAGGTTACAAAACAAAGTGCTTATAGTGTTTTTTTTGTGTTTGGTGTTTTCTATTGGTGGATGATATGCTTCTTCTTAATCATCTGGTTCATTGAGATGTTTGAGGCATTTGTAGACTTTTATAAATGAATATAATGGAATTTAACTATATGTGTGTCTTTTTATTCAATCGAAAAAACATATCCATTGAATACCTTTATAGGCTCATTTGATTTTAGTGGATTTCATTTTAAGAGTTTATTTAATACAATTAAATTAAAAACATCAGTATGGTGTGACATCCCATCTTTCATAAGGTCTTTGGAATTAATTTCATGTTAACATCGACTACATAGGTATGAAAAAATATAACGAGGTTAGTATTAATGAGATCTCCCAAACTCAAAGGATTCGTTTTATATTTATTTCCTTTTTTTAAAATCATATATTAGATGGTTTGATATGAACATCATCATGTTATCCATACATTGCTAATTTATTGCATGTCAACATCAACTACATAGGTATGATAAAATATCAAGAGATTAGTATTATTGAGATCTCTCAAACTCAAACGCTTTGTTTTATATTTATTTCCTTTTTCCAATCATATATTAATCATATATTAGATGGTTTTCTACTAACACAATTGTGTTATCCATGCATTGCTAGTATGGGATCTATTTTTAATAACTTGATAACATGGTCTCCTTTGTAACACAAGACCCACATTGTAATTTTTTTGAGATGTTTTGCATTTGTGTGGCATTAATTTGATTTTAAGACCATGTTTTTATTTTGGAAGGGATATACTTCTCTTTGGACACTGCTCAAGGGGCCACTCACACATCTAGTGTTTGAAATTAGTTGTTGTATGAAGGATTTGTAAAGTTAACAATGTGGCACGACTCTAAAACTAGTTTACCAGGTGTATCACCTTGAGGCGTGTTTCTAGGAACCACTTCCCCCCCAAAATCCCATGTAACCATTGATAGAGTTCAAGCAATGATGATTTCTGCTAGCCATCATCTTTAGATTCTAGAAATGAACACTAATGCTCAATGAAGGGAATGGAAAACTTAATCAAGTGTAGGGAAGAGGAATATTAACTTTTCAAAGGAATTTGGAAGTGATGACGAAAATGGGGATGATGAAGATGATGGTGGTGGTGATGATGATGATGATGACGATGACGAAAATGGGGTATTTAGTAAAAATGGGGACAACGACGACGATGACGATGATGATGATGGTGATGACGACGACGACGACGATGATGATGAGGATGATGATGATAATGATGGTAATCAAGATGACGATGATGAGACGTGCATGATGAACATTGATGGAAATGAGAATATGAGAGGACATGAGGCATCCTTGAGTATTGAAGCCACGATATATTGTAAAGGCATGCACATAGTCTAACCATGTCAAATTCCAACACATACAGACACAATTTGAAGAAATTTCAACATTGGCCCCGTTCATTGCTCACTATTTGGGGTTGATGAAGATGATGTTGACGACGAATACGATGAAGATTACAAGGCCGATACACCTCTAGTGAGTATGATGAATATTTTTTATTTCCCTAAGTTGATAACCATGGCATGATGTAAACTCAAAATATTTTCTAATTGAAAAAAGTAGAAATAATTTCCATTGGAGTGAGACGAGAGTTATGATGTGATGATCATGATGACGATGATGATGATACTGATGATGATGAGGATGATGCTCATGAAGACGAAGATGATGATGAATGTGGTGATGAGGATGATGGTGATGATGATGAGAATGATGCCGACGAAGATGAAGATGATGATGATGGTAGTGGTGATGATGATGGTGATGGTGATGATGATAGGGATGATGATGATGACGATGGGGGTGATGATGATGATGAGGATGAGAATGATGATGAATATGAGGATGATGATGAATATGATGACGACGACGATGATGATGATGGTAATCAATATGATGATGATGAGACGTGCATGATGAAAATTGATGGAAATGAGGATTATGTGAGGATATGAGGAATCCTTGAGTCTTGAAACCTTTTCATACTATCAAGGCATGTGCCTTGTCTAACCATGTCAAATTCCAATGTATACATGCACAATTTGAATAAATTTCAATGTTGGCCCCGTTCATTGCTCACTATGTGGGGTCGATGGAGAAGATGTTAATGATGAAGACAATGAATATTACAAAGCCGATGCACCACTAATGAGTATGATGATTTTTTTTTATTTCCCTAAGTTGATAACCCATGCCATGATGTAAACTCAAAATATTGTCTAATTGAAAAAAGTGGAAATGGTTTCCATTTGAGCGAGACGCGAGTTATGATGTGATGATGATGATGATGATGATGATGATGATGATAGTGATGATGATGATGATGATGATGATGATGATGATGATGATGATGATGATTATGAGGATGATGATGGATGATGATGATGATGATGATTATGATTATGAGGATGATGATGGATGATGATGATGATGATGATGGTTATGATGATGATGATGATGATGGTTATGATGATGATGATGATGATGCTCATGAAGAAAAATATGATGATGAACGTGGTGATGGTGATTAGGATGATGCCAATAGAGATAAAGATGATAATAATGGTAGTGATGATGATGGTGATGACGACGATGATGGGGATGATGGCGATGATGAGGATGATGGTAATAAAGATGACACCGATGAGACACAAATGCTGAAAATTGATGGAAATGAGGATTATGCGAGGACATGAGGCATCCTTGAGTCTTGAAGTCCTTCCATACCGTCAAGGCACGCACCTAGTCTAACCATGTAAAATTCCAATGCATACAGGCACAATTTGAAGAAATTTCAATGTTGGCCCCATTCACTGCTCACTATCAAGGGTCGATGAAGATTATGTCGATGGAAAAGAAGATGAAGATGATCATGAGTATGATGATGATGATGATGATGATGATGATGAATATGCTAGTGAAGGTCATGATGATGACGATTAATATGATATTCTCTTTGTTTTGAGAATAATTTATTCTCTATTGAACAGGGCCAGCCACGTGAAAGTGGAAGCTCATATGCCCTCGCCCCTCACATCACTCTCAATTCCCAAAAACATAATTTGACATAATAAACAACATTTAACATACAACATATAAAATTGCATAAAATTGAAGTACACCAAGTAATTAAACCATATAATTAGTAAATTATTTAAAGATAATATGTGAAGAACCTGCAATAATTAATTAATGGAAACACACGAAATAACAGAAATAACAGAACTCAGAATCACTTTTATATTGATCGCAGGCCACTTCGAGGGGGCAACCTCCTTTGAGCAAGCTCAATACAAATAACTTCATGGTACCTTCATTGGTCTCAACACAAACTTATATACTAATTCTAGGCACCAATACCATGGGTCAATACCATGTGTCAATACAAACCATGGGCCAATACAAAATATGGATCAACAATTACTACGGGATGAATTACAAAGCATACACGTCCAACAACAATAATACAAACTATGGATCAAAAAATACTATGGGTCGATTTACAAAGCATATGCGTCCAACAACAATATACTAACAAAGTAAATAGAAGGGTTGACATGGGTTCCTAACATAATAAAAGGAAGAAAAATATAATTACTACATACCTTGTATATTTGATAATTTTGATATTCTTAATCGTCTTATTCATCCAAATCAACATATGACATATCATCTACTTCATAATCGACGATCAAAGGATTAACCATATCAATATCATCATCAATGTTGCTTTCAAATGTATCATTTGGTTCAAGTTCTTTAGGTTCTTCTTCTGACACATTTGGTTCAACTTCTTCAGGTTCTTTGTCTTACATGACATTTGATACATCTTGCTCAACCTCTACATCATCTTCTTATTCATTATCAATTACTTCTTCCCTTACGTGATACTTTACAGGCCTTACTCTTCGATCGTATCTAACAACAAATGACCAAACCACTTTACCTGGAATATCTGAGTAAAAGACATGTTCACATTGGCTTGGAAGAACATACGGCTCTGTTCTTGGCTCAAACATCCTTGTATTAACCATGGTAAATCCATTATTATGTTCAATAATATTTCTATTAGGATCATGTTCCTTCATTCTTAACCTGTACCATTTGGCGTCAAACAAAATTAATTTGAAGGATCCAAAGTCACACTCAATTATATCATCCAAATACCCATATTATCTATTTTTAGATTCTTCTAGATGTATGTCACTCCTAGAGGAAACATTAATGACCTGGAACACTACAATTATCCCACAATCATAAGTTTTCCTCTTTTCATCCACCTTTTAAATGCGAAATTTACGACCATTGCACCACATAGCCTTGTAGCGTTTCAAATGCAATATTCCAGACATGTACACAATTCATTGTCAATTAATAAGCATATAAATATAACTTGGAAAGTATCCCGTGCAAAAAATAAATACACTGAACACATTAATATGATAAAACAAAAGTTAATATTCTTACCTATTTATCTTTCAAACCATATGCTAAATCAATTTCCCTTCGCGTAAGATTAATATCTTGATCAAGATGAGCTATTTTAACCAATGTAGACACCCCTTCCCATGATAACATTCCATAATTTTGTTTACATCTTTCAATCCATACGTCCATCCAATCAAGATTGTTTGTGATGTATAAATGTAGAGCATTCCACTCTCCACCACCTGTATGAAAAAATAATAATTCACCAATAATAATATATCATACTAAACAAGTACGATATAGAAAAAAGTACAATATACCAATAATGAGTATGATGTACAAAAAAACCTGAAGTCAAATGTATTATAAATATACACCATCTAATTACCTTTCACTTTACGCATTCTACCTTTCCCCAATAGATTCTCCCCCTGAAATTTGTTGACGAAGTTCACATCCCAAATGCGCTCCACTTGCATATTTGATGCTAATAATGGAAGATATTGAGTAATATACACCATGGATTGATATACCATATATCCATCCACCATATAACCCTCAATACATGCTCTTTTTCTAACCAAAGCCTTCAATGATTTCAAGTTCCTCTCCACCATCCACATTGACCATGTGTGTATAGGTTTGCACATTTCAATATCCTCTACTTGGTGTATGAGGTAGTGTTATTGTGCATTGAAGAATGTCAGAGGTATATACTTTTTCATTTCATACATTAGCCGAGGAATTCTTCTCCTCCAATACTTTATATATTCTTTATGAATTTATTTTGACAACAACCATTTACAAATGATGCAAGGAAATAACATGTTTCAACAAAAATGTTATATACATTACAAGCAAAACACATCATTCAGTTCAACCAAAAATTGAACACATATTTTGCATATAAATCGTTACTTACCTCATGTATTTGCCAAGATCATATATAACTGTTAATTTTTCAGAATTTACTTCATTCTGATCTAGGATCTTAACTGAGAGAACAACATGTACAACATATCTACAACATATCAATCATGGACACAATAATGCAAGCACACAAGAGACACAGAGTTTACTTGGGGAAAACCATAAAGGTGAAAAACCCCAATAACTTCCTCAGAGATAGATAGAACAATGATACAACCCAAGCATAAGAGATAGACATCTCCTAGCGGCAGCTTCTCCTCCTCCATAAGTGTGCCACTCTCCCGAGAGTGTGAGAAGAATAGAATGATGAAATAGAGTGCCTCCCGCACTCTATTTATACTTGACTTGACTTTCCTAATAACCTTTACTAGGTCGGCCTTAACTTAAACACATAACATAATGCTAACTGGGCCGACACCTAATAGGGTGGTCTAATAACCCTTTGACCCACATGGCCTATATAGGGCTGAACCAAACAAGGTGGTCTAATAACCCATCAAGTATAAGTTACGACACTTACAATATAAATGACGACACTTCCGTATAGAGGAATAATAACATATCTATAGGAATACAAACACTTCCGTATACAAAAATAATACCATCTCTATAGGAGTACAATATACATATATGAAATACATTTCGAAGTTACATATACATCAACACTCCCACTTAACTAGGAAGGTATTTCTCGACACAGGTCTTCTATCACAAGTCTTCTTCTCTGGATCATCGTCACTGGATAATTGTCATCGAGTCGTCATCATCGCCATTGCTGCTGCTATCTCAATCAATCTCTGAATCTAATCATAATAGGAATTTCTACACAGCCAGTCCTTTTTTCATACTGGATGTAGGCCCACCACCTGCAGGTCTTTATCATCACTGGCCATACTGTGGAACCTAGGACTGATTACGTGTGTCAACAAAACCTAGCGCAGACTATAGGTTCTTTTACATGTTGACCTTCACAAAACCTACTCAGAGCATCCTAGGATGTTATGAGCAAACTGCTCTACCTATCTGGATCTCGATAGAGCATCCCAGGCTGTTACGAGCACACCACTCTACCTGTCTGGATTTTGAATGATCTTTTCTATGTGAACTTTCGCAAAACCTACTCAGAGCATCCTAGGATGTTAAGAGCACACCGCTCTACCTATCTGGATCTCGATAGAGCATCTCAATATGTTATGAGCACACCACTCTACCTGTTTGGATTTTAAAGGATCTTTTCTATGCGAAACTGTAGCAAAACCTACTCAGAGGATCCCAGGATGTTACGAGCACACCGCTCTACCTTTCTAGATCTCAATAGAGCAACCCATGATGTTACGAGCACACCGCTCTACCTGTCCGATTTTTAAAGGGTCTTTTCTATGCTACCAACACAACCTATCCACGACCATAGTGTATCAAACCAATACTCACCATACATCATCCTGATGTACATCATCCTGATGGACATCATCACATGATCAACTTGATCATCATCATACCATCAACTTGATGTGTATCATCTGGAGAAACATCCTAAAGCTCGTCATCTGTGATCATCCTGATCATCATCATAGCATCAACCTGATGCATATCATCTGGAGCAACATCCTGAAGCTCGTCATCTGTGATCATCCTGATCAAACAGTATATCCATTTGATGCATACAAAGTATCTACCTGATACATATGATCATACATGATCTACCTGATCATACAAATGCATCCATCTGATATACATAATGCATCCACCTGATACACATAATGCATCCACCTGATACACATAATGCATCCACCTGATACATACATAAGTACATGATCTGCCTGATCATACAAGTATCCACCTGATACATATACAAATACATGATCTACCTGATCATACAAGCATCCACCTAATACATATAAAAATATATGATCTACTTGATCATACAAGTATCCACCTAATACATATACAAATACGTGATCTACCTGATCATACAAGTATCCACCTATTACATATACAAATACATGGTCCAAGCATCCAACATGATGCATATACAAATACATATAAATGATCCAACTGATCATATCCAACATCCAACATTATGCGTATACAGAGCAGTAACTAGAGTATTGTCCTGATGCTCATCATCCAACGCTTACATCCACAGCCATGTGAAGGATCCCCCTTCCACCATTCTAGGAATGGCTACAACAAATGTCTCCATCACTTCTTCCTCGAAGTGTCGTCGATATGAAGAACACCAAGCCTCTCTCTAAAGTACTCGAACTTCACTCTTGCTAGTGGCTTCGTCAATACATCTGCAATCTGCTCATCCTTCGCAACATACAGGAGCTTCACTGCTCCTCTCTGCACCATATCCCTGATATAGTGATATTTGATCTCTACGTGTTTTGACCTGTCGTGGAACACCAGGTTCTCAGACAGCTTCACACAACTCTGGTTGTCACAAAATATACCAGTAGCCTCCAGCGGTAGATTAAATAACTCAGACAGTAGCTTCTGAATCCATACTGTCTCACAACTAGCCGAACAAGCTGCAACATACTCTGCTTCGGCTGTACGCAGTGCTACATAAGACTGATTCCTGCTAAACCAAAAGATCACACATGATCCCATACTGAAGCAGCACCCAGATGTGCTCTTCCTATCTGCAGCACTGCCTTCCCAATCTGAATCAACATAACCCTGTATGTTAAACTTTTGATTCGCATCATACTTGAGCCCATAATCAACTGTACCCTTCAGGTACCTCAGAATATGATTTACAACAACCAGGTGAACACTCCGCGGATTCGTCAGGAACTGGATCAATGTGTTCACTGCAAAGCAAATATCTGGTCTCGTGTTCGTTAGGTACATCAAGGACCCAATCATCTGACGATACACAGTGACATCAACCGGATCAGATGAAGCATCACACAGAAGCTTCAAGTTCGATGCCATAGGTGTGGCCATGGCCTTGCAGTCCATCATCCCGAACCTCTTCAGGATCTATATTGCATACTTCCCTTGTCCAAGGAATATCCCATCTGTACTCTGCCACACCTCCATGCCTAGAAAATAGTGCATCATCCCCAAGTCCTTCAACTTGAACTCGGTAGCAAGCTTTCGCTGTGTGTCGACAATCAATCTATCTTCACCTGTAATAAACTGGTCATCCATATACAAAAGTAGTATCACTGGATTGCCTTCCTCAACCTTGTAGAAAAGGTTGGAATCCGCTTTACTCTTGGTAAAGCCCAAATTGGATAGAAAGCTGTCTATCCTACCATACCAAGTTCTGCACGTATATGACTCCCTGTCATGTGTCTCAGAACCAAGTGGCTACTTCACATACACTTATTCTTCAACTACACCATTCAAGAAATCTATCTTGAAATCCATCTGGTGTATCTTCCATTTCATCACTGCAGCCAGAGCAAGTACGGATCTAATGGAAGTGTATCTGGCTACAGGAGCAAAAGTCTCTATACTACCACCTGCAGCATGCTTGATCTTGTAGATCCTCTTGGAAGTCACTACAGACTCCCCTTCAGGTCTTGGGACTGCATCCCAAACATCTTCATGATCGACTGGTACTCCTCGATCATGGAATTTTTCCCAGATCCTGGGAACTTCAATATCTTCAATACTTTCAATAGATAACTTTGTTGCTGAACAAATGTTGTAGTCCTTCTTTTGTAGGTGATGGTATACGATCTTTCCTACACAACAAGTTAAATTGCATGATTAGAAAACATCTCATAGTTTTTATAACAAATTCTTACACATAAAGAAATATGTCATACATTCATGCAATTATCTTAGCCAATGATTCAATACAACATTTATTCATCTCCCGTAACTTTCTAGATGCCTTCCAATCTCTACCAGAACATTGTTAAGAGTGTGCACAACTCCCAACATGTCAACAAAGAGGTTTCATTCTAGATAAGTAGCATTGGAATGTTGTATAGTGCCATAGGCCACTTACCCATGTATGTTAGTAGTATACTGTTCATCAATGCAACTATGCATAATACACAACCTGATTCTAGGAACATGAGTATATACATGATTGAATAGTATTATTTAAACAATAAAATATGCAAGGAATGATAATTTAAATACTTATATTTGTTTGTTTGTTGGGTTGACTCCCTCTTAGTCTTTGATTCTTTTCTGCAACTCCATTCTGATGTGGATTGTGAGAAGTGGTCAACTCCCTCTGAATATCTGCATCCTTGCAGAAACTACTGAAGTGTGCTCCTTCTTGATCTTTGCTTCCTTGCAGGAAACAACTGGAGTGTGCTCCCTCTTGATCTTTGCTTCCTTGCAGGAACAACTGGAGTGAGCTCCCTCTTGATCTTTGCTTCCTGGATTACCTGTCCTTGAACTTCTATCCATCACTATGCATGCTTATTAGTATCATCATTGTGTTATCCTCGAGGTCTCATACATAATCACACATTCATTAGTATAATATTAATACTATCAAAACACAATAATATTAAACATGTATAGTCATGATCATTTCAAACACAAATAATAAACATTAGTATTCAAGGTTTCAGGGAAGTCTTCTTTTACTCATGCATATTCTTATTTGATCATAGGAATTATTCTGGTTAGTTAAATCATCAATCGAGATAAGAGACATAACATGCATAAACCCTTGATTACTTATATTTCTAACTTTATGAATAAACATAACGAATCATACCAAGTATACTTATATAAGGGATCCTAACACAAGGTAGGATTCTAACTTGATATAGGAAAAACATACCTAGATTGATATGTTAGCTAGTTATGTCTAACATACCCACATGATGTCTTCTTGTTCTCTTTAATGAATTGTGCTAGTAACCTACATATCTCATAGGTTAACCATTATAGAACCAAGTTATACATACCTTGCAAATAGATCTTCTAAGTGATTCATGACAATGGATTAATCTTTGTCCTCATGTTATCATGATCATACGTTCTTGAACTAGAACATGATTTGTCTTTCTTGGTGTACCTTTCATGTTAGCAGACAACATAAACCTCATACAACACCATAATGCATTAGTACAATCATAAGTGTCAACACCCTAATCAATGAATATCTTCTATCATGCATTCATAATTTTATTAAGGTGATACAACAAGTCTAAGTTTAATCAAGACTGTACTAACCGTAATAACATGAAGACAAACATACCATAAAATTAATCATGAACAAATCTCGAAACATACCTGGATGAGTCATACCTGTCGAGATTGCTTGTAATATTCTTATGTAAGGCCTTAGCCTCATCTCCCTCTGAAACAGGAACTTCTTCACTTATGCAGGTGACCAATCCATTCTCTTCTAGGATTAACCCAATCCACTTGATTTGCAGGAACTGGATCTGGAGCTGGATTAGGGTTTGTCAGAGAAACCCTAAAAATCCAAACTTTGAATTTCAAACTTCCGAAAGGATATAAATATGCGCCTTGGTGAGCTGATCAAGCTGGTATACTCATAATTTGAAAACTGCAAAGTTTCACCCCTCAAATTTTCCTTTGAAACTTCCAGATTCACTAGACATGACCCCGAACTAGGGTTTGATAAATCCCACCCTTCTTCCCGATCAAAAGGTTCGATCCGAATCTCTAAGCTTCTATTTTTCTAAGGAGCTTCCAGCCATGGTCACAAATTTCAAAAATTTCCATTTTTACAGAAGCCCTAATTTTCCACTTTTCCGATCAAGGTCCCGAACTAGGGTCTGATCAAGCCCGGCCTTCTTCCCATCCAAAAATTGTGATCTTGGTCTCTAAATTTCAATTTTGATGAGTATCATTCATCCATAGTATCCGATTACAAAAATTCCAACTTTCTCCGAAACCCTAAATTCTGGAAGCCATGAATGAGGGTGCTCAACAATAATTATGTTTTGACATAAATATGTACCTGATTGTTTCTGGTGTAAATACAAAATTTTTGATCCAAAGAGTCTGAAAAAGTTTTCTATGATATCCCGGCCTATCATCTTTCCAACCCCACAGGTCTGACCTCAAATGGATTCTCTGAGAGAGAGTTATGCCAAGTGTCGCAACGTGACCTGTTTATGGGATAAAATAGGAGAGCGAACTTGTACGGCATTCCACGTGTCACTAGTTCAGTTTCGACATCTGAAAAAGTTACTTGAGAAAGTATAGTCTGTGCACTACCTGTATATTTTTACGAAATTTCATTTGGAGATTCCTAGCCCAAGTTATGACCTTTTTTCCAAGGTCACCTGTTTATGACTGAGATCTGGAAGAGGCAGAAACCCTATATTGTATAGATCATAAATCAAAAATTACAATGAATTAGAGGTTTTCCTTTGGACACAAGGTACATGGGCATCTGATCTTCTCCCTATACAATTTCAAGACCCTGAAACCTTTCCGAAATTGATTTATAGCGAAAGTTCTACGATGACTGGTTTTTTTCGATATTAAGCCCTAACTTCACAATTGCAACAAGTGTCATACATGCCATACCATGCCTTCTTTCAGGCTAGCTCTGATACCATGTTAATTTTTCAGAATTTACTTCAATATGATCTAGGATATTAACTAAGAGAAAAACATGTACAACATATCTACAGCATATCAATCATGGACAAATAATGCAAGCACACAAGAGACACAGAGTTTACTTGGGGAAAACCATAAAGGTGAAAAACCCCAATAACTTCCTCAGAGATAGATAGAGCAATGATACAACCCAAGCATAAGAGATAGAAATCTCCTAGAAGCAGCTTCTCCTCCTCCACAAGTGCACTCCCGAGAGTGTGAGAGAGAATAGAATGATGAAATAGAGTGCCTCCCGCACTCTATTTATACTTGATTTGACTTGCCTAATAACCTTTACTAGGTCGGCCTTAACTTAACCACATAACATAATGCTGACTGGGCCGACACCCAATAGGGTGGTCTAATAACCCTTTGACCCACATGGCCTATACAGGGCCGACCCCAACAAGGTGGTCTAATAACCCATCAAGTATAAGTTACGACACTTACAATATAAATGACGACACTTCCGTATAGAGGAATAATAACATCTCTATAGGAATACAAACACTTTCGTATAGAGGAATAATACCATCTCTATAGGAGTACAATATACATATATGAAATACATTCCAAAGTTACATATACATAAACAATAACTTGTTTGGCATTGATGTCAACGATGTTTGGGAGAGATAGAGGTAGGACATACTGTTACCATAAAAATGAATCATTATTTGTTTCCATAGCACACAAAAAATAGAAAATGGATGTATACCAATTTATAAATATATAATATACTCAAATAATTACCATCCTTCAATGATTTCAAGTTCCTCTCCACCATCCACATTGACCATGTGTGTATAGGTCTGCATATTTCAATCTCCTCGAGTGTATGAGGTAGTGTTCTTGTGCATTGAAGAATGTCAGAGGTAGATAATTTTGCATTTCATACATTAGCCGAGGCATTCTTCTCCTCCAATACTTTATATATTCTTTATGAATTTATTTTGACGACAACCATCTACAAACGATGCAAGGAAATAATATGTTTCAACAAAAAAATTATATACATTACAAGCAAAACACATGTCGTTCAGTTCAACCAAAAATTGAACACATATTTTGCATATAAATCGCTACTTACCTCATGTATTTGCCAAGATCATATATATCTTGTTTGGCGTTGCTGTCAAATCTATTTGGGAGAGATAGAGGTAGGACATACTGTTACCATAAAAATGAATCATTATTTGTTTCCAAAGAAGACAAAAAATACAAAATGAATGTATACCAATATATACATATATAATATACCCAAATAATTACCTTAATGAAGGTATGCAAATCATGAGTTTTTACCCCACTATCATTTAGCCTTGCTTTGTTAAGATATTATTTATGTTTGAAGAAAATCCTATGGGAAACTTAATTTTCCGAATGACCTCTTTAACATCATTGTTTTGTTTCTTTTTCATTAACCAGGGAAGGCTATTTTGATCTCCATCGCTATTTGAATGAATCACAGTTTGCAATGCATGATTGGCTTCCTGAATGTCACTACAAATTTTGGAAATCTTTTCTTTGTCACGCCTACCATCTAAGATTCACCCTAATGTTTCTATTACATTCTTCCCGATATGCATTGTATCAAACAAATGAACTATTTGTAGGCCCTCATAGTAGGGAAACCTACTAAATTGTGTGGGATAATTTTTCATTCCTCATGGAATCCTATTAATGCCTTGATGACCTCCATGGAGGATAAAATAAATTACAACAATAATTGTCAATTACGATAAAAAAATGCAATAAAAATAAATATTACTAACAATAAAACATATATGATACATAGACAATTTGCATACCTCGGCGATTTCTATTATATTCCACCTTCCATAGGTGGGGAGTCATTCTTCGTGGTTTTAATCCAGTCTCTTCTTTCCCATTGAAAAAATGTTTTTCAGTGGTTCGATATCTATGGTTCTTAGAGAGGATGTGTATATACTCATCAAACACCTCATTTATTAAACTTCTTGAATGGAGATTTCATCTTAGGACCACAAATTGGACATGCAAATTTACCCTTTGTTTGAAGACTTACAAGAGATAGATTATTGTCAATATATATATATATATATATATATATATATATAAAGAGAACATTTAAATTAAAACATGCACTATATATTGATAAAATTATATACCATTAAAGTCCAGTGGAATGTCACATACCACAAAAATGTGTTAGCCCCGGGGCATCATGAATTGTCCATAAAAGTATTCCACTTAATTGAAATTCCTTTTTCACTATTGGCCTAGACACGCCATACATAGTGATTCCAGCCCATAACTGAAGCACTCATCGATAAGAGGCTCAATATATACATTCTTATCTTTAACTTGGTACTTACCTATTTTTTTGAAAATACACGTAATTATTACCATTTGTACATATAAGCAAATAAATAAGTATAATAAGTTATGAAACAAACAAGAGAAATGAAATGTTATAAGGTTAAGAAGAATTGTAAACAAATACCTGGAACAATCATTTCCAACATTATGTGCTCCCTCTTTATTGACATCCAAGGAGGAATTTTATTGTTGATAACAAAAATTGGCCACACTGAGTAAATAGACCCAATCTCGCCATACGGATTGACACCGTTAGCTTCTAATGAAATCCTAACATTACGAGGTTCTTCTTTGAAAACTGGCCCCTTTTCCTCGATGTTCATAAATGCAGAACCATCTATAGGCATTCGAAGAACACCGTATCCACTTCTGTTCCGTTCATGGTATAATCCATAAACTATGATGCTATGCATTCGCACTTGAACGAAATTTTGAAATAAACATTTCTCAAATTTTGGGTTAGTCCTTGGTTAGCTTACCCATAAATGTAAGTTTTCTCACAGTTTCCGGTTTACTGAGTTCATACAAGGTTCATCAGAAAGAGAATACAGAGTCAAGAAAACCCTTTTTTCTCTATTTTTTATTTTCTGAGTTTGCACAGGGTGCACGACAAAGAGCATACGTAAATAAAAATGTAACAAATCGAGAATAAAACAAAAACCTAGGCTAAATTATGAAAGAATATGAGGCATTTTTTTAAAAATCCATAAATTTAAATTGTATACCTCTGTATCTGTTAAATGATCATATCTCGAGCAAAAAAAATCATTTGAGTTAAATGAAAAATGTTCCCAACCAAAAGTAGTGCTCTAGACACAATGGAACACTTATCTCAACCCATAAATATACAAAAATAGAAGAATCCATAAATCCTTTGATGCACATGGTTACACCGGTTCAAGATTTCGATCAACAACGAAAGCGATACTTCATAAGCACTCTAATACCATGTTATACTACCACATTGTAATATACCAACTTATATCAGTGATACAAAAACTCTTTTCTTCTCTCAATTAATTAAAACAATGACTGGGGAAGCTGGATTAACTGAGGATGGGAAACATAAAAAGCTATGGAAGGATGGAAGGATATAATAAGGAATTATACCTCTGAAAAAAGTACCTAGAATTTTAATGTTTCAAGAGAAGAAAGGCTTCAATTTACTCCAATTCTCTTGGGCCCCTCAACATATGCAGACTAGTATGGGAGGAAACTTGACTAGAGGATGGGGATGGGTGTTTCAGACATCATATAGGATAAATATAATTCATTTACAGTCATTTCACCATAAAATATCATTCCATAAAGTTTTATAAATATTTGAGCAAGTCTCATAGTATTACTAATAAAATTGCCTTCCAGGACTACTCAACTAGTGTGATTTATGGGCTCCCAAACAATATTCAAATGACCAATAATTTCTGAACTAAGACTTGTATCATGAAATATGAAATTTTACTCAAATACATAAACAATAATTACTTCATTTGGATTCATACTCATTCATTTATGAAATACACACTGGAAACTAGTCAAATTCTAGCTAAATCTAGAAGGGGTGGAGAAATAGGAGAAGAAAACAAAGTTCTGTAATTTTTATTGATCTGAATGATATAAGAATATTAAATCCACTGTAATTAAATCATAAATAGGACAATATTCCTCTCAAAACAATATGGAAAGATCTCTCTTCTTCTACATAAGAAGCTAGCTCCCGAAACTCATAGAAAGATTGGAGATTCAAACTCTGAACTGGATGATGATGCTTCTGGAATTCAGATTCAGCTTGATAAGCTAAAAGACCTGAACATAAAATCAATGAAAATGGCTGAATGCCATCATCCTCTCACAGAAAGATGGGGCACATCTCCCAAACTTGACTACGGGCACATCGCCCAAGTCTCTGAGGCAAAATTGCACTCATACAAATTCTCAAACTGACAAAAGACGTGAATGTGGCATTGCACACTGGTTTATTTATAACACTGGGTGACTTGAGGAGCAAGTATCCATTTCTAATGCGCCCTCCTTTAGTGGATAAGGAAAGCTAGCTTTCCTTCCTTTCCTTTTGCTTTGCTTTCCTCCTTTTTCCTTTTCTGATTGCTTTGCTTTGGATTTTATTCTTTTATTCTTTTCTGAGATTTCCTTCTTTTCTAGCTTTCTTTCTTTCTACTTTTGTGCTGCTTTATTCTTTGTCCTGATTTTCCTGCTTTATCTTGATTTTGACCCGAGTTGCTGCTTTTAGCCTGTTTTTGACCATTTTTAGCAATTTCCATCCTCCTTGGTCAACTTGGCCTCTCTAATTCGACCTCCTTAGCTTAGCTCATTATTTCTAATCCAAATATTAGTAATTAGGAATAAAATTACTCAAACCAACTAATTAATTATTGCAAAGTGCATATTCTGGAATTTAATTAATTAAATGCCTCCAAACCATTAATTAATACCTTGGAATAATTTAATTATTTTCCTAGTACTATTGGCATCATTAATTAAATATTTAATGCTTATGATCTAGTGACATAGACCTTTTCAAAATTTGGGGACATTGTTGGGGCCAAGGTCGCAGCTATAGTAAAAGCTGCGAATTTTGGGAAAAAGCACGAGTATGGAAGGAAAGTGCTAATTTTGGGACAAGCACTAAGTTTTGGGTAAGAAGGAGACGGTGCGCAGTACGGTGCCAGATGGATGATCTCAGCGCAGATCACGGACCGGAAATTGCGGAGCTCGCGCGCACGTCATCGAAGAATGAAGGTGGCTCAGCTACCATAATAAATAAGGCGATGGAGTAGAGGGCTCAGCTACCCTCATTTAAAGGCTTAGTACAGAAGTTATGGTTGCTCGGACCAAGGAGGAGCAACGGACCAGAGCATTGAAGGCGAAGGACGATCGCCCATACCCACAATCTGCGCCGGAATTCATGGAGCCTGCAGGAAGCGGCGACGTGACTGCAAGCGGCGCCTACAGTACACCTAGCCATGTGTGTGGTTAGGGTTTTTGGGAATCACTGTTGGGAAAGGCCCACAGTTTTGTAAAGGTGTGACCGTCATGGCTACCTATATAGATGAATCATTGTAATGGGTAGAGGGTTCTTCCTCCCTTCCTTCAGTTCCTTCCTTTTGGAGAGTTAGAGAGTTAGATGCTAGACTGTTAGAGAGCCAGTCTAAAGGGATAGATCATGTGTTGATTATCCTTCACTGTATGTTCTACCCGGTGTGTAGAACTAGAGAGAGGAAATCGGATAGCCGAGGAGCTAATCCCTGAGTTGCCAGACAGTCTGAGTCGACGTCTGTGCCTTTGTAATCTCCATAGAGAGGAGACAAGCTTGAGAGAAGGGCTCCCAGCTGTGTGCGTGGAGTTTCCTGTAAGTTCTAAGGCTGCAGCTGTGTGCGCAGCATATTGTATAACTCTATCATTTTCTGGTTGATATAAAACTCCTGAGGACGTGGTTTTCCTCGAGGAGATGAGCTTCACTTATATCTTCTTGTTATAATGTTTGTGTGAATGATAACTATTTCGAGTTCATTATTTGTGTATGCAAGACTTCTGTCTTATCTTTGTGACTGTTTGAGCAAGTTGGAAAGATCCCTTGATAACTATAAGTGTCTTAAGTACTAAAGAGGTAGTAACGCACGGTCGCTGCGGCGAGAGCAGACTGCGTTACTGCGCTAGATGCGAAGGGCGAGAAAGTGTTTCGCGCGTCGACCCAAGGAATAGTTGCCTGCTGCGTTAGAGAGAAGAAACTGCGCAGTAGACCAGCCGAGGAAGGGATCCACGCAGCTGCGCCGAGCGGCCTGCGGGAAGGTCCGACCGCCGATTTCGCAGGAGCCATTCAAGGGAGAGCTATCTCCGCGTCACCCCGGTTAAGGAAACCTGATTCCTTAACCCCCCCATAGCCACTTCGGGTGAGACCTCGAGCTGCCGCGCAGCTCGTTGCCGAGAGGGCCAGTGCGCCAAGGGGTTTTGTTGCTGCGCTTCATTAAAACCCGGGTCTGCCCAAGAAAGCAGCCAACAAATGGTTCCGTTGCCGCGTGAGCGAGACTTCTTATTCCAGTGACGCGCGAAAGAGAGGAGCCAACAAATGGTTCCGTTGCCGCGTGAGCGAGACTTCTTATTCCAGTGACGCGCGAAAGAGAGGAGCCAACAAATGGTTCCGTTGCCGCGTGAGCGAGACTTCTTATTCCAGTGACGCGCGAAAGAGAGGAGCCAACAAATGGTTCCGTTGCCGCGTGAGCGAGACTTCTTATTCCAGTGACGCGCGAAAGAGAGGAGCCAACAAATGGTTCCGTTGCCGCGTGAGCGAGACTTCTTATTCCAGTGACGCACGAAAGAGAGGAGTCAACAAATGGTTCCGTTGCCGCGCGGATGAGACTTGTTCTTTCAGTGACGTGTGAGATACTGTTGGAGTCAACAAATGATTCCGTTGCCTAGTGACCAACAAATGATTCTGTTGCCTTGCGACTTCTTGTTGTAAGACTTACTAGTTACGTGACATCTGAGATTGTTGCTGAAGACAACATAAGGTTCTGTTACACTGAGACTTGCTCAGTTAACAAATGTGTTACTGGAATCCTACAGCTAAGGAAATTGGAGATTGGTTTGATTTAAAGGCTAAAGAGTTTGCTGAACAAGAAAATAGAAGCCCTACGCTTCAAACAGAAGATTGGTTACAGAAGTATATTTATGCTGACCTTTACGAAATTTTCTTTGTTACGTTTGCATTGGAGTTACATGCTTGGATAGCCAAGTTAGCAGATTCTAGACCTACGCTGCATGTTGATCGACCCGTCACGTGGACGCCTGAGCTAGCTAGTATTGTGAAGCGGATAGACAATCCTGTGTCCCGCGCAGTAGACTTCTGGTTGAATAGTCTACTGGAAGGTTTTATTACCGAATTTGCAGTCGATACAAGAAAGAGTTTCAGTGAAGCTGAGAGGAGTTTCTTCCAAGTACATAGAGGTAAGTTCTTAAATTCTCTGAACTTATGGATTAAAATGCTTCTGTATGAAAAAGGAAAGCTATGTATTGCTTCTAATGAATAGCATAGTCAAGTAATGTCCGTAGATTCTGATAGTGATCCTGAAGTTATTGGTTGCACTCGTAGTGGAAAACGATATAAAGTAGGCCTTGACCAATATCCTTTTGAGTCTAGCCCAGACAATCGCCAAGTCCCTAGAGCAAGCCATATAGAAAGACAGGGGAGTGCTCATATCCCGTATTACCCCTTTACACCGCAAAAACCAGACGGAGCTCAGTATAATCCTGCAGTAACACCTTCGAGTAGCCCACACGCTACTTCTAGTACCTCTGTACCACCTTTGTTTAACCATCCCGGAGGCACTGCTACAGTACCTCCACCTCAAACCCGTGCAAGAAGGATGGGTGATGACATGAAACTACCAACTTTTAGAGGAACAGGGATAGAAGACCCTGAGCAGCACTGGTTCTTATGTGAAGCCATTTGGACAATTAAGCAAATTAATGATGATGCTGTTAAACTGGTTCAGTTAGCAACCACACTAAGAGAAAGAGCCTTGACTTGGTTCATGAAATACTCAGCAGCACAGAATAGGACGCTTGCTGAGGTAAGAAATGCCATGATTAGAGAATTCAAGAAACCTAAGTCAGAATCACAGTGTATAACAGAGCTCAAAGACATCAAACAGTTACCTACAGAATCAGTATGGGACTTTGACCAGAAGTTCAAAGCCTTGATAGATCAAGTAAGCTTCGAGTTTGCACCACAGCAACATAAAGAATGGTTCATTGCTGCGCTGCTCCCACACATTAGACTTCCTCTTATGCAACAGAATCTCAATACTCAGGAACAAGCTCTAGAGATGGCTATGAAACTAGAAGCTTCACCAATTGCAGGAACAAGCAACGATGTTGCGCATTTACAGAACCAATTAGCAAACTTAACCTTGCAAGTGCATGATATTAAGAAAGGCAAGGAGATTAAGGAAGAAATTTGGTGTACAAAATGTAAAGCCCAAGGTCATTCAAAGGACCATTGTCCTGTTTTCATAGACTATATTGCAACTGGAGCACCTAATCCTTTACCACAGGCACAAGGGCCTTGGTGTGAAATCTGCAGAACTAGAGGTCATAGACCACAAGAATGCCACTTACTTCAGAAATATGTACAAACTCCAAAGAATCTATATTGCAATTTCTGTAAATCAGTAGGTCACGATGAGAACAATTGTAGAGCATATGATCTTATGATAGAAAGAAAGCATGATGTTTATAGGGTACAAGCAGAGACACAAGGACCCACAGCAGGTCCACCTTATGACCAATCTCGGGATGCCCGAGCAGCAAATTACAGAGGACGCGGACGCACAACAAATTTGGGTCGTGGAAGAGGACAGATCACTTGTTATAATTGCGGAGAACAAGGTCATTTTGCTAGGGATTGCCAAAATCCTACAACCCTCTGCAGATATTGTAAATCTTCTGACCATATCATTGAAGAATGCCCTCAGTTACAGGCTAAGATGCAAGCAAAGACACCACAGGTCAATCAGAATATCCAGTTGATTGGAGCCGAAAAAAGAGAACCAGACCCTACAGTTAATATAGTGACACGCAGTGGAGCTACCACTGGTGCGCAAGAGATGGGAACGGGAAAGCAAGCGACGCAATGGGTGCGCCGCGCTAACATTAAACCAGCCCCACTTAACCTACAGAAGCAAAAAGAAGCATTTAAGCAAGCTCAAGAGTATTTCTCAGATCCGAGAGCTTCGAGTTCTGCCGCAATTCCGCAGAACAATAGTAGATCGCAAGTGCTAAGACAAGACAATCTGGTACAAGAACAGGCCACTACAGCTGGAAGAACTGATGACGATAAGGAGCATGCACTAGGCAGTGTTCATGCGTTCCTGCGACAATGTTTAAAATTGTTGCGCAATGAACAAGCAACTCTAGAACTCCAACACCTGCTGGATCAGTGCCAACACTCTGCTTCGACGAACACACCACAGCGTGCTGTTCACCAGATTAGGAGTCACATTAGAACAGGAAAAGAGATGAGGCTCACAGCGCAGATTGGAGCATTTGAAATGGACGAAGTCATGTTAGATTTGGGCTCAGAAGCCAATGTTCTCACTATGCAGACATGGGAACAGATGGGAAGCCCTCAGCTTACAAGATCCCCTATCCAGCTAAGACTCGCAAATCAGCAACGAGTCTCTCCATTGGGCAGATTACCCAATGTACCTATTGATATTGAAGGAGTAAGAAGCTCTGCAGATTTTGAAGTAATCAAAATTATGGATGATAGTAGACCATACCCAGCGCTGTTAGGGATAGACTGGGCACTTGATAATTTGGCTGTCATTAACCTGAAGAAAAGACAGATGACCTTTGAGGATGACCAGATCAGGGTCATCGCACCTCTTGATCCTATTCAAGGACCAAGATATATAGAACCCATTCGCGCAGAAGAGGAAGCGCGCCACATGGAAAGCTTGTATCAGATGACCACTAACCACAGTGACTATGTCAACCCCACAGCAGACGGCCATATCAGCTGGCGATGTGATAGCTCGTGCACATCAGATTCAGATGCAGGATTGGAAAATTGGCAGAATCGTCTACATGAGGTTTCTGCAAGACGTTGCGCCATGATGACTAAATCCATTCGATGGATTGGCACAGAATTAACTGACACTCCAACTTTTGATGGTCTAACCGAAGTAACTAAATTCATACAGGAATATGAACAAAAGCTTCCAGAACCGCAGCGCATCCAGGCACTGGATATAGCATTGCGCGCTACACCCGCAAGATGGTGGATTGCGCACAAGGAGAATATTCATACATGGAAAGACTGTCGCAGATTGATACTGCGCAGATTTCAGGACACCACAGCCGAAGCGCTACGCAAATATGAAGGACAGAGTGACCCCAGGTCACACATTGAAGCATGTATTCAGCAATGGTCAGATATTCCGGAAGATGAATGGGTTCACCAATTCATCCACACATTAGATACAATTCCAAGGAATTGGTATACTGAAATAGAATTGCGCAAAGGCACTCTTACTTGGGCTCTTATGATAGAAAGTTTTCAACTTACATTCAGCTTTGAGTCAGAGCATCCAAGCATTGATCAGGCTCTGAAGTGTATTAAAAAGAAGGTATTTGAACCAGGTCTAGTAACAGAATATTCCCAACCAGATTGGGCTGTTCAGATGGAACATGCCCTGGAATGTTATAACTTTACCGCCGAAGATGAGGAGGACGATCCTCGCAACCTCAATATCCCAGAATCAGAAGGGACACGCAATATTGAAGGTCCTGAGCTTGATATTCCTGCCATCGCAGAACACGTCAAGCTCAAGAAAGTTAACATTGGCACAGAAGCTGACCCAAAGTTTGCTTCTATAGGATATTATTGGGATGATGAAACCGTTGCGCATGTTTCAGATTTATTACGTGATTACCAGGATATCTTTCCTACCAAGTTCACAGAAATGAAAGGCATCCTAGGAGACTTAGGAGTGATGCGCATACCTCTGAAACCAGACGCCAAGCCAGTAAAGCAGCGCCCATACAGGTTGAACCCGCGCTACAAAGAAAAAGTCAAAGAAGAAATTGATAAGATGCTTGCAGCAGGTATTATTGAGCCAGTAGAGGAAAGCGATTGGATTAGTCCTATGGTGGTCCAAGAAAAGAAAACGAAAGGTGAAATAAGAATTTGTGTCGACTTGCGCAAACTCAATGATGCATCAGCGCACGACCCATTTCCCACTCCTTTCACAGATGAAGTACTTGATAATGTTGGAGGACAAGAGGCTTACTCTTTCACTGATGGATTTTCGGGATATCATCAGATTAGAATCCATCCGGATGACCGCCACAAGACTACTTTTGCAACTGAATGGGGCTCATTCCAGTACACGGTAATGCCCTTTGGTCTTAAAAACGCACCTGCTATCTTCTCTAGAGTTGTTGTTGCTGTTTTTAAAGAATTTATCCACAAGTTTTTAGAAGTCTATTTTGATGACTGGACTGTATTTGGTTTACTAAAGAACCATATTGCGAATCTGCGCATGATGCTAGAAAAATGTAGACAGCATCAGATTTCCCTTAACTTGAAAAAATGTATATTCTGTGCGCCCTTTGGTATTTTGTTGGGACATATTGTATGCAGACAAGGACTCTTGATGGATCCTGCGAAGGTTGCCATCATTGCTAATTTACCTGCGCCCAACTCAGTTAAGCAGTTGCGCACTACATTGGGACATACAGGATACTACAGAAAATTCATCAAAGGATATGCAAGGATCACAGCGCCTATGGAAAGATTGCTGAAGAAGGATTCGAAGTTCCAATGGATAGAGGAATGCCAACAGAGCTTGGACACACTTAAAGAAAAGATGATCACAGCGCCTATTCTAGTTTTCCCGGATTGGAGAAAACCTTTTCATGTTCATGTTGATGCTTCTTCCATAGCATTAGGAATCGTGCTTACACAGTCTGGAGAAGGAAGTATTGACCACCCAATTGCTTACTCCAGCAGAAAGTTATCTACAGCTGAGAAGAATTACACCACTACAGAAAGGGAAGGACTAGCTATGGTGTATGCCCTACAGAAATTCAGACACTACCTGTTAGGAGCTCACTTTAAAATGTATACTGACCATTCTGCTTTGAAATATTTGGTCAATAAACCAGTTTTAGGAGGCAGAATTTGCAGATGGCTACTGCTCTTTCAAGAGTATGATTTTGAGGTTATTGTAAAGCCAGGCAGATTGAATGCAGGGCCTGACCATCTATCCAGAATAGAGTCAGGAGAGGAACCTACGAGTCTGGAGGACAATCTGCCTGACGCACAATTGTTTTATATCCAAGCAGCAGACGAATATTATTCTGATATTCTTAAGTTTCTCACTACCGGACAAGCGCCGGCTGAGTTTACAATCCAGCAGAAGAAGCAACTTGTTGTCAGAGCCGCAGACTTCACTTTGATAGCAGGCCAGCTTTATAAGTTGGGCCCTGACGAAATTTTGCGCAGATGTATCTTACCACATGAAAAGAGCTCTATCATCGCAGAAGCGCATTCAGGTACCGCAGGAGGCCATTTCGCAGGAAAGCCGACTGCGCAGAAAATATTAGCCGCAGGACTTTGGTGGCCGACATTGCACAAGGATACTAAGGAATTCTGTAAATGTTGCGATGTGTGCCAGCGCACAGGAAAACCCTCAAGGAGAGATGAAATGCCACTAAGACCCCAGATCACACTACGTGCTTTTGATAAATGGGCCATTGACTTTGTAGGACCTATTAACCCACCAGGAAAAAGAACTGGCGCAAGATATATCATTACAGCTACTGAGTACCTCACCCGATGGGCTGAGGCGAAGCCAGTTAAGAACTGCGACGCTGCTACCGCCGCGCAGTTCATTTTCGAGAACATTATCACTAGGTTTGGATGCCCAGTGATCCTCATGAGTGATCAAGGTACACATTTCCTCAATGAGACTATAGAGGCCCTTACTGAAGAATTTCAAATTAATCACCATAAGAGTACACCCTACCATCCTCAAGCTAATGGTACCGTGGAAGCATTCAATAAGATCCTTGAGAATGCCCTGACGAAGATCTGTAATCAACAAAGAGATGATTGGGACCTTAGAGTCACAGCTGTATTATGGGCTTACAGAACCACTTGCAAGAAATTAACAGGTCACACACCTTTCAGCTTGGTGTATGGACAAGAAGCAGTTATGCCCATGGAATACATTGTTCCCAGTCTCCGAATTGCGCAAATTACAGAAATGGCAGATCCTGACACTATGACTGAAAGACTTTCGCAACTGCTTTCCTTAGAAGAAGACAGACTTTTGGCCGGATTTCATCAACAGGTACAGAAGGCAAGACAGAAAGCTTGGCATGATAGGCACATTAAGCATAAGCACTTTGAAGAAGGAGACTTGGTACTCCTTTATGATAGTAAATTCATCAAGTTTCCAGGCAAGTTTCGTGTGCATTGGTTAGGTCCTTTTCAGATAATAAAAATAACAGACGGAGGCGCAGTTCAGCTTGCGAAGCTGAATGGAGAACTACTACCTACAATGATAAACGGGAGTCGGCTTAAGCTTTATTGCGACGGCCACTCCGCCCTGTCGACATAATATAGTACTCAAGAATGCAGATGCCCAGTGTAGTTGAAAGAGACATCGCATTTAGTCTACACGGAAGCTGCGACACACCCTCAGTTTCCAGCTTCCTGCGCAGTTCCTTGAAATATCCGCGCATCCTGAATAAAAATTGCTTGAACAAAGCTTAGCGGTCCGCTCTGGCTAAGTTTTGCTTTATGGACCATTGGACTATCGCTCTTGCGAAGTCCCCTTTCATAATTTGCCGCTGAAAAGAGTTTTGTTGTGGACGCCTAGAGGCACAGTTTCCTAAGTTGAAATGACCCGCCGGAAATTTTGAACTACAGCAGTTATGTAGCCGCGTTTGAATAAATGAAGGATAAGGCCGCTATTTAATTCTACCCGTTCTGACGGATTCGGCTTAATCTCCGAAATATTTGCATTTAACTCAGGCGCCGAAAGCATTAGCTTCTCCCGGAAGGCTGTCAGAACCCGTCAATCACACTAAATGCACCGCTACGGCAAGAAGGATAGCGTGTTGTCAACTCATCAGTAGCCGCCTATAGCTACGTAACCCCACTTGGTCGTATTTACTAACCCCGCTGGCTATAAATACCTCACACTTGTATCAATTTTGGGTTACTGTCTCGAGTTGCATAAGTTGTCTTTGAAGATCTGCATTATTGTTTTCAGAGCCGAGTGTGCAGACTACTTTCCCTTGTTTTCAGCATCCATACCCTACGCAGATCCGCCATTTGCTGTCCAGAGTTTTGTTATTTACATTGGTTCACAACGGAGAATTTATCGACTGAAGAAGTTGTTCGTCAATTTCTACGCCGAGGCTTAGATTTCGGCATGGCCACTCCGGTGACGCCGTCGGCCTACGTACACCCTGGTGCTACTGATCCCAGAACATCTCCAGGCACAAGAGCATCTCAGCAGCAGCCGGAGGAACCTGTTCCAGAGCCGCTCGCGTCTATGGTGAACTACCTTCCGCCGCGTCCAGATGATGCGCCGGATGTACAGATTCCGAAGAATGCAAAGTATCCAATTCCGCTACCGCCACTACCGGCTAGTGTGCGGGTAGAAGGCCAACTATTGGGAAACATTCCACTGGTTAAATTCTCTGATTTTAACCTTGGAGACTATAAGACATATCCTCAGTTTCAGTTGGACCGATATCTGGATATCGTCCATAATCCCACCAGAAACGTTGATGAGTTTATCCCGAAGGGATTTGCAGCAAATCTTGAGCGCCCTGGACTCTTGAATTTGTTGAAGCTACCGCACTTTGGGCGTAGCAATGAAGTGAACGCAGTCGTTAAAACACTGCTATACTGCGTTCATGGAGGTTACCTTTGGCTCGGGAGGCCAATTGATCTAAATGTTGATTTGATACACCGTATCACCGGCCTATCTAAGGTTGGTAAGGATCCCAATATCCATTTTGCGGGAAAGGAGAAGGACCGAAAATTAGCTGCAAAGCTGGTCCAGAAATATAACTTGACAAGAGGAGGTCGGGCTTATGACCTCACGACCGTAGAAGATGAGGCACTTCGCTTCACAGGAAGTCTGCTTGCAGGCAGACTTCTCACCAAGTGCCGACCAAAAGAAGTTACTGGAGCTATCGTAGAGCTCGCTATCGCAGCTGCGGAGGGAGAACAGTACAACTGGTCTCTCTTCCTGCTGAATTCTTTTTTGGCTGATTGCCTGAATGTGCAGGACAATGCAGGCCAATCATTCCATTTTTCATGGATTCTAATTCTATGCGCTCTCGTCGGGTGGAAGGAGCCCCCGAATACTCAGTTCCGTCCACGCCGCGCAGGAGAGGTTGCCGGCATGCGCTACATCAACCTCTGGGATTCCCCTAATCCCGCGAAGCGCAAGATGAATCGCGCTGTTTTTTGTGAGTATTACTATCTCCTCCGAGATACCATACAAGATATGCCAAGGCTGAGCGCGGAGACAGCCACATTGTATGACGGGAAGTTGGCTTTTACTGCCGACATCCATCAACTCTACCTTCGGCCTTGCGACATTCCAGGTGACTGGGCGCTAGGTCTTTACAGGATGACCACAGAAGATGTCGAAGAAACCATTAAGTCGTGGTCGGACGAATGGAGAGCAGCAGCTGACATCGCACCTGCGATGCCACCCGCCGCTGCGCAAGAAAAAGATAAGGGCAAGGAAGCCCCTGAGCAAAGAAGCGATGAAGGCTCAACAGAACCAGCCACAAAGAAGCAGAAAGTGTCGCATCCCACTGAGGCCATTCCCTCGGAGGTCGACAAATATTTGAAAGAGCAATTTCGTGAGATGCGGAACATGCATGCTCACATCCGAGGTGCTCTGGACTTACAATTTGTAGAACTAAAAGGTCTCGCAGGAAGGATTGCGCAGACCCATGCGCCAGCATCTACTTCGCAGGCGCCACAAGAAATCCCAACTGGTGAGCGAGTTGAAGAACTCACAGAAAGGCACACTGTCGTGCATATTCCGCCTACCAGCATGACACTTCCAGATCCCCTAGCTGAACTGCAGGTAAGCACAGTTGGACCTGTAGAAATTAATTTGTCTATGATTCCTATAGAAACTCTACAGCTAGTACAGGAGAAAGTTTCTCTTGAGTTGAGAGCTAGAGAGCTCTCTACTTTCCAGGCAAACCAACGACTGCAATCGCAGGAGATAGTGCTGAAAGAAAGTCATAAGAATATCTCTGCGAAGCTTGCACTCTATGAGGCGCAAGACACCGGCATCAGAAACGCAATAGAAGAGATTGCCCAGGAATTGCCGGCTTGCGAGATTCAACCAGACCTCCCTCTGGTTGCAAAAGTTCAAATTATTGGCGAAAGGGTGAAAACCCTGGAGCAAGAAATAGCTGCTATGGCAGAAGGCCATAAAACCCAGATTGCTGAGCTAGAAGCTCGCGTTGCTGCGCATCTTACGGATGATGCGCAGGTACAATTCGAAGCATTGAGCAGAGCTTCCACACGAATGAAAGGTCGAGTACAGGAAGCCAAGAACCTGATGGACCAGGCTATGGAAGCATGGTCAGAGCTTGTGAACCTCCCTTTTAAAGTGGGACTATCAGAACAGGTGCAAGCTGCAGAACAGTCTCTCACTGTTCTGAATGAAGAAGCCAAGTCCTTAACAGGCTTGCCAAAGATGAAGAAAATGGGCGAAGTGCGCAAAATGCAGCAGCAACTGCACAAGCTCAGAACTGAAGATGAGAAGCTCACCAACAGCATTCAGTCATTCATGGATGAGTATGCTGAAATCGTTGGCCAGATTGAGACAAAAATCAAAGAAATTGCCGAGTCTCAAGAGATCATTGATACACTCACTAAAGGCGAAGCAACCGCACAAACAGTGCAAACAGCTGATCAGTGTATTGAGGAATTGGACTCCGCTATTGCGCAATGGCAGAAAACATTCGCGGAGATTCAAGCAAACGCAGATGCGCAAATCCAACGACCACGCGCTAGTGCGAGTGGCTCGAGGGCGAGCCACAAGTGAGTGTTGGGGGCCTGTTGGGGCCAAGGTCGCAGCTATAGTAAAAGCTGCGAATTTTGGGAAAAAGCACGAGTATGGAAGGAAAGTGCTAATTTTGGGACAAGCACTAAGTTTTGGGTAAGAAGGAGACGGTGCGCAGTACGGTGCCAGATGGATGATCTCAGCGCAGATCACGGACCGGAAATTGCGGAGCTCGCGCGCACGTCATCGAAGAATGAAGGTGGCTCAGCTACCATAATAAATAAGGCGATGGAGTAGAGGGCTCAGCTACCCTCATTTAAAGGCTTAGTACAGAAGTTATGGTTGCTCGGACCAAGGAGGAGCAACGGACCAGAGCATTGAAGGCGAAGGACGATCGCCCATACCCACAATCTGCGCCGGAATTCATGGAGCCTGCAGGAAGCGGCGACGTGACTGCAAGCGGCGCCTACAGTACACCTAGCCATGTGTGTGGTTAGGGTTTTTGGGAATCACTGTTGGGAAAGGCCCACAGTTTTGTAAAGGTGTGACCGTCATGGCTACCTATATAGATGAATCATTGTAATGGGTAGAGGGTTCTTCCTCCCTTCCTTCAGTTCCTTCCTTTTGGAGAGTTAGAGAGTTAGATGCTAGACTGTTAGAGAGCCAGTCTAAAGGGATAGATCATGTGTTGATTATCCTTCACTGTATGTTCTACCCGGTGTGTAGAACTAGAGAGAGGAAATCGGATAGCCGAGGAGCTAATCCCTGAGTTGCCAGACAGTCTGAGTCGACGTCTGTGCCTTTGTAATCTCCATAGAGAGGAGACAAGCTTGAGAGAAGGGCTCCCAGCTGTGTGCGTGGAGTTTCCTGTAAGTTCTAAGGCTGCAGCTGTGTGCACAGCATATTGTATAACTCTATCATTTTCTGGTTGATATAAAACTCCTGAGGACGTGGTTTTCCTCGAGGAGATGAGCTTCACTTATATCTTCTTGTTATAATGTTTGTGTGAATGATAACTATTTCGAGTTCATTATTTGTGTATGCAAGACTTCTGTCTTATCTTTGTGACTGTTTGAGCAAGTTGGAAAGATCCCTTGATAACTATAAGTGTCTTAAGTACTAAAGAGGTAGTAACGCACGGTCGCTGCGGCGAGAGCAGACTGCGTTACTGCGCTAGATGCGAAGGGCGAGAAAGTGTTTCGCGCGTCGACCCAAGGAATAGTTGCCTGCTGCGTTAGAGAGAAGAAACTGCGCAGTAGACCAGCCGAGGAAGGGATCCACGCAGCTGCGCCGAGCGGCCTGCGGGAAGGTCCGACCGCCGATTTCGCAGGAGCCATTCAAGGGAGAGCTATCTCCGCGTCACCCCGGTTAAGGAAACCTGATTCCTTAACCCCCCCATAGCCACTTCGGGTGAGACCTCGAGCTGCCGCGCAGCTCGTTGCCGAGAGGGCCAGTGCGCCAAGGGGTTTTGTTGCTGCGCTTCATTAAAACCCGGGTCTGCCCAAGAAAGCAGCCAACAGACATGATAGTCCTCCCTCCCAAAAAATTGCTTGTCCTCGAGCAAAATACCCCAAGAGGTCTATCATGCTTTTGCTGGACTACTCTGATCATAATCATCTCTCCAAATAAAATCTTCACTACATCTGTAACTGAACATGCCTACTTCTATCCAAGTGAAGCAACTGGAAAGTGTGCCAAGATCCCATAAAAATATTAGAAATGAAAATATACCACTACTATGAAAACTATAAGTCCATCCAAAGAGGTGTTCCCCATGTAGGAAACTGAAACCAAGTGCAACATAGATGAACTGATGTAAAAGAGGGTTGTCTTGCTCCATCATGCCAACATGCAAACAACTGCTCCAAAGACAAATGATTCCAGGATCCCATTGCTTGTATGGCACTCCCATGGATCAGAATACCATCCAACAAAATCCATTAAGCAAAAGAGTGCATGGATCCCACTGCTTCAACTGCAAGTTCCCAAGTAGCAATGTCATGTGTGGAAAACTGTCATCCCATGGAATATCAGGATCCCACAGATCATACTGCATCTCCCCAAACATTAGTAACAAGAAAAAATCATCATCATATGATATGATGGAAAAGATGAAAACATCATACCACCACATTGGAAAATCATCCTTTCCAATGCAACCCTGAAGCTTTGAGGGCCCCTCAATCAAGATATGCAACTCTCCATGGTATGAACCAATCACGGAAAGACTACGCATCACCAAATATGCCTCCAAAGAATGAGTCCAAACCTCACCAATTCTTTCAACTCCAACAAGAAGGTTCTCATGTGCCGAATGCACACAACAATAAAAAATGTCATCACCGTAGCTCAAATGACAAGGGTGGAAGTCCCTTATCCAATCATGAGAAATATAGGCATCATACAAACAACAAAAATGCCTCATTAAATGCTCACAAGTAAAATATGGTGAATTCAATGAAAAATCACAAGTGAAAGTAGAACCAATACCCTTAAGGGTATATATCTCCAAGGAAGTAATCTCATGGCTCAACTCTCTGCCACAGAATCCAAAGACAAACATGTACTATCCCAATGGCTCAACTATCTGCCACTGGTTCCACTCAAGTGGAAAGAACATGTGTTGCATACCTCCATCAAGTATTTACTCATCCAATCAGTGGATGAACAACCACTCACCAAATCATGTCCAAGTAAGGAGCTTGTGGCTCCTCCCAGTGCATATCCCCAATAGCTCACCAAATTCCTTTGGAAGCTTGTTTGTTTAGTTGTCTTCCACCTACCATGTGCATAAATTTTTCTGCGAGGAGAATCCATGTGAAACATGTAACCTTCCACCCAATCCATGTGTGGATTAATGGTATCTAATGACAACAATATGTACCTATGCTGCTGATCACAAAACATATCAATGTCAGAGGCATTAAAAATTTTACAAATAAAATTTTTACCTCATGGAGTCTTCAACTTTGTGGTGCATCTATCCATAGATGGACAGAACTCTCTGCTACTTGATTCCAAGGTTATGAAATCAAGATCATGGATGTTGGGGGGAATATGAGAATTTTCCAAACCCCATGTATTTACCATCAAGTCATCCAGAATGACTATGGGAGCCTCTTGCTCCTCTTGGGTCATTATCAAGAAAACTCCTTTCACCCAATTCTCATCTTCAAGTGATGTGACTGAAACAGAAGTGTGGTGTGGAAGATAATGAGTCAACTCTTTGCAACAATTATCCACCAAGCATGTGGATCTATGTACCTCATCATCATGGGATGATCCATCAAATGTGAGACCGTGTGTCTCCTCCGGAATTATGCATCTCTCCTCATGAGGTAACTCATAATCTCCTTGAAACAAGGAAAGTTCTTGGTTACCTTCTTGCTTAATTTCAACCCTCTCAAGCACATTCAAATCAACATGCTCCTCATGTTCCACCATCACATGAGATTACTCCATATAAATATGAAAATCATCAACTAAAACGGAATGGATGATTGGAACACAGGAAGGAATATGAGATCTTAGAGACTCTTGTTGAAGTTGCTCTACTTGCATATGATATTCCAAGAGAGTACTTTGAGTACTTCTCAAATAATCTTGGGTGGATTCCAACTCATATGAGAGATTTTCAAGCTCTTCTTCATTCTTCAATAATACATCATGATACAATCCCGAAAGATCAAACAAATAACCTCTGTCAGAAATCAATTGTGAAAATTTACCTTTGATGTTTGTTATTGACTTTTGAATCTTCTCCATGTCTTCAATGGGGAGTGGATTTTCCATTGATGCATCTCTCCAACAATATTGTGACACTAAAGCATGAGTGACATGTAGAACATCAAGGGTCTCCTTGATATTCAATGTGTTCATCTTTAATGTCCCTTTAAGGAAGGATGGTTCATGACAATGAACATCCTCTTCTTCAGTTTTTTTTGGAATCAACTTCATGAAGTTCCATAGAAGTTTTGAAATCTGATCCATCTCTTGGTGTTGCAAAATATTCATCTTTAATATCATTAACAACATAACTTAGGCTGCAACTTAGGTTCTCATTCATCATTGGTGCACTAGAAAAAATTTCTCTCAAAATTTCAGCCTTTTCCAATTCATGAACCCCAACCCTTGAGGGCTCAACCAAGCCAGTCTTCCCACTAGAAGTGGCTTCCATATGGGGCTGCAACAAAGGCCTACAAAAATCAGAATTGTAGACATACCTTTGTTCCCAATTCTCCTCCTCATGTGACATTCTTATGTCAGCAAGATTCTTCTCCAAATTTTTCGATTCATACCCCACTGGTGTGTGCTTGTTTTTTGCTTCCTGATGAAGCTCAAGAGGTGGCTGCAAATCTGATTCATGTTCATCCTTTGTATCAGATCCACAAGATGTCTTACCACTCCTGAAAACATAATCATCCCTTATAATTATTTTGAGATCACCCACCAAGAAACTAGGAGTGATTTCACCTTCCACATTGCCAACAACCAGATGTTGGACTGTTGGATCTTCAACTGTGCATGGACCTTCTTCATCTTCTTCCGATGAATGATTTGGTAACTCATCAATCTTATGGCTGCTGCAAATAGGTTGATTTATATTTGCAGGATTTTCCTCATTGATATCACCTTGCAGTGACTTATTCTTCTCCAATGATTCATCTTGATGACTGCCTTCATATAAGTTAACATAGAAAATTTGAGCCTCCATACCAAAGGACTCAACCATGCCAACCTTCTCACTGTAAGTGGCTTCCACATCAGAGTGAAACAAAGGGTTACAAAAATCAGAAAGGTAGCAATACCTTTGTGTCATGTCTTTATCTTCATGTGGTGGAGCTATGGTGGCTTGTTCTTCCACCAAATATTCTGGTTAACATCCAATTGATGTTTGTTTGTCTTCCTCTTCAAGAACCATAGCTCTTTCTTCACTACCAATGGATCTAGGTAGTTCACTACTCCTCTCAATGATTGTGGATGCGTGATTTGTACTTTCCTCCTGATTCTCCACATGAATGGCTGTATATTTCCCCTTGTTTTCCTTCATATCAATACCTTTGGTCCTCTTTTCTTCTCTACAACATAGTTACTTTCTTGATGGCTTGTTGGTCTTCAAGGAATCCACATGTGTCACTGTTTTGACTTTCTTTGGTGGTAAGAATCCCACTTCTTTGAACACATCATTTACCATCAACTCAATCTTTACCTTGTTAAAGCTAGAGTAGGGATCTTGAAATAATCTTTGGATCTCATACGTGCAAAACTCTCTGAAAGATATGAGTTTTAAAGTCTCATCACTCAATGCATAATAAGCTATGAGGTACTCAAAGGTTTCTTTTAACTTCACTTCCTCAACAAATTCAGACCTTGGATGATAAAAATATGAATCATACCATTGGTCACCATAGTCACCATCATCTCTTTTGAAACTACTCAAAAATATGCATGATGATTCTTCTTCTTTGACTGCAACTGGTACTTGTCTCATGGCTACAAATTTGAATTATATTCTGCAATATTATTCAACAATGAGCTTCTTTCTTTCCATAGGGGTGGAGGAAATTGCTCTGATACCACTGTATGTACCAACTTATATCAGTGATACAAAAACTCTTTTCTTCTCTCAATTAATTAAAACAATGACTGGGGAAGCTGGATTAACTGAGGATGGGAAAGATAAAAAGCTATGGAAGGATGGAAGGATCTGATATGGAATTATACCTATGCACAAAGTACTAAGACCTTTAATGCTTCAAGAGAAGCAAGGCTTCAATTTACTCCAATGCTCTTGGGCCCCTCAGCATATGCAGACTAGTATGGGAGGAAACTTGACTAGATGATGGGTACGGTGTTTCAGACATCATATAGGATAAATATCATTCATTTACAATCATTTCACCATAAAATAGAATTCCATAAAGTTTCATAAAGATCTGATCAAGTCTCACAGTATTATTAATAAAATTTCCTTCTAGGACTACTCAACTAGTGTGATTTATGGGCTCCCAAACAGTATTCAAAGGACCACGAATTTCTGAAATAAGACTTGGATCATGACATATGAAATTTCACTCAACTCCAGAAACAAGAATGACTCCATAGTGGATTCACACTCATTCATTTATGAAATACACACTGGAAACTAGTCAAATTATAGCTAAATCTAGAAGGGGTGGAGAAATAGGAGAAGAAATCTGAGTTATGTAATTTTATTGATATGAATGATATAAGAATATTACATCCACCGTAAGTACATCATAAATAGGCCAAGATTCCTCTCAAAACAATATGGAAAGATCTCTCTTCTTCTACATAAGAAACTAGCTCCAGAAACTCATAGAAAGCTTGAGGATTCGAACTTTGAATTGGATGATGGTGATTTTGAAATTCAGATTCGACTTGATCAGCTACAGGAACCACAAATAAAATCAATTACAATGGTTGAATTCCATCATCCTCTCACAGAAAGATGGGGCACATCTCCCAAACTTGACTAGGGGCACATCTCCCAAGTCTATGAGGCAAAATTGCACTCATGCAAAGTCTCAAACTAACAAAAGATGTGAATGTGGCCCTGCACACTGGTTTATTTATAACATTGGGTGACTTGAGGAGCAAGTCTCCATAGCTAATGAGCCCTCCTTGAGTGGATAAGGAAAGTTAGCTTTCCTTCCTTTCCTTTTGCTTTGCTTTCCTCCTTTTTCTTTTTCTGATTGCTTTGCTTTGGATTTTCTTCTTTTCTTCTTTTTTGAACTTTCCTTCTTTTCTGACTTTTCTGCTTTATGCTTTTGTGTTGCTTTATGCTTTATCCTGATTTTCCTGATTTTTTCCTGATTTGCTGCTTTTAGTATGTTTTTGACCGTTTTTATCAATTTCCATCCTCCTTGGTCATCTTGGCCTCTCTAATTCGACCTCCTTAGCTTAGCTCATTATTTCTAATCCAAATATTAGTAATTAGGAATAAAATTACTCAAACCAACTAATTAATTATTCCAAAGTGCATATTCTGGAATTTAATTAATTAAATGCCTCCAAACAATTAAATTAATCCCTTGAAATAATTTAATTCTTTTCCTAGTACTATTGGCATCATTAATTAAATATTTAATGCTTATGATCTAGTGACATAGACCTTGTCAAAATTTGGGGACATGACACACATGGCATTTCCAGAAGGTTGAACACCTTAAGAGACCGCTCACAGAAATATATCACAAATCAACACACCGACGTTTTACATGGTTAAAACCCTCAATGAGGGAAATAGTCCATGACCCCAGCCGAATAATTACTCGAGGCCATATATTAAGAAAATGAAATATATTTTACATATAAGTTTCTCACAATCAATAATAAAGCAAATGACCCTCTATGGTCTTTAAATAGAGATATTGGATCAATCGGGTGCTAAGCCATGGATCGATAGCTATTACAATCGAGGTGAAGATGATACATTAGATCACTTTATGTCTAGAACATATCGTGATTGTTAAATTACATAAGTACAATAGCATTCTAATGCATATTAAAGAGACACACTTAAATTAAAGACACATTATACCATGTGGACTTAACTAACTCTTAAATGTCTAAATATCCTAACAACCATAGCGATTTTAATCACTATTGGGTGAAATCCAACTTGCCTAGGTCTTTTTTTCTCCTTCACCCAGCTCCCTTTCTTTTTTAATAAGGCCATAAGCACTCCATTTTTCTAACTGTTAGTAATATTTTGTGTCGTTACAAATTATTGATGGGTGAATTAACTAAAATCCAAATCATACACCTCTTCCTAGAGTCAATTTGTCTCATGGCTATCTTAATGTGTGTGAAGCGTGCCACATAGCTCATTGTCCACTCGACATTCATTGGGTACAACCCAATACACAACAATTCAAATTGCTCGGCTTTTAATATAGTTATTGGATATGTTGGAAAATAGAATAGTGCAAACTTCCTTAGTTCAGTTTGATGATGGCGTAAATTCTAGCATGTTATTGGAAAATCTTTTGAGACAACACAAGTCTAGTTTCACTACTCCATTTTCCATTAATAAAAAATTAGTGATTTAGATTGGATTGTTGATTGGATTTTTCCATTTTCATATGTTGGGATAATTGCTAGCCTATACATATATCCTGTATTGAACTGTATAGCGTGTAAGATTGGTTTCTTATCATTGAGTCTTGGCTTAGTATAGTCTAGCAATTGTTTCTTGAGAGTCATTCATGTCATATACAACTTGACATGAGTAATCTTCAATATTCATTTGTTCACCATGGCATTTAACACTACCACAAGGCAATTTGTATTTGTATTCTATTGCCAACTCATGGTTGATTGATAGCTATTTCATAAAGCTAAATTATTCCCTCAAATGTATTCATTAATAGGCCATCAAATGAAATGAATAAGTGCCATCTCAATAGCACTTCGTGGAATTGTCAAGACTATCATTTCATCATATCAATGCTACACTCAATAATTATCCACATAAGATCGGTGAAGGTGTACCTTAAGGAAAGGTGTTCAAGTTGAAGTGGATTTGAAAATAAAACTGCAGGGCACTACTATAACAAGATTCATTCCAATATACAAGGTCAATTGAGTATTGTATTCACAAGTCTAGATAATAACTTCGTCTCATATTAGCTACAATGTCCCTTGAAAATAGAGCATTGTCAAACAATGGGAACTCAAGCCTTGAAGGACATAAGTATAGGCAATTATTATCAGCATACTTTGGTGAGAATTTAACATAGAACCTAACTCAAAAGACTGATCATTGCTTGCTTTGGAATTAGTTGTTGTTTTGTAGGCTACATTGAGTATTGAGGCCTTGAATCCATTCTAAAGAACAATGCTTTATGTATAACTTTAAGAACAAAGATCAAAAGTTAAATTCTACAAAGAATCCTTATTGGTGAAGTGAGTAGGCTATAATTCCTTCACTTGATCAAATCTAGTACATAAATTGATGTGATTACTATTTATTATTTAATAAATAATAATTACATGAAAAACGCTTTCTACATTCTTTAGGTTTAAAAATAACAAATAATTTTAGGAAAAAAAACCAACTACTTTCTTGTTCATTTTGACAATTATGGAAAGGAAACGTTTTGCCACCAAGAAGGCTTATAGAAAAAATATGAATAAACCTATACAAAAACTCTCTCATGTAGGTGCAACTCCACATAACCTGTTCATTCAATCCCATAGCCATGATGTCACCAGAATAAATTATGGCATGTGATGGTAGTACGCATTTATTGTATGATTGATTAAACACAGTGATATTCATATTTTTGGGTTCCAATTTTTCTATTTTCTCCGTAACTTTATAGAGTTTTATTTAGTCTGAATTGAAAGTATGAATTTTTAATATTTTTATGGTTTGAAATTATAAATCTTTATATTTAATTTTTTGACATATAAATTTAAAAATAAAAATAGTAATAATATTGTTTATTATATTTGTATTGATAAGTATTTATATTTTAAAATTTAAAATGGAATAATAAATATATTTTTTTCTAGATTGTAAAACGATGGAAACAAATATATTGATTCATAACACTTAACTTATAAACTACCATATTCATCAAAAACAAATTATATAATTATACTAATTAATATTAGTCATATATAAATTCAAAACTAAAAATACAAAAATAATACTACTAAAATTCAAAAAATATTAATTAATTTATTATTGCACCGAGTGAAACTAGGTGCTCTAAGCCTACTATGGGGAGATCTTCTAACGTGTGTTATGTAGCGTTACATCTAATAAAACGTAAAAATGTAGCGTTACATCTAATAAAACTTAAAAAGTGATTGCACGTAAAAAGAAGTAAGTAAAGTAAAGTAAAGTAAAATAAAGTAAAAAGAAGTAAAGTAAGTATGGGGGAGATGTTGTAACGTTTGTGATGTAATGTTTGTTACTAACAAAATAATTAAAAAAATTCATGTCCGCTCATAAAAAAAATTATGGAAAGTATTTAAAAAAAATCCATGTTAGTTCATAAAATAAAATATTATTAAAAATAATTAAAAAATAGATGTTCGTTTATAAAATAAAAACTTAAAACTTAAACCTTGATCTATCAATCAAGAGAGAATAAATTTCTTGAGTTTAAATTAAAAAAAAAATACCTCAAGAAATTGGATCCCTCTCGTTACTTAATAGATAGGCGGGTTTAAGATAAATCTATGCTGGTTAATTTATAAAATAAATATTACCCACATCAACTCCATAAAAAAAATAGCACATATAATATTCACATAATATTAAGTATTAATTAATTTAAAAATTAAGTATTAATTAATTTAAAAAATAAGTATTAACACACATCAACTCTATTCAAATTCACATAATAAGTATTTCGGTGTAACTTATTTGGAATTATGTTATAGAGACGGTGAAGAGTGGGTACAAAATAGCAATGACACTAAATGTAGAGTAACTTGCAGTTGCAGTTTTATGTGTGAATGAGCTTTCGGACGTTGACTGGAAAGACATCGTTTGGTCCGCCATCGATGAGTCGTTTAGCGACGACCAAATTGGCTGCTTCACTGGGATGATATGGATCCCAGAATACGTACTTCCCATGATCTACACACTCACTCGACGTCGGCCCGCATGGAATAACTCCTCTAAACTCTCCACCCCTGCCACAACATGCAATATTTGAAGCCTCAAATCCTGCATCCAACACCTTGCCTTATTAGTTTTTTTAATTCCACCACTGCAAAGTATAACATTTTAAGTTAGAATCCAATATAAGTATCATACCGTATTTAGCATAATTTATAATGAGATCTTCAACCATGTCGTAAGTGTTGGCATAAACGAAGGTGGCTCCTTTGCAGTTTGCATTGAGTTCCAGTATCAGAGGTCTTAAACGCTTGTTGAACTTTCTAGCCAGTTCGTTTGGCATCGCTGCACATTGATTTTCGTCTACCCGATTCAGGGTCCGTTCATATGGTATGCAACCAATCGGTCCTACATTTGCCACGACGATTTTCCTTGCATCTAATTCGTATAATCTCTGCAGATCGATCATTGCGCCCTTAATGCCCAAACAAAAACGAGTAATCAAATAACAATAAACGCAGACACGGAGGTTTGAAACTTACCTTCAATTGAACCCTGAAATTGGTAATTACTTGATCTATGAATGCGTCTGGGCTGACTAATGCCCGTTGAAAAGTCGACGCAATTGGGACCAAATAATTGTTTATAAAGTCATTGGCACCCATTGTCACAGAGAATACAGACTTTCCCAGCAACTCTTTCGTTGCATTGGCTCCTAACATCCGTGTCAGTTCCTTTCTTGTTTCAACATAGTTGTTCACTTGTACTTCCAGTGAAAGCCGCCCGACCTGCAAAGCAAATTCACAGCAAATTATTATTTGCCTACATAGCTAGTTATACTATTATATTGTAATTATCTGTTGTTTATATTTCTGCGGTCCGTTATTATATTGTAATTATCTGTTGTTTATATTTTTGTCGTCCTTTACCTTGGATTGTCATTATTTATTGTTTATTATCTGGATAGTACACTTATCTTATTCTCCTTTAAAATAAAAAACATAAATAATAGTACACCCCAAAGATATAAACATAAACAGACAAAAACAAAAATATAACAAATATAGAAACTGCAACTTACAAATATACTGCCTGTTGAATTAAGGATTCCACTACCACCTGAAGCATAGTTCACACCGTGTAATATAGCAGACCCCTTTGTAGAAGGTGCCAAGAATGGTGGGGAGTAGGCTGACTGCCCCAATTCATCAGCTGCAAAGGCCGCGCACATATTAAATACTAATCCTAATCGTCGAAGTAATGATCAATTCTTCTTGAATGAAAGAATTAATTGATGTGAATCGATGCCATCAAGGAGAGGAAAGGGTTACCAATAATATCGGGGATGATTTTGCCATTAGTGTAACGACCGTTTGGCTGACCGGCGGAAGGCTTGAAGTCGCAGCCATTGGGGGCTATGTTGGCCTTAGATAGGGTAAATATGTAATTATTGTTTCCTGCGTCCACAAGAGAATCTCCAAACACGAAGGAAGCCGCCAGACTTCCTGCAGCTTCAGAAAACTGAAATCCGTAAGCAACGAGCAGCAGGATTATCTTGAACGAAATTGCATTCGCAAAAGCCATTTGAGACATCGTTGAGAATCTCGCTACGAATCGCTCAATATATAATGAATTCGTAACAGCAGCTGTCATGCAATTAAATAGTGGGGCTGACATGCAATTGAAAGAGGTTGTGCACGCAAGCCGCGTCTTGGGTTGATGGGCATAGAGAAAAAATGCTCGTAAATGTGGTAGGTCAACGGTGTTGCATATGTAGCCAACCTACCAATTTCAGGTCAATGAGAGAATGAAATATATAAAAAAAAAAGCCCCGAAGGTTTGATCGACCTTGTGAAATATTTGCACAGCAGTGGAGACAAAAATCGATACGATCTGGACAGTTTTTATTCATGGTAGGCTGAACACATCAATTTCAATGATTTCTTGCTCAATATCAAGATGGAAGCGTGGGCGTTTGTGTATTGTATGTTGGCCAACTAACTTCTGCTCCGGAGGGTAGTGTTTACCGGGTGTGTGGTTGCAGCAGAGAGGGCAATTCTGGTAAAAAGTAGCTCCGACGGGAAAATATCTGTATTTTAAGTGCAAGAAATCCTGCGGGAATAATGTGCCTTCGCCTCACCCGTAAACTTCATATTTCTCACCTCCTAAATACAACATATTAACGCCCTCGAGTGTGTCGAATGGTCAAATCATCGTAGCGAGTGGATTGTACTTTATATATAATTTTAACTTTATTTGTGTTTTTCAAACAGAAAAAAGCCGATACTTTTGTTATTTCAATTACAAAAAAGATTATGATCAGATTATGATACATACAGAAAACAGTTTCTCAAAAAACTGTTAACAGTCGAAAAAACTGGTGCTAAAAAAATAGTCATTGGCTTTTTTTTAGCTTTATTTGTTATAATTATATCATTATAATCTTTGATCTAAAAGTATTTGGAGAAATCTTAATTTAATTTATGATTGTTAAGTCTGATCCATCTACTTAGATTGAAAATACATATATCAATTACTTTAGAGAAATTTTAATTTAATTTATGATTGTTAAGTCTGATCCATTTACTTAGATTGAAAATACATATATCAATTATTGAAACACATGCAATGGATCAGAAGTTTTAAGTGTAATAATTTAATTAATTTCAATTTACTTTAGATATGCCATATTAATTCTAAATATTTTTCATTATTTTTAATAAAAGTTTTAAGTGTAATAATTTAATTAATTTCAATTTACTTTAGATATGCTATATTAATTCTAAATATTTTTCATTATTTTTAATAAAAATGATTAATCATACTTGAATAGTTATTAACATTGATATATTTTTCTCTAGCATGAGGTGTAGGGGATATTGATATAAGAAAAGGGAGCCTTTCATCAGGCTTTTTCATGTGGGGTTAGCATTTTTTGTTGTTGTTGTAAAAGCTACAAATTATATTAGTTTAATAGAAATAAAGTAGAGGAGGTCTTACCCATAGGTGCCATCCATATCTATCAAAAGTGCTATGGAAAATCAAAACAATGCAGTACAAAAAAACCCTGTCCACTGTGGGGAGATCCGGGTGATAATGTAAAACGTTCATAGCCGTAGAGGCATACAACAGACTGTACATATCTAAATAAGGAAAAAAATATACAAAAGACATCAGAAAAACCTTCTCAACCAGTTGTCGACAGTGTCTCCTCCAGGATTGGGCAACTATAGGCAGCGCTGTCCTTCCAGGCATTTGCAGAAATCGGTGCAGCAGTCCTTGGCATTGAAGCAACAGTCTCAGGAGTCGACATGGCTTTCACTGGCTGACGAGTGACGTGAGCTGGGTGCTTGACGGGCAGTGGAGTGGTCTTTCTGGGCAGGACAGGGGCAAAACCAGTCGACTCATTACAAGTGCACTTTGCCAAGATCAGGCCCAAGGGGATGGGTATGGGGAAGGAGGCTTGTGGCCTTTCCTTTCCTATCAGAGGGTCCCTACTGGGTTTCAAGGCCGAAGAAATGCCACCAGGGTTGAGCGTGTCCAAGCCGAGTGGAGTTGTCAGAGTGCCATGGGTGTTTTCAACTCTGATAGTAGATGAGGTGGTTCCAGGTGTGGTGCTCCCAGAGTGGATGTCACGACAGAAAGGTCGAGTGGGAGCATAAGATTCCCAGTAGTGCATGTTTTCCAGGTTGCCGAGAGTAGACGCCCAATTAGGCAGAGTTGCATGCAGGGATTGGGTGGCATGGCATGCAGAGGCCCAATTCGACTGCAAATCCTCCATGAGTTGCCCCATCATATTCTTTACGAGCCAGTATGGGCCACAAATCTGCTCCGGATTTTCAATTACCAAAGTGTCTGCAATGATCCTGGCCTCCCAGTTATCCAGCAACAGACGAATTGGTATGGAGACTTCGGGACCATATCCCTTCCTCTTGGGACTCTCCTCCGGAGTGTTCTCATTCTTCTTGTTCTTGGTCTTGGCCCCCTTAGTCCTTCCCATATTGGCCGTTGAGAAGGTGAAATAGGCATAGGAGTGCGTGTGCAGGGAGTTGAGAGCACTGAAAGATTGGAGCACTGAAAGCTTGGAGCCGAGAGCATAAGGAGCCTGGAGCATAACCAGGCAAGTGAGCCGCACTGAGCATGATGACACGAGTCCTGTACCTAGAGCCGGGAGCCTGTACTTCACACGCCTAAGATCCATCATCGTGGTGTCCAGAGAGGATGAGACGACGTCGAGGGCAGGCATAATAAATGGCTTATCTACTTGACGTCGCATGGCTTATGTTAACAGGGGTGCGTGTTGTAAGCCTAGGGCCAGGTGTCGTGTGGTTGTGTCCCTGTGTCACCTTCCTGGAGCTATCACCCGCATCCGGGACATGTGGGGTTAGCATTTACCATACTTCCTTTATCCCTTTGCTTCAAGCATTATAGAGAGCATAGGAGTGTTTCTTTAGGGTTTAAGAAGGGCAAGGTTTGGTTAATTGAGACATATTATCACTCTATATAGTTATCTTTGTAGGATTAACCTCATTTGGATATATTGGGATTCTAAGGCATCTCCAATTCTTGGGGTATTTGGCAAGTAATCCTTGGAGGCAGCACCAATAGTCGATCATCATGGATAACAAGCCTAACAGATGAGAATCTGAGATGGTTGAATGCAAATTTGCTAAGCTTGCTAGGCAAGGCAGACCTCGACAATGTAAGTGAACTCAATGATAACTCCTCCACCATGCCTACCAAGACTAAATGGAGGCTGGAATTGCGGCAAGAAATTATCACGAGAGGTTTCCAAATTATAAGAAGGTTGTATGTAGATCACATTTTCATCCCAAGTCTTTGGATGCTTTTGATTGTAACCCCTCAAAATTTGTACCAAATTCATGGTGACTACTTCCATCTGTCCATTGTCTATGGATGAAATGTTGTATACCTCTTCAACTTAGTGTCCATCTTTCCCCAAAGTGTAGTCCAAAATGTACTAAGAAATATGGTATCCCAGTCTGAGATGATGCTCCTTGATATCCCAAAGTGCACCCATACCTATTCAAAGAACATGTTTGTTGCTTCTTGTCCTTTGATGGTCTTTTTACAAAGCATGAGAATAAACATCTTGTTGAATTTGTCAACTACCACAAATAGATAGTTATGTCCCTTCCTAGTGGTTGGAAGAACACCCATAGAATCCATGGAGATGCTCTCCCATGTTCTCGTAGCAACAAGTAATGGATGGTATAGAACTTGCTTCCTATTATTGGGCTTGCTTATACAACAAAGTATGCATCCTATGATAAACCAAGCGACATCTTCTTGCATTCTAGGCTAGTAAACATACCTTTGTAAGTTTGCAACTGCCTTCCCTACACCCAAGTGCCCTGCAACTTTGGAGGCATGTGCCCCTCTGATAAACCACAATCTCTCTCCTTTAGGAATACAGAGCTTGTCCAACTTGTAGAGTAAATCATCTTTGAGATGATATTCATCCTTGTTGTCACCTTCTTCTACATGGAATTGTCCTTGCAGTTGCTGAAATACCTCCTTGAATTCCTCATCTTCCATGTACTCTTCCTTGTATGCATCATGGGTAAAAGGTTCCATGTGCATAAGAGTTCCCAAAGTTGTAATATTGGTTGTAGGTGGTCTTGAGAGCATGTATTCCAACTTGTTGGTACTGTCTTTCTTATACTTGATGATTAGATGGAATTGTTGTAAGAATTCCATCCACTTATAATGCCTCGTCTGTTGTATCTTACTTTGGACCTGCAAATACTGCAATGGTTGGTGATAAGTGTGAATGATGGTCTCCTTTCCCATTAGATAGTGCTTACAATTCTTAACAACTTGAATTAGGGCATGGAGTTCCTTATTGTAGGTAGGGTAGTTTAGAACTCCCCCATGAAACATTTTAGAATGATAGCTTACTATCCTACCTCCTTGCATCAATGCCGCTCTCACAACATATCCACTTGCATTTGTCTCTAATTCGAAAGGATTTTATAAATTAGGCAATGTGAGATCTAATGCCTGATTGATCTTTCACTTGAGCTATTCAAAGGATTTATACTGGTTATTTCCTCATTGGAACCCCTTGCTACTAGCTGTTATGGCATGGAGGGGTGCAACCATAGTGGAAAAGGAAGCTATGAACTTTCAAAGGTATTGTGCTACCCCCAAAATATCCTAACTTCACGAAAATTTGTGGAGTAGGCCAGTTAGTGATGGCCTCCATATTTGCAGGATCAATCTTGAGTTCTCCTCCACCAATCACATACTCCAAATACTCCAAATATTGTTGGTAGAACTCACATTTCTTCAAATTAACCAACAAATGATGTTTTTCAGAGTCTGTAACACTTTCTTGAGATGTGATATGTGCTCTTCCTAGGTAGATCTATAAACCAATATTCCATCTATATATACTATAACAAACAAATCTAAGAAAGGGCATAATACATCATTCATCAAATGGATAAATGTAATTGGTTCATTGCATAAACCAAAGAAAATTATCAACCATTCATATAGAACTTTCCTATCCTTGAAGATGGTATCCCAGGTGTCTTCTTCCTTCACTCACACCTAGCGGTATCCTGATTTGAGATCCAACTTGGTGAAGTACTTAACATGTTGCAACTGGTCCAACCGGTCATTGATCATGGGAAGAGGGTATCAATTCTTGAGTGTGATTTTGTTCAAGGATCTATAGTTGATTCACTTCCTCCAAGTCCCATCCTTCTTGGGTATATGATGATAGGTGACCCACAAAGTGAGGTGCTTGGTTGGATCACACCTTGCTCCAACAATTTTTGCAACTACTTCTTCACTTCGTTTGCTTCTATGACAGACTATATGTATAGTCTGATGTTTGGAAATGGAGAATCTAGCAATAATTGTATCTCATGCCCCAACTCCCTCTTAGGAGGAATCCCTTTAGGATCCTAGAATGCTTCTTTGTATGCGCGAAAAATTCTCTCCAATTAATGTTTATGCTCTTTATTACATCCCTCCAGGGATTCCTTCACTTTTACCAATTCACCTTCTTGTTGATTTTGTCTTAAGAAAAGCAATACAAACTTCCTACTTGAACTGATCAGATTTTTTGCTTGGTTGGAACTTACGAGAGAAATATTTGATTTATCTTTTTGTGCTTTAATGATGAAGGATTTCCCATCCTTGATCAAGCAATATTGGTTCACTCTCCTCATGAATATCACATCCCTCATATACATGTATGGGCTTCCGAACACTATACCACAATCATCCAAGTGTACTACGTCTACCTCCACTTCATCAACATACTCTGCGCTTATGGAAAAATTGATCTTGCACCGCTTTGTGACTCTAAGTTCTGCATCCTTATTTAACCATCCCAATGGGTAGGGACTGGGATGATGATCATGTACTTCCAATCCAAAATTAGGCACTAGATCCTCTGCTATGATTTTTTCCTATGAACCAGAATTGAATAGAGCATCGATATTGTTCTTCTTGACCTGGATCTTGATGTAGAATATTTTTTTCATCTCTTTCTCTTCCTCAGGGTGGAGGCTACTCAGATTCACCTCCTCCTGCACTATCGTACATATAATATTTTCATCCATATCCAAGTTGTTTTCTAACTCCTTGCTTGACTCTATGGCTAGAAGGTTCTTTTTCTTGGCATCCTTCATGCAATTCTTCGGGTTCAACTCTAGATGTAGCTTCCAACACTATTCTTCAGTGTGACCATCGATATCATAATGCTTACAATGGTTTTTTGGATCCTTGCATTGATGTTCCATGGATGTTAGTGTTGTTCTCCTTTCCTTTCCACTTATTCTTCCCCTCCTTGGTAGTGTTAGGATATTTTAATACTCCATCCTTGTCCTAGTTGTTGATGATGTCATTTTCCCCCTAATGGTGTGAAGATCTCATCTAGGATCCATCTAACACCTTCTGAGCCCTGCATGCATCATTTTAGGACCAATTCAGTTTGTTCCCTATTTTATAGGAACCAACTGAGTGTTCCAGTGCAACACACCTGAGTTAGTTGACTCTTGTGGGCGGTTAGAGCTCTAGATGCCATTGATTGTGGCCTTATGTGCCCATTCTGATTGACATGCATGAAAAACTCACTATTGCGCCCTCCTTAGTTAGTTAACTGATTGTGACTTCAGTTAGTTGAGTTTAGGTTCAGTTCATTTGAGTTTGAGTCTTCCAGAGCACTCCAGTGGTGATAATTCCCATGCTAGACCAACTGAGGTTAGAATTCTCCTGAGTGATTCGAATTCTCTCCAGTGTAACATCATTGTTGATTATACTGATTATTGGATAGTGTGACATTATTCTGTTCCTATCTGAGTTATACTGCATAATTATTTCTCTGCTCTTTTTTAGTACAATTTTCATTCTTATTCAACTTTTCTGCTCATTCTTTCTCTGTGAGGTACACTCAACTCTTAAATCTGTTGTGACATAGAATTTCACATGGTATCAGAGCCATTGAGTGAATAGGTTGAGAAACTACTTTTGGTAGTGCACCAAAAGTGTCTGGATTTCCACAACAAATCCTTGTGCCATTGCATTGAATTCATAGGAGAAATCCAATGAGGTATAGCCATGTGTGAAGGATCAGGATAAAAGTTCCTAATGCCCTAAAGCAGTGCTGAGTAGTAGTCTACCTCCATTATTGATATTTTTTTGTAGGTTATTCAAATTTTTTGAGTACAAAAACAATTGCAGCAGTTACATCAGTTTTTTGCACTTACACCGGTGTTTCTGCACCTGTGTTTTTTTGCACATGTGTTTTTTATGCACTCAATTTTCTTAGCAACATTTTCATCTTGTATTTGCTCCAACAGTTGTAATAGACAATTCAAACTCTCCTCTCCCTCCCAGGATCCTGACACCCTTCAATTACCTTGATTGGAGGGATGATATGCAAATGGTATTGCGCAACAAATCATTGTACAGAGTAACAATGGGGAAGGATCCCGAACCACAATCAACTGTGGAGAAAACCAAGTATCTGAATAGATTGGATGAAGCATTTGGTTTCATGTTTATTCATATTTCCAAAGATCTAATCTTCCACATTGAAGGATTGAAGACTCCAAGAGAGTTATGGTTGAATTTAGACACCGCCTTCGGCAAAGAAGATGAGATAAGATGCCATATTCTGGAAAATGAGTTGATTGCTCTTCAACCCAGCAGTTTCGAGACCAACCAACAATTATTTTCAAAATTCAAATCTATGGTTATGCAATGCAAACAATGTGGCATTGAGAAGAAGGATGAGCAGTTGGTGCTATCCATTCTGAGCAAGCTAGGTCGTGAGTTATCCATCTTTGTCTCTACCTTCCATTCTGGGAGAATATCAATCCCTGGTTGGAAGATTCCCTCCTTTGATATTTTCACTAAATATCTCATCCAATAACAAGATAAGTTGATTCAGATGGGTGCCTTGATGGACTCCAAAAATCAAGCTCTTTTCGTTGGAGAACCAAAAAGTGCGAATGGGAAGGGGAAGCACAAAGGAAAGGATAAGAGGCCATCTGAACCCAAGAAGAATGTCAATTCAAGTCCATCGGAAGGAGCCTCCAGCTCCAAGAAGTACAAACAAAAGGGATTTGAGAAATCCAATTTTTCCTATTGCAAGAAAGGAAACCACCCAGAGATATCTTGCATGCAAAAGAAGATAGATCAGATGACCAAGCTTCTTGAACAATACAACATTTCCCTCCCAAAAGGTGCAAGAGAGACTGATTCTAGAAGTGAATATGATGGTCATGAGAGATGCCATGCAGTAAAGGATTGATTTTCAAAAGCACAATCCCTTCTCATATATTCAGGAGCCTCCAACCACATGGTTTCCTCCAGAGAATCATTTTCTTCTCTATATCTCAAAGATGGTCTGATTATTCACATGGGAGACAACTCTCAGATCTCTGCTGAAGGGAAGGGAACAATACATATGGAGCACGGTAAGTTCAAAAATGTTCTATGTGTGTCTCATTTGTTAGAAAATTTGTTGTCTGTATATTAGATGACTCACATAGGTTCACCGAAGAAAGTGGTATTTGTTCCTGACACAGTTGAGATTGCAGATATCTCTACTGGGAATATTATAGTGAAAGGGTTTGCAAACCATGCCTCCAAGGCATATGAATTGTCACATTTTTTCCATACTCTCTGCCTACCCCATCGGAATCTGATGAAGATCATAGTGATATCTCTTCTAATGAAGATGAGGATCAAGATATTGACGTTGAGAATAAAGTTCAAGGAGATTCAGATTCAGATCCAGATCCAACACATGCTCCCAATCCATGGCCAAGGCCAATATGGGCTCACAAATTCCTTGTAGTTGCTGGGAACACAGTTGGGGATCCATCTTACCATAGAACCACCAGATCTCAGTATCAGGAAAAACTTGCACTATGTCATGCAGATCCACTTCTCTCAGAGAGGTGCTACATGATGGTGGGGTTTGATCCACAATCTCTTGGAGAGAATTGCCATGGGGGATTTACAACCAAGCAACAATCTCGGTTTTCTGAAAAAAGGTGCTCAAAGGTTCATGATTTGGACCACAATGAGCCATTCGCTCCAGTATCAATAAGATTTCCTGAAAGACTTGTTTTGGAAAATACAACTTCTACACAGTGGGAGGTACATTAGAGGAGCAGATCTAGATCTAGCACCTGCATTGCTATCCTACATAGGAGAAACCCACCAATATATTTGCAAAGGATTTCACTGAGGAAAGTTTTTCGCTTCTCTGCTTAGTATGAAGATTCTTTGAGTTCCCTACTGTTGTTCTTTTGAGGGGGGTAGTTTTCCTATGAGGTTTTTTCCCATTTCCTTGGTTCATTGATAGTTCTTTCTTTTTATCATTTATTTGATTGTATGGGTGATATTTGGTCTCAATAACCAGGGCCCAAGATTCAAAAGTATGGATTAAGGGGGGGGGGTGTTAGGATATTTTAATACTCCACCCTTGTATGATGTCATTTCCCCCTAGTGGTGTGCATATGTCATCTAGGATCCATCTACCACCTTCTGATCCCTCCATGCATCATTTTAGGACCACTACAATCAATTCCCTATTTTATAGGAACCAACTAAGTGTTATAGTGCAGTCCACCTAAGTTAGCTGACTCTTGTGGGGGGTTAGAGATCTAGATGCCACTGATTGCGGCCTCATGCGCCCATTTCTGATTGACATGCACAAAAAAAATCACTATTGTTCCCTCAGTCAGTTAACTGATTGTGACTTCACTTAGTTTAGTTTAGGTTTAGTTCAGTTGAGTTTGAGTCTTCCGGAGCACTCCAGTGATGATAATCCCTATGCTAGACCAACCGAGGTTCAAATTCTCCTGAGTGATTCGAATTATATCCATTGTAACATCATTGTTTATTATACTAATTATTGGATAGTGTGACATTATTCTGCTCCTATCTGAGTTCTACTGCATAATTATTTATCTGCTCTTTTTTACTACAATTTTCACTCTTATTCAACTTTTCTGCTCATTCTTTCTCTGTGAGGTAAACTCAGCTCTTAGATCTGCTGTGACATAATTGTTGTGACATAGAATTTCACATGTATCATCTTGGATCTCTTTATGTTTTGAACCACTTCGTTGTCCTTTCTTCTAGCCTATGTTTCTAGGTATTGTGCTTGTACACATGCTTCATCAATTGAACTGGCATTGAATATCATCACTTGCCTCCACATGTGACTATTTAAGACCCCCATATACTTAAGGATCACATATGGGTTGTTGGGTGAGATACCCATCATAATATCCATCTTCCGGAAGTTAGTGGTGTATTCTTGCACACTCTACCCCTTCCTTTGCCTAAAGTAATTCCAATGAATCCATTGACCCTCTACATATCCAATAGGGTAGAATTGGGACTTGATGAGGGTTTTAAAGTCCTGGGTTTTTATAATGTGGTATCAGATCTTAGGTTACGACACTTGGCCTTATGGTGTCCATTTACTTTGTGAGAAAACTAATGATGTTTGTATGTCGTTGTTCTTACTTGTATAGAATAAATTTCGTTTTACTAAACTGCAGGAAGAGATGGCGGGAAGAGGGTCCCCTACCCCACCTATTTGGGTTGAACTCAATGAAGAGGAATTAAACAATAATTTCAATGATAACTCAAATGAAATCCTACAAACTGTAAGAGACTTACAAGCGAAACTTCATCACTTTAAAATTGAACATGAGAGGGTAATGAGAACTCATGAAGATTTTAATGAATCCTTACCGTTTTAACTAAATGAAGTATCTAAGGACAAGTGTAAAAAGAAACGTAAACAAGATAACATGTCCTCTAAATATTCTTCTTCGGATGGAAGCCCTATAGCTAGTGAATCGGAATATTATGATAGTAGCTCTGAGGGTAGACGAAGGAAGAATAGAAAGTATAAAGATGAGATAATAGGAGAATTTAAGAAGATAAAACCTCCCACCTTTGATGGTGAAGTAAAAAATGGAGAATAAGCTGAGGCTTGGCTACCTGGGATGATGAAATACTTCACTATGTATAATTATTCCAATTCTATGAAGGGTAAAATGGCCATCTTCAATCTAGTCGGGAAGGTTGAGATTTGGGGGCAGGACTTAAAAAGAGCTAAAAGAATTAATGATAGAAAAATTAGTTGGAACCAGTTTAAAAAGGAGTTTAAAAAAGAATATTTTTCATAGTATTACTATGAAGGAAAGGAAAAATAGTTCTTTGAGTTGATATTGGGTTCAATGTCAATGCATGATTTTTGTACTAAATGTTGAGATATTGTAACTTCAAAGAATATTATATTTGCACTTTATTATTCCGGAGATGTTTCATTCCTCCGTGAAGATCTTATTGTATATCCGGAGATGTTTATTCCTCCGTCGGAATGTGGTAACTTGGGTTATTAGACTTCCCTAGTGGGGGTCGGCCCTGTATGTGTTATGTGGGTCAAAGGGTTATTAGACCACCCTAGAGGGGTCGGCCCAGTAAGTTGTAGTGGGGTATTTAACCCATTGGTTAAATACGAGCCTACATGTTTTGTGTAAAAGACAAGTCGGAGTAGTGTATAAATAGAGGAGGTGTATTCCTCATTTTACATACACACTCACTCACTTGTGAGTAGCGCACTTGTGGATGAGAGGTATGCTATGGTGGAGGAGGAGATCATGTCTTTGGTTTGCATCTTTGTATATTGCTGGTCATCTATATTGAGGAAGCTTTGCTGGGTTTTCTACCCCATGAGGGTTTCCCAGGATAAATCTGTGTCTCTTGTGTTTATGCTGTGCTTGTTGTTTCTTCAGTGATCCTGTATATGCTATTATTGTGAAATGGAATGTAATGCTGCTATTTTCTATCTTAGCATATTAAATCTTAACATGGTATCAGAGCTAACCTGAAGGAAGGAAATGTATGGCACTTACGACACTTGCTTTACTTACGACAATTTGAAGGTTAGGGTTTTATATAGTAAAAACTAGTCATCGTGGAACTTTCACCATAAATCCATTTTGGCGAAGGTTCAGGATCTGAAACCTTTAAAGGTCGTAGATAACATCTCCAGGTATCTTGTGTCCAAAGGGAACCCTCATATTCGTTGTACTTTGTAATTTATGATCAGTACAAGTTAGGGTTTCTGCCTCTTCCAGATCTCAGTCAAAATCAGGTGACTTAGGAAAAAAGGGCATAACTTGGTCTAGGAATCTCCAAATGAAATTTCGTAAAACGTGACAGGTAGTACACAGACTTTACTATCTCAGGAAACATTTTCAGAGGCCGAAGTTGAACCAGTGACACGTGGCACTCCGTACAAGTTCGCTCTCCTGTTTTATCCCATAAACAGGTCACGTTGCGACACTTGGCATAAGTTGGGCTAGGAAGCTCCAAATGAAATTTCGTAAAACGTGACAGGTAGTACACAGAATGCACTATCTCAGAAACCTTTTTCAGAGGCCGAAGTTGAACCAGTGACACGTGGCATGCCGTACAAGTTCGCTCTCCTATTTTGTCCCATAAACAGGTCACGTTGCGACACATGCAATAACTCTCTCTCAAAAAATCCAATTGAGGTCAGACCTGTTGCGTTGGAAAGATGACAGGTCAGGCTACCATAGAAAAAGTATTCAGACCCTGTGGAGCGAAAATTTTGGAGTTACAGTAGAAACAATCAAGTACATATTTCTGTCAAAACATAATTATTTTTGGAGCACCTTCATTCATGGCTTCCAGAATTTAGGGTTTCGGAGAAAGTTAGAATCTTTGGAATAGGAATCCACGGCTGAATGCTACTCAGGAAAATCGAAATTTAGAGACCAAGATCGAATTTTTTGGTTGGGTAGAAGACCGGGCTTGATCAAACCCCAGTTCGGGATTTTGATCGGAAAGATGGAAAATTAGGGCTTCAGCAAAAGTTGGAAGTTTTGAAGTCTGTAACCACGGCTGGAAGCTCCTCAGAAAAATAAGAGTTTAGAGCCTTGGATCGAACCTTTTGATTGGACATAAGGGTGGGCTTCATCAAACCCTAGTTCGGGTTCCTGTCTAGAAGATCCAGAAGTTTCAAAGGCAATTTTGAGGGGTCAAATTTAGGAGATTTCAAAATTGAAGTATGCTAGCAAGACACATCCTTCCATCCATTCAGAAGTGTGAAAGTCAAAGATTGAATTTTTAGGGTTTCTCTAGCAAACCCTAATCAAGATCCAGATCAAGTTTCAGGGGGGGAGTTGAGGCTAAGGCCTTACATAAGAAGACTACAAGAAGTCTCGACAGGTATGACTTAAGGAGGTTCAGGTATGTCTTGAAATCTGATTCTTGATTAAGTTCATGATGTGTTTGTCTTCATATTATTTATTAGTACAATCTTGATTAATGTTAGAATTGTCTTATCACCCTAGTAACAGTATGAATGCATGTGAATGATCGAAGACATTCATTGATTAGGGCTATATGATTGTACTAATGCATTATGGTGTTGTGTAAGGTTGATGTTGTCTGCTAACAAGATACAGGTACATCACAAAAGACAAATCAAGTTCCATGACCATGACAACATGAAGACAAAGACTCATCCATAATCTTTGTTCTACTTACGAGGTATGTATGACTTTGTTATATTATGCTTAACCTATGAGACATGCAGGTTCTAGCTCGGGATCTCTAAATCATTGAAGAGATTGTTTAGGTATGTTGTACATAACTAAGCAGGTATACTAATCCAGGTATGTTTTTCCTATGTCAAGTTAGAATCTTACCTTGTGTTAGGATCCCTTATATAAGTATACTTGGTATGATTGGTTATGCTTATTCATAAAGTTAGTAATCAAGGGTTTATGCATATCATGTCTCTTATCTTGATGATTTAATTAACCAGAAGAGTACTATGATCAAACAAGAATATGCATGAGTAAAAGAAGACTTCCTTGAAACCCTGAATACTAATGATCATGACTATACATATTCAAGATTATTTAGAATTAGAATGTTTTGAGAATATACTAATGAATGTATGTTTGTGTATGAGATCATGAGGATGACACTAGTGCACACTTGAGCATGCACAGTGGTACAGAATGAATAGAAGTTCAAAAGACATATAGAAGATCAAGCGGGAGGCAACCACACAAACATAAAAGATAAGTATTTGAGTTGTTATTTGAAATAGTAAATGATATTGCTTGTATGCATATTTGTATTCCTAGAATATATCATGCTGAGTGTAAACATTCATAGAGCATTGAACAGTATACTACTAATATGCATATGATTGGTAAGTTGGATGCCATAGGTGTGGCCGTGGCCTTGCAGTCCATCATCCCGAACCTCTTCAGGATCTCTACTGCATACTTCCCTTGTCCAAGGAAGATCCCATCTGCACTTTGCCACACCTCCATGCCTAGAAAATAGTGCATCATCCCCAAGTCCTTCATCTCGAACTTGGCAACAAGCTTCCTCTTGGTATCGGCAATCAATCCATCCTCACCTGTAACAAACAGGTCATCCACATACATAAGTTGATCCGGATTTTATGAGCAGAACGAAATGAATACAGATTATTATCAGATGCCTAACACAAAATAACAGAGATACAGTAAAACTGGTTTTCTATTCAATAAGGAAATAAGCTAGAACTGTAAAATGCAGCGGAAAAAAAAGCTTGCTGGAATGGTGGCAGCTTATCTCTGAGAAGAGATGTGACGGCTGCGCTCATTTCGCAAGAAGATGGTTCCAATGAGGCTCTCAAGGCCTTTTACAATAAACAGGAATGTCAAAAACCCTAGACATCCAAAAACCTAACCCTAGGAGATGAAGCGCCAAAAGTCATGTGGGCCCCGTTTGGGTAAGTTAGTACATCAACTTCCTGGGGTCATAACTTTTGCATACGATCTCCGTTTGGGGTGCTCGGTAGCCCGTTGGAAAGGTCTATTCGAGATTTACAACTTTTGACTAGGGCCAAATGCATGCTGGAGGCAACCATTTGGCCCCCCAAATTGCCAAAAAAGGTCGTTTAGGGCCTCAAAATGGCCCCGAAAGTTCAGGACCCGAAAAACTGCTAAAAATAGTACAATACCAAAATTGCCATAAAACTGTTTTGAGCCAGTTGGAAAGGTGGGTGGCCACCAATATCCACCTGGATCATAAGTAGTATCACAGGATTTCCTTCCTCAACCTTGTAGTAAAGGTTGGAATCTCCTTTACTCTTGGTAAAGCCCAAACTAGATAGAAAGTTGTTTATCCTACCATACCAAGTCCTTGGAGCTTGCTTCAAGCCATACAAGGCTTTCTTCAACTTGCACACATATGACTCCCTATCATATATCTCAAAACCGAGTGGCTGCTCCACATACACTTCCTCTTCGACTACACCATTCAAGAAAGCTGTCTTGACATCCATGTGGTGTATCTTCCACTTCATCACTGCATCCAGAGCAAGAACTGATCTAATGGAAGTGTACCTGGCTACAGGTGCAAAAGTCTCTTCATAGTTAATCCCTCTTTATGGGAGAAGCCACGAGCTACAAACCTCGCTTTGTATTTCTCCATGCTAACATTTGCAGCATGCTTGATCTTATAGATCCGCTTGGAAGTCACAACAAACTTCCCTTCAGGTCTTGGGACCACATCCCAAACATCATTCTTCATGATCGACTAGTACTCTTCGATCATGGCATTCTTCCATTATTGCATCCCGAATCCTTGGATCTTTAGATTCTTCAATATCTTCAATAGATAGTCTGAACTTCGTTGTTGGAACAAATGTTGTATTCCTTCTTTTGTAGGTGATGGTATACGATCTTTCCTACAAAACAAGTTAAATTGCATGATTAGAAACATCTCATAGTTTTCAGAACAAATTCTTACACATAAAGAAATATGCCATACAGTCATGCAATTATTTTAGCCAATGCTTCAATACAACATTTATCCATATGCCATAACTTTCTAGATGCCTTCCAATCTCTACCAGAACATTGTTAAGAGTGTGCACAACTCCCAACATGTCAGCAAAGAGGTTTCATTCTAGATAAGTAGCAATGGAATGTTGTATAGTGCCATAGGCCACTTACCCATCACATGCATATTAGTAGTATACTGTTCATTAATGCAATTATTCTAATATGCATAATACACACCCTAAGTCTAGGAACATAAGCATATACATCATTGAGCAATTTGTTTAAACAAACAAGTATGCAAGAAATACTTATCTTTGTTTGGTTGTTGGGTGGACTCCCTCTCAATATTTGCTTCCTTGCAGGAACTACTAGAGTGTGCTCCCTCTTGATCTTTGCTTCCTGGATTACCTGTCTTTGAACTTATATCCATCCTCGATCACTATGCATACTTACTAGTATCATCATTGTGTTATCCTCGAGGTCTCATACATACATTCATTAGTATAATCTTAATACTATAAAAAACATTATGATTCTAGGTAATCTTAAACATGTATGGTCAAGATCATTTCATACACAGATAATTTATCACAATTCTTTTACTCATGCATATTCGTATTTGACCAAAGAACTTTTCTGGTTAGTCATATCATCAATCAAAGTAAGAAGCATAATATGCCTAAACCCATGATTACTAACTTCAATGAATAATCATTATCAATCATGCCATGTATACTTATATCAGAGATCCTAACACAAGGTAGGATTCTAACTTGATATAGGAAAAACATACTTGGATTAGCATGCTAGCTAGTTATGTCTAACATACCCACATAATGTCTTCTTGTTCTCTTCAATGACTTGTGCTAGTAACCTGCATATCTCATAGGTTAATCATTATAGAACCAAGTTATACATACCTCGTAAGTAGATCTTCTATGTGATCCATGACAATGGATGAATATTGTCTTCATGTCACCATGGTCATATGTTCTTGAACTAGAACATGATTTGTCTTTCTTGATGTACCTTTCATGTTAGCGGACAACATCAACCTCATACAACACCACAATGCATTAGTACAATCATAAGTGTCAAAACCCTAATCAATGAATATCTTCTATCATGCATTCATATTTGTATTAAGGTGATATGACAAGTCTAAAATTAATCAAGATTGTACTAATCTTAATGAAGACGAACATATCATAAACTTAATCATGAATAGATTTCGAAACATACCCATAAGTCATACCTGTCGAGTTTGCTTGTAATCTTCTTATGTAAGGCCTTAGCCTTATCTCCCTCTGAAACTGGAACTTCTTCACTTATGCAGGTGACCAATCCATTCTCTTCTAGGATTAACCCAATCCACTTGATTTGCAGAAACTGGATCTGGAGCTGGATTAGGGTTTGTCAGGGAAACCCTAAAAAATTCAAACTTTGAATTTCAAACTTTTGAAATGATAGGAGGATGCACCTTGATGAGATGATCAACCTGGTATACTCAGAATTTGAAAACGTTAAAGTTTCACCCCTCAAATTTGCTTTTCAATCTTTCGGATTCACTTGGGAGGACCTTGAATTAGGGTTTGAGTTTCCTGGAGCTTCACCCAACCAAATAGTTTGATCCAAATCTCTAAACTTTGATTTTTCCAAGGAGCTTCCAGCTATGGTCACATATTTAAAAAATTATCATTTTTGTAGAAGCCCTAATTTTTCACCTTTCCGATCAAAGTCCCAAACTAGGGTTTGATCAAGCCCGACTTTCTGCCCAACCAAAAAGTTCTATCTTGGTCTCTAAATTTCGATTTTGATGAGGAGCATCTAGCCGTGGTCTCCGATACAAAAATTCCAACATTCTCTGAAACCCTAAATTCCCGGAGCCATGAATGAAGGTGCTCAAAATCCAATTCTGTTTTGACAGAATTATGCACCTAATTGTTTTTGGTGTAACTCCAAAATTTCAGATCTACAGGGTCTGAAACTTCTTCCTGTGGTAGCATGACCTGTTATATTTCCAACCCCATAGGTCTTACCTCAAATGGATTCTCTGAGAGAGAGTTATGCCAAGTGTCGCAACGTGAGCTGTTTATGGGATAAAACAGGAAAGCAAACTTGTATGGAGTTCCACGTGTCACTGGTTCACTTTCAACCTCTGAAAATCGTACCTGTGAAAGTACAGTCCGTTTCCTACCTGCCACATTGTACGAAATTTCATTTGGAGCTTCCTAGCCCAAGTTGTGACCTTTTTTCCTAGGTCACTTGTTTATGACTGAGATCTGGAAGAGGCAGAAACCCTATATTGTACAGATCCTAAATATGAAAGTACAACGAATTAGAGGCTCTCCTTTGGACACAAGGTACATGGAGATCTTATCTTCGACCTGTAAGATTTTCAGATCCTGAAACCTCGCCAAAATGAATTTATAGCGAAATTTCTACGATGACTGGTTTTTGCTATATCAAGCCCTAGCTTCGCAAGTGCAACAAGTGTCATAAATGCCATACCATGCCTTCTTTCAGGCTAGCTCTAATACCATGTTAGTTTTTCAAAATTTACTTCAATCTGATCTAGGATCTTAACTGAGAGAACAACATGTACAACATATCTATAGCATATCAATCATGGACACAATAATGCAAGCACACAAGAGACACAGAGTTTCACCGAGGAAAACTAAGAAGGTGAAAAACCCCGTAATAAATTCTTCAGAGATAGATAGAGCAATGATACAAAACCCAAGCATAAGAGATAGTCTCCTAGCAGTAGCTTCTCCTCCTCCACTAGTGCGCCACTCTCCAATGAGTGTGTGAGAGAAGAATAGAATGTGTAAAATGAGAGAGACACACTCTCTATTTATACACTACATCACTTGACCTTTACTCAACTAGGTCGGCCCTAACTTAACCACATAACATAATGCTGACTGGGATGACCCCCAATAGGGTGGTCTAATAACCCTTTGACCCACATGACTCATACAGGGCCGACCCCAACAAGGTCGTCTAATAACCCATCATGTATAAGTTACGACACTTACAATATAAATGATGACACTTCCGTATAGAGGAATAATAACATCTCTATACGAATACAAACACTTCCGTATAGAGGAATAATAACATCTATATAGGAATACAATATACATATATGAAATACATTCTGAAGTTACAAACACATCAACAGCTGGATGGAAGGGAGGGGGTGGACGTAGGGAGGGGTCTAGATGGAAGCGAGGGAGGGGACTCATGGGAGAGGGTGGATACATAGGACTAAAATGGGGAGATGCAGCTGTTGGTGGAACCTACATATACATTTGTAATATCACAATTTAGTAAACAAACAATAAATTAAACCATAGTAAGTCGTAACAAATCAAATTAAAAGCATACTTATAACTACACATTGTACTTGTGTATATGGTGATGTGCCAATCCCTAGCGGGGGTGGTTGATCACCGTAGTCACAGAACACCTGTGGACAACAAAATGCATGCATGTTATGAACATGTTAAACAAGTCATTATCTAGGAAATCAAGATATTCAAAAACATTGTACGAACTATCAACGTGTATGCCATAAATATAAATACTTGAGTAATATAAATGACATAAGTAATAACAATATTGTGTCAGGTACTAAAAATACCTCAGTGTGGGGTGCCACAATTTCAGTTGCAGCTGCCATTGCTGCATCCAGGTTGGGAGATCCTACGTTCTCCCATCTTGGTGTATCAGCTCTGAATAACTGTACATTGAAATAATAGTTTAAGTCAAACAAAAATACTTTAAAAATACTTTACAAGTTAATAAGTGATGATTGACAACACATTTAAAAAATTACTGACTTGATCCATATAACAGCCCTCAATCAGGCCAGGGCAAGTGTGCCCGCAATGGGGACAAAGATGTGGCATTGTCCCCGTTGAATTGGAATTCCCAGCATGGCTACCATCGGTCATGGGTCTATCCTGGCCCTGTCGTGAAGGTCTTGCACCTGTATCTCTATCAAGGTCACCCGACCTCTCCACTGTAGTCGCTGCTACAAAGGAGGTGTGTCTGAGGAGTCCACGTGCAACATTCCTCATTGCCACCTCGATCTGATCAAGCTTGTGGGGAAATTGAGGTGGCTGGGGAGAGGGGTTGGGGTCACGCCTCGGAGCTGGAGGCCCTCTCAGTGGGTTCCTCCTGGCAGCAGATCGATCTTGGGCAGAGCCACGCCCAACACCCTGGAACTCAGTTATGTCAAAATAGTTGACATGTAAACGAAGGAAAAACTCAGCCCACAGTTGGCGAAGGAAGTACTATGAACCTCCCTATTAATGCAGGGAGGTTTATCGTACACCATGAACCACCTCCACATCCAATTGTCCCTCCACGGTTGGTAATGACACCAATCCATGCAAACACATGGCTTTGTAATGTTCGGTGGTTGGTTTGTTTTCGGTTCGGCGAACATACTATATAATTGGGCTTTTGTAATGTTCAAATATTTTATTGCTTCCTTGGAGATGCCTATTGCTTCCTTGGAGATGCCCGTGGAGTAGTACTCCCGCATCCTAGCTCTAAATTGAGTCATGTCGGTCAATTGCTGGTGTGCATGGATGAGGGAGTCAATTGAGTTCTCAATTGACGTGGCAAGAGACAATCGAGATGGTTCCCCCGAGTTTCTAAGTTCGCGAGTGTGCACTCGCATTTCATTTACATAATGGTTAAGGTCATCTTGTTCAAAATTGGGTTGGGGGTTTTGGTTTTGTTCGGCATTTGGATTGTGTTCACGGTTTTCTTCGGCATTGGGTCCAAGGTTTGGGTTTTTTTGTGTTCCACTGGACTCGGGGTTAACATCTTGTTCACTGATTGTCTCAGTTTACAATCTGCAATAGAAAATTGGTTCATTGTTTTCAAAATTTGGGAATTATTTACAATTAAATAAACAAAAAAAATAAAAAATTTGACACAAATAATGAAGAAAATGAAAAAAAAAACGTGATATTTACCTATTAATCGAAGTGTTGATGAGTTTGTGGGTGTTGTTGGGTGGTTTTGGAGTCGATTTGGCCTCCTTTGGTGGTTGAATCAATGCGCATGCAGAGGAGGAGGATGTGCTTGGCCAAATGGAACAATGGAGAAATTGTGCTCTGTTTTTTTTTTTTTTAAACAGAAGCGCGTGTGCGCCACTGTTGTGCGCACGCGCCTCGGTTCGGTACCGAACCTAGCGGCGCGTGCGCGCTGCCTTAGGTGCGTACGCGCCATTTTTTTTTTTTTTTCGCTAGCGCGCCCCCATTGCAACGAAAATGGAGACCATCTTCGTGTGCCCGCCCCTTAATTATTTATTTGTTTTTGAAGATGATAATGATCAATAATAATTAGGATAAATATTAGTGATTTGAGTCAGAACTAGCATTCCAGGAAAAAAAATGTCACCTAAAATTATTATTTGGTTATCCATACCTTCCCTCCTAGGAGATGTTCATGGGTTTTGCGTCATTGCATTTGAGGAAGACTAGTAGTTTTATATCTTATTCCATCACCCAAAAAAGACAATGCCACTTGTAGTCATTGTGGAGGTTACCTTCAATGAAGTCATGTACTTTTTAATAACATTTAACCTTAGTCTTATATATAAAACTAAATACTACCTTCAAATAAGCAAATTCTTTTTTATGCCGAAAGAAATGGAAGAGTGCTTTAAAAGATTGCACTGGAGATCTAGTCTCTTTTGAAGAGTTTTATTTTGTGGATAGCTTTTTTTATAAACTTTTAAAAAGATGAGCTATGCACATATTGTAAAACTATTTAGAACAAAGATTATGGATGATGAACAATATTCGTAGAAAAGTGATAAATACTTAATGATGAATATAATTTCATTCTTTTCTTTTGAAAAAAAAATTTAATATCTTACTTAATTCAACATCTTCTCTACCTACAAAATTAATATCTTACAAAAATTTATTGAAAAAATTGCAAATACCTCTATAGTATAAATGAAATAAAATTGAAATAACATAAATGAAAAATACCGTTAACTTCGAATTTGATAGGTTAAAGGACACTCCCATTTGTTTTGAGAGAAGTAGACGCGGAACCTTCAAATTCGAACAAATTTAGAATGGTAAATGAAGCTTAGAGCAATCATATTTCTAAATTTAACTAGAACGCGGTTACATTTTGATTTACTTGTTAACGGTACTCTTTTATTACTACATTATAAATAATAATAATAACAATAACAAATTTTAATAATATAATTAAAAATAAAAACAAAATTCATGCTAATAATAAAAATAAAAATGCGAAGTTGGCACTTCTAAGAAGTCATGGATATGTTAAAATGAAGAGTTGTAAAGAGGCATGTAGTGAAAGGTACCCTACATTGCATAAAGGAGCAGAAAAACAATCGAATATCTCGATTAAAAAACACCCCTTTTTATATTCCTGGGCCCAATTTGTCCATCTTTAAAATTCTTTAATGGTTTATTAAATTTCACATAGTTTATGTTCAGTTTAAAGTCCACCGACTTGTTCGATGGTTACTGTACCAATATTCTTTTTTCACAAAAACATGAGGTGGGGTTTTTTTATGATAATATTTTGTATATTTTGATTGGATCATGGGATTTAATTTCTCCAGATCTCTTTATTTTTTATTAGAATTTATTTTTATTTGATAAAATTATTGAATTATCACTAAGAGAAGACCTGTAAATGTAAGGACAAATTAGAATATTACTTTTAAAAATTAAATTTCAGTCGGTAATTAAGAACAAATTAACCCAAGAAAGTTGAATAGGAGTGGACGCAAAGTTATCGGTGATGGAGAGCCTTTATCTTTTCTTTTTTTTCAGAGTAAAAAATTCTCTTATGATTTAACGTTGAAGCATCAAAAGATTCATGCAAAACGTTTTTTTGGCGGAACCTGTTACTGTGCGCATCGGAACCTGTCAATTTGCGCACAGAATTTAGGAAAGCTGCAGGCCATTACAGAGAATAAGCATCTGCCACATATCAGAATAACATTCTTTGGCGCATGACAGTCGAGCTCGTTATATAGTCTTGAAGTTCTGCCGCTTATTATTTGCATGCACGCAGTCGCAGTAGCAGCGGAAGGCGTTGCAGGAATTTCAGTTCGGACTCGATGGCTCAACCACGGGCTCAACGGCTCCTTTACGGGACTATGGATGTAACGATCTGTGAGGCAACCTCTCTGGTCGATAGCCCGGGCGGCCTCATTGGATCGACGCCCATGATTTTCAGAAGGGTGAGTGAATTCTTTCATCTATATCTACCAGCTAATTCTATTTTATTTTTATTTTTGGTTTGGTTTTTTATTTTAATATTTTTATTTCTGAGTAAATTTATTTCAACAATTATATTGATAGGTGTTTATATCTTAGAATTTGAGGTGGAGTGGCATCTATATTTGTATGAAATTGTATGACTATGTACAAGTGTATTGGATTGATTTTATAATAGTCTTTCCAAACTTAAAATAAACAAAATAATATAAAAATAACTTGTATTTGATGCATGAATAAGTGATAGCTGATGTGTATGGATAATATGGATAATAGATAATTCCTAACAAATAATTTAAGAAAGCTAAAACAAGTAACAGATAACTTATAAATTATAAGTAACACTTAATTAATGATCTATAAGTATTCACCCTCCACAAGTTACAAGTTAAATTGCTGTGCTAAACCATTTTACACTTGTTAATCTATGTAAACAGTTAATCAGCAACGCACAAGCTGTTGTGGGGCTAGGAACCAGGGTGCAGGGCAAGGGATGGGGCGATCTGTACGCCACGATCGACGTGGAGAGAGCGAGGGTGGGGCGCACACGTATTCTTCGCAATAATACCGACAATCCCAAGTGGGAGGAGTCGTTCCACCTATACTGCGCTCACATGGCAAGCTACGTGGTGGTGAGTGTTAAGAGCGATAACGTCATCGGGGCAACCCTGATTGGACGGGCAAGGGTGCCCGCCGTGGACATCCTGCAAAATGGACAAATCGAGCGCTGGTACCAACTCTGCAACGAGGAGGGACGCCAACTCCGTGGAGGCGCCAGAGTCCGTCTCAAGTTTCAGTTTTCCCGGACTCCACCTTTGGCTCTCACGTCCCCGGCATTCGAAGGAGTTCCATATACCTTCTTTAAGCAAAACAAGGGCTGCAGGGTCACACTTTACCATGATGCTCATGTGCCCCACTCTTTTAATGCGGCCTTGGGAGGCCAAGTATACCGGCAGAACCGATACTGGGAGCACCTGTTTGAATGTATCTCAAATGCGAGGCATCTTGTTTATATTACTGGCTGGTCTGTCTATACGGAAATAAAGCTTATAAGAGACCCCAAGTGCCAGAAACCTGGAGGGGAACAAACACTAGGGGAGCTCCTGAAGCGCAAGGCAAATGAAGGAGTTGGAGTACTGCTGCTCGTCTGGGACGATAGGACCTCCAACAGATTTGTTAGGCGTGAGGGTGTCATGGCTACTCATGACCAGGAGACATATGATTATTTTGCTAATACCAAAGTTCGGTGCGTGCCCTGTCCTAGGCAACCCGACAATGGTCTGAGCGTTGTACAGGACATGAAGTTAGAAGGCATGTTCACACATCACCAGAAAACAATTGTTGTGGATGCACCTTCCAATTCTCAGACGTCGCCAGAGAGGCGATCCATTGTGGCGTTTGTGGGAGGTATTGATCTCTGCGATGGAAGGTACGACACGCCCTCCCATTCTCTGTTCAGAACTCTACAAGATGGTTCCGATCATAATCGCGATTTCCACCAGCCCAATTTTCCTGACGCTTGCATTGAGAAAGGCGGCCCAAGGGAGCCTTGGCATGACATACATTCCAAGCTGGAGGGCCCCGTTGCATGGGACGTTCTCTGTAATTTCGAGCAGCGATGGAGGAAGCAGGCTGATCCAGAACTTTTGATACTCACTCAAGGAATCATTTCTCCTCCAACCCCCGTGACATCTGAGAATAGTGCGGAATCGTGGAATGTTCAGCTATTTCGATCGATAGACGGGGGGCGCGGCTTCCGGGTTCCCAGATGACCCAAAGGAAGCAGCAAAGTTTGGGTTGGTCAGTGGCAAAGACGTGACCATCGACAGGAGCATCCAGGATGCGTATATCAATGCCATCCGCCGCGCCAACAAGTTCATCTACATTGAGAATCAGTACTTCCTTGGAAGCTCTTTTTCTTGGAAGACAGATAAAGACATCAGTCTGCCAGACATCGAAGCTCTTCATCTCATTCCCAAGGAATTATCTCTCAAAATTGTGAGCAAGATCGAGGCCGGGGAAAGGTTTTCTGTCTACATCGTGGTGCCCATGTGGCCTGAGGGAGTCCCTCACAGTGCACCAGTGCAGGCAATATTGGATTGGCAAAGAAGAACAATGGAAATGATGTACTTCGATATTGCACAGGCCCTCCGAGCAAAACAGGTGTACGATGTGAGCCCACGTGATTATCTCACCTTTTTCTGCTTGGGGAACCGGGAGAAGAAAATGGCAGGTGAATACGTGAGCCCCCAAAGGCCTCAGGATGATACAGACTACAAGAGAGCTCAAGACAATAGACGCTTCATGATCTATGTTCATGCCAAGATGATGATAGGTAACGCTAACTGTTTCTACACTTTTGAAATCATGAAAACAAGCACTTGATTACTAATAGATCTTCATCTTGATTAATGGTTCATTTTTAATAGATCTAATTGATTTGATAATTTTGTTTTGCATGACGCAGTGGACGATGAGTATATCATTGTTGGATCTGCAAACATCAACCAGCGGTCCATGGATGGTGCAAGAGATTCAGAAATAGCAATGGGAGCATACCAGCCCCATTACTTAGCCACAGCTAGGAAAGCAGCAAGAGGGGAGATCCACAGCTTCAGAATGTCACTATGGTATGAACACATGGGCATACTTGACGAACTGTTTCTTCAACCTCAAACCCTAGAATGCATCAGGAAAGTGAATGCGATGGGGCAAAAGAACTGGGATTTATATGTAAGTGACAAGTTCTATCAGGACTTACCTGGCCACTTGTTGACATATCCTGTGCTCATAACAAACGATGGCAATGTGAGTGAGTTGCCCGGCGTCCGAAACTTTCCCGACACAAGGGCTCGTGTTCTGGGCGGCCTCTCTGAGTACCTGCCTTACATCGCAACAACATAAAACCTAAGAAGTATGAATTTTTAGTGCACTAGAGAACAGTCTGTGATGTGAGATGTTAGATGTGATTGCGTTGGTGTAATTTCGTTATACATAAGAATAAGGCATTGTAGCATTGTACTCTACTGTCGAGTCTGTGCGTGGAGTACATGTACGAATAAAATGTTTCATTATTATTATACCCATCGGGTATATTGTAATATATTTGTAGTAAATTGATATTATTTTATTTATTTATTTGTAAGATACATTATGCATTAAATTAAATTTTTAAAAATATAAAAATATTTTAAATTTTTTAAAATAAAATACTTTTATTTTCAATATATATTGTTCATTTGATTAATTTTATTTACTAAAAAAGTTGTCAAATAAAATTAATTAATTATTATTTTTTTTTTAAAATATATTCATACATTTTCTCTACATAACGTTAAATGTCATAGTTCCTATTGTAGGAATGTCTTTGTATGACAAAAAAAACTACTAACATTGATAGAGACAACTCAAAAGTAACATGTTTAGGAAACAGACAAAATGTGGAACTTAAAATCCTTTCTAGAGGTTAATGTTAGGCCACATGTAATGCAACATACCAAAATTTTCAAGGTTAACATGTTGCATCAATAGTGTAATTGAAATTGTGACATTTTATTCTGAATGACTTGAGTTAAAAAGTGAGATAAATATAATATGCCCTCTCTATAAGCAATTCGTTAAAAAATGATAAAGTACAAAAGTGGAAACACAAATGGCATATTGATTGCCTTCTCATTATTAAACTCAGATATATATAGTTTCACATAACACCAAAACCACAGGCTAATACAATGGGCAAGTGAATACCATGTGTCGACTAATGTCCTAGTCAACAACTAACTCAACTAACTTAGGACCATTGACTCAACTAACTAACCAACTTAGGACCATTGAGATTACAACTCTTAACACACCCCCTTAATCTCAAGTGGGATGGTGTGGTTAGCACTATCAATGCCTAAGTGTTGTGCATACTTAGTTTTATTGCTCTTCTTTGGTGTTGAAATATAGTGCAAGCCTTCTTCTTCTTCTGTTTCAACATATTGTATGTTGTTGTCCATTTTACCTGCACACTCAAAATTGTTGTCAGAAACAAAGATGAATATATTTCAGCTCTTCTTGGAGAGCATTCACATCTTCCTCATCTTCCTCTTTTGGTGTTTCGATGGAAGCTACATCATCATTAACTGTTGCATCTTGTACACAATGTGCATCCTTCACTGCTTCCTCAAAAACTGCGGGCTGACAAGGAAACAGAGCATACTCATACTGCTCATCAATAATGGGAGTCTGCTCATATAGCTCCCTCAAACTTCTGGTTTTCTGGTTCTGTGATGAACTGGTTGTTGGTGCAACTTCTATGCTGCTATCAACTGTCTCTTTCTCTAAGAGACTATCACTGCTGCTATCAACTGCCTCTTTCTCTGAGAGACTATCACTGCTGCTATCAATTATCTCTTTCTCTAAGAGATTATCACTCACGTCACTAAGGACTGAACTACATTGACACTGTCATTAGCAAACAGAGCTAGATCAACAAGCTTTGTTGAGCTTACTTGATCATTGACTGCATCATAAACACAGTCTTCTTGGTTGTCTTCCACTTCATTGTGGGATTCCCGGTGCTTTGCCTGGCATGCAAAGTCATCTTCTTCCACAACTGGTTCCTCTTCACTAAACTCAATTTTCAATATATCCCATGCTTCTTTGGGAGTATAAACGTCTGAAATGTTATGAAAGATAGAATAATCTATACCATTTTGTATGATACTTAAGGCAACAACTTGCCTTCTTTCTTTTTGATACTTTGTCAAATTCTCAAATGTTTCTAGATCACTAGGATACTCTTCAACTACAAAATGCCACAAATCTTGTGACTGTAACGAATTTCTTACTTTTAATGACCATAGTTCATAATTGTCTCCATCAAAAGTTTTCCATGACCCTATTGAAGTTAACAGATTTCTTACCTCTTTGATTTCTTCTGGTAGCTCTTATAGCACCATCTTCAAGATTTGATCTTCTTGGTCTTCTTCAATATCAGTGGTCCTTCAATCTTCAGATCCTTTCGGCCCTTTTTTACATAGGTTCTTCTTGGATCGATCTCTGTAAGTCTCGATCTTCTTCAATCAATGCTGGAACGTTGTCCAATATTTTGGCTCAGCGTCAACAATACCTTCTCTTCAAAAAATGGATCTGAACAATGCTCGTACTTGTCATGGCTTACGACAACTTTTAAACTGATCGGTGCAACTTTCTAACTGACACAGTGCGCCTCCGGGGTGCGCCGGAAATTTTTTTATAGAGTAAAGGAAGACTGATGCAATTTTCCTTCTAGCAGGGTGAACCACCGGCGCAGTTTTCCTTCATACAAGGTGTGCCGCTGGCTCAGTTTTCCTTCAGCCAAGGTGCGCCACCGGCTCAGTTTTCCTTCAAGTAGGGTGCGCCACCGGTGCAGTTTCCTTCAGGCAGGGTGCAGCCGGCTCAGTTTGCCTTCAGGAAGGGTGCGCCAGGGTCTTTTTAGTGGGATTTTTGAGAGTGCAACTTCACCGGATCGGGGTGCGACTTCGCCGGATTGTGGGCAATAAAAAAAATGTCACGGCCCGAGTGTTCCATCTCCGTCCCGTGCTACAACTTCCAGTTGTGTGTGTGTGCTCTCCAGCTTCTGAAAAGGTTTACCCCAAAAACAAGGCTTAAGGATCAGGCCGTCAGCTTTGATACCATGATAAAGTATGCAAAGACACAAGACAAGAGCGAAAACACAAAGGGCATATTGATTGCCTTCTCATTATTAACTCAAATATATATAGTTTCACATAACACCAAAACCACTGGCTGAATACAATGGGCCAGTGAATACCATGGGTCGACTAATGTCCTAGTCAACAACTAACTCAACTAACTTAGGACCATTGACTCAACTAACTAACCAACTTAGGACCATTGAGATTACAACTCTTAACAAAAAAACACATTGAAATTGAGATTGTAGTATGATGGTCTCCCCTTCATTTGTCAAAAGAAGTTTAATAAGGCTGTTTTTCCAAGGTATGGTCTATTTTTTATTCCTCAACTATTATTGCACGTGAATTTGCACATACTAAGCCTACAACAAATATTTCACGAAAGTGGAGTTGTCTATGTATTATCGATGATGCAAATCTCATGGTAAAAACTATTTTTTGGGCACAAGTTTTGCTAATATAGAGCCAATGATGTGATACATTTTTTCTAGTGAAATTGACAACCATGGTATTCAATTTAATTCTCAATTTGTTTTTGTGGGGGAGGGTCAAAATTTGTACCAACAAGCTCATGGTTCACTTTCCTTTGGCTATAAATGGATAAGAAAAAGCCAATTTCAAATTCAAACTTGTTTAGAATCTTTTTTACCCACTAGTAAAAGTAATTGTAATTGTTTCATCCAATTACCAAGACTACAAGAATAATAAAATGTTATTAAGTTTTAACATATATCAAATAAATCATTTAAAAAGATGTGAATAGATATGTGAAAAGCTTTTAGCATAAAACAATTTTATGTTTAAGAAAAAACACAATAGTCTCATTAAAAATTGTTTTTAGATTATTATTAAATTTATAAAAAAATTGAAAATAACATCTTACTAATATTAGTAGCTCCAAGTTTGTGGTAGCCAGAGGAGAGCACTTTCAAACTCTATAGATAAATGGGTATCTAAATTTAGTAAGTGCTTCTAACTTTTGAGGCCCATAACAAAAAAAACAAGCCTGTAAGAAATTCCATAAGTGATGCTTGGTAGATTCCATACTATGATAAATTGTTGATGCTTGGTAAATTCGGTAGCTAATAAATCGTTGATGCTTGGTGGGTGGGTGGGTTAATTCCTTCATTTACATAGTTTAAAAGTGACTTCTTCTTCTAAAATGGTACACACCTCTCTCTTGGAGTTGCACTTTCGAATTTGAAAACTGAGCTATCCTATGAAGGAAGGGCACAAAGGCTAGGGAGAGGAACTTAAAGGAAGGGCACGACCCCATATTGGGACAATGCTAAGACAATATAAGAAAGAAAGAGCAAAAGGAATGAAAGAAAATCCATCCCTATTGAAGGCAAACTCACCCACCAACTCTTCAATCAAAGGGGAAAGTTTCACTCAAGTGAGAAAGTTTCAATCTACATTATTGCACGAGAGCTCGGTGCTCTACAACCCAGTATGGGGGACGTTTGTTCCTAACAAAATAATTAAAAAAATTATGTTGACTCATAAAATAAAAAATTATGGAAAGTATTTAAAAAAAATCTATGTTGGCTCATAAAATAAAATATTATGAAAAATAATTAAAAAATAGATATTCGTTCATAAAATAAAAACTTAAAACTTAAACCCGGATCTATCAATCAAGAGAGATCAAATTTCTTGAGTTTAAATTTAAAAAAAAAAATACACTTATACACTTCAAGAAATTAGATCCCTCTGTGATAGATACAGGTTTAAGATAAATCCCGTTTAAAAAAATAAATCCAACTAAATTGTTTATCTATTCTTTGATATGATTTATTAAAAATTTTAACCATATTTTGATAAGTAAAATGCCTCATAACAACCATATACCCATCAAATTCCATCCCCAGATAAGTGTGACTTACCGCAATTTCAACCAGATTTTATAACTCAGAGTCTCAACGTTGCCTACAATGCCTTCGTACGCGGAGGGTTGAAACCCAAACATTTGCTAGTCTACCCGTAGGCTGCACCAGTGAGTCATGATAGATGACAGAAAACACCGAGTACTGAATTTTGTTGGTGAAATGTTTAATATTAAATATTAAATATTATTTAAAACAAATATGTTATAAATTTAAAAATTACTAATTTATATAATTTTTAATTTACAAGAGGTTGATCAAGATTATTTTTAATGGTTTAAAGAAGAAAATATAAAGCACAAAAATAAAATTTATTATAGAGGTTGATCAAGATGTTGTGAAATCGACAACATTTTATTTTTAATGGTTTAAAGAAGAAAATATAAAACACAAAATAAAATTTATTATAAAAATCTTTATAACTTTATTAACAGTAAAGCATTTATATATTCCAGCATGGATTATTGTAATTAATAATTAATTACAATTTACTATAAATTTATTATTAAAAACTTTATAACTTTACTAAGATTATGGAATTTGTTTTGTTATTTTAAAGATTTATATATTCCAACATAAATTATTGATTTACTATACTAAGATAAGAAAGAATACAATTTTATATAAATAATAGTTTTTGATTAAGTATTAAATTTTGAAATTTGTTAAAGTAAAGAGATTTAGTTTAATTTTTTAAATTTGATTTCAGTTTTATTATTGAAATTTGTGAAGACAAAATTTTATATAGAAAATATAAAAAGATATTATAGATTTAGAATATTTCAACGTTCTGTTTTATGATTTAAATATTAATTTTACTGTTTTATGATTTAAAATATTAATTTTAAAATGTTTTACTCATTTATTTTAATAACAATACATGGTGAGATATTAGATGGTTAATATTAATTTAATTTCTTGGTTATAATTAAGTTAAATTTGATTGAGAAAACAAACCTAAATTTGAAAATTAAAAAACATATCAAACATAATCACGTATTTAATAATAATAATAATAAGTTATATTGGTAGCTGGTATTTATTTTAAAAATGATTTAATGTTGTATTGTTATTTTTAATAACACTTTTGATTGTATTATTTTTTTAAAAGTATGATTGTCTTAGAGAAAAGAAATGAGGAGTAGAATCATACTTTTATAATGAATGAAAAAGTAAGATATCTTAAATATTTGCATGTTGTGATGTAAATTGTTATGTTTCTTGAGTTATTATGACTAATATTTTTATATTGTTTAACAAATTACTTTTAAAATAGAGCATATAGTGACAAGACTTCCCATTTAATGTATGCATAGTTAGGGACAATCCACTTCTCTTTTCTTAATATTCTTAATACTTTTGTTGAAAGGGGCACTACATGCAATGGATCTATAGATCTAAATAAAAAGAGAAAAGTAATATTAAACTTCAATCATAGAAGATGATCATGGACTAAACCTCACTATGGTTACATGAAAAGATTTTACAAAATGGAAGAATAAGAGTTTGATAAAACTAAGACTATCCATGACCATTTTTAAGATTTCTTATGAGGAATTTTAGGCCTTAAATACACATCAAATAAATATCTAAAATTTCATAATGACTCTTATGAAACCAAACATTCATGTCACATATTCTCAAGCATTTTATAAAATTAAATTATCATAATTTGTAAATATTTAAAATTAAGAAGATGAAATGTGATCCTTTATTTACAACTTCTCAACTCATTACTTGTATCCAGTGGGCCTTTTACCTACTCACTTTTAAATAAAATTTATAATTTATATCAATATCAAAATGATGTATTTGATGATGATGATTGTTAAGTTTAAACTAATTTGACTAGCAAGATCACTGAAAGAAACATAATCACAAGATAGACAAAGATTTTACCCTGGGAAACCCTCATGGGGTAGAAAACCCAGCAAATCTTTCCTCAATAAGATGATCAACCAAAATACAAGATGTGCTCCAAGACTTGACCTCCTTCTCTACCTCCTATGCAGACCTCTCAAACACAAGTGCGCTACTTTCTGAGCTGAGCAAGTGTGAGATAAGTGAGGAGCAATCTCCTCTATTTATACTAGTTCTCGATTGACTAATTCCCTTATGGGGCCAACCTCTCCCAATGAAGTCTAATAACCCCTAATTAATTAACTCAGGGCTGACCCCCACATGTTGGATCTAATAACACTGGTTACCACAATTCATCAGAGGAATAAACATCTCTGGATACATAATAGGATCACCTCAGAGGGATGAAACATCTCTGGAATAATAAAGTACAAATATAATATTCTTATAAGTTACAATATTCAACACTCCCCCTTAACGAGAAGGATATTATAACAACATCTGCAGGAGCAAGGAGTCATCGACTACATCATACATGATACATCTATAAATCATCAGAAGCTTTCTTCAATACATCATCATCAATAACTCAACCAGTTATTGGAACATCAACATCACACGATCATCAGCATCGGCATCACACGATCATCAACATCGTCATCGCACGATCATCAACATCGTCATCGCACGATCATCAACATCGTCATCGCACGATCATCAACATCATCATCACACGATCATCAGCATCGTCATCACACAATCATCAGCATCGTCATCGCACGATCATCAACATCATCATCGCACGATCATCAACATCGTCATCGCACAATCATCAGCATCGTCATCACACAATCATCAGAAGGGCTACCATTCGCAGTTCTCGGGATATCCCTGTATTGGGATATTGCGATCAAAGGACCAAACGACAGATTTACCTTTTCTCGACGCGTCATGAACAGAGTATCCTAGTAGCCTGTCTTTAGGATTGATTACCCGGTGTCCCTCCCGGTAGGGGGATATCTAGCCGTTGTCTCAACATTCATATTGTCTGACTTGGATTTCATCACCTTGCAGAGGATATCGTGTGTTTGAGTCACAATACTTTTAGTTAGGTGTTTGCATGTTTCAACCCACCCTTGGTCTAGTTACACCTATTTTTTATAGAATCCGTTTGCATGTTGGTACTCTGACCATTTGTTGCATTCCTCCACTTATTGTAGCACAGCTGCTAGAATAAGTGCCTTTTTTGAGGATGATTTTTTTGGCCTGAGAGCCTTCTTCTTGCACTCCCCTTCTTGCACCCTTGGTTGGATTAGGGTTTTTGAGTATTTTATATATATATCACCACCTGATACTTAAACACATTTTTCACACAAAAACCTAATTCTCACCATTGAGAATTTTAGATGCTCTCGTCGTCTACAGGGAGAACTCCCAGAGTTTAGTCCACTTGGCTCTCCACGTCACGGACGCAGAGCCTTGTCCCTTGATTCGACACATCGTCAATCAGCTGGACAGTCATCCGATTCTGACACACCTCACTTCACATTAGATTTGGAGGTAGAATCCGAAAACCCCACAGAGTTACCACCAACCACCATTATGGATGGAACTCCATTTGATCCACTCTTTACCAGCACCATAGGAGAGACGTCTATAGACCCTTCTACTACAGTGTCGTCCATGGCAACAACCACCCCCCTGGGTATGCCCAATATGGGCAACACTCCACATTCAGGAATGCCCAACACAGGGCCATCTCCTATTTTAGGAATTCCCAACACAGGTCCATCACCTATTATGGGCATGCCCAACATAGGGGTCACACCCCCTCTGGTTCCCACAAACCCTATCCCAGGAATCCCCACTGCTATTCCTAACCCAAGTGTAACCCATGTTGCACTTGGAGGCGCTGGCCCATACCAGACTACACCTATTGGAGGGAACATACCCTCCATACCTAGCATACCTTTAGGTGCTACTGGACCCCACACCACAATGACTATGCATGTCCCAGTTCCAGTCACCACATCTGCTAGCTTACCATACATGGCAAGTCTTAACCTGCCAGATTTAGCTAGGCTCACTAATGACCCCATCAGACACGATCTTGAGTGGCCTCACATGCCCACCAAACTCCCCTCTGACATCCCTAAGTTTGAGGGTAAGACAGGTGAAGACCCCCAGAACCATATCATGTCCTTCCATCTATGGTGTTCCTCCAACTCCATAGTAGACGACTCTGTCCGCCTTCGGCTCTTATAGCTCACCTTCACTGGCTCTGCAGCCAAGTGGTACATTGAGCAACCCCATGGGACGCATGCCACCTTTACCTCCCTTGCCTTGACCTTCCTGCAGTTTTTCCAGTTACCTGTCCGCTATGATGCGGGAGTCGAGATCCTACTGTCTTGCAGATAGAGCACGGCCACCCATATCACTGACCACATTCATGAGTGGCGTTGACGCCGAAGCCTCTGTAAAATCAAATTAGACGACCGTATCTTTTTAGATTGGTTTCTAAAATCCCTCCTCCCGCTCATCGCGAAGGATGTGGCATCTGAAAGACCCCAGTCTGAAGAAGAGGCCATACTCAAAGCCCAACAGTTTGATCTCATCTACGCCCAGTCGGGTTATCTATACACAATCATACCAGACGCCCCACGATGCGACTCTTCACGCAGTGACGCGCCGGGGGCATCTCATGCCGCCGATGGCATTATTGGCCAAATCACACCCCAAGCTAAATATTTCACCATGGTGAGCACCATGCCTGCTCCAGACCTCTCTAGGGCTACATCCAGTTCCGGAGCGACAACTTCTTATGCTCCAACAAACCAGACCCATCACATTCATGGGCCCTCTTGTCCACAACATTGCTATGGACAAGCGCCATCAGCATATGTACCTCCTACATACTATACTCAACCTACCACACATACCCCCATGCAGTTCCCACAACAGCAGATGCATTACCCACAACCAGCTGTACCAACTAATCTCACACCTCCAACAGCTCAGGGGTACCAACAACCCCAACAGGCAGCTGGACCACCTCCAGCTCCACCTACATACTACCCACCGCAACCTGCTCCCGCACCTGCGGCTCCCTAGAATCCCCCCAATGCTCAAGGGCATGTCTATTCACAACAACATCAGCCCCAATACCAAAATAACCAACGCAACCAGGGTGGGCAACCAAACCGAGGAAGAGACGTAACCGTGGAAACAACAAAAACCATAACCAAGCTCCACAACCTACCCATCCTCCGCAAAAAAATAACGCGGCGCCTGCTCATCAGAATCCTGATCGGCCACCTAAGCAAGCCAAAAATGCTAATTTACGAACAAACCATCCTTGTTCTATTTGCGGTGTCTATGGCCACTATACCCACGCTTGCCCACATCTGGAGCGAGCTCGACAACTATGGATAGATGACGCCCATCGTCAAGGGCAGGCGGCTCCTCAGCCGCCACCCAACCCTCCACCACCTCAACAACAACCTTTGGTGCTACAAAACCCTTTTCCAACACAAGGAGTGGTGAACACTCAGCCGTTAGCCCCCCCATAGGGCAACGTACAACCACAGCAAATCACTTACGCCGCTCCTGATCAACCCATGTTTGATTCAGGCACTCACCACTTATTGATGATGTCCACTGCCGACGTCAATATCCAAACCAGTCGGAACCAGTATGGCCCTACTTCCGAAGCCCCCCCCGCCGATAAGGATACTAATGCTCATCCCACCGATCAGCCGTTACGGATACCACCTCTTCCACTTGATGGCGCATCTAAAGCACCTCGTTTCCCACTCCGCCGAATCAACAACAACCCCAATGCACGAGCTGCATCAAATTACAACATCGTAGATGACCTAGCTCAATCTCCCGCAGCCATGTCAGCGTTAGAAGTCTTGAAAAACTGTCCTACACAGCGCAAGACTTTACTTTCCGCCATTGGGGCGATTGACCCAAATGATTCGAAATTGATGACCTTTGATTTAGACCAATCTGAACCACGTCTGCCTTCCACCATAGCAGTCCAAGTTTTTGTTTCTATTCGGAATCTTGTCATCCATTGATGTATCATCGACGAGGGTGCCTCCACATGCGTCATGTCCACATTTGTTTGGCAGAAGTTGGGATCCCCTACCCTCCAACAATCCACCACTGCATTGCGGGCCTACGACGGCCGGTCAGCTCAACCTCAAGGTTTACTACCCAAGGTCCCCGTCCAATTAGGTGGGAAAACTGTGCTCATTGACATAGAGGTCATTAATGCCCAGCTCGATTATAACCTTTTACTTGGCCGCAGTTACATGTACGCAATGAAAGCGGTCGCCTCATCCGTTTTTCGCACCATGATGTTCCCCCACGAGGGACGCGTGGTCAAAATCGACCAACTCACATACTATGATCCCAATGCCCCCGCAGCACCCGAAAATGTTCTTCCCATGATTGAACAACCAACTTCTAGTGCAACTACCTCCTTTGTCTCTTCTTTGGGACCCAGACTTTACTCAGATACACCAATGACCTCTACATTCCAGGCCATTCCACCACCGTCATCGGAGACCCACGTCGCAAACCTCTGTACTCTTTCACAGAATACACAAACACCCGGTAGTCAACCACCATTGATCCCCAGTCACATCGGTGTTACACCCATCCACACCATCCCCTTTCTATTTCCTCCTTCGGGTGTAGTAAGCGCCCCGGTTATGGCTACCCTTAGTCTACCCGGGTTAACATTGGGATTACCCGTGTGGTATATTTCGCCTCCCGTTTGACCGCCGACACCAAACGTCATCCTCCAACCGGTACAACCTATTGTTACCACAAATCAACCTCCTCCTGGTGTCGCAATCCCTTCGTCGTCACCGAAACCTCCTCCTAGCCTCAATATCCCTTCGTCGTCAACGAATCCTCCCCCTCCTATCAAGCCTAATGGGGGCAGAGGTCCACAACCATACACTGCTATACCACCTCCTAAGGCAGTTAAACCCCCACCGGTGTTTCGAGCTCCCCCTAAATGCTCGTTGTGCGATGAGATAGGCCATCCAACTCATCAATGCCCACAGTTACCAGCACTCCAAGAGCATATGAATATGTTGGACGATGACGCCGGCATCCCAGTCGTTAGACTTGAGCCACCACCTCAACCTCGCGACAAATCACTGCGCACCAACCATCCTTGTGCCATATGCAGTGTTTACGGCCACTACTCTCACCATTGTCCCGATATCCCTGACTACAGAGCAACATTATACGAGTTAAACAATGTCGATTTGGAGATATCTCCTACCTGAATCGAGGAGATCTACCCCCCGCCATCATCCTCGTCGGAAGAAGTCAATACAATATATATGATTTCAATAACTTTCAAACCAGAACCCCTTGATTTATGGTCTGACTACTTCAATACTGATGAGCAAATTTTGGAGACACTCACTGCACCCGACTATCCTTGGGATGATATGCATCATCGGTCGTACTTCCTCCCGGAAGCATCTACATCCACCGCATCTAACCAGCTATCAGTCGAATCGAAAGATTTCATACCCACTAAGGTCGATTGGTTAAAGGACCCCATCCCAGCACCGGATGCCTTTGAAGAAGGGAACATGTCAAACATTTCCCCCACTATACAGATAGACATTTCCACAACACCAGGGAAACCTGAGCTCATCTCGCTGGGCGCATCTTGCACTCAAACAGAAACTCAGGCGTACAAAAATCTCTTTCAAGAGTTCCGTGATGTCTTTGCCTGGTCCTATACCGAGATGCCTGGTCTCGACCCCGCCATCATCGAACACCACATTGATACATGGCCTGAGGTACCCCCTGTTCGCCAGAAACAACGACCCATTCATCCTTCCAAACTCCCCGCCGTTAAAGCCGAGGTCGAGAAACTTCGCAAAGCAGGATTCATTTATCCTATTCCGTACACCACCTGGGTGTCAAACCCCGTTCCCGTCAACAAAAAGCAAGGCTCCCTTAGAGTATGCACTGACTTCCGCAATTTAAACCACGCTTGTCCAAAGGAAAATTTCCCCACGCCATTCATTGACCAACTCATTGATGAGTGTGAAGGCCATGAAGTCCTATCCTTCATGGATGGGTTTTTCGGATATAACCAGATTCACATCCGCAAAGAGGATCAATACAAGACTGCCTTCACCACCCCATGGGGCACATTTTCCTACCGCGTCATGCCATTTGGCCTAAAAAACGTTGGTGCCACTTTCCAGCGGGCCATGACCTATTGCTTTCACGACTTGGTGCATATCCTCCGAGTCTACCTTGATGACCTCACAGCTCGTTCCCGAAAACGATCAGACCACCTTAACGACCTTCGGCAAGTTTTCCTGCGTTGTCGCAAATATAAAATACGCTTGAACCCACACAAGTGTGTCTTTTGCGTCCCGGCAGGCCGGTTATTGGGTTTCATTGTTTCCCAAAATGGAATCACTGTCGATCCCCTGAAAGTCAAAGCCATCTTAGAACTTCCGCCTCCTCGCACGCTTCGGCAACTCCAAAGTCTACAAGGGCGGTCCAATTTCTTTAGGCGCTTCGTTCCTGATTATGCCACCAAAGTCCACGGGTTCTTACGCTTACTTCGTACCCACATACCCTTTGTTTGGGATGAGCAAGCAGACACGACATTCGAAGCCCTCAAGAAAGCTCTCACACAAGCCCCCTTGATATCCCCACCAGATTTCTCTCAAGACTTCACCCTTTATGTCTCGGCATCTGAATATGCTGTGTCAAGAGTTTTGGTCCAAGAAGATGCCTCCCACCAAGAGCATGTGATTTATTACGTCAGCCAGACCTTGTCTGGCCCGCCCGTGCGTTACCCATACGAGGAAAGATTAGCCCTAGCTGTAGTCTTTTCCGTACAAAAATTGCGACACTACATCCTACTCAATCATACCACGGTCGTGGCCGATTCCAACCCTATGGTCTATCTCCTAACCCGACGACTCCTACAAGGTCGTGTCGCTAAATGGGTCATTATCCTCCAGGAATATGACCTCACTTTTAGAACTCCCAAAAGCACCAAAGCCCTTGCGCTTGCTCACCTCATCACCGACCTCCCATCCTCTTCAACATCACCCGTTATCCAAACGGACCTTATTGACGAGCAGATCTTCATCATTTCGTCCGACGACCCTTGGTACGGAGACATTTTGACTTACCTTCGTACGCAAAAATTTCGACCACACATCGATCGTGATGGACGCCGTCGCATACGACACCACGCCCCCCGATACTTTTTGTTAGGGGATGTACTTTACCGACGCGGCGTTGATACAATCTTACGCCGCTGCCTATCCCATAGTGAGGCAGAACAAGTCCTTAATGATTGTCATAGCGGTGCCTGCGGAGGCCATTTCTCCGGTATGGCCACCGCCCAGAAAATCATTCGGGCCGGTTATTTTTGGCCATCATTGTTTACTGATTGCATCACCGCAGTCAAGCATTTCCAGAACTGCCAACTATTTGCCCCCAAAGCAAGAACCCCCCCCCGCCCCCCTTCATCCAGTCATCACTGTTGGACCATTCTGCAAATGGGCCATCGACTTCCTCGACTGCAACCCCACGTCAGCCGGCGGTCACAAACACATCGTTGTGGTTGTAGATTATTTCACCAAGTGGGCGGAAGCCATGCCGACCTATAATTGCAAAGCCGACACTGCAGGACGATTTTTCTTCAACTATGTTATCGCTCGTTTTGGAGTGCCAAAGCAACTAGTCTTTGACCACGGCTCTCACTTCGAAGATGCTGTCTGGAAGGAATTATCAACCATGTTGAAATTTGAACACCATTTCTCTTCCGCTTACTATCCCCAAGGAAACGGCCAAGTCGAAGCGATCAATAAAATTTTGAAGACCATTCTCCAACGTACTGTAGACAAGCACAAATCCAATTGGCACCACATGCTTTTCCCGGCACTATGGGCCTACCGCACCTCAACCAAAACCGCCACCGGTTTTACCCCTTTCCATTTAGTTCACGGTGTCGAATCCGTCCTCCCTATTGAGTGCCAGATCCCAGCCTTACATATCGCCGTTGAACTCCTACCGGACACTTCCCCGATCGAGCAACGTTTACTAATCCTAGAGCAGGCCGATGAAGATCGGCGCACAACCATTCAAAACATGGAAGCAGCTAAACAACGATCGAAACTAAGTTACGACAAACACGTCCACCCAAGAACCTTTTCTGAGGGAGACCTTGTCCTCGCTTACGATCAAGCTCATGATAAAACCGGAAAGGGAAAGTTCGTGTCTATGTGGAAAGGCCCCTACATCATACACATCTGCCTTGGGCAGGGGGCATACATTCTGACCGATTCAGAAGGCAATCCCCTACGCAACCCACGCAACGGGTTGTACCTTAAACGATTTTGCCCATAAAAAATCTGATGGACACCATCGTCCATTTTAGTATAGGCATACTTTCTTTATTCACAAAAATCCAAAAAACCTAAATATTTGTTTTTCTCTGCATGACCACAGATGGAGCCTCTTCCACTCTTCCATATCGGTTTCACTGATGGTGCAAGCCGTTGGTCTCCCAATCTCGCCTCCGCAGCTTGGGTAATATACTCCCCTTCACATGAGTTAATTCACATTGACGGAGTATGTTTAGGTGCCGCTACCAATAATCAAGCTGAATACGATGCCGTGACCGGTCTCCTGGCCACTGCTCTCCAAATGAGCATCCGTCACCTCAACGTTTTCTTGGACTCACAGCTCCTAGTTTCCCAGCTCAACAATGATTACTAGGTACGCGATCCCTGTCTTTTTAGAAAATTCCTGAGCACTAAACAAATGGTTAGACAGTTTGAATCCATTTCATTCACACATGTCCCAAGACACCTCAATAGTGTAGCATATAATATGGCCAACAATGTCCTCGACTGGCACACCAGTCACATCATGTCATATCCATAAACAAAATGCATCCACGTGCATAATATGTGCCTCCACGGGCATATCCATAAACAAAATGCATCCACGTGCATAACAGGTGCCTCCACGGGCATAAAAACAAATAACCAAATAATGCATCCACGTGCATAACATGTGCCTCCACGGGCATACATAAATAAACCAACATACTGCATCCAAGTACATAACATGTGCCTCCACGGGCATATACAAAAGACAAAGGTGCATATACATACACGACAATATATCCAAATATATATCCACATATATATATAAGCCAAATAGTCAACATGTCATAGGTGCCCTCAGCACCCGATTACAAAAAATAAATATACATCTGTCATACAAAAATGCTTCCCCATATGCTCATCAGCATTTGGGGGCAGATACAATATCATCTACTCATCTGGATCCCTAGGATCCTCCGGCTCCTCCTCCGGCCCCTCCTCCGCTGGCCCCGCCGGGTCATGGCGAGCCCGAACTCTCCGCTCTGCCGGCCCCGCTGGATCATCCCGCAGACGTATCCTCCCATGAGCCGACCCTGCTGGATCATCTCGTCTACCATCCCTGTGCCTTGCCACGAAAACCACTGTCCTCAATAGGAGCGACTGCCACTCAGGCGGCGCACCGAAACAACCCTGCAAAATATCCCGATCCAGGTCTCTCCAACCATCCTCGGGGAGTCCAGCTAGGATCCGGGCAAAGGTCTGTCGGACACCATCTATGGCGTCATCGCGAGGACCAACCCCTCGCCCACGAGCCGCAAATCCTCCACCACGTGGAGGTGGTACCGCTGCAGGTGGATGGTAGACCACCATCGCCCGCCCCTGACGAGGCACGTAGTCGTCCGGTGGCACTGGACCCACATCTGCACAAAGCAAGTAAGCCATCAAATACTATACAACAATAATCATCAATGATAAATCAAACAACATATGATATAATATCAAATAAAACACAAAACATACCGTCTAAACTCCAGGCCTGTCCTGGGGCACGAGGCATCTCCGGGTCACCTCGGTAATCCATGTCGGCGTAGGGGTAGTCCTCAATCACCAGAGGCATCTGCTCCCACTGCTGATAAAAGTCCTCCGTAAAGTAGCCACGAACACCACCGCTGCCACGAGGCATCATCTGCCCCCATCTCATCATACGAGGCTCACTCGGAAGACCAGCACGAATGGGTACCCGTGGCCGTAAGGTCGGCACCCGCTCGAAGAAAAAACATCATAAAAATGAGGCATAACAAAACTCGCCTCCCTCTCTAATGGCCTTGTCCAGATCTCTCCGGACTCCAGCCAGAAACATTTGCCCCCAGGCATAATAAGTACCCTGAAGAACATAGTCCACCATCATCGTCTGCCCCCCAGACATACGATGTGGCGCAGCAGCACCCAGTAACCGTAGAACGCAGGCCCCAACAGCTCGCATATCCCACTCACGTAGGGATCGCAGACTAATAGAGTTGTTCTGCAGAACAGCATCATCAACACAAAAAGTCTGTAACAGGTCCTCCATATCTATACCTAGAGGCAACCTCGGCAAGATATCGCCCACCTCACCCAAGCGAGGCAACCCAGTCAAAGAATAAACATCCGTGAGAATAATCTCTAACCTCTCACTCCCAATGATGAAGGCACCCTCTGCCGGCACCCACCAACTCACGAGCTTGTTCAGGAGCCGCCTCACTGAACGAATAGGGGGGATCTGAGTGAACTTCAAAAGTCCGCTCATAGCCAGAGTCTATCTCACCCCTGCATCAGTCTCAATCCTCAGCATGAGATCATCATCGATCTCTCGCTCCCACCACGAGCACTGTGGTCTCCTCAACATCCTGCCAGCAAACAGAAGAAATTTTTAGCCCTAGCATAAAAATTTTTATGAAAAAATCCCATCGCGGCTTTTACACAAAAAGCCGCGCTGCCCATCGCGGCTTTTCCACAAAAAGCCCCGATGACCATTGCGGGATCCATGCAAAAACCCGCGATGAACATCGCGGGTTCTGGCCGGACAGTCGCGATGAACATCGCGACTATCCCCCATGAACCTGCGATGAACATCGCGGGTTCCAGCCTCACAGTCGCGATGAACATCGTGACTGTCATCCTAAAACCCGCGCGGTTCATCGCGGGTTCAGCCCCGAAACCCGCGCGGTTCCACGTTGGAGAGTCAACATGGAATTTCGCGGCCTTCGGGGGCCCGCCACCAAACAAAAAAGACATAATTGACAAGGCTAAGGCAAATAGAGTTACCTGCAACTCGCTGAATCGAAAACCAACGGTAAAATCTCTTGAAAATCGAGAAAAAGCTCTGGCAGCTCTATCAAACTCGCACGTAACAATGACACGTCATTTGGGCCCCACGCCCTATTTATAGAAATCCCACCAATTTTCCAACACCCATTGCGGTATCATACGAAGTCCATTTCTCAAACCGTTGGTACCGTTGGAATCAGCACAGCGAGAACTTCATGCAGGTTCCTTCCTTTTCCCGTTTTCACGGGGTCAATTTTTTGACCATTTTTTGGCCTCTCTCATGGCCTCGGTTTGCGTGCCACATCGATCGTTCTCCGTTTTGGACGTGTCATATATCACCGGATTCAGTTTTCCGCGCTCGTGATGATGCTTGAGATCATTTCTCGCTGTCACATCCCGATTTTCAGGGTATTTTTTCCATGCCCCCTCGTCACCTCGGTTTGCGTGCCACATCGGCCATTCTCCGTTTTGGGGGTGCCTTATATCACCGGATTCAGTTTTCCGCGCTCGTGATGATGCTTGAGATCATTTCTCGCTGTCACGTCCTGATTTTTTGGGCATTTTTTCCATGCCCCCTTATCACCTCGGTTTGCGTGCCACATCGGCCGTTCTCCGTTTTCGACATGCCTTATATCGTCGGATTCATTTTTCTGCGCTCGTGATGATGCTTGAGATCATTTCTCTCTCTCACCTTTCGATTTTTTGACCATTTCTTCCATGCTCCCTCGTCACCTCGGTTTGCGTGCCACATCAGCCGTTCTCCGTTTTCGACGTGCCTTATATCGTCGGATCCAGTTTTCCGCACCGATGACGATGCTTGAGACCTTTTCTCGCCCTCATCAATCCATTTTTTTTCGGTATAATTTTACCCCTTTTTCGGGCCGAGCAACCCCTTTTACGAAAAAGGCACTTAGGGAGTTTCTGTTAAGCTCTTTTCTGACTCTTAAAACAATGAAAAGATTGCCGAGCAACCTTGCTTCCTTTCATGCTCGTTAAACTATCTGAAAGGGCGTCTACCTGGTATAAGTTTACCCCTTTTCCGGACCTTGTGGACTAATTACGAAAAATGTATACTCTAGTCACATCGGCTAGAAGAGTTCTCCATCCGCATCATTTTATGCTTTTTCGGGCCTTGGAGACTAAAATTACGAAAAAGAAACACCAATAGAGTCCACTTACCGTTTTCAGACTCTCTAAACATGAAAGCAACCATGAGCATGAGCCGTCCTGGGCTCACAAAATCCACAGGACCGTACCATTTCATAGCACACTTTTATCCCTTCTTGGAGCTCATTAAAACTACGAAGAAGGAATCAATGGTGCCTCTTGGCGCCACAACAGATCACATCTACTCATTAGGCAGCTTCCCCATTTTGGGTTGCCTTTGTTCAGAGTATTCTGCAGTATGTCACCTTGATAATCCCTCGACGGCACCTATCAGCTCGTCCTACCCCCCAGAGTCAATATATACCATTCAGTCAAAGCAATGATCCCCACACCTACAAGTCAGTTCCCCACGCTGCCAGGTCAACCATCTCATCATGCTCTGAACAAAGGAAGTTTGAGTCTACCCACTTTTGACCCAGTTATTTCCCATCCCCACAAGTATGCATTCCTACCATTAGTACTACAACACTTCAGTTTTACACCTCGTGCTCCTATCAAGGAAACATCATTGCCTTGTTATTTGCTGGTCTCCCTCTGTCGACGACAACCACATTGATTCCAGAGGATAGACCTAGAGGTCCCTGTGTCTTGGACTCATCACCATTTATGATGAGTGCCTACGAATCATTCCGAGAGGAATCTTCAGTGCCTCTCCAAATGATTGTTTCTCACACGATCGACTTCAACACCTTGATCGCATCGTTGAGACTCGCACAGGGTATTCGTCCGTTTCACTTATTAGTCGAAGACCCCGGATACCTCCTGACTCCTCCACATTTGAGAGTCTTCCTATGGATAACACCAGTTACACTTTTTCTATAGATATCCGGGTTGCGCATGGCGACAGTATTCAGATTTACCCCAGTTTTATACTCCCTTGAGTATACAGTTACATTATTTCTCAGAGATGACTCATAGTCTTTGAGTCCCTACAGATGTTGGACACCTTCAGTTTCAGCAGTTCCTTAGTTATTCTAGTGTATCAGTTATCGAGATCCGTTATGATCAGGAGTACATCCCAAAATAATGTCCCCCCTGGAACATTATGGTGTACCAGTAGATTCTTTATGTATTAGATCCCCCTTCTTGGGGCTAATTGTTATGTATATGTCTTGATACGAGCATGGGAATGCCCGCCTTGTCCATTATCAGATATTATACCTCATTCATATTGAGGCCATGTAATTTTTTTGTTTCTTGCAGCTTCCAAGGGCCGTGGCTCCAGTCTCCAATCGGTCTCTTCTCCTTCCCAAACCCCTGAAAAAAGACAAAAGAACTATGATGTCTATCGGCCATACGATGAGCTCCTGCCCTCACACATCAGGGGGCAATCTGTTAACACCTAAAAAGTGCTCACTAGCTCATTCCCTTATTCACATGACCCATTTGTCCACTTTTCCACCATCTGAGCCTCTGAAACCAACAAAAGGTCACCAAAAGACCTTAGTACACCCCTTTTTCCATTAAAAAAGATTATTTTTCCTGAAAAGCATAAAAAACCCTAAAAAAAGGTCCAAATTCCCAAAAATATTAAAAAGGGAATTAAAATATTAATTTTATTCAAAAAAGGAAAAAGGAGGGAAAAGTACCTAAACCATGTTGGTCAATACCATTTGGTTTCCACAAAACCACAAATGGTATTCCCCACCACCAAAACCTATAAAAAGGTGGTAGGGGCTCCTCATTTCACATCCATCCATTATCTCATCCTTATGCTGCTGAAATCCCCCTTGAGCATTTTAGCCATTGAAGCAACCTTGGAGAAGGAGACCTCTTGGAGCTTGGAGCTACTCATCTTGGGAGTTGCTCAACCTCAACCTTCACCATTGAAGGTATTATCGCAAGCACTTGCTTGCCCCCCATTTTGTAATACAAATTCATTCTTTAATATTTTCTTGTTCTTGATTTTTAAATGTTTAAATTATTTGCTTATATTCTTGCATAGATCCATGAGTAATTTAGTTTAGTTTAATTAATTGTTTATTTCTATTGAAACTGCTGCTACTAGTTAGCAGGTGCCCATAGCACTAAGCCTGGTTGCAAAACCGGGCCAACAGGTGCAATTGGAGGAACATGAGCAGGAGGAGGTGGATTTTCATCCTCATTGTCATCATTAGAAACTGGAGTTTGAAACTTGTCAAGGAAGTTGGAAGAAGAAGAAGAAGGCACAGTCGTCGAATCAGGCTCGCAGGCCAAAGATGGCACAATCAATGATTTAGGCTCGCAGGCCAAGAGATTTTCATCAAATTTAACATCTCTTCTAATGATTACATCATGAGAATGTGGTTGAAGAAGTCTATAACCTTTTACATCTTCATAATATCCAACAAATATGCACTTTTCACTTTTAGGCTACAATGCTTTCCGTTTTTCATCCAGAATGTGAGCCCATGCTTCACTATCAAATACACGGAAGTGACTTACATCTGGTTTAATTTTAATCCATGCTTCTTTTGCTGTGATACCTTGTAATGCTTTAGTGGGGGTGCGATTAACTATGTAATTTGCACAATTAATTGCTTTAGCCCAAAATTGAAGAATTAGTCCCTTAGATTGGATCATACAATTAGCCATTTATTTTAAAGTGCGGTTCTTCCGTTCAGCTACACCATTTTGTTGTGGTGTATATGGAACAATGTGTTGTTGTTGGATTCCTTGTTTAGTGCAGAAAGTAGTGAACTTTTTGTTAACATATTCTCCTTCATTGTTAGATCTTAACTTAATAATTTGATGACCAAATTGTTTTTCAACAAGGGCCTTGTAGGTTAAAAACATGTTAAATACTTCGCTCTTATGTTTTAGGAAATAAACCCAAGTGCGTCTTGTGTAATCATCAATGAAAGTTAAGAAATATTTGAAACCAGAAAAGGAAGTAGATGGAAGACCACACAAGCCACTATGCACAAGCTCCACGAGAATCGAGGTGTGCCAAGAGGAACGTTTGTCAAAATTGTCCCGATGATGTTTTCCGAGTACACAACCGGAACAAACACCATCCCTGCAAGATACTATCGAAAGGCTTGTTACAATATTGTATTTACATAGTTGTTGCAATGAGTGATAATTTAAGTGACCAAATCACTCATGCCAAAGTTTGCTCAAGTTATCACTATGAGCAATAAAAATTGAAGGAAAATGTGATGACCCAAAGTTGTTAAACTTGTACAACCTGGTAATATCATCAACAATTTCGGTAGCTAGGACCTGTTGAGGATCTTTAAAATCCTTGATTACAACTTGGTGAGGTGAAAACGTCATAGTTTTACTTTCACCAAAATGAATGATTTGATAGACTGATAACAAATTGCAGGAAATTCTTGGAATACATAGTACATCACTAAAATGACCATTATCTACTGGAACTGTTCCAGCTCTTACAACACTTAGAGATCTATCATCACCAACAAATATTTGTTTAGTGTTGTTACATTCATGCATAGTAGAAAACATGGCTTGATCCTTAGCCATATGATAAGATGCTCCAAAATCAATGAGCCATTCATTTGAAGTAGAAGAAGAATATGCATTATAAGAATAACCAGAAGCACAAAGTGCATGTCCATGAGAGGTAGATTCTAAAGGCGAATCTAGGCTGATGTGGTGCTTCTTCATTGCTGCTTCCAAGGCTGTCATCTTCTTGAAACACTTAGATTCATCATGATTATCTTTCTCGCAATATTTGCAATGACGCTCAGTCTTCTTTCCTTTTAGCTTGGATCCTTTGTCATTTTTAAAACAAGGAGATGATTGAGAGGGTTTGGTACCCTTGTTTGACTTATTATTACGAAAATTTTGTTTCTTGGGAGGCTTGAAATTTTCTTTCTGTTGGGACAATAAGGCTTTCCCAGATGTATCTGCATTGTTAATTATTCCAATATGGATGAGCTTATCTTGCTCTCTAATTAAGGAATCACAAAAGGATTCAAGACTAGGCTCTTGATAGCGAGCTGCATTCAAGGATTCTTTCATGGAGTAAAATGTAGATACAAAAACAGAATATGCAGGTCCAAGTTTGGAAAGAATATGATAAATGCATTGTTTGTATTCTCTCTTAATCTTGCATTCTTCACATAAGAGTTTAAGAGTTTTTTACTTAGATAAATAATCTTGTATGCATGAAAAATCACTTGGATGTAAATAAATCAACTCATTTTCGAGTTGGTGACCTCGAATTTCATTGTGTTTACCAAACACAAATTCCAACTTGTCCCAAGCAGCATCAGGTTCATCAATTCCATATATGTGGAATCACAAACTAGTAGAGATTGACATCCCAATCAATCCACTAGCTTCATCACATATATTTTCCCATTTTATTTTCTTGTCATCATCAGTGGGTTCTGTTTCTTTCCCTGAGGTAATTCTGAAAAGTTCCCTACTTCCTAGAACATCCTCCATACAATATTTCCATGAGAAATAGTTGGAACTGGTAAGTAGAATATCACAAGGGGCGGCCATACTGTAAATTAATGGCTATAAAAACAGAAACCAATAGTCTAGATGCGAAGAGCTCGAAAAAATAGGCAGTTTAAAAAAAAACGGCACTGAAAACTGACTCTGTATGATGAAGTTATGCTTGAACAAACAAAAAGTTGAAGATGTCCCCAATAGTGACATGGCAAATAGAGAATGACCAGCTAAAAAAAAGGACCCCCCTCTTCCCAAGATGAACCTTTGACAATCACTTTACAAGAAAGTTGATTTAAGTGAATCACTTTTGTAAAATAAGTGATTTCACTTTTACAATGATGTTACTTTAAATAGTGCAACAATAAAAAGGAAATTAAGTGACTCACTTTTTTATTATTATTTAAATGAGATACACTTTTACAATAAAGTAACTTGAAAATAGAAATTGCATGCACTTTTTCTTTTAAAAGTAACTTCTTAAGACTTGAACTCAAGATCTATTAAGGAATAAAGCAACTTTGAACCAAGTGAGCTAGATTAAAAGGTATGTAAAATATGGGAAGGAGGAAGGGTTTTTTTTTTTACTCTTCTTGCTCAGTTTTCGTGCTTGACTCTCTCTTTGTTTTTTTTTTTGCTGCAAATCACAGCATAAACGAAAACAAAACAAAAATTCCACGCTAGTGGGGTTAGATCTCGTTAGCTTGCCCAGAAAGTCTATGTTTTCTCTCTATTTTTGATTTGCTGAGATCGCACAAGGTGTACGGTAAAGAGCATACGCAACCGAAAAAAACCCTTTCCCTTTATGTTTCTGATTCCCTGAGATCGCACAAGGTGCACGACAAAGAGCATATGCAGACAGGGAAAGCAACAATCCGAAACTAAAAAAAATATTAATAATAAAAACTGATAAAATATGAATTTTTTTTTTTAAACATAAATAAAAAAGCGTCACTGTAACATTATACCTTCAGATCTGATGAAATACACGTTTCTGAAGCAACCAAGAACCGTTTTCGATCAAACGAAAACTATTTCCCAATGGAAACGACGCTCCAGACGCAATGGAAAACCTCCCACATCCCATAAATTCATAGCAATACCAGAACCAGAAACCCTTTCAAGTTTTGGCAACAACTGTTCAAGATCTAGATCATAACCGGAAGTGGCTCTTCATAAAAGCTCTGATACCATGTTCGGTACACAGGGTACTCCCAAAAGACTGAACATTTAGAGCAACCACTTCACACAAACAGATCACATATCGATACACCGATGTTTTGATGTGGTTTAAACCCTCGTGAGGGAGACACTCCACGGCCCCGACCAAATAGCTTCTACGGAGTAATTTATTATGCAAAGAAAGAAAGTTACAAATGAGCTTCTCATAATCGATCAACTAAATAATGACCCTCCATGCTCTTTAAATAGAGATCATGGACCAATCGAGTGTTAAGCCATGGATCAAGGTTAGGTATGATCTAAGAGAAGTTGAGCCGTCAGATCACTCTATGTCTAGAACATATCGTGACCGCCGGATTAAATATTTACAAATGCATACTAATGCATACTAAAGAAACACACTTTTCCTAACGAATATATTACACAAGTTGATCTTAACTAACTCCTAAGTGTCTAAATATCCTAACATTTGAGACACATGACAAGGATTCATATGTGTGCAGATTGAAGAAATCTTTGTATGGCTTGAAGCAAGCTCCTAGGACTTGGTATGGTAGGATAGACAACTTTCTATCCAGTTTGGGATTTACCAAGAATAAAGAGGATTTCAACCTTTACTACAAGGTTGAGGAAGGAAATCTTGTGATACTACTACTGTATTTGGATGACCTATTTGTTACAGGTGATGATGGGTTGATTTCCGACAAAAGAAGAAGCTTGCTACCGAGTTTGAGATGAAGGACTTGGGTATGATGCATTACTTTCTAGGCATGGAGGTGTGGCAGAGTAAAGATGGGATCTGCCTTGGATAAGGGAAGTATGCAGTAGAGATCCTGAAGCAGTTCGGGATGATAGACTGCAAGGCCATGGCCACACCTATGGCATCAAACCTGAAGCTATTGTGTGATGCTTCATCTTATCCAGTTGATGTCACGGTGTATCATTAGATGATTGGGTCCTTGATGTACCTCATGAACATAAAACCAAATATTGTCCTTATGGTGAACACATTGAGCTAGTTCCTGACGGATCCTAGACATGTTCACTTGATTGCTGTAAAGCATATTCTAAGGTACCTAAAGGGTAAAATTGATTATGGGCTCAAGTATGATGCTAATCGAAAGTTTAACCTAGAGGGTTATGTTGATTCAGACTGGGCAGGCCGTGCTACAGATAGGAAGAGCACTTCTAGGTGCTGCTTCAGTATGGGATCGGGTGTAAGCTCTTGGTTTAGTAGGAAGCAGTCCTGCGTAGCACTGAGTATAGCCGAGGCAGAGTATGTTGCAGCTTGTTCGGCTAGTTGTGAGACAGTATGGCTTAGGAAGCTACTGTCTGAGTTATTTGATCTCTCGTTGGATGCTACTTGTATCTATTGTGACAACCAGAGTTGTGTGAAGTAGTAAGAGAACCCGGTGTTCCATGACAGGTTGAAGCACATCAAGATCAAATATCACTATATCAGGGATATGGTGTAGAGAGGAGCAATGAAGCTCCTATATGTTGCGACGGATGAGCAGGTTGCAGATGTGTTGACGAAACCACTAGCCAGAGTGAAGTTTGTACTTCAGAGAGAGGCTTGGTGTTCTTCAGATTGAAGACACTTCGGGGAAGAAGTTATGGGACACATTTGTAGGAGCCATTCCAAGCATGGTGAGAGGAGGATCCTTCCCATGGATGTGGATGTAAGCGCCATGTGATGAGCATCGGGACGATTCTCTAGTTACTGCTCTAAATATGCATCAATTGGATGCTTTGTATGATTAGTTGGTGATTAGTTGGATCATGTATATGTATATGCATCAGGTGGATGCTTTGTATGATCAGTTGGATCATGTATGATAACATGCATCAGGACGATGATGGGGATAATCATGTGTGATGAGTATCAGGATGATGCTCTAGATGACATGCATCAGGACGATGATCAGGATGATCATGTCTGATGAGTATCAGGACGATGCTCTGGATGACATGCATCAGGACGATGCAGTGACGATGATCAGGATAATCATGTGTGATGAGTATCAGGACAATGCTTTGGATGACATGCATCAGGACGATGCAATGACGATGATCATGTGTGATGAGTATCAGGATGATACTCTGGATGATATGCATCAGGACGGTGCTATGATGATGATCAGGATGATCATGTACATCAGGATGATGTATGGTGAGTATCAGGTTGATACTCTGTGGCCGTGGACAGGTTGTGCAGATGAACATGTAACTAGACCTGGGAGATTCGATAGGTTGAGCAGAATGCTCGTAATCAGTTCTGGGATACTCTTTAGAGGCATTGCTATGGGAGGACATGTAACTAGACTTGGGAGATCCAATAGGTTGAGCAGTACACTCGTAATCAGTCCTGGGATGCTCTTTCGAGGCTTTGTTCTATGGAATGCAGCTATACCTGGGAGATCCGATAGGTTGAGCAGTACGCTCATAATCAGTCCTGGGATGCTCTTTCGAGGATTTGCCATGACCACATGTAACTAGACCTTGGATATCCGATAGGTTGAGTAGTACGTTCGTAATCAGTCCTAGGATGCTCTTTCGAGGCTTTGTGGTGGGAGTCACATGTAATACGTCATGAAGATCCATACAGGTTGTGCTAGTCACGTAAAAGGCCTCAGATGCTCTTTAGAGATCTTGCTAGGAAAGACACTCTTTTAAGGTTTTGTGACAGTCACATGTAAGTGGACCTGGGAGATCTTGCCGGTCGTGCTTCGACACATAAAGGATCCTGGGATACTCTTTCGAGGCATTGTGACGCACGTAATAAACCTCAAGGATTCCACAGTATGGCTAGTGTTGATGAAAACCTACAGGTGGTGGGCCTACATCCAGCATAAAAAAGGGCTAGCTCTGTAGAACTTCCTATGATGAGAAGAATTCAGAGATATCCCAGTGATCGAGATGTCGGGTACAGCAGTAGTGATGATGATGATGCTCTGTGTTCCAGTGACGATGATCCAGCTCTAGAATTGAAGACTTGTGCCTATATGTATTGATGACTTGTGTGAAGAGAATACCTTCCTAGTTAAGACGGAGTGTTAATGTATTTGTAACTTCGAAAGATATTCCCTTGTATATTGTATGTATTGCATTTGTACCTTATTGTATCCCCAACATAGATGTATTATTCCTTCGATTGGAAGTGTCATGATGTGTACTTGCAAGTGTCGCAAGTTATATTGTAAGTGTTGTAACTTATACTTGATGGGTTATTAGACCACCTTGATGGGGTCAGCCCTGTATGAGTCATGTGGGTCAAAGGGTTATTAGACCACCCTAGAGGGGTCGGCCGAGTCAACATTATGTTAAGTGGTTAAGTTGGGTCCAATCTAGTTGAGTAAAGGTCAAGTCAAGTTAGTGTATAAATAGAGAGTGTGTCTCTCTCATTTTACACATTCTATTATTCACTCACTTCGCATTAGTGAGAGAGAGGAGTGTGCACAAGTGGAGGAGGAGCATGTTGCTGAAGATATCTATCTCTTGGGTTTGATCATGGTGATCCTTGTATTGATTCTTATTCTATCTATGAGGAAGTTGCAGGGTTTTTCATCTTCTTAGTTTTCCCTGGTGAAATGTATTTGTGTCTCTTGTCTCTTGTCTCTTATGCTTGATATGCTGTACATGTTATTCCTTCAGTTAAGATCCTAAATCTATTGAATTAAATGATGAAAATCTAATAAGAGAGAGGGATTGGGTGTTGGGGGGTATAGAGAGAGAGAGAGAGAGAGTTTGGTGGTTAGTGGATTAGAGATATAGTCAGAGAGAGAGAGAGAGAGAGAGAGAGAGAGAGAGAAGAGATTGGATGTTATGGATTTAGTGAGATAGAGATTGGGGGTTAGGGGTTTAGAGAGAGACAGATTGGAGATAGGGGGATTAGAGAGAGATATAGAGAGATAGAGAGAGGGATTGGGGGTTAAGCGTTTAGACAGAGAAAATGGGGGTTAGGCGTTCAAAGAAAGAGATATTGGATGCTAGAGGTTTAGAGAGAGATATAGAGATAGAATTAAAGGTATTGTGGGTTACATGTTTAAAAAGAGAGAGAGAGAATGTAAGTTATGGGTTTAGAGAAAAAGAGGGAGAGAAAGGGAGATATTGGTGGTTAGGGGCTTAGAGAGAGAGAGACATTGGAGCTTTGTGGTTTAGAGGGAGGGAGATAGAAATTGGTGGCTAGGTGTTTAGAGAGTGAGAGAGAGGGAGGGAGATATATATATATATATATATAGAGAGAGAGAGAGACTAGAGGTTAGCATTTTGGAGAGGGAGAAAGTGAGATATTAGTGGTTTGCGGTCTACAGAGAGAGAGAGAGAGAGAGAGAGATTGGAGGATAGAGGTTTAGAGAAAGAGAGAGAGAAAGTGATGGTTGTGGAGCATGATCTTCCTTATTCATAGGTCATGTTTCAGCAGTGTATGGATCTCATCCCATGATGAGTGGGTTTGGGGGGATTTCCCCCAAAAATAGTCACCATGGGAGGTCCAGGGGGGATATGACTAGTTTGGGATCCCCCCCCCTTAGCGGGGGTTTAGGGGCAATGCCTTCGTAGCGGAAATTTCGAAAAAAAATGCCTTGTAAAATGTTGTAATTTCATAGTCATGACTTGGTCAATAATGGGTGATTTATGGGCCCATGGTATTGGGTGTTCCATAGTATTTTCCCATGGTAATCACTCTTTAAAAGGAAGGCATTGTAATATGACTGTGTATTGTAGCATTGTAAAGATGTCTATGATTGTGTAAGAAAGATTGTCAAAGAGTGAAGAGGAAGTTGTAGCGGATGTGCTGCAGTTTGTATCCATTCATTTGTTGGATGGTATAATAATAAGGACTGGCGATTTCTATGTGTATGTAGCCCATCTTGGGTGAACCACGTTATATTAGTGTCTCTCTTCTAATGTGTTTTATGTGATTTATATTTGCATCTTGTTTATTTTTATGCTCTGCGATCATGCTTTTCTAACAAAAAATGAGAGAGATTGAAAGTTAGGGGTTTAGAGAGAAAGATAAAAAGAGAGAGATGAGTGGTTGAGGGTTTGTAGAGAGAGAGATTGGAGAGTAGGTGTTTAGAGACAGAGAGATTGGTGGTTAGAGGTTTAGAGAGAGAGATATTGGGGCCTACTGGTTTAGAGAGAGAGAGAGATTGGGTGTTAGGGGTATAGAGAGAGAGATAGAGGGAGAGAGAATCATGGTTATGGTTTTAGGTAGAAAGAGAGAGATATTGGAGTTAAGGGTTTAGAGAGAGAGAGAGAGAGAGAGAGAGAGTGGGTTAGGGGTTTATAGAGAGAGAGAATAGACGTTAGGGGTTTAGAGAAAGAGTAGTGAGATTGGGGGATTTGGGTTTAGAGAGAGAGAGAGGGAGACTAGAGGTTAAGGGTTTAGAGAAAGAGAGGGGGAGACTAGAGGTTAAGGGTTTAGAGAAAGAGAGGGAGATAAATAGAGAAATTGATGGTAAGTGGTTAAGAGAGAGAGAGAGAGAGAGAGATTGGTGCTTAATGGTTTAGAGAGAGAGATATTGGTGGTTAGAAATTTAAAGAGAGTGAGACTAGATATTAGGATTTTATAGGGAGTGAGAGATAGTGAGAGATTAGTGGTTAGGTGTCTAGGGAGAGAGAGACAGATTGGGGTTTAGGGTTTTTGAGAGAGAGACATAGAGATATTAGGGGTTAGAGGTATAGAGAGAGAGAGATTGGAAGTTATGGGTTAATGGTTTAGAGAGGGAGAGTGAGATACAGAGAGAGAGTGTAGGTTAGGGGTTTAGAGATAAAGAGAGAGATATTGGAGAGATTGGAAGTTAGAATTTTAGAGAGAGAGAGTGAAATATTGGTGGTTAGTGGTTTAGAGAGAGAGATGTTGGGGCTTAAGGGTTTATAGAGAGAGAGAGAGAGATTGGGGGATATGGGTTTAGAGGGAGAGAGATCGATGGTTAGGGGTTTAGAGAGAGAGAGGTAGAGGGAGAGAATTTGATGGTTAGGGGTTTAGGTAGAATGAGAGAGATAGTGAGGGTTAAGGGTTTACAGAGAGAGATTGGGGATTAAGGGTTTAGAGAGAGAGATTGGGGATTAAGGGTTTAGAGAGAGAGAGAGAGATAAATATTTGGGGTCATGGGTTTAGAGAGAGATAAATTGGTTGTTAGGGGTTTACAGAGGCTAGAGCCTAGGGTTTTAGAGACATAAAGATATTGGTTGATAGGTGTCTATAGAGAGAGAAAGTGATAGAGATTGGGGGTTAGGGGTTTAGAGAGAGAGCGATTAGGGGTTAGGAGCATAAAGAGAGATATTGGAAGTTAAAGAGATGAAAATGGATAAAAAGAGATATATTGGGATTTATGTGTTTACAAAGACAGATATTGGGGGTTAGGATTCCAAAAAGAGAGAGAGAGAGAGAGAGAGAGAGAGATTGGGTGTTAGGGGCTCAGAGAGTGAGATATGGAGAGAGATTGGGGGCTATGGGTTCGGAGAGAGAGATTGGAGCTTAGGGGTTGAGAGAGAGAGATGGAGTGAAATAAATAGACTGATGGTTAGGGGCTGAAAGAGAGAGAGAGAGAGAGAGAGAGAGAGAGAGAGAGAGAGAGAGAGAGATTGGAGCTTCGTGGTTGAGAGAGAGAGAGAGATTGGAGGTTATGGGTTTAGTGAGATAGAGATTTGGGATTAAGAGTTTAGATAGATAGATAGATAGAGAGAGAGGGATAATGGGGTTTAGGTGCTTAAAGAGAGAGGGAAAGAAATTGGTGGTTATGGGTTTAGGGAGAAACAAAAAGAGATTGGTGGTTAAGCATATAGAGAGAGAAAGTGTGGGTTAGGTATTTAGAGAGAGAGATATTGGATGTTAGAGGTTTAGAGAGAGAGAGAGAGAATTAGAGGAATTCAGGGTTATAGATTTAGATAGAGAGAATGGAGGTAGAGGGAGAGAAAGAGAGAGATTGGTGGTCTGAGGTTTAGTGATAGAGAAAGGGATATTGGAGCTTAGTGGCTTAGAGAGGGAGATAGAAATTGGTGGTTACGTGTTTAGAGAGAGAGATAATAGAGATTAGGGTTATAGAGAGAGGGAGATGTTGGGGGATAGAGGTTTAGAGAGAGAGAGATATTGGGGGTTAGGTGTATAGAGAGAGAAAGAGCGAGTGAGAGATATTGAAAGTTAGGGCTCTAAAGAGATATATAGAAAGAGAGAGATTAGTTTTTAGGATTTTAAAGACAGAGAGAGATTGGAGGTTAGGGGATTACAGAGAGAGAGAGAGAGAGAGAGAGAGAGAGAGAGAGATTGGGGGTTACATGTTATGGAGAGAGAGATATTGGGGCTAGGTGTTGAGAGAGAGAGAGATATCGGGGGATAAGGAATTAGAGAGAGATATAGATTGGGGTTTAGGGTTTAGAGAGAGAGAGACTGGTGGTGAGGGGTATATAAAGAGAGAGAGAGATATTGTTGTTTAATGGTTTAGAGAGAGAGATAAAGGGAGAGAAAATGGTGGTTAGGGGCTTACAGAGGAAGATAGATATATTGGAGGATAAGGGTTTAGAGAGAGAGAGGGGGTTAAGGGTTTAGAAAGAGAAAATCAGAGATTGGTGGTTCTGTGTCAAGAGAGAGAGATAGAGAGGTTTAGAGAGAGAGATTGGTGGTTAGGGGTATAGAGAGAGAGAGTGGTAGATTGGAATTTAGGGGTTTAGAGGGACATATATAAAGAGAGAGATTAGGTGTTAAAGGTTTAGAGAGAGAGATATTGGAGGTTAGGGGATTAGAGAGAGAGATTAGAGCATACGGGTTTAGAGAGAGAGAGATTGATGGTAAGGGTTTCACAAAGAGAGAGATATTGGGGCTCAGGGGTTTAGATAGAAAGAGAAGAGATTGGTGATTATGGGTTTAGAGGGAAATAAATAGATCGAAGGTTTAGAAAGAGAGATAAATTAGGGTTAGGTGTTTATAGAGAGATCGAAAAAAATAGGAGGTTAGTATTTTAAAGGAAGAGAAAGAGAGATTGGGGGTTAGGGTTTTAGAGGGAGAACTCATTACCCCTATAACCTTTAAAGACTATCAATTTTGAATACTAAAATATATAACCTTTAAACCCATAACCTTAACAAATCTTAACCTACAATCCTTCTAACCCTAAACCCTACCACCTTTAAGCAATATACACTCTAACCCTTAGAAACCCTATATATTTCTAACTAATAATACATATAATTCATAACATATTAACATCAACCAAGACAACCCCAAAATGGTAACCTAAATAATCCCTAACCCATATACACCGTGTAACCCTATAACCCATAAAAATTGAACTATAATATTCAAATCCTAACCTATATATCAAGTGATTGTTATTGGATCTAAACGATAAAAAAATAAACAAAATCCTTATAAACACTATCACATTTAAACCTTGATCATCATCATCCTTTACCCATAATCAATAACCAAGAAACCCTTAACTCTAACACAAATAACACCTAACACTAAATTATTGACCAATAAAACTCCTCCTAACCATAGAACTTATCCTTATCCCCCACGAGCCCTTATGAACCCTACTATCTATATTGAAATCATTGTTATAACCTTTATTTGTATGGACTTTATAAGAATTTAGTAGTGTTAACCCCAAACACCTTAACCCTTAAATCCTAGTTAACCCAAAATCCCTTAACCCCCTAGCCCACAAGCTTTAAATCCCAAAACCCCTAAACCCCTAAGCATTTATGCACTTTGGGATTATGGTTTATAAGAGAGTCTAAAGGCATTTAGGGGGGAGGGGCTCTAGGAATAAATATGCAAATATATATTTATTGGGCAATAAATGCACTAAATGTTACCCACCGAACAAAGCAACATTATGCAAAGGCGCGCATGCACTATAAGCACATGTGAGCTGTTGGCATGTGCACGCTCCTTTTGCGTACATGCCTCTGTTGAACATGGAATTTTTAAAATGACCTGCGCTCTTCTCTTGCATTTTGTTTCGCTCATATCGCCATTTTTTTTCTCTTCTCACACACAACTCGACAATCACTTGTCTTTTGGAGTTTATTTGAAAAATTGGATTGAATACACATTAATTGGACTCTATTTGGCTCTTTGGATTGAATACACACTAGTTGGACTCTATTTGGATCTTTGTATTGAATACAAAACAATTTTCTCTATTTGACTCTTTGCATTGAATTCTCATGTTGCTTGGACACACTTGAACTCTTCTTACATATAGAGTATACATCAAAATACCATTTTACATTGCAAGAAAAAAACAATCCTTGAGGTATACAACTCGAAAGTCACTTGCATTTTGTATTGAATTCACACCTTTTGGAATTTATTTGAAAAATTGGATTGAATACACATTAGTTGGACTCTGTTTGGATCTTTGGATTGAATACACACCAGTTGGACTCTATTTGGATCTTTGGATTGAATACAAAACAATTTTCTCTATTTGGCTCTTTGGATTGAATTCTCATGCTTCTTGGACACACTTGAACTCTTCTTACATATAGTGTATACATCAAAAGACCATTTTACATTGAAAGCAAAGAGAAATCCTTGAGGTATGGTGACATTTTTTCCTTATGAATTGTATTTTAGTCTTCATTCACTTTGTTTGAATTGTATGTATTTTAGTTTTTCCTCATGAATGGTATGATAAATGTATTTTAGTATTCTTAATCTTCAACATAGACAATAAAAACATTTTACCACAAAAAAACTACAACATGCACCAAGCAATGCTTTCAACCTTTCATAAAGATAATAAAAAAAAATTACTTGCATCACCACCAATAACCTTTCATAACCACATAACTCAATCCAATACACAAACAGTTGTTGAATTCCTCATGATTTCACTACAACAACTCACACAAACACCAAAAGAATCGAATTCTTAATCTTTAGGGGCGATTTTCCCTGATCCAAAGCTTGAAAATGAAGTGAGTAGGAGCTTCTCCGTTTATAGGAAATGCGATCCTACTAACACCCCATACCACCATCCAATACCTTCTAATAACACAAACTATTGTCAAAAAACCATGTGCCAAGTGCCAAGCTACCAAAATGAGGCTCATTGTACATTGTTTCAAGATGACAACAAAACATCTCAAATTGCGGCCCTAGAGGTGATGTTGTTGTTATATCTAGGGCATTCTCAATAGATTTTAAGATTATAATAAAACATTCTCATTATATGTTGTTGTACATTGTTTCAAGTTGATAAGAAAAACATTACATACACAAGAAAAATGTCTACTATAGCTAAACATGTGAGCAACTAAGGACAAATGTGAAAGAGGACCCTGCCATGTTATTAGACATAAAATGGGAAACCACAACCACACATTTAGACAAAAGTGAGGTTGCAGTCAAAATGAGGGAATTCACCACACTACAAGACTATGTCACTAATATGGATAGGAGGACCTTGATGCCAACCTAGGTTGGGTTGTGCATTGCTGAAACATTGTTAAATACCACATTAATATTTTATTGAATAAGTGTATGATCGATACCAGTAACACAAGATCTATGCATTTACACACTAATGGGATGTTGAGAGAAAAAAATATCTTTGCTGCACCACTTCAATCATTTTTTTTTATAGTTGCATTGGCCTCATGCCACCTTCTTTCTTGCTACCATGTTAGTTTTCTCTATATGTCCAGTGTCAATAAAAAAAAACATACTTCCATGACCATAGTTTACATTGTCCACTTATGAAGATAACACGCATAGGTTTGCACAGTACCCAATCAATTGCTACATCGAGTTTTAATAATATTGCACATTATACAAGTCATATTACCACTCAATGTATAAATCTTGTCTAAATCTTGTGTCCCTTCTATCTTAATCATGGTAAAAGTTTGTTTTCCTCATTTAATAATTGAAAATTAATATCTTATTTGTTTTTGTTTTGTAGGGGTGATATTCTTGTTTTGTTAAAAAAAATATTGAAGATGGGCAACAAGTGCAATAATAAAATAAAGTCTAGAAGGAAGGAGCTTACCCCTGAAAAGGCCCATGAGATAAGAGAAAAGGCCAGGTTGTACATGGAAAAATGTAGACATTAAAATTTTAGTGCCTTATATCCTAGTGTGATGCATGTCACGATGACCTCCAGTTCATCAGGAGAAGTGAAATTGATGCGGGTAATGGATCCCTCTCAAAATCCAACATCAAGTGATAATCCAACGAATAATCCATCAACAAGCAAAGATGAAGTGGATGAAGTCAATCAAATCTTGATTGAAGCTGAGTATGTATGGATGGATGTTGAACGAGTTTTTAATTGGAAACCTCCCCAAGAAAAGCACACACATGTCGAACACACTCCCTTGCAAGACCAAATTGTGAATGAAGTGCCACAAAAAACCGGTGATAAGATTCGTACTTCCTTTCCAAATCCCTTTCCTCGAATATCAAGCAGATGACGAAGAAATCCCACACATATTCATGTGGATGAAATTTCCTTTTCAGGACTTGAAGGTAATTTTCCTTAACACACTATTGATTTCCATTGTAGTAGGATCATCAAAGAATTTTTTGAATCCAAAAGTGATGCAACAAAATGCCAATTGTTTATGGCTTTGTTAAAATCACATTGTCTAGCTCATGTTAGGAGAATTTTAGGCATAAAGGTAGTTAGAAGTTCAAAGGCCAATATTCAAGTTGTTATAATAATATAGTCTGCATTTAATTTGATTGGAAAAACTTCTTGTACAAAATATCTTAAGGCAGCCCGTTGTGTACTATCAGAATTGATTGTAGACAAATCCACATGGCAACATCGCCTGTTATCACACACATGTAAAATATTTAAAGTAGATATAAATACTATTCAAAAGTATTATGCTATTAGAGAAAAACTTGAGACCCCAGTCCAAAAATATTGTTGGGCCTTTGTTGGTAGGTTATGTCGCTTAGAGATGAAGCTTATTGATGTTGTTAAAGAACTAGTACAAAATTTTTGGCATGATAACACTAGACCGTCATTGAATCAAATATATGCGCTAAAGTTGTGAACATGTGTTAAGGGGTGTGAATCCCATGTCAAGCACTTCCTTGACATGACACAAACATATATATATGAGAGCTTCAAGAATGGGCACACACAATTGAACTTGGGCCAAAGGTCCTTTGAAAAATGTAAACCCTAGTATGTTAGAATTTGCATTGATCTCAACACATGTTGTAGATACCATGTAGAATTTGAGTACTATTATGATACATATAGACATATACTTTGTGATTTGCATACTAACATTGTGTAGGACTTCCCATCGTTACAACCACCGAATGCATCCATAGAATTTATCTATAGCATAATGTGTCCAAGACCTGAAGGACACAAATATTATAAAAAATCATGTTTATATGGGACATGTTCCAGGTGCAGTGGGTTTGCATTATTGAGCCATTCCACCCATGAAAGCGAGGAGCATGAATTTGGGAGGATGTCAGTAGAAATGCAGAACTTCAAGTACATAGCATATTAAGTAGATAGTGCAAAGGAAAGCAAACAGATTGCATTGGTGAAGTCATAGGTAATCTAAGTTTGCATACTTTCATACTATACATGTTGAATTTATACATATATATTTAGATTGTAAATGTCATGTTGTATTAATTCCCTTGGTTTTGTGGCACCAGGTAAAAATTTGCGATTTCATGAAGGAATTCTACAAAAGATCAAGGAGTATGTACAACATGTCCATGTAGCACAATGGTAGGATGAATAGTACAGAGAGTGCAGGGACACCTTTCCCAATGGCACAATATTGTCGGTTGTGGAATTTGCTGAAAACTACACCCTACGGCCACAGAACGAGATTCAAAGTCAATACTACCATTCATACCAAGTTAGGATAATGGTCCATATCACGTATAGGCACGCACTAGAGTGTAGCAAAGATAGAGTGATAATATTGAAAGAGACCAACTTCTACATTAGTGATAACAGGTGCCACGACTTGTATTATGTGCAACATTGCTTCAGAATTTTATATGATCAACTGAAGGAGAGAGATATACAGATGGATCAACATTGGATATAGTCAGATGGTTGTGTGGGCCAGTTCAAAAATGCACGTGTATTCCAATGGTTTAGTATTTTGCACAAGACTTATGATGTGCTGCATATATGGAACTATTTTGAGACCTGGCATGGAAAGGGAGAGCATGATGGGGATGGAGCATGTCGCATAAATTCCCTACGAAGGGAGGAGATGGGGTGCAGGAAAAACCCTCATATTTTGGATGTAGAATCCATAGTTCAATGGTGCTCTGCAAAAAATTCACATCGAACCACAGAGAAGCGCATACCAACAAGTAGAGGACATGTTGTTATAAATTTATGGCATGTGGTTGATATAGATCGATCGCATTCTTGTAGTTGTAGTACTGTACAAGGGACTCATGGATTTCATTCAGTTCGAAGCTCAAACAACCCCTTATTTGAAATATGGATGAGAAAAATTGCTTGCTTTTGTGGGCCTTGTAGCAACGACAAGTGGGATGAGTGTGAATCAACAGATTGGGTTGATAAATGGGATCATGTATCACTTACAGTAGACCCACGTGCAGTTGTTGAAACAATCTAGTTAGAGGAAGTCCAGTCTTCTATTTCGAACAACTATGATCATATTCTGATATTGTACAACCAGGTAAACATTTCTACATTCATATCTCAGTTCCCTTTTTTTTTAATTAACCATGTTATCAAACCAATACTTGTTGGAATTTGATCGTAAAATGCATTTTTATAGGACACATCTATGCAATTGTTGCCCCAACATATAGTGAAATTGGCACGAATTATTGGTTGGAACAATGCATCCAACGGAAGCAAACCCTCCTCGCATCATTAAATAATATTAGTGAATGCATTAGCTTTCCGACTGGCTCGATGGTTGTTCAGGGATAACATCTTACAGTAGATAGAAAGGCACCAAAGAGCAATAGACACACATATGTGGATTATAGACCAGGTTTACAGGTGTATCAATTTACGCACTTGATTGTTGGTACAGAAATCCAACTACAAATAATGTCAACGAAGTCATCATACAAGGTATGCTACTTCCTACCTCATGAATAGCACGAGACGTTTTTTGAGACAATAAAAAACAGAGAGGATCCAGAAGGCCTAATTGATTGAGGTACATAGTATAGTCACGTGATTGTTTATTCATGCATGTCTAATGTTATTCATGCTAGATAGTTTATTTCTTGTTATGTTAGATAGTTTATTTCATATTTTGTAGATCATTTTATCTTATATCATTTATTTGATGTTTAAGTTATTATCACGATACATTGATGTTTTACACCAATCACTCCAATTCAAGTTTCCATCCCTTTACGAAAATTTCACATGCATAAACAAGATTTGAAAAATCATCTTATATAGCATATATATAATGAAAGAGAGAACTCCAAGGAAGAAACATAAGTGATCCACTTGTAGAGTACATATGTACATATGTAAGGAAATACCATCAATCCATCTCCAATCCTCTAAAAAGGAAACCATGGCACCATATGCTATCTAGGGATTGTGTCCCTCCTCCGCAATACACATTTCTCCATGTATCTTGTAAGGTGTTCTCCCACCAAGTAAATACTCCATGTGGCCATCATTCAAGGTGTCTACAATCAAGGCTAGAGATCTTAATTGCTTAAGGGAAGAACGTTAAGCCAATGAAAATATGACGTTTGACATCCATTGAGAAAGTTATCACAAGTGTGCATATTAATCATAGACCATCTCTTCTGATACAATCCATCTCAAACCATTCAAGGGATAATCCATGGCTCTATACTTTGTAATACTCACATTATCTACGACTCTTGAATCATCCTCAACAACGTCCTCCATTAATGCATCACACCTCTCTAATGAATAAGTAGAATGTGAATGGATGAATTCAATCTCATCATCACACCTCTCCTCTACTATATAATTGGAATTCTCATGGATGGAAGAAACAAATGATATAAATATATTGGGTGGTACGATCAACCCTACATGCTCCTAAGCCACTAGATCAATAATGTTGACATTCTCCCTGATCACGAGAGGAAATAATTACAAATTGAAATATGTCAGAATCACACTATACAGATTGGAATATAGATATACATGTTCCTTCTAAGAAATAGAACCTAATATAGCTTAAAGACCATGATCTAGACCTAGAAACCAGACAAAAGCAAATCTAGCCCTGGAAATCCTAATGTGCACCTAGAACCCTAGAGACCTGATCTAGAATCCTTATCTATCCCTAGAGACCTAATCCAACCCTGAAGACCTAATCCAAACCTGGAGACTTAATCTAGACATATAGAACCTAATATAGCTTATAGACCCTGATATAGCCCTAGAAACAAAAAAAAAAAAATATAGCCCTGGAAATCCTAATGTGGACCTGGAACCATGGAGACCTAATCTAGTTTATAGACCCTGATCTATCCCTAGAAACCAGACAAAAACAAATCTAGCCTTAGAAAACCTAATGTGTACCTAGAACCATGGAGACATAATAGAGAATACTTATCTATCCCTAGAGACACAACCTAGCCTCGTAGACCTAATATAGACATATATAACCTAATATAGCTTATAGACCCTGATCTACCCCTAGAAACCAGACAAAAAAATATATATCCCTTGAAAGCCTATTGTGGACCAAGAACCATGGAGACCTCATCTAGAATACTTATCTGTCCCTAGAGACGTAACCTAGCCTTGGAGACCTAATATAGCCATATAGAACCTATTCTAACTTATAGACCCTGATCTAGACCTAGAAACCAGACAAAAGCAAATCTATCCCTAGAAATCCTAATGTGGACCTAAAACCCTGGATACCTAATCTAGAATACTTACCTATCCCTAGAGATGTAACCTATCCCTAGAGACCTAATCTAGCCATATAGAACCTAATCTAGCTTATAGACCCTGATCTAGCCCTAGAAATCAGACAAAAACAAATCTAGCCCTGGAAACCCTAATGTGGACCTAGAACCCTCGAGACCTAATATAGAATAATTATCTATTCCTAGAGATGTAACCTATCACTGGAGAACTAATCTAGCCATATAGAACCTAATCTAGGTTATAGACCCTGATCTATCCCTAGAAACTAAACAAAACCAAATCTAGCCCTACAAATCCTAATGTGGACCTAAAACCCTAGAGACCTAATTGTTAGGAACCCATGTCAACCCTTCTATTTACTTTGTTAGTATATTGTTGTTGGACACATATGCTTTGTAAGTCGTCCCGTAGTATTTGCTGATCCATAGCTTGTCTTATTGTTGTTGGACGCATATGCTTTGTAAGTCGTCCCATAGTAATTGTTGATCCATAGTTTGTATTGGCCCATAGTTTGTATTGACACATGGTATTGGCACATAGAATTTGTATATAAGTTTGTGTTGAGACCAATGAAGGTACCGTGAAGTTATTTGTATTGAGCTTGCTCAAAGGAGGTTTCCCCCTTGAAGTGGCCTACGATCAATAAAACTGATTTTGAGTTCTGTTATTTATGCTATCTCGTGTATTTTCATTAATTAATTGTTACAGGTTCTTCACATATGGTATCAGAGCACTTTCTTGGGCTCGTTGGATGAAATTTCTGCCAAAACAATTTTTTGCATCTGTTGCAGCTTCGGATCTAGGAATAATCCCTATCCGCTTAACTGTGTGAAGTACTTGGGAATAAGCCCTAAAACTCATTGTGAGGAGTACCACAGGAACCCCAAAGTAGTTGGCCCATTGAGAGGACCTGCCAGCGAAAAGGGAAACGACCCCTACCTGATTGACTAGTTCCCACCCGTGAGGTAAACCAAGAGTTGTCGTTTGTGGCAAAGCGGTTATCAGTTTTAACCTGAGCCGTGGAGTGAGGGGTACTGCCCCAATATGCAAGTCGTTAGACAACATTGGTGTCCGCGTGAAACGCCTGAATGTTAGGAAGCCGCACATACCTGGGGTCCATATCTATTTTCAGCTGAACTGTTTCCGATCACTTCCGTGCCATTTCAGATCCATTTTGAAAGTCATTCCAGATCCAGTCGTTTCAAATATATTCTAAAAGTCATTTCAGATTCAACCATTTTCGATCCATTCAACGTCGTTTTAGATCCATTTGTTCCCGATCACTTCCGCATCATTGCAGATCCATCTGTTTCCGCTCTCTTTTGCGTCGTAGCAGATCCATTCTAGAAAAAAAAAACCCAGCAGATCCATTCTGAAAGAAAAAAAAACAGATCCATATAAAAATCCGTTTTTTCGCCATATCTCCCTTGTTTTAACTCTGTTTCCCTTGGAACTTCCCGAACACCCCTGCAATCCCATTCTACATATTTCATTCCTGAGGACCCTATCCCAAATTTTACTTCCCAAAGCCAGAAATCTTACATTTGTCTATTTTTAGGGTTTTCCATAACTTCTTCAATTTTCACCCACTCGCCTCCAAATTTTGCCACCATGTTCATTCCCTTTTTCTGCTTCTTTGTCCCTCTTTGACCAATTTTCTCATTCTTTTACCTTGCTTCTGAAATCCCCATTTTTTGCTTCCCTGTCCATAAGAAAGTGTCCAAAACCTAGTCAAACCCCAATTACCCATCCAAGTTTTTCCCAAATCCAAATTTACCTTTACTAAATAAGCTTTTGTTTGTGTTTTTCTATCCATTCCCCCCACCCCCCCCAAAAAAAACTCCTGGTTATGGTTGTCACTCACGCATGAGCAAAAACCATGGAGGAAGCACTTGCAGTCATCCAAACCAAACTCTAAGATCTGGATGAAAAATTTCTCAGCCTCCATCTTTAGCATTCAGCCATGAACAATAACCGACAGCAAGAATCTTCTGTAGCCAATGGGTTCTCTTCTTCCAACAATTTCCGTGGTCCGAAGCTTGAATTTCCTTGCTTCAATGGTACTGATCTGACTGGATGGATCTATCGTGCAAAACAGTATTTTAGTCTGCAAAATACTTTTGATGTCCAAAAAGTTCCACTTGCATCCTTTCATTTGGAACAGGAAGCCCTTCAATGGTACTATTGGTACATCAAGGCTCATGACGAATCAAAATGGACATATTTTTGCCAACTCCTTTTGCAACAATTTGGTCCTAGTGCTTTTGATGACTTCACCAGAGCACTCACTAAACTTCGTCAAAGTGGCACTATGAGAGAGTATCAGATAGAATTTGAGAAACTAGCCAATTACATAGAAGGATTGTCTGATGAATTCTACAAGAGTTGTTTTATCAGTGGTCTTAAGAATGAAATCCATTCAGAGGTTAAAATGTTCTGTCCCAACACAATGATGGAATTCCTAGGGTTGGCTAAGTTGGCAGAAGACAAGATTGCAGCCCAACAACACTCCAAACCCACTTTTGTTCCCTTCCGAAATATGGGTTCTCAACGACCTCCCATCCTGCCAGCTCCTCGACCAACTCCTATCAAGCATTTGTCTAAAACAAAGATGCAGGCACGCAGAGAAAAAAGGCTTTGTTATAATTGTGATGAGAAATTCACTCGGGGACATAGATGTGTTCAACAAAAGACCTATCTCTTGGATATGGATTCTCCGCTTGCCTATAAAATTGGTGAAGAAGCTCCAGATACAATGGATGATCAGGTCAACATTCAGGAGCCTCCTATTGACCCCCCATCTTAGGATAAACAACTAGAGATGTGTTATGTAGAATTTTGTCCTACGGATAAGCCAAAACTCTCTTAACTTTAAAGCAGACTTTAAACTAACTCTAAAGCAAGAAACAAGTCAAAACAAATGCTACCTTGAAATTCCTGAATTAACTTTTACAGCAAGATTAAATGTATTTAGATACGATGAGAGATGAGACACACCTTTCAACTGATGTTTGTCCCGCTTCTAGCTCTTGATCCAAAGCTCCGATGTAGAACCTGTTAAGATCACTCAAAGAACAAACATGCAAACTTCCAAATACCTTGAATGTAAAGGTTAGATTCAAATCTAGATTAGATACAATTCATGCTAAGAACTTATACTAAAACACATGAAATGGGAAAGACAAGACAAGTTATCTTATTACAACTTGAAGAATGCTTACATAGGTTGCTTGATGTCCAAGCCAATCCTTCAGCTCCAAGTGCCTTCTCCTCTAGCTATCTCCACAATGCTGCAAGATCATAAGTTTGGTACTTCAAGAGTCCTCCCCTTTCCCCATGGAATGCCTCTCTTTTATAGTGCATGGTAGGGTTAACCAACAAGAGAGATAGGTGGATCTAGGGAGAGATAAGTGGATCAGGGTTTCTAATCACAGAAAGTGAGTTGGGATCGAATCAGGGACCCCAATCTTCCACTATCTTCGAAAATCCAAAATCCCACAAGCCAAGGAAAAAAGGATAATAAAAGAGTACCGCGTCCTGTAGTCTTAGCACAACGCGGTACTACCACGTTCTGTGGAAATATCATAGCGTGGTAGTGTGGAGTACCGCGCTCGGATAAATGAGCAAGGCGCGGTAGTGTAAGTAAATAAAGTCAAATAAAGTCTCAGCTGGGTCAGAACTTGTCAGGGTAGATTTGCCTTCAAGATTCATTCATCTTCTGGGTGGTTCAAACAGCAGGGGAAGTGTCGTCAACTCTGTTTGTGGTGGAGATGCGGCACTGTGGAATATAGAGGTATAACAAGATGTCTCTCCATGCTTTATCTTGCATCACCACCCCCAAACAATGCGGGTTAGGGGTTACTTCAAGAAGCTTCCTCTTACAATACTCGTTGATTCTAGTAGCACTCATAAATTCATTGACCCTCGGATCGCCAAACATGCTGATTGTTTTGTCCATCCTTGCTCCAAATTTAAAGTCATGGTTGCCAATGGGGGCACCTTACCTTGCAAGGGGAAGTGTCACAATGTGCGTATCTCTCTGGAAGATTATAACTTGCGCTCTGAAATGTTTTCCTTGTCCCTAGGTGGATGTGATGTGGCTTTGGGCGTTCAATGGTTATGCACACTTGGCCCCATCTTATGGGATTTTGCTGAACTTTGGATGCAGTTTTCAGGCAATGGGAAACAACACGAATTTAAGGGCTTACAACAAGGGTCTCTCCACATCATCAGTTCACATCGCCTGAAAAAGATCCTTAAGAAGAATTCACATGGTTTCATCACTCAACTCCATTCCATTCAGATGCACCCATCAACGGTCTCCCCTACTTCCTTGGATAGATATGTAGGTGTCCTTGCTGAACCAATGGGCTTGTCACCTTCTAGAGACCTTTCCGATAAGAATTTATCCGCATCTACATCTCAGCAAGAAATGATGGCTATTTTGCATGCAGTACAGAAGTGGTAGCCATACCTATTAGGGAATTATTTCTGCATCAAGACTGATCTCCAGATTCTGGAAAATTTCCTAGAAAAATGGGTGTCCTCACCAACACACCTGAAATGGGTTATCCAACTCATGGGTTATGCCTATGCGATCACTTACAAGAAGGGTAAGGACAATATGGTGGTAGATGCTCCTTCTAGCACATTTTATGACCCATTTTCTCTTACAGCTATTTCTCTGCTTGTTCCAAATTGGTTGCAATCTGTTCAATAGGGCTATCCCTTCTATGAACTCCATGCTTCTTCATCAGCAGGGCACTCTGGGTTCCTTAAAATGTATGACTGGGAACAATGTAACTTCTTTTGGCAGGGATTGAACATGACAATTCAACATATGGTGGTTGACTGTGATACTTTCCAGGTCAACAAGGGTGAAACGACACTCCGTTCAGGACTACTCGAACCCTTTCCAATCCCTACAGAGATTTAGACAACTATTTCTATGGATTTCCTAGAAGCGCTCCAGTGGTACAATAACACATATAAAAGGACACCATATGAAGCAATATATGGACATGCACCGCCAGTTCTTCTTCCATACACCCTCAACAGCTCCCCAGTTCAGGAAATTGACTCGGTTCTTCGACACCGCGATTAGATTCTTCTCATTCTGCAGGACAATCTTCACATGGCAAGAATTCGACTGAAAAAAACAATCCGATCAACACCGTTCTGAGCGCACTTTTCATGCAGCTGATACGTTTCTTCTTCATCTACAGCCTTCCAAGAAACCCTTCTTGCAACTCAAAAGGCATCAGTGGCCCGGAATGCAACCCGAGGATGCTACAGGGGAACCACTCCAAATTCTGCATCAATTTCCACATCTAATGCTTTGAGGACAAATCTTTTTCTAAGGGAGAGGGGATGTTAGGAACCCATGTCAACCCTTCTATTTACTTTGTTAGTATATTGTTGTTGGACGCATATGCTTTGTAAGTCGTCTCGTAGTATTTGTTGATCCATAGTTTGTCTTATTGTTGTTGGACGCATATGCTTTGTAAGTCGTTCCGTAGTAATTGTTGATCCATAGTTTGTATTGACACATGGTATTGGCGCCTAGACTTAGTATATAAGTTTGTGTTGAGACCAATGAAGGTACAGTGAAGTTATTTGTATTGATCTTGCTCAAAGGAGGTTACCCCCTCGAAGTGGCCTACGATAAATAAAAGTGATTATGAGTTATGTTATTTCTGTTATCTTGTGTATTTTCATTAATTAATTGTTACAGGTTCTTCACACTAATCTAGAATACTTATATATACATAGAGACATAACCTAGCCCCAAAGACCTAATCTATCCATATATAACCTATTCTAACTTATCGACCCTGATCTAGCCCTAGAAACCAAACAAAAACAAATTTAGAGATACCTGGCACCCCGTGGCCATTCATGGACACTTTGACAATTTGCTCTGGGGGGACGGAGCTCGAACTAACGAGAATAATGGGGTTCCATCATCTCCCACATGTGCATATGGCCAATGTGGATGTTTTCATGATGGCCATGCATTCCTGGGAGCCTTCATATCAGAAATGACCCCATTGCGCAAAATTGGCATGGCCTTCATGAACAAAACCCTAGTTCCAGAGATTGCACAATGGCACCTTTTCTAGGTGATTGAATCATGGTGGGGGGGTTCCATATCTAGAACCCATCATCCCGAATCCATCGGAATCTATGGCTTCATGATTAGAGTCACAATTTTGGTGCTATGGGCATTTTTTCCAGGCACCCTGTGACCATTTAGGGACACTTTGAGAATTTGCTCAGGGGGCACGAAACTCAAATCTGCGAGCAGAACATGGTTCCGTCAGGTCCCACACGTGCATATGGCCACTATGGATGTGTTCATGATGGCCTTGCACACCCGGGAGCCTTCGGATCAGAGTTGATCCCCTTGTGCAAAATTGGCATGGCATTCACTAAGCAAAACCCTAGTACCGGAGACAAGATAATAACATTGTTTCCGAACGACTAAGTCATAGTGTGGGGGGTCCCACAACTAGAACCCGATGTCCCTAATAAATCGGAATCGACGTCTTCGCAATGAGAGTCATGATTTTGGTGCTATGGGAATTTTTTCCTAGCATCCTGTGGCTATTCAAAGACACTTTGAGGATTTTCTCTGAGGGCATAGAACTTGAACTGGTGAGTGGAATGGGTTTCCATCAGCTCCCACACAGGAATTTGGCTAGTGTGGATGTGTTCATTATGGACACACATTCCCAGGAGCCTTCGAATCATAAATGACCCCCTTATGCAAAATTGGAATGGCCTTCACTGATAACAACCCTAGTTATGTATATTGCACAATAGAATTGTTTCTCAACGATTGAATCACGGTGGGGGGGGTCCCACAGCTAGAACCCGGTGTCCTGAATACATCGGAATCGACGGCTTCACAATCGAAGTCACGGTTTTGGTGCTATGGGAATTTTTTCCAATCACTCAGTGGCCATTCAGAGACAAATTGATCATTTGATCTGAAGGAAAGAAACTTGAATCGGTGAGCGGAACGGGGTTCCGTCATGTCACACACATGCATTTGGCTAGTGTGGATGTGTTCACGATGGCCATGCATGTCCGGGAGCCTTTGGATCAGAAATGACCCCCTTGCATAAAATCGACATGGCCTTCACTATACAAAACCCTAGTTCTGGAGATGGCACTATAGAACCATTTCTGAGAGATTGAGTCATGGTGGGGTGGGTCCCACAGCTAGAACCCGATATCCCAAATCCATTGGAATCATCGGCTTTGAGCTTGGAGTCACGGTTTCAGTGCGATGGGCCCTTTTTTGAGGCACCCTGTGGCCATTCAGGGATGCTTTGAGGATTTGCTCTGGGGAAAACAAAACTTGAATTGTCGAGGAGAACGTGGTTCCGTCAACTCCCACATGTGCATATGGACACTATGGATGTGTTCACAATGGCCACACATGTTCATGAGAATTAGGATAAAAAATGATCCCCTTGTTCAAAATTGGCATGGCCTTCACTAAGAAAAACCCTAGTTCTGGAGATGGCACAATAACACCATTTCTGAGTGTTTGAGGAATGATGGGGGGAGGGGTCCCCTAGTTGAAACTCGGAGTCCCGAGTCCATCGGAATCGATGGATTCACGACCAGAGTCACAGTTTTGGTGCTATGGGAATTTTTTCTAGGAAACCTGTGGCCATTCATGGACACTTTGAGGATTTTCTCCGTGGGCACGAAACCCAAACCAATGAGCGCACTTGGATTCTTTCAATTCCCACATGTGCATATGAAAACTATGGATGTGTTCATGAGGGCCACGCATGCCCGGGATACTTCAGATCGGAATTGACCCCCTTACGCAAAATTGAAATGGCATTCACTGAGAAAAACCCTAGTTCCGGAGATGGAAAAATAGAACCGTTTCCGGGCATTTGAGTCATGGTGGAGGGGATCCCACGGCTTGAAATCAACGTCCCAAATCCATCAGAATCGACAGCTTCACAATCGGAGTCACGGTTTTGGTGCTATGGGAATTTTTTCTAGGCACCCCATGGCCATTAAGGGACACTTTGAGGATTTGCTCCGTGGACATGAAACCAAAACCGGCAAGCGGACTTGGATTTTTTCAGTTCCCACACATGAATATGGCTACTTTGGATGTGTTCACGATGGGAATGCATGCCCAAGAGACTTCATATCATAATTGACCCCCTTACGCAAAATTGGCATGGCCTTTATTAAGAAAAACCATAGTTCTGGAGATGGCACAATAACACCATTTCTGGGCGTTTGAGTCATGGTGGGGGGGTCCCATAGCTATAACCCAACATCCCAAATCCATCGAAATCGATAGCTTCATGATTGTAGTCACGGTTTTGGTTCTATGGGAACTTTTTCTAGGCATCTCATGGCCATTCACATACACTTTGAGGATTTATTCTATGGGCACAAAACCCAAACTGGTGATCATAATTGGATTCTTTCAATGCCCACACATGTATATGGCTACTGTGGTTTTGTTCACAATGGCCATGCACACCTGGGAGCCTTCGGAGCAGAATTGACCCCCTTGCACAAAATCGGCATGGCCTTCATTGAGCATAGTCCTAGTTCTGGAGATGGAACAATAGAACTGTTTATGGGAATTTGAATCATGGTAGGAGTGGTACCATAGCTAGAACCCAGCCTCCTAAATCCATCAGAATCGACGGATTCACGATCCGATTCAAGGTTTTGGTGCTATGGGAAGTTTTTCCAGGCACCTTGTGGCCATTCAGTGATGCTTTGAGGATTTGATCCAGGGGCACAAAACTCGAACTAGTGAATGAAAAGGGGTTCCTTCATCTCCCACACGTGCATATGGCAAGTGTGGATGTGTTAACGATGGCCATGCACACCCGAGAGCCTTCATATTAGAACTGACCCCCTTGTGCAAAATTGGCATGGCCTTCACTGAGCAAAACCCTAGTTCAGGAGATGAAACAATAACACCGTTTTTGCATGATTGAGTCACGGTGGGGGGGGTCCCACAATTTGTACTCGACATCCTGAATCCATCGGAATCGACAGCTTCACGATCAGAGTCACGGTTTTGGTGCTATGGGCATTTTTTCCAGGCACCCAGTGGCCATTCAGGGACACTTTGAGGATTTGCTCCGGGGGAATGAAACCCGAACCGGAGAGTGGAACGAGGTTCCTCAGATCCCAAACGTGCATATGGCCACTTTGGATGTGTTCACAATGGTCACACATGCTTGAGATCATTTGTATCAGAAATGACCCCCTTCGCAAAATTGGTATGGCCTTCAATGACCAAAACCCTAGTTCTGAAGATGGCACAATAGAACCATTTCTGGGCATTTGAGGCACGTTGGGGGGGGGCTAGCTGAAAACCAGTGTCCCGAATCCATCAGAATCAACAGATTCACGATTGGAGTAATGGTTTTGGTGTTATGATATTTTTTTCCAGGAACCCCATGGCCATTCATGGACACTTTGAGGATTTGCTCTGGGGACACGGGACCCAAAAAACCAAGCAAAAGGGGATTCTTTCTGATACCACACAAGCATATGGCCATTGTGAATGTGTTCACAATGTCCATGCTCGCTCGGGAGCCTTCGGATTGGAAATGACCCCTTGTGCAAAATTGGCATGGCCTTCAATGAGCAAAACCCTAGTTCCAGATATGGCACAATAACACCGTTTGCAAGAGTTTGATGCATGGTGGGGGGGTCCCCCAGATGCAACCTGGGGTCCCAAATCCATCGGAATCAACGGATTCACAACCAGAGTCATGATTTTAGTTCTATGGGAATTTTTTCCAAGTACCCTATCGCCATTCAGGGACACTTTGAGGATTTGATCTGGGGGCACAGAACCCAAACCGATGAGAGGAAGGGGATTCTTTCAGCTCCCACATGTGCATATGGCCATTGTGGTTGTTTTAATGATGTCCATGCTCTCCCGGGAGCCTTCAGATCATAAATGACTGCCTTGCGCAAAATTGGGATGACCTTCATTGAGAAAAACCCTAATTCAGGAGATGGCACAATATCGCCATTTTCGTGTGTTTGATGCATGGTGGGGGGGGCTAGCTAAAAAATGGCGTCCCGAATCCATAGAATAAATAGATTCACGACCAAGGTCACGGTTTTGGTGCGATGGGAATTTTTTCCAGGCACCCCAAGGCCATTCAGGGACACTTTGAGTACTTTCTCTGTGGGCACGGAACCCAAAGCAGGGAGCAAAATTAGATTCTTTTAGATCCCACATGTGCATATGGACATTGTGGATGTGTTCAAATGGGCATGCTCGCCTGAGATACTTCGAATCTGAATTGACCCCCTTGCACAAAATTGGAATGGCCTTCACTGAGCAAAACCCTAGTTCTAGAGATGGCACAATAGCACTGTTTCCATGCATTTGAGGCATAGTAGGGGGAGTCCGTTAGCTGAAACCTGACATCCAAAATCCATGGTAATTGACGAATTCATGGTCTTGGTGCTATGGGCATTTTTTCCAGGAACCCCGTGGCCATCAAGGGACACTTTGAGGATTTTCTCCAGGGGCACGGAACTAAAACCGACGAGTGGACTTGTATTCTTTCAGCTCCCACACATGAATATGTCCACTGTGGATGTGTTCATGATGGACAAGCACATCTGGGAGGCTTTGTATCGGAATTGACCCACTTGCGCAAAATTGGCATGGCCTTCACTGAGCAAAACCCTAGTTTCAGAGATGGAACAATAACACAGTTTATGGGAATTTGAGGCAAGGTAGGGGGGGATAGTTGAAACATGGTGTCCTAAATCCATTGGAATCGACAGATTCAGGACCAGAGTCACGGTTTTGGTGCTATGGGAATTTTTTCCAGGAACCCTGTGGCCATTCAGGGGCACAAAACCCAAACTAGCGAGCAGACTTGGATTCTTGCAGCGCCCACACGTGCATATGACCATTGTGGATGTGTTCACGATGACAATGCTAACCCTGGATCCTTCAGATATGAATTGAACCCCTTGTACAAAATTCCAATGGCCTTCTGCAAGCTAGCGTTTATTTATTCTGAATTTGCATGATCTTATGTGTGTGTGTATGTGTAGATATTTGTATATGTGCATGTTGTTTATGTACAAATTAACACAATAAAATTTTTGTGCTTGATTTCATGAAATACCCATCTTTATAAGGACCAAATGTAATAAGAACTCAACAAAACATGAAGATACAATCGTAAAAAACATTTGAAAATTATTTCTGAGAAATGATTCTATAAGAGACAAACAAGTTTTGGTTTGCATAAAATAAGGTTGGTTTCCCTTTTTTTTTATAACAAGAAGAATTTGTATGAATTATAAATGTGATAGATGCATTACAAAGGTGCACATATTCTTATGACAACATATATGGCATTAAGTAGTTTTTATGGTAGGTACAATTCTTGCAACCACATTAATCCCTAGGTTATAATTATTTTTAAGGGGGGAAATGTGAGACAATAGGATTTTTTAAGCACTAAGTTTGGATGTGAGTTAGATATGGACATGATTAAGGTATAAAATTTTAGCCTTATGTTGTAAGAATCGATTCTAAGCATCTGGAGCCATGGATAATGCCTTAAAGAATAACATTTGACCTTTGAAGGGTATCCTTTGCTTTTGATGGTTGACCTTGATGCAATAAGTAGGTTGTGGACATTAGGTATGGGTATTGGGACCATGAACATGTTCAATGGAGGAAACATATGCATTATTCCCTAAACAAGGATTCTATGCATTTAGGACCAAGAATGATTTGTCAAATCACAACACATCTAGGATCGAGGGATATTTGGCCTCCATATGAGCATATTCAAATAAGATTAGGAGGTTATGAACACCAAGTGTTGGTGTTGAGGGCCTAGATAAGGATGTGAATATTTAGCTCATTGGTGAGGATATGGACACTAATTGGATGTTTTGAACACCAAAATTGGTTCTTAGGATATGGAAGTGGTCAAAAATTGAAACGTAGGATAATGTTAGGATATTTAGACACTTAGGAGTTAGTTAAGATCAACTTGTGTAATATATCCGTTAGGGATAGTGTGTTTTTTTAGTATGCATTTGTAAATACTTAATCCGACGATCACGATATGTTTCCGACATAGAGTGATCCGACGGCTCAACTTCTCTTAGATCAAACCTAACCTTGATCCATGGCTTAACACTCGATTGGTCCATGATATTTAAATAGAGATCATGGACCAATCGGGTGTTAAGCCACGGATCAAGGTTACAATGACCCTCCATGCTCTTTAAATAGAGATCATGGACCAATCTGGTGTTAAGCCATGGATCAAGGTTAGGTTTGATCTAAGAGAATTCGAGCCGTCAGATCACTCTATGTCGGAAACATATCGTGACTGTCGAATTAAGTATTTACAAATGCATACTAATGCATACTAAAGAAACACACTATCCATAACGGATATATTACACAAGTTGATCTTAACTAACTCCTAAGTGTCTAAATATCCTAACATCTCCCCTTAAGAACAACTTGGGATAGGATTGAAGGATTTACAAAAAGTGACACTATTAGGAGAAGGAAGGAGGCATTAGAGCCTATCCCCCCTTAATGACAAGTTCCCGAACTCCTAACATAGATCGAAGTTTAGAAAACTTCGCTTCTGTAAGAGACTTGGTGAAGATGTCTGCAACTTGATCATCTGTAGGGCAAAAGAGCACTTCAAGAACTCGATCATGAACAAGATTTCTGATGAAGTGCATATGTAGCTCAATGTGTTTGCTGCGTTGATGTAGAACTGGATCTTTGGCAAGCTTGATGGCACTTTGATTGTCGCACCAAAGTGGAGTAGGCTGCTGCTGCTTGAATCCAAACTTTGGAAGGATCTGTCGAAGCCATAAAGCTTCCTGACTGCCATTAACTGCTGCTTGATATTCTGCCTCTGCTGAAGAAAGAGCAATAGCTTGTTTCTTACAAGCCCAAGTAATAGGTCTAGATCACAGACTGAAAACATAACCTGCAGTAGACTTTCGATCATCAGGATCGCCGACCCAATCTAAATCAGTGAAACCAACCAACAAAAGTTCCCCCCCTGTACTGTAATGAATCCCAAACTGAACTGTACCTTGAATATATCGAAGTATTCTTTTAGCTGCTTTCCAGTGACTTTCATGAGGTGTCTGCATATAACGGGCAACTCGACCAACGGAAAAGGAAAGGTCAGGACGGGAATGAGTCAAGTATAAGAGACTACCAAAAAGCTGACGATACAAGGTGGCATCGACTTCAGGTGAAGGACAAGTGGCAGAAAGTTTGACTCCAGACTGGAAGGGAGAAGGGGCTGGTGTACAATCTTCCATGTGAAAGCGACGAAGAAGGTCACAAGCATACTTAGACTGAGAAAGAAAGATTCCTTCTTTGGTTTGCAGGACTTGGAGACCAAGAAAATAATGCAAATGTCCTAAGTCTGACATTTCAAAATTTTGTTTAAGACTGGATTTCACATGGGTTATAAGCTTAGGGTCACTACCAGTAAGAATAAGGTCATCAACATATAGAACAAGTATGATGAGATGGTTTTCTACTTTCTTGGTATAGACATTGGGGTCAGAATGGCATCTAGAAAAACCAGTGTCAAGGAGAAAGTTATCCATTTTGGCATACCAAGCTCTAGGAGCTTGCTTAAGGCCATATGAGGATTTCTTAAGGCGGCAGACAAGGATAGAGTTATTTTGAACATAGCCAGGAGGTTGTTCCATGTAAATTTCCTCTTGTAAATCACCATGTAAGAAGGCAGACTTGACATCCATTTGATGGACTTCCCAGTTGTGTAAGGCTGCACGGGAAAGAACAAGGCGGATGGAGTTCATTTTTGCGAAGGGAGCAAAGGTTTCATTGTAGTCAATCCCTTCAACTTGGGAAAAACCTTTGGCAACTAACCTTGCCTTAAGTCTTTCAACACTTCCATCTGATGCATACTTAGTTCTGTAGACCCATTTACATCTGACAAGTTTTCTTCCTTTTGGAAGAGGTACAAGATCCCAAGTATCGTTCGCCATTAAGGAACGATATTCTTCATCCATGGCTGCATCCCAATCTGGATTCCCTGAAGCTTCTGCAAAAGTTTCTGGATCATGATTCTCGGAAACTTGAGCCAAAAGAGAAGAGGCTCGCTGAAACTGAGAACGTGTTCGACGTTGATCTCTAGGATCACCGGCAAGATCACCAGCTGCTTCACATGTTGAACGGACCCATCGAGGAAGCACTTGTGCTGGTGCAACTGGAGGAACATGAGCAGGCGGAGGTGGATTTTCATCTTCACTGTCATCGTCAGAAACTGGAGTTGGAAACCTGTCAAGGAAGTTGGAAGAAGAAGAAGAAGAAGGCACAAACGCCGAATCAGGCTCGCAGGCCAAAGATGGCACAATCGCCGAGTTAGGCTCGCAGGCCAAGATATTTTCATCAAATTTAACATCTCTTCTAATGATTACATCATGAGAATGTGGTTGAAGAAGTCTATAGCCTTTTACATCTTCAGAATATCCAACAAATATGCACTTTTCACTTTTAGGCTGCAATGCTTTCGGTTTTTCATCCGGAATGTGAGCCCATGCTTCACTACCAAACACACGAAAGTGACTTACATCAGGTTTAGTTTTACTCCATGCTTCTTCCGGTGTTATACCTTGTAATTCTTTTGTGGGGGTACGATTAACTATGTAATTTGCACAATTAATGGCTTCAACCCAAAATTGAAGACTTAGTCCCTTAGATTGGATCATACAATTAGCCATTTCTTTTAAAGTGCGGTTCTTCCGCTCAGCTACACCATTTTGTTGTGGTGTATATGGAACAGTGTGCTATTGTTGGATGCCTTGTTCAGTGCAGAAAGTAGTGAACTGTTTGTTAACATATTCTCCTCCATTGTCAGATCTTAACTTAATAATTTGATGACCAGATTGTTTTTCAATAAGGGCCTTGTAGGCCAAGAACATGTTAAATACTTCGCTCTTAAGTTTTAGGAAATAAACCCAAGTGCGTCTGGTGTAATCATCAATGAAAGTTAAGAAATATTTGAAACCAGAAAATGAAGCAGATGGAAGAGGACCACACAAGTCACTATGCACAAGCTCCAAGGGAACTGAGGCGTGCCAAGAGGCATGTTTGTCAAAACTGTCCCAATGATGTTTTTCGAGTACAGAACCGGAGCAAACACCATCTCTGCAAGATACCATCGGAAGACCTGTCACCATATTTTCTTTACATAGTTGTTGCAATGAGCGATAATTTAAGTGACCAAATCGCTCATGCCAAAGTTTGCTCAAGTTATCACTATGAGCAACAAAAAATGAAGGGAAAGGTGATGACCCAAAGTTGTTAAACTTGTACAACCTGGTAATATCATCAACAATTCTGGTAGCTAGGACCTGTTGAGGATCTTTAAAATCCTTGATTACAACTTGGTGAGGTGTAAAGGTCACAGTTTTACCTTCACCAGAATGAGTGATCTGATAGACTGATAACAAATTGCAGGAAATTCTTGGAACACATAGTACATCACTAAAATGACCATTATCTACTGGAACTGTTCCAGCTCCTACAACACTTAGAGATCTATCATCACCAACAAATATTTGTTTGGTGTTACATTCATGCATAATATAAAATATGGCTTGATCCTTAGCCATATGATAAGATGCTCCAGAATCAATGAGCCATTCATTTGAAGTAGAAGAAGAAGATGCATTATAAGAATAACCAGAAGCACAAAGTGCATGTCCATGAGAGGCAGATTCTTCATTACTGCTTCCAAGGATGCCATCTTCTTGAAACACTTAGATTCTTCATGATTATCTTTCTCGCAATAGTTGCAATGACACTCAGTCTTCTTGCCTTTTGGCTTGGATCCTTTGTCATTTTTTAAGGAAGGAGCTGACTGAGAGGGTTTGGGACCCTTGTTTGACTTATTATTGCGAAAATTTTGTTTCTTGGGAGGCTTGGACTTTTCTTTCTGTTGGGACAATAAGGCTTTCCCAGATGTATCTGCATTTTTTATTATTCCAAGGTGAATGAGTTTATCTTGTTCTCTAATTAAGGAATCACAACAGGATTCAAGACTAGGCTCTTGATAGCTAGCTGCATTCAAGGATGCTTTCATGGAGTAAAATGTAGATACAAAAACAGAATATGCAGGTCCAAGTTTGGAAAGAATATGATAAATGCATTGTTTGTCTTCCCTCTCAATCTTACATTCTGCACATAAGAGTTTAAGAGTTTTGTACTTAGATAAATAATATTGAATGCATGAAAAGTCACTTGGATTTAAAGAAATCAACTCATTTTCGAGTTGGTGACCTCAAATTTCATAGTGTTTACCAAACACAGATTCCAACTTGTCCCAAGTAGCATTAGGTTCATCAATTCCAGATATGTGGAATCGCAAATCAGTAGAGATTGACATCCCAATCAATCCACGAGCTTCATCACATCTATTTGCCCATTTTATTTTCTTATCATCATCAATGGGTTCTTTTTCTTTCCCTGTTGTAATTCTGAAAAGTCCCCTACTTCGTAGAACATCCTCCATACGAGATTTCCATGAGAAATAGTTGGAACTGTTAAGTAGAATATCACAAGGGGCGGCCATATTTGTAAATTAATGGCTGTAAAAGCAGAAACCAATAGTCTGGATGTGAAGAGCTCGAAAAAATAGGTGGTTTAAAAAAAACAACACTGAAAACTGACTCTGTATGATGAAGTTATGCTTGAACAAAGAAACTGTTGAAGATGTATCCAATAGTGACATGGCAGCTAAAGAATGTCCAGCAAAAAAAAGAACCCCCCTCTTCCCAAAATGAATCTTTTGACAATCACTTTACAAGAAAGTTGCTTTAAGTGAACCATTTTTGTAAAATAAGTGATTTCACTTTTATAATGATATGACTTTTAAATAGTGCAAGAATAAAAAACTTAAGTGACTCACTTATATTTTTATTTTTTATTATTTAAGGGAGATGCACTTTTACAATAAAGTAACTTGAAATTAGAAATTGCATGCACTTTTCTTTTAAAAGTAACTTCCTAAGATTTGAACTCAAGAGCTATTAAGGAATAAAGCAACTTTGAACCAAGTGAGCTAGATTAAAAGGTATGTAAAATATGGGAATGAGGAATGGGTTTTTTTTTTTTTTTTTTTACTCTTCTTGCTCGGTTTGCGTGCTTGCCCTTTTTCCTGCAAAACAGACCACAAATCGAAACAAAAAAACTTCAGATCTGATGAAATATGCGTTTTTGGAGCAATCGGGAACCGTTTTCGATCAAACGAAAACTATTTCCCAATGGAAACGATGCTCCGGACGCAATGGAACACCTCCCACAGCCCAGAAATGCATAGAAATACCAGAACTAGAAACCCTTTCGAGTTTCGACAATAGCAGTTCAAGTTCTAGATCATAACCGGAAGCGGCACTTCATAAAAGCTCTGATACGATGTTCGAGTACACAGGGTACTACCAAAGGACCGAACACCAAGAGAAACCACTTCACACAAACAGATCACAGATCAACACACCGATGTTTTGACGTGGTTTAAACCCTCTTGAGGGAAACACTCCACGACCCCGACCAAATAGCTTCTACGGGACAATTTATTATGCAAAGAAAGAAAGTTACAAATGAGCTTCTCATAATCGATCAACTAAACAATGACCCTCCATGCTCTTTAAATAGAGATCATGGACCAATCGGGTGTTAAGCCACAGATCAAGGTTAGGTTTGATCTAAGAGAAGTTGAGCCGTCAGATCACTCTATGTCAGAAACATATCGTGACCGTCGGATTAAGTATTTACAAATGCATACTAATGCATACTAAAGAAACACACTATCCCTAACGGATATATTACACAAGTTGATCGATTATGAGAAACTCATTTGTAACTTTCTGTCTTTGCATAATAAATTGTCCCGTAGGAGCTATTTGGCCGGGGCCGTGGAGTGTTTCCCTCAAGAGGGTTTAAACCACGTCAAAACATCGGTGTGTTGATCTGTGATCTGTTTGTGTGAAGTTGTTGCTCTTGGTGTTCGGTCCTTTGGTAGTACCCTGTGTACCCGAACATGATGAAGGTCCTAAGAGAAGCTTCTAGGGCTTAACGACGATGGGTAAGGTATTGGACCATAACACTTGGCATCTACTAGGTGCATTTTTTCTCTATGTGGGAATATAAGAGGAATAGAATAACCACTGGGAATTTTTTAGCCCCATATACAAGTCATGAATCAATACATGGTAAATGTAGGAAACCTAGGAGTTATTCCCTAAATGCACAAACTTAGCAATCAAAAGTAAGAAAGGAGCTTTCAAACCACCATATAGGACATGTCTTAGGGTTCTTTGGCTTCCAAGTGTTGATAAATACTTCATTAGAATATTTTGAGAACCATTTATGGATATTAGGGCCTTGTACATGGTTGGGAGGAGGACTGCAAACCTTAATAAAAATAAATCTTCTAAGGGAATAGAAACTTGAGGCTTCGACCTTATAGGTGTATTAATTACATAGGTTCACAACCATGAAAGAGGCCTCAAATTACAAGGATATGTTTAGCCTCCAATAAATGATATGGGTGCAACTAGGAGTATTTTAGCACTCGGTATGGGTTTTATGGCACTAAACATGGTCAAATGATGAAACCTTGACATTAGGATTTAAAGGAAGTTTCCAAGGATAGGGAAAATGTGAATCCTTAACCGACCACATAGGATTGGTCTAGTATAACTTAAATATTTTAATGCCAATATGGACACCATTAGTAGGTTTTGAGATTTATGGGTGGACCTCAAATCCATAAACATGATTCGAGGAGGGAGACCAACATCTCAAGGCTAGAAATATATATTTATGGCTTTGGACCAATGTTCAAATTGATGGGTAATTTGTAATGCTTCAGGGCATCATCATGAACCTTGGTCCCTCGAAGGTGCCTTTAGAGCTTAATGCATAATTCAAAATTCAAAAAATTTGAAAGTGATATTTAGGTGTGTAATTGTATTTGAAAATATGATGTTGTTTGTTATTTTATACTAATATTTGTATGGTTTTGTTTGTTCAAGTGTGTGTGTAAATATTTTTCTAGGTGTGTTTTTTCTAACATGTAAATTTTTGTATATGTGCATAGATATTTTCCTGTGTGCATGTATTTTTGTATGTTTATGTATAAGTATTTTTATGTGTGTAGGTTTTTGTAGTGTAAATATATATGTATCTGTACATCTTTAATATGTGTGTAAATATAATTATGTGCATCTAACTTTTGTGTGTTTGTGTGTCAATGAATAGGGATGGTAGGTACACAAGGGGGATGACTAGGGGTGGTAGGTACACAAGGGGGATCCTTCATTGATCCAAAGAGAAATCAATAAATCAAAATATCATGGGGTATAGGGAATGCTTCAAACAATAAAGTATAGACTTAAATGCTCTCCATCAAGAGATCGAGATCACCTTTTCAGCAAACACAAGGAACCTTTTGGTATTTGGGAACATCGTCATTATCATTCATCACTTACACAACAATTTCATACACAATGAGAACTCTTTAGAAAAAGTTATCAAAATAATAAGGTATATGAAAAGTTCAAGTGTCTCCCTAGTCATCATATCAAGGGCCCCATAAAATTTCTCCAATAACTACACAAGGGGTTGAATTTTACCATGGAAATTTCATCCTTGTATTGTGATGTATACAAACTAGTTGGATCTTATTAGAATGGAATTTTATGATCAAAATACCTTTCATAATAAAAAAAATTGAAATAATATTCATTATGTTAATTCTAAATCTAGAGTCACTCTTAAACCTAACAAAGCATCCATGCTAAGAAAAACACAGTGGCAGAGGGATGATGGTCCCTTCACAAGGAAACATTCCAAGTGAAAGGGATTGGGAGATAGTTTTCATATCTTTAACCACAATGATGATAGAATAGTTTTTTCACACCTAAGTACAATCTCCAAGTACTTATTGATTGGTATATCATCAAATATTAAACATCGGTGGAAATAATTATTTGTACATCTATGACATTGGTTCCAAATGCTATGAACATGGTCAAGTGAGTATGTTTTGTTAGAGTTCAAACACAACCTTTTTTTCAAATGGCCATCCAAAAATTAATATATGAGGCCACTAGAGATCAAAATTGATCTATTTAATCATAAACGAAGGAAATCATATCAAAATCCATTCAAACTCAACCATTTGTTTTAAAAGCATAATGTTGTTTATTAGGAAACTACACACAATAAGATACAACAAGAGACAACAAGATACAAATATAGACAACATGGATATAAATCACATAATTGAAAATCCATGTACATCAAAGCTACAAAAATCGTCCAAACATATAAATTTTCTGGAAAACAGTGGAACATGATTCCCAATGTACACACGATGGCAACTTGTGCCCTATACAAAGTTCAACAACTCATGCCCTAGATCCAAAATACATGGAAACTCATGCCTTAGATACCAAGTACATGGAAACTGGTTCCCAAAAGTGCCACATCGTGGCTAATGTGCATAACATGGTATGTCAAGCATCATGCCCACCCCCGACGCTCCCAGACGCATCTCCAAAATCGATCTTCCTCTTCTTGGAGCTAGTGGAATCTCAAGCCTTCTTCTGTCTAGGAGTAGACCATTTCTCCGAGCACTGAAACAAATGATATAAGATATCACATTTTCAATCATTTGTAACATTTATAAAATGAATGTAGAATTCAAATCTTAAATAAATCACCGCTGATGGGAGTGCGAGACGTGAGGTAAGTGTCCTCCTTGATCTACCGAGCCTCTTAACAATGCCACCTTACAACATTTATGACAATAATTTCATTGAAAAAAATATTTGCTTAAATTAATTTTCGTTAATGCATCACAATATTTTCATAAATTAACTTGATTCTCACCGTGAACACCTCAGGAAATGGAGATGATTGGGCTTCAGGGATAACAAGTGGAGCAGTTGGCTGGAAAACTTGCTCCAATACAGTCATGGGGGGGAGGCAGATGTAGTTACAACAACTACAGGTGCAACCACTGTAGATGTATCGACGAATGTTACAATAGTAGTTTCCACAATAGTGGTGGGAACTGAAGAAGGTAGGGTGGAAGAGGGAATGGTGGTATGGGGTGTAGGAGGATGTCGTGGACAATGAACCCCTATAGGTTGTATGATAGAGGGGATCGACCTAAAAGGTCTAGGGGGGATATTGGGGGATGGTGGATGGGAGGGAAGTCTTGAATATAGGGAGGAGGATGGATCCAAGGGGGGTTGTGGACGAATGGGGGAAGTTGGATGGAAGGGGGGGGGGCTGGATGAATGGGGTGGATGGATAAATGAGGGTGGGGGCATGGAAAAATGGGGGAGGCTATATGGAGGGGGAGTATGGACAGAGGGGGGAGTATGGACGTAGGGGGGAGGCTAGATGGAAGGGAGGGGTCTGGATGGAAGCGGGGGGGGGGGGATTCATGGGAGAGGGTGGAAAAATGGGACTGAAGTGGGGAGGTGGAACGGTGGAACCTACAACTGATGGTGGCACCTGCATATACATTTGTAACATCCTAGTTTAGTAGACAAAAATCAAATTAAACCATAGTAATTCATAACAATTCAAATTAAAAGCGTTCTTTGAACTACACATTATACTTGTGTGTATGGTGACCTGTCGATCCCTGGTAAAGATGGTTGGTCATATGATAGTATGTGCATACCTATGGACACAAAATGCATGCACGTTATGAGCATATTGAACACGCAATTATTGAGGAAATCAAAATATTCAAAAATATTGTAGGAACTATCATCGTGTATTTCATAAATATAAATAAATAAATAATATAAATGACATAACTAAGTAATAACAATATTGTGTGAGGTATTGAAAATACCTTCATGTGAGGTGCTGCAATTTCAGTTGTAGCTGCCATTGCTGCATCCTAGTTGGGAGATCCTATGTTTTCCCATGTCGAAATCTCTGGTCTTAATAACTATACATTGAAATAATAGTTTAAGTCATACACAACTACTTTAAAATTACTTTACAATTTCTCAAGTGATGATTGCATACTCATTAAAAAAAGTTCTAACCTGCTCCATATAGCAGCCCTCGATCGAGCCAAGGCAAGTGTGCCCGTAATGGGGACAAAGATGTGACACTGTCCTCGTTGAACTAGAAGTCCCAATATGGCTACCACAAGTCACAGGTCTATTTTGACTCTGCATGAAGGCCATGCACCTGAGTCTCTCTCAAGGTCAACCTATCTCTCCATTGTAGTCGTTGCTACAAACGCTATGTGTCTAAGCAGTCCACATGCAACACTCCTCATCGCCCCCCTCAATTTGATCAATTCTGTGGGGTAACAATAGTGGTTTGGGAGGAGGGTTGGGATCATTCCTAGGAGATGGTGGCCCTCTTAGTGGATTCCTCATGGAAACATGTCGATCTTAGGCAAAGCCAAGCACAACACCCTGGAACTCGGTTATGTCAAAATAGTTGACATGTAAACCGAGCACAAAATCATCCCACAGTTGTCGAAGGAAGTATTGTGGAACCTCCCTATTATTGCATGGATGTTTACGTAAGCCATGAACCAACTCTACATCCAATTTTTCTTCAATGGTTGGAAATGACACCAATCCATGCTGACACATGGCTTTCTAATGTTTGATGGTTGTTGTGTTCCTGGATCGGTGAACATACTGTATAATTGGGATTTTGTAATATTCGATGTTTTTATTTCCTCCTTGGAAATGACAGTGGAATATTACTCCCGCATCCTAGCTCTATATTCGGTCATGCCAGTCAACTGACGATGTGCATGGATGAGGGAGTCAATTGAGTTCTCAATTGAGGTGGCAAGGGACACTCGAGATGGTTCCCCTATGTTTCTTAATTCTCAGGTGCACACTCTCCTTTCATTTAGGTAATGGTTCAAGTCATCTTGGCCCAAATTTTGTTGGGGGTTTTGATTTTGTTGGGCATTTTCATTTTGTTGAGTGTTTTCATTGGTTCCAAGATTTGTGTTTTCTTGTGTTCCACTGCAATCCATGTTAACATTTTGTTCATTCAATGTATAGGTTTAGACTCTGCAATTGAAAAAAATATACTATTTTACTAATTTGAGAATTATTAAAAATTCAATAAGCAATAAAAAATCAATAAAATGACAAAAAAAGAGATCTTACCTATCCAATGTAATGGATGATCACTCGGTATATGGATTGATGGAGTTCTTGAGTGCAATGGATGAGTGGGGTGGTCTCTTAGTCTGCGTACGCATCGGGTGGATGACTCTCGGCCATTTGGAAATGAAATAGACTGCGTTGTCTGCCCCCCTTTTTTTATTTGGCTTAACATAAGCACGTGCATGCCCTTGGGTGCATACACACTAAAAACGTGCACGCGTAGCAGTGCACACGTTCGCAGTTCGATACCGAACCCGAAGGCACGTGCGCACTTCCTTAGTTGCGCGTGCGTCCTTGTTTTTTCTGCTAAAACGACTCCATTGCAATGATTTTGGGGAAAAACTTTGTGTACCCACCCTTAATCGACGTATAAGCAATAAATGTTATGCTTTTCACTCTATTTTTCAATATCTTTGTATGAAAATTTCTATTTATTTTTCTCTTTGTATTTCAATGCATAACGTTTACCCTATATATACCAACACCTTTGCTATATTAGCTTTGTTGTAAATATGACGGTTTGTAATTAAAAAATATTTCAAATTTAATAATACTAAAAATTTAGTTTCTAAATTTAAAAATTTAAAATTTATTAATTTATTAAATATATAAAAAAGTGTTGTATGTTCTGAATTCAAGGTTTTTAAAAAAAAATCTACATTGTCTACAAAATCCCAAAGATATTAGTCAATTTCCATTGGGGATGCAATCACAATAAGTATTAGTCGATTTCCATTAGGGCTGCAATCACAATCAGTTTCTCAGGTTTGAACACTTACAAATTAAATACACTAATTTAATAGAGGTTTAGAACTTAAATACACGAATTTAATAAAGCACTTGTACATGAATATATTTAATTTTCTTTTAAATTTCAATAAAAAAAATAAATGATGGTTCTCATTTTATCCTAACAGTGTGAAATATTATTGTTCTTATCCTTTATCTCAACAAAATTATAAAACAAAAAATGTACTATGAAATGTTTTCTAATGAATCCTTTTATGTACCTTTCAAATGGAGTGGTGCATGGAATATCATTATTAACAAAATTTTAAAATGAAATGGACCGTAATCATATAATTATGATAAAATATAATCTGAATTTTAAAATGAAATAGATTGTAATCATATAATTATGATAATATATAAGCAGACTTATAATTTAATGGTTAGAATAATTTTGATGACTTTTGTAATATTTTTTTTTTAAATTTTGTTAATTTGTAATAAAACAACATAATTTTAAAATGAAATGGATTGTAATAATTGTAATTATATAATTATGATAATATACAAGCTTTGGAATAATTAATTTTAATTTAATTATAATTATACTTTAAATTAATTTAATTATAATTATACTTTAAATTAATTTAATTATAATTATAATTTAATTATAATTATACTTTAAATTAATTTAATTATATTTAAAAAATTAAATTAAATATTATAATTACAATTTTTATAAAAATTAATATTAACATTGATATTAATATCTACATTAAAACATAATTAATTATAATTAACGTAAATTAATCAATAAACAATCGTATCTCTATATAAAATTTTATAAAGAGCAACATAACAAAATTAAATATATATTTGTACTATTAATTAATTAAATTTTTATCTATATTAATAAATTAAAAAAATATTTTATATATAATTTTTAAAAATTATTTATATATAAATATAAAGTAATTCAATTTATAAATAAATTTATATAATAATATTTTATATTAAAACTATTTCTTGTATCATTTGTATAAGTAATAATCTTATTGTATATATGTGTAATTATAAAATTATAAAATGTAAAATGTTTTATATTTATTTATATATAATATAAATAATATAATTGTTGAGAAAATCAATTATTTTGGATTGATTAATGTAATTTAAAACTAAATTGATGGAAAAATGAAAATTGATATTATTAAAAAAACAAATATAAATAGATTTATTGTTTTTTTTTCTACAATATGTTAGATTATTAGTTTTGAATTGAAAATTGAAAATTTATTTTAATATTGAATTGAAAATTGAAAATTTATTTTAATATTGTCAAATTAAATTGTTTTCACTTCAAATTTTTCGTGAATATACTCCATATTGAAATATGGCATTTTATGTATTTATCATGCATCAATTTTAGGAATTGTGCTTAAAAGCATGTTATAATTATTGTAATTTAATAAAATCGATGATAAATTTCACATTACAATATAACTTTAGAGGAATATGGAAATGATATATAATCATTGAAGAGCATAACAATTTAACCACCATCAACCATGAACAACCATGGTCAACCATAATCCTTTAGTAAGTATAAATTCTAGAAATTGTATGTAACCATTGAAAATGATTGTAATATAACAAAACACATGATGACACAACTCTAGATAAACATCAAAGTGACATATAACCATGGAATATGACAATTCAATCGTAGTTAAACATAAACAACAACGGTCAACCACAGTCAACTATGAACACCCATGGTAAACCATAAACACCATAATCATCCAAGAACAACCATAATAAACCATGAACAACCATGGTTAACCAAAGTCAACCATGTTCAACCAAAGTCAACCATAGTCAACCATGAACAATCATAGTCAAACATGAATAATCACGCTCATCCATGAACAACCATAATCAACCATAGTCATCCATGAACAACCACCATCATCCATTGTCAATCATGAATAAACATAGTCAAGCACGGTCAATTATCATTAACCATGGTTAACCATGAATAACCATAGTCAATAAGGGTAAACCATAGTCAACCATGGTAAACCAATGTCAACCATTGTCAACCATAGTCAACCATGGTCAACCAAAGTCAAAGAATGTTAAACATAATCAACCATGGTAAACTAAAGTAAACCATGGTTATCCATAGTTAAACATAGTCAACCAATGTCAACCATGGTTAAGCAAAGTCAACCATGGTCAACCATGGAAAATCAAAGTCTACAAAAGTCAAACATGGTAAACCAAATCCAACCATTGTCAACCATGGTAACCCATAGTCAACCATGGTCAACCAAACTCAACCATGGTAAAAGATAGTCAACCAATGTCAACCATGGTTAACCAAAGTCAACTATTGTCAACCATGGAAAATTAAAGTTTACAAAAGTCAAACATGGTAAACCATAGTCAACCATAGTAAACCAAAGCCAACCATTGTCAACCATGGTAATCCATGGTTAACCATGGTCAACCAAAGTCAACCATGGCAATCAAAGTTAACCATGGTCAACTAATGTTAACAAAAAGTCAACCATGTACAACCAAAGTCTACAAAAGTCAGCCATGGTCAACCATAGTCAACCATGGTCAACCAAAGCCAACCATAGTAACCCATTGTCAACCATGGTTAACCAAAGCCAACCATGGTCAACCATAGTCAACCATAGTAAGCCATGGTTAGTCATTGTCAAACATAATCAAACAAAGTCAACAATGGTCAACCAAATCTAACCAAAAGTCAACCATGGACAACCAAAGTCTACAAAAGTCAACCATGGTCAAACATAGTCAACCATGGTCAACCAAATCCAACCACAATCAACCATGGTCAACCATAATTAACCATGGTTCACCACGGTCAACCAAAGTCAACCATGGTTAACCAAAGTTAAGCAAAAGTCAACCATGGACAATCAAAGTCTACAAAAGTCAACCATGGTCAACCAAAGTCAACCATGGTTAACCAAATCCAACCATAATCAACAATAATAACCCATGGTTAACCACGGTAAACCAAATTCAACCATAGTCAACCATGGTTAACTAAAGTTAACCATAGTCAACCATGGTTAACCACAGTTAACCAAAGTCAACCATAGTCAACCATATTATACTTAATTCAATAATAGTCAAATAATAGTGGAATTATAATCAACCATATGATCTTAAAGTCAACCCTTGTGTCACCCATAATTAAGCCAACAAGTCAACCATAATCAACCATATGATATTAAAATCAACCAAATTCAACTATTGCCAACCATAGTCAACCATAGTGAACCATGGTCAACCATAGCCAACCATAGTCAAACATGGTCAACCACAATCAGCGATAGTCAACTAAAGACAACCAAAGTCAACTAAATTCAGCCAAATTTAGAAGTCAAATAAGGTCAATCAATAGTTAATTATGGCCAAACAAAGTCTACCATAGTCAATTAGTCAACCATAGTCAAAGTTAAATAAGGCCAAGGAATAGTCAATTATGACAAAACAAAGTCACCAATAGCAAACCACAACCAACCATGGGCAACAATAATCAATTACTTAACCAAACTCAACCATAGTCAAACAAAGTCAACCATAATCAACCATGGTCAACCATAGCCAACCAAAGTCGATTATGGCCACCTAAAGTCACCCATAGTTGAGCATTGTCAACCATGGTCAACCATAATCAATTAGTTAACCAAAGTCAACCATATTCAATCAAATTCAACCATAGTAAACCATAGTCAACTAAGGTCAATTCAAGTCAACAATGGTCAACCATAGTCAACCATATTCCACCATGGTAAAGAAATAGTCAATTATGGAAAAAATAAGTCAGTCATAGTTAACCATGGCTAACCAAAGTCAACCATGGTCTACGATAGTTAATCATGGTCAATCAAAGTCAACCAAAGTCACCCATAGTCAACCATAATCAGTTAGTTAATCAAAGTCAGCTATAATCAAACGAATTCAACCATAGTCAACCAAGGTCAACCAAAGTCAACCATGGTTAGCGATAGCCAACCAAAGTCAACCATGGTTAGCGATAGCCAACCATAGTCAACCATCTTCCACCTTTGTCAACCATGATCAACTAGTAGTCAATTGTGGCCAAACTAAGTCAAACATAGTTAACCATGGTCAACCATGATAGGTAATCCACAATAAACCATGAACAACCATGGTAAACCATGAATAACCATAGTTAATCATGAACAAGTATAATCAACCATAATTGGCCATTAACAACCATGGCCAACCATAGTCATCTATGAACAACTATGGTCAACCATAGTCAAACAAACTCAACCATATTAAACCAAATTCAACAATAATCATACAATAGTGGAATTATAATCAACCATATGATTTAAATGTCAACTCTTATGTTACCCACAATTAAGCCAACAAGTCAACCATATTATATTAAAATCAACTAAGGTCAACCATCACCAATCATGGTTAACCATAGTCAATCATGGTCAACCATAGCCAGCCACAGTGGGCCATGGTCATCCATAGTCAACCAAATCCAACAAATTCAACCATAGTGAACCAAAATCAACCATAGTTAGCTAAATTTAACCAAAGTCAAAAGTCAAACAAGGTCAATGAAGTCAATTATGGAAAAAAAAGTTAACCATAGTCAACCATGGTTGACCATAGTTAACCATAGTTAATTAGTCAACAATAGTCAAAGTTAAATAAGGTAAACCAATAGCCAATTACGTCCAAACAAAGTCAACCATAGCCAACCACAACTAACCATGGGAAACCATAGTCAAGCATAGTAAATTACTCAACCAAACTCAACCACAATAAAACAAAGTCAACTATAATCAACCATGGTCAACCATAGTCAACCAAAGTCTATATGGCCAACCAAAGTCACCCATAGTCGACCATCGTCAACCATAGTAAACAATAATCAATTTGTTAACCAAAGTCAACCATAGCTAATCAAATTCAACCATGGTCAACCAAGGTCATTTCAATTCAACTATGGTCATCCATTGTCAACCATAGTCAACCATATTCCCTTATGGGTCAACCATTAAAACCATGGTTAACCATGGTCAACCAAAGTCAACCACGGTCAACTAGAGTTAGCCATGGTCGACCACAGTCAACTTAAGTTGACCATAGACAACCATTGTCTACCAAAGTTATCCACGGTCAATCATTGTTATCCAAAGTCAACCATGTCAACCAAAGTCAACCATAGCCATGCATGGTCAACCATGTTGAGCCATTTTCAACCAAAGTCAACGATGTGAACCATGTTAAACACTTGTCAACAGAAGTCAACTATGGTTAACCAACATCAACCATAATAATCCATAGTCAACCAAAGTCAACCATGTTGAACCTTGGACAACCAAATTCAACCAAGTTCATCCCTAGTAAACCGAAGTCAACCTGGGCCAATGATAGTCAACCATGTTCAAGCATCGTCAACCATTGTCAACCATAATCAAATGTGGTTAACCATAGTCAATCAAATTCAACCATGGTCAACCAGAGTCAACCATGGTCTACCTAAGTCAACCATGGTCAACCGCCATTAGCCATTGTAAACCATGGTCATCCAAAGTCAACCATGGTAAACCAAAGTCAACTATAGTCAACCATAGTTTCCCATGGTCAACCATGTTCACCCATGTTCAACAAAAGTCAACCATGGTATACCATGTTAAACAATGGTCAATCAAAGTCAACTATGGTCAACCATCGCCAACCATGGTCAACCAAATACAACTAGCGAAAACCATGGTCAACCATGGTAAATCATAGTGAACAATGGTCAATTAAATTCAACCATTGTAAACAATGTTCAACCATGGACAACCAAAGTAGACCATGGTTAACCATAGTCAACCAAAGGCAACTAGGGTCAACCATGGTCAAGCATGGTTAACCATTGTCAACCAAAGCAACTATGGTCAATGAGAGTTAGCCATGGTGAACCATGGTCAACCAAAGTCAACCATGGTTAACCATGGTCATCCAAAGTCAGCAATGGTCAACAAAAGTCAATTATAGTCAACCATAGTCACCCATGATCAACCATGGTCAGCTATGTTCAACCAAAGGTATCCATGGCCAACCATGTTAAACAATGGTCAACCAAAGTCAATTATGGTCAACCATGGTCGACCATTGTCAACCATGGTCGACCAAAATCATCCAGTATCAAGTAGAGTCAACTATTGACAACTATGGTCAATCAGGGTTAATCATAGTCAACCATGGTCAACCAAAGTCAACCATGTTCATCCATGGACAACCAAAGTCAACCACGGTTAACTAGAGTCAGCCATGGTTGACCACGGTCAACCAAAGCTGACCATTGGTTGACCATGGTTGACTTTGGTTAAGTAAAGTCAAACATGCTTAACAATGGTCAACCATAGTCAACCATGTTGAACAAATGTCAATCGTGGTCAACCAAACATGATCAACCATGGTTAACCATTATATTATTATTATTACTATTATAATTATTAACTATTTTATTTATTATTATTTAATTATAATTAATATTTCCTTTATTCATATTTTCTTTTATAAAAAAATTATTATTTTGTATAATAACAATTACTTATTATAATAATAATTATAATAAATAATAATTAAAAATAAATAATCCTCCCCTACATGTTGATTGTACTAGCAAGCCATATTAATGAATTAATATGGCTTTCTAGTTAATAAATAACTAGGTTTTGTATCATTTACCTCATCGGGGATGGTGGTAGTTGATATTTAAACTTCATTTTCTTTTTTTTTAAATATTATATATAATAAATAACTAGGTTTTGTATCAACTACATCATCGGGAATGGTAGTAGTTGACATTTAAACTTCATTTTATTATTTTTAATATTATATATATTGAGAGATGAAGAGTTAGGGAATGAGGAATGTGGTCCATGATGCCTATAATTCTAGTGTTTGTTGTTGAGATTACAACTTCACATGATGCATGTACATATACATGTTGGTAATGAACATATAACATTGAATTCCATATAATATAAGTGTTTCAATAATGACATTCCTTTTTTAAAAGCTTAACAATAATCAATGAGCACAAGTTGCAAAGGCCTTAGACTTGAGGAGCTTAGAATTCACTATAGGGTCTGTCTCTATCAATTTGATAAACATCATAGGGTATTCGATTCTCTGCAGCCTATCCTATCCATATGCATGAATTCTATGTGCACTAAGGAATTTGGGCCCAAGAATTGAATGTTGATTGGCATCTTTCTACAAAAAACCTTACTCATTCTCCTTGCAACTTACATACCCATCTCCCTAGTATCATTGAATCTAGTATCTATCATATTGTGCATGGGCCAAGATGCGAGCATAACTTCTATGGATAGTACATATTTCCTCTATTATGTCTTGGATTTCCTCACAAACAACTTGTTACAGACTGTGGGAGTCTACCTTAACTAGTAGGGCATCTTAACTCCCATGATGTGGTGCTTTGCATTGCTCTTCCTAGTCCAAGTGCTTTGAATGTTATTATCATCAAGTTGTATTGAACTTTGGTTTGCCTCACATTTCGTTATTGCAACAATATTGAGGGAATGGTTAGATATGTTTTCAACCTAACATTACGTAGTTTCTTTATGATGTCTTGAATGGTGGTGATACGAGATCATGACGTGAGATAATGGTTGGGGTGAGAATGGTAATACAAAAATCTATGAGGTCAATTTAACCAATCCCCAAGTTCAAATTGTAGCATTATTATAGAAATTTTCATAAGAACATGCTCTATTATTTATACCAAGAGATTGCATGCTTATATCATGCTCATGAGATATACAACAAACAAATGAAGAATGCAATTTTGCAAGTGGTTGAGGGTCTCCACATATCGCAACGAACCAATGGATTGGATTCCTTCATTAATGCATTATTGGATACTAGTATAATGACAATATCCTCTTCATCCATGGTGGTACTCTACAATTGGTGACTTGGATTGTGTAGAGCAGAAATACAAGTGAAGGAAACAACAAGATAATATACAATTAACGTGGGCAATGGATTCGGCATAAGAGTTCCCAATATAATAGAAAGATCATAGTTCTTGTGGGCATATGCACTAGTGTGTAAGAGGCCAACACAATTTTTAGGGTCCTACCCTAACATACATACTTTAGGGTACTTAGGAGTTAGTCAATTAGGGTATGCAACCATATTCTTAGAGTTAAGCCCATTGGATAGCTAATGGATAGTTATCTAATGTAAAAGGTTCCTCTTTTTCAAATAAGGGCCACTAGTTAGTTGGTACTCATTAATGATAGGACCATAAATAGCTAGGGTTTTTACTATTGAGAATATATTTAAAGAGTTAGGAGGATATCAAATGTTTTTGCTAGGTATTATTGTAATTGGAACATTCCTCAATGAGAGGTTTCCCTACCTTATAAGGAAAGTGACCATTATTTTCTCTCTCTAATTATTATCAATAGAAGGGTATAATTTATTCCCTAAATTCCACACCTGCGACATTTCAACATTAATTAGGGAAATACATCATCAACACACAACATACAAATCAGAAAGATTCCTTTTCATAAAAAATCAATATGTCAAATGAATTTGTTTTGGCACAGTCAAAATTTTGTTCATCTGCACATGGCTTCATAAAAAAATATCCCATGCGACATCGCATGGAAAAACCTTTGAAACTCATGTGGTTGTGAATACGTTGAGACACATTAATTCCATGACACATTCAAAGCTACTCAATTACATTTGGAACACCAAAGAGGTTTATATTGGCTTCTACAAAGTACTTGGGTATTAAATAGCCCCATAATTTCACCTAGAAATCACTTCATGAAGAATATCATTTACATCTTCAACCAATTCTTTGAAGACCTCTAAATTGGTTTATAAAGGAAGCCACGAGTTTGCATTCCATAAGAAAAATTTAGAGCAAGGTCATGCTAAAATAATTTTCTTGGAGGACATCTCTTCCATCCATATTCTTACCATTCATCGGCATCTCAAGCTCCCTTGACTTCTTCCTCAAGAATCAAGTGTTTTCCTTCACCATTCCAAGTTAGTTAGAGAGAATTCAAAGGACCCTACCAAAGGGAGTGGTCACTACCTCTCAAAATATACATTCCTCAAAGTGATACTATTGTATTCAAATATTTTCCATTCAACAATAACCATTTGGTTGAAGCTCATCTATTTGTTGTGTTTTCATACTATTTTTTCAAGTTTAATCTTAGAATTTGTTCTTGAATTTATTGTTATTTTTTTATAACTTCAACATCATTCTAACTCACTCATGTATTTTTACCTTTAACACAACCTGGAAGGAAAGGATATTTAACTCAACACTTAATCAATTTTCCCACATTAGTATTGGAAAATCGACTTTTTGTTTTAATTTATTTTATCATCTATAGGTTTCCTACTTGCTTGTTACTAACTTGAAGCTTGTTGTAGGATCATACCCTTACTATTCATATCTCTAACCAATGAGTTTTGTAGGTCAAATACCATTTTACTCATTTATCAATCCATGCAATACCTGACATAGCTTGTTCTAAGAAAACTCACACAATTAATCCTTCGATATTCACACTATCTCTCATGACCTCTCTTTATTCATTTGCATTTCCTTACTGCACAACCCTTGCAACCTCGAGCTTGCATAGTTTCTTGTGTTACATGTGTGTTTAGTTGCACTAATTTTTTGCATGGAAACCCCAACTTTCAGGTCACATGGTCACTCGATTGTGAGCACTAAGACCTGTACAACTGTAGTAAAATTTGGTTTAGTTAGCTTTCTTTATTCACAGTTGCATTTCACATGGATACTCACACATTCTAAGGGGTTAACAAAACAACCGTAATCTCTTTTTACTTTCTTAGTCATGAAATCACCTAAATTTAAAGTGGGGAAAAAGATAAATTTGCAAGTTTATTTTCTAGTGCTTGGGATCTAAGGTTACCAATGACCTTATATCCTACACTAGAGTATATTACAAACTTACTATTGCTTTCAAAGTTAAAAGGAATAATTAGTTTAGGCAATTTGGATAAACATGCAATAGTTTAAACTTTGTCAGTTCTATATTTCTTTTTCGAAGAAATCTAAATTAGTCCACTCTTCAACAAACAAGGGACCTAAAAAATATTTAAATATTAGTATGCTCTTTACCTTGCACCCAAAAATTGATCGTGGAGAATAAAAAAGGACTAAAATAGTGAAATACCTCCCTTTTCACATTTTGTTTTAAAACTATTTCTTACAATCATCCAACATCACAATTAAGGAAACTAAATTTGAAGGAGTAAGAACCCATACATGTTCACATCCTCTATCTTTATTTGTCCAAGTTCAATTGAAAGTTTATTTTAAATCATTTTACCAAACATGTGTTTTACCAATTGAATCAGACAAAAAATGGACTTAAATACTCTTCTCAGTAAAGTATGTTCTTCATCTTGCACCCATAAAGTGATATTAATGAATCATAAAAATTAAGAGGTTTGGAGTACCTCCCTTTTCACACATTAATTCAAAACCTGGACCCTTTTAAAATCAATAACTTTATCCCAAACTCACTTAATTTCTATACCAAGAGGTTCCAAAACAATTTATGGTCTAAGTTAGGTTGTTAGGATAGGCATCCAAATAATGACCCTCAATCTCTTTCACATAATACAATAGTTGTTGTCTTTTAAGGAGCTTTAAACTGTTAACCCAAGTGTCAAAAAAACTAGATAAGAAGGCACATTTCCCAAGGACACTAATTAAAGGTCGGGTTGTTTTTGTTCACCACATCGAGCCACACATCTCTTTGTGGAGGAAACACTTGACCATTCGAGGAAGAACCACTTATCCAAACTTGAGGTGGGTATCTTAATGTCCAAGACCTAGGATAATTATCAAGTTGCATGTGTGGGATGCATTTACAACTTGATCATATTTTTTTGGCTATTGGAAGTGTTTCCAGTCCCTTTGAAACATATCCCCAACACCCCTCATTTCCCTTTGAAACATATCCCCAACACCCCTCATTATAATTGATCCATTCATACCTTCACTAGTTATCTTCATTCGGTTCACAACCAATCAACAAGATAGCTGTTGGAAACCCTAGTTAACACATTGAGATAAAGGACATTAAGTCAATAGGACCTCACGTCATTGTTTCTTTAATTTACAAATAAGTCAATGTAATTAAGAAATACATCCTCTAAATCAACATTAACAATGACTTTGAAAGACATGGCACCTACACCATCATTTTCATATGTTATCTTTTCAATCATATTGTTGCAATTGTTTACTGTTGATTGCATCATAGAAATTTATTCCATCAAAGAAGGAACCATAGCGAACTTTCCACCATCTCAACATTTCTTAAGCTTTCAAGATCTCACTCCTATCAGTGGAGGGGTTCCTGCTAACCCATCCCTGTGTCCTCCACGCGTGAGGTCACGACATAGCACTCACATGTGCATTTTTGTTTATATTAGTTGTACTTGGACATATCTTTTTCAATTCCACCCGTCACATACCCATTTCAAACCCTCCCACATTCAACAAAAATACTCTCCCACCACATACAATGGTTGTTCCTACTCAAACAAACTTTCCATTCATGGATAGCTTAAATATACTAGAGTTATCAAAACTCATTGATAATCCTATCCAACATGATCTAACATATCCTTTCATGTTAGTCAAGTTAATTTCATACATACCCAAGTTTAAAGGAAAACAATGAAACAATCCTGCAAAACATGTGATGTTATTTCACTTATGGTGCTCATCCAGAAACATAGTTGAAGATAAAGTCGATCTTCAATTATTTTAGAGGAGCCTTACAAGAATGATGAAAAAATGGCATGTTAGTATACCTGTAGGCATGCATGTAACTTTTGAATCCATTGCTACTGTCTTCCTCACTTATTTTCATCTCCATGTTTTCCATGACCTTGGACTCGAGATTATTTCTGAATTTAGGTATAAGAGATCCACACATATCACCAACCACATCCATGAATGGTGTTAATTGTGCACATTGTGTAGAATCAACATCCATCATAAATTCTTGTTATATTAGTTATTGAAATCCCTCCTCCAATGATCACCAAGGACATTGCAACTACCATGCCAAGGAATAAATATTAGGCTTTCATCAAAGCCCAACACTTTGATCCATTCAAAATCCTCATTATAATTGATCCATTCACAACTTCATAGTCATATTTGGTGGGTTCACAACCATATCGCAAGACAGCTATTGGAAGGCCTAGTTACCACATTGAGAGAAAGGATGTTAATTCAATAGGATCGCATCATTGTTTCTTTAAATCACAAATAAATCAATGTAATTAAGAAATACATCCTCTAAATTAACATTTATGTGACTTTGAAAGACAATAAACCTTCACCATCATTTGCATACGTTGTCTTTTCCATGATATTATAACAATTTTCAATTATACTTGTTTCCTATTGTTGATGTAATTGTAACTTCGGAATGTATTTGACATATATGTATATTGTATTCCTATAGAGATGTTATTATTCCTCTATACGGAAGTGTCATCATTTATATTGTAAGTGTCGTAACTTATACTTGATGGGTTATTAGACCACCTTGATGGGGTCATCCCTATATAAGTCATGTGGGTTAAAGGGTTATTAGACCACCCTAATGGGGGTCGGCCCTGTCAGCATTATGCTATGTGGTTAAGTTGAGGCCAACCTAGTAAAGGTTATTAGGCAAGTCAAGTCATGTATAAATAGAGTGCGGGAGGCACTCTATTTGATCATTCTATTTCTTCACATACACACTCATTGGAGAGTGGCGCACTAGTGGATGAGGAGAAGTTGCTGCTAGGAGGACTATCTCTTATACTTGGATTGTATCATTGATCTATCTATCTTTGAGGAAGTTGCGGGGTTTTTCACCTTCAAAATAAAAATTTAGAGACCAAGATCGAATTTTTTGGTTGGGAAGAAGGCCGGGCTTGATCAAACCCTAGTTTGGGACTTTGATCGGAAAGGTGAAAAATTAGGGCTTCTGCAAAAATGGGAATTTTTGAAATCTGTGACCATAGCTAGAAGCTCCTTGGAAAAATCAAAGTTTAGAGTTTTGGATCAAACTATTTGGTTGGGTGAAACTCTGGGAATCTCAAACCCTAATTTAGGGTCCTCCCAAGTGAATCCGGAAGATTGAAAAGCAAATTTGAGGGGTGAAACTTTACAGATTTCAAATTCTGAGTATACCAGGTTGATCAACTCATCAAGGCGCATCTTTATATCCTTTCATAAGTTTGAAATTCAAAGTTTGAATTTTTAGGGTTTCCCTTACAAACCCTAATCCAGCTCTAGATCCAGTTTCTGCAAATCAAGTGGATTGGGTTAATCCTATAAGAGAATGGATTGGTCACTCGCATAAGTGAAGAAGTTCCAATTTCAGAGGGAGATGAGGCTAAGGCCTTACATAAGAAAATTACAAGCAAACTCGACAGGTATGTTTCGAAATCTGTTCATGATTAAGTTTATGTTTGTCTTCATTAAGATTAGTACAATCTTGATTAATTTTAGACTTGTCATATCACCTTAATAAAAATATGAATGCATGATAGAAGATATTCATTGATTAGGGTTTTGACACTTATGATTGTACTAATGCATTGTGGTGTTGTATGAGGATGATGTTGTCTGCCAATATGAAAGGTACATGTAGAAAGACAAATCAAGTTCTAGATCAAGAACATATGACCATGGTGACATGAAGACAAAAGACTCATCCATAGTCATGGATCACATAGAAGCTCTACTTACAAGGTATGTATAATTTGGTTCCACAATGGTTAACTTATGAGATATGCAGGGCACTAGCACAAGTCATTTAAGAGAACAAGAAGACATCATGTGGGTATGTTAGACATAAACAGCTAACATATTAATCCATGTATGTTTTTCCTATATCAAGTTAGAATCCTACCTTGTGATAGGATCTCTTATATAAGTATACTTGGTATGATTGATAATGATTAGTCATGAAGTTATAGGTTTGAGTAATCATGGGTTTAGGAATATTATGCTTCTTACTTTGATTGATGATATGATTAACCAGAAAAGTCCTATGGTCAAATAGGAATATGCATGAGTAAAAGAATTGTGATAAAATATATGTGTATGAAATGATCTTGACCATACACATTTAAGATTACTTAGAATCATAATGTTTTTGATAGTATTAATATTATACTAATGAATGTATGTATGAGACCTCGAGGATAACACAATGATGATACTAGTAAGTATGCATAGTGTTTGAGGATGGATATAATTTCAAAGACAAGTAATCCAGGAAGCAAAGATCAAGAGGGAACACACTCCAGTAGTTCCTGCAAGGAAGCAAATATTGAGAGGGAGTCCACCCTACAACCAAACAAAGATAAGTATTTGAATTGTCATTTCTTGCATACTTGTTTGTTTAAATAATATTGTTCAATCATGTATATGCTTATGTTCCTAGACTTAGGGTGTGTATTATGCATATTAGAATAATTGCATTAATGAGCAGTATACTACTAATATGCATGTGATGGGTAAGTGGCCTATGGCACTGTACAACATTCCATTGCTACTTATCTAGAGTGAAACCTCTTTGCTGACATGTTGGGAGTTGTGCACACTCTTAACAATGTTCTGGTAGAGATTGGAAGGCATCTAGAAAGTTACGGGATATGGATAAATGTTGTATTGAAGCATTGGGTAAAATAATTGCATGACTGTATCGTATATTTCTTTATGTGTAAGAATTTGTTCTGAAAACTATGAGATGTTTCTAATCATGCAATTTAACTTGCTTTGTAGGAAAGCTTGTATACCATCACCTACAAAATAAGGACTACAACATTTGCTCCAGTAACAAAGCTATCTATTGAAGATATTGAAGTTCCTAGGATCCAGGATGAAGCAATGGAAGAATACCATGATCCGTCGATCATGAAGAAAGATTTTTGGGATGTGGTCCCAAGTCCAGATGGGAAGTCTGTTGTGACTTCCAAAGATCAAGCATGATGCAGATGGTAGCATAGAGAAATACAAAGCGAGATTTGTAGCTCGTATCTTCTCCCAGAAAAAGGGAATAGACTATGAAGAGACTTTTGCTTCTGTAGCCAGATACACTTCCATCATATCAGTACTTTCTCTGGCTGCAGTGATGAAATGGAAGATACACCAGAGAGATGTCAAGAAAACTTTCTTGAATGGTGTAGTCGAGGGGGAAGTGTATGTGGAACAACCACTTGGTTTAGAGACACATGACAGAGAGTCATATGTGTGCAGGTTGAAGAAAGCCTTGTATGGCTTGAAGAAAGCTGCTAGGACTTGGTATGGTGTAGGATAGACACATTTCTATCCAGTTTGGGCTTTACCAAGAGTAAAGTAGATTCCAACCTTTACTACAAGGTTGAGGAAGGAAATCCAGTGATACTACTCTTGTATGTGGATGACCTGTTTGTTACAGGTGATGATAGATTGATTGTCGACACGAAGAGGAAGCTTGCTGCCGAGTTCGAGATGAAGGACTTGGGGATGATGCACTATTTTCTAAGCATGGAGGTGTGGAATAGTGTAGATGGAATCTTCCTTGGACAAGGGAAGTATGCAGTAGAGATCCTGAAGAGGTTCGGGATGATGGACTACAAGGCCGTGGCCACACCTATGGCATCGAACCTGAAGCTTCTGTGTGATGCTTCATCTCATCCGGTTGATGTCACGGTGTATCATCAGATGATTGGGTACATGATGTACTTGATGAACACAAGACCAAATATTTACTTTGTAGTGAACACATTGAGCCAGTTCCTAACAGATCCAAGAGGTGTTCACCTAGTTTATGTAAAGCATATTATGAGGTACCTGAAGGGTACAATTGAGTATGGGCTCAAGTATGATGCGAATCAAAAGTTTAAACTATAGGATTATGTTGATTCAAATTGGGCAGGTAGTGCTGCAGATAGGAAGAGCACTTCTAGATGCTGCTTCAGTATGGGATCATGTGTGATCTCTTTTTTTAGCAAGAATTAGTCCTGTGTAGCACTAAGTACAACCGAAGCAGAGTATGTTGTAGCTTGTTCGGCTAGTTGTGAGACAGTATGGCCGAGGAAGCTATTGTCAGAGTTATTTGATCTCCCATTGGATGCTACTGGTATCTTTTGTGACAACAAGAGTTGTGTGAATCTTTATGAGAACCCAGTGTTCCATGACAGGTCGAAGCACATTGAGATCAAATATCACTATATCAGGGATATGGTGCAGATAGGAGCAGTGAAGCTCCTGTATGTTGTGACGGATGAGCAGGTTGCGGATGTGTTGATGAAACCACTAGACAGAGTGAAGTTTGAGTACTTCAGAGGGAGGCTTTGTGCTCTCCATATTGATGACACTTTGTGGAAGAAGTGATGGACACATTTGCAGGAGCCATTCCGAGCATGGCGAGAGGAGGATCCTTCCCATGGCTATGGATGTAAGCACTGTGTGATGAGAATCAGGATGATGCTCCAGTTACTACTTTGTATATGCATTAGTTGGATGTTGGATATGATCAGTTGGATCATGTATATGTATATGCATCATGTTGGATGCTGGATATGATCAGTTGGATCATGTATATGTATATGCATCATGTTGGATGCTAGATATGATCAGTTGGATCATGTATATGTATATGCATCATGTTGGATGCTTGATATGATCAGTTGGATCATGTATTTGTATATGTATCAGTTGGATACATTATATGATCAGGTGGATCATGTATTTGTGTATGTATTAGGTGGATACATTGTATGATCAGGCAGATCATGTATGATGATATGTATCAGGTAGATACTGTGTATGCATTAGGTGGATGCATTGTATGATCAGTATGATCATGGATGATGAGATTCAGGATATTGCTCCAAATGATATGCATCGGGATGATGCTATGATGATGATCAGGATGATCATGTGTGATAAGTTTCGAAGACACAGATGCACATAGGATTTTCAGACATGGTGTAGATGTGTTCTCCCATGGTCATGATATAATTGCCGAGCTTTTTTGACAAAGGTGTAGATGTGTTCTCCCAAGGTTGTGATGTCATTGCTGAGCCATTCTTTACAAGGTGTAGATGTGTTCTCCCACGGTAAAGATGTAAAGGCTGGAGCCATTCTTTACAAGGTGTAGATGTGTTCTCCCATGGTAAAGATGTAAGGGATGAAGCCATTCTTTACAATGTGTAGATGTGTTCTCCCACGATAAAGATGTAAGGGCTGAATCCATTCTTCACAAGGTGTAGATGTTTTCTCCCATGGTGAAGATGTAAGGGCTGGGGCCATTCGAGCATGGTTGAATTTTGTCTTCCCATGGCTGCGATATAAGTTTTGTGCCATTACTAGCATGGTTGAAGTGCGTCTTCCCATGGCTATGGATATAAGTGTGGTACCATTCTCGGATGGTTGAAGTGTGTCTTCCCATGGCGTAGATATAAGTGCTGATCCTTTCATGGATGATTGAAGTGTGTCTTCCCATGTCGGTGAGTGTAAGTGTTGTGTGATGTGCATCTGGGTTGTGCTTCGTGAACGATGATCATGAGTATCAGGATGATACTCTGTGGCCATGGACAGGTTGTGCAGTGGCATGTAAAAGGTCCTGGGAGATCCGATAGGTTGAGAAGTATGCTCGTAATTAGTCCTGGGATTCTCTTGAGAGGTTTTGCCATGACCACATGTAATATCACCCTGGAAGATCCGATAGGTTGGGCTGTGTGCCCGTAATCAGTCCTAGGATTCTCTTTCGAGGTTTTGTGGTGGGGTCACATGTAATAGTGCCCAGGGAGATCTTGTTGATCGTGCTTAGGCACATAAAGGATCCTGGGATACTCTTTTGAGGTTTTGTGATGCACGTAATAAGTCCTGAGGATTCCACAATATGGCCAGTGATGATGAAGACCTACAGGTGGTGGGCCTACATCTAGCATGAAAAAGCGCTGGCTCTGTAGAAATTCCTATGACGAGTAGTTTATAGATTGATTGAGATAGCAGTAGCAGTGATGATGACGATGATTCAATGTCGATGATCTAGTGACGATGATCCAACGAAGAAGACTTGTGCTAGCAGATCTGTGTCGAGAAATACCTTCCTAGTTAAGAGGGAGTGTTGATGTAATTGTAACTTCGGAATGTATTTGAATATATGTATATTGTATTCCTATAGAGATGTTATTATCCCTCTATACAGAAGTGTCGTCATTTATATTGTAAGTGTCGTAACTTATACTTGATGGGTTATTAAACCACCTTGATGGGGTCGGCCCTGTATAAGTCATGTGGGTTAAAGGGTTATTAAACCACCCTAATGGGGGTCGGCCTTGTCAGTATTATGCTATGTGGTTAAGTTGAGGCTGACCTAGTAAAGGTTATTAGGCAAGTCAAGTCATGTATAAATAGAGTGCGGGAGGCACTCTATTTGATCATTCTATTTCTTCACATACACACTCATTGGAGATTGGCACACTAGTGGATGAGGAGAAGTTGCTGCTAGGAGGACTATCTCTTGTACTTGGGTTGTATCATTGCTCTATCTATCTCTGAGGAAGTTGCGGGGTTTTTCACCTTCTTGGTTTTCCCCGGTGAAACTCTGTGTCTCTTGTGTGCTTGCATTATTGTGTCCATGATTGATATGCTGTAGATATGTTGTACATGTTATTCTCTCAGTTAAGATCCTAGATCAGATTGAAATTTCTGAAAAAACTAACACCTATTGAAGACATCATAGAACGTTTTTCCATCCATGAAGGAACCATAGTGAACTGCCACTATGTCAACATTCCTTAAGGTTTTCAAGGTCTCCAAGGAGGATTTACTTCTACCCTAGCCCCATTTCTTGATGTCTAAAGCCAACACTTAACACTCACACATGTGTGTTTGTCATCATATCAATTTTTCTTGGACATACCTTGTTCAACCCCCCTACATCACATACCCATTTCAAACCCTCTCACATATAGTGGAGGTACTCTCCTTCCACACACAATGATTAAGATTAAATAAACTTGTCATTCATGGCTAGATTAAATCTCCTAAGATTATCAAAACTCATTGATGATCCTATCATGACCTGATCTAGAATAACCTCCCATGTGGTCAAGTTACCTTCAAACATACCCAAGTTTGAAGGAAGACAAGGAGATGAACCCATAAACCATGTGATGTTATTTCACTAATGGTGTTCATCCAAAAACATAGTTGAACATATCACCCATCTTTAGTTATTTCACAGGACCCTTACTAGATTGACAACAAAATGGTATGTCAATCTACCCACATGCACACATGTAACCTTTGAATCCATTTTGACTCTTCCTCACTTATTTTTAGCTCCGTATTTTCCATGACCTTGGAATCAATATTCTTTATGAATTTAGGTATAATATATCCATGCATATTTCCAACCACACCCATGAATGGAATCAACGATGCACATTGTGTATAATGAACATCCACCTAAATTCTTGTTAGATTAGTTCCTCAAATCCCTTCTCCCAGTGATTACTAAGGACATTGCAATTACCATTCCAAGGGCTGAAGATGGGGCTATCATTAAATCCCCACACTTTGATTTAATTTATTCCCATCCTAGTATTTATACACAATCATCCTCAATTCCGCCCAGCATCAATATTTGGATCAAACTACCCTTGACACCTCACACACTGTTGACATGATCGTTGATGCCATATCCTATCAATGGATTGCGCATAACCATTATGGATCCATACCATCAAACCAAACACATGGCATAACTCTATCACTACTTGTTGATAGAACTACATCAAATCCACCTTATGGATCACTGACATATGGACTAATGATATAGTCCTACTTTTCCAAACATGACTACACAAATCAAGGTACCCCCACCCCCCTCATGGGGATCATGGCCACAACTTCAACTTCATATGGCTCCCCCAACTCTTATGGAGAATTCCATCCTCTCAACCCTTATTTTCCATTCCATGTTCCTTTTCCAGGAATGTTAGTCAATTATCATCCCGCAAGTCATGTAGGGGTTAAATTTGTTCAACCTTTGCCAACTCAACAAATTCAATAGTTTGGATAGTTGAATGCCACTAACCCCCATAATTAAAAAAAAACAGGGAAAGAAGAACGAGAAGAACAAAAAACATGATGAACCCAAAGGGAAAGGGGCCAATCCTCCTAAGAAACAAAATTGTAATGATGGAAACTAGAAATAAAACCTTGGAAATGATAAACCACCTTAGCAAGGGAAACACACGAAGCCTAGAAATAGTTTTTATTAAACCCTATGTCAATAGTAAGACCATTACACTCACCATTTCCCAAATATTCCTGAGTGTCATAAGATAATGTAAGAAAAATATCAAACTAGCATGATGCAATGACCCCTAGTTTTGACTTGGAATGTATTTATCCAAAATTATGTAAATGATGTAAATATGCCAGTGTGAAGTCTTAGTGTGGAGCCCAAGGCCAAGGCCCTACTAGTGAATGGCTAGGCACGTATGATGTATATATTTTATTTGGACCCCTTGGTTGGATTTTATGTTGCTTTATAATATATGTAAATATTATGTGCATAGATAATAAAATAGTCCAACAATGGCTGTGTAAATAGCACCAAATGAAGAACACAAGGGGGCAAGCCCCCTTGACCCCCGTCGTCCCCCTGAGACGCTGTTGATTGTGAGAAGATTCTATGATTTGGTAGAAATTTTCAATATGGATTGTTTCCAAAATGCATGAAAAATAACTTGATAATTTTATGATAATATAATGCAGCTAACAAATGTGTTTATAAACACTTTTGCAGATTCAAAATGATATTAGTGGAAATTAAGGGTCAACATTTCAGTCTAGTGCAGTTGGGAAATATTTAATCTTGGTTGGACCAAGAACAAGATCATCATCATGGAGGATGCTTAAGATCCTTATGAAATTGAGGAAGATGCAATGGGAGAGAATATACAGGTTGAGAATGAAAAAAAATATCTAATGGAAGAAGAAACCAAGAAACTCCACCAGACATTGTAGAAACCATGAGGAGCCTAAGGGTGGAATTGTAGAGTTGCAGAGAAGACAATAAAAGGATGATTAGAGATCAAGAGGAACGTAATTAGTTGAATGCAACTATTCTTAAAAGCTTGATAGACATTAAAAGAAAGATAAACCATGGGAAAAATTCAGAAAATCAGGGAAAGAGTGGGAGTAGCTCAAGAAGGAATTCCCACAAGAGATCCCATAGTTAAAGAAAAATTTCTAGAGACAGGACATACACCCCATAAATCTCTTCTAGTGAGTCATCTGACTCTAGAGAATGCATTGAAGTTTCAATCTCTTCATCTCATAGAAACAAGAGTAAGAGGTATTCCAAGAGAAACTCACATGGAGAATTTAAGAAGGCCAAACCTCCTACTTTTGATGGTGAGGCTAAATCTAGTAAAGAAGCTGAGGCTTGGCTTCTTGGGATGAGGAAGTATTTCCAAATCCAAGACTATTCAGGAAATATGAAGGAAAGAGTGGCCATATTCAATCTAAATGGAAGGGCATATATATGTTGGGAACACCTTAGGAAAGTAAAGAGGACCAATGAAAGGAAAATTTTATGGAAGCAGTTCAAGAATTACTGCAAGGAAAAGTACCTTTCTGATAGGTACGATGATGGCAAGATCAAAGAGTTCCATGAGATGAAATTGGGACAAATGACAATGGAAGAATATGAAAACAAATTCTTGTAGTTGCTAAGGTATTTCAAATATATTAGAGGTGATAAGGTAAAAATTCAACGCTTTCTAAGTGGATTTCCCCAATCATACAAAGAAAGTATTGAGTTTGATGAACCTATAACTCTAGAGGAGGACATAAGAAAGGAAAAATATGGTTATGATTAAAACAAAAGAAAACCATAATTCCATAAGGCATGGAAGGACAAGAAAAATTAAAAGTTTGACCAAAGGAAGAAGGGCTTCAAGCCTCCTCAATTCAGAAATCAACCAACGAAGCCATCACAAGATATGACTAAGCCAACTAGAATCATGGGAGACAACCCAAGAGACCCAAGAGAGCCACTTCAATGTTGGGGATGTGGAAGGGACCACATGCTTAAGAATTGTCCACATCGAAATGGGAGTAAAAAGCAAGTTCAGAACATCCAAGGAGCTGAAATTGTGGGTCAAGTGGAAAGGACCGTCCCTAGGATTTATGCAACACTAGAGGACCGCCGAGCATACCATCAGTCAACTATGTTTGAATTTGAAGGTAAGATTGCTAAGCAATATATTTCTATTTTGTTTGGCCCTGGATCTACTCACAGTTATATCAGTCCTAAAATTGTTGATATTTGTGCTTTTAAGAAATTAACGCGTAGTAAGTCATGGTTATACCAACTAGCCACTGGAACTAAGAGGAAGGTTAGCAGAATCGTGGAGAAATGTCCATTGGAAATGGGTGGACTTTCCACTTTTGAACACTTGAATGTTTTTCCACTTGGTTCCTATAACATTCTCATCAGAATGGACTAGTTGCAAGCCCATAGAGTTAAAATTAATTGCTACAACAAGAATTTTGAATGCATTGATGAAGAAGGAAACCCAAGGGTTGTAAAGGGAATTTCAAAGGTATTTTTTGTTAGGAAAATGCCATCGATGAAGTTGAATAAATTATGTAGGAAAGGTTTCCAATTGTATTCAGCCCATATTTTGGATAAAATAGGAAATGAAATTCCCAAGTTGGAAGACCATTATGTTTTGCAAGAATTTAAAGAAAATGATATATTCTTTTGAGAATTGGTCAGTATAAGCATTGGTAGGGTAACTAACTCGTCAAGGGTTGTTGTATAGATATTGGATAAATATTACAAAAAGGTAGGAAGGAATTGACTGAACTGAGGATTCACTACAAAGGGAGAAAGATTTGATATAGGTACTTGCACTTGTTCTTCTTGAAGTGGGGTTGGTAGCAATAGTGGAGAATCGTTTGACAGGTTGACTGAATCTTCCTCCTGCAATGTTTGACTTATATTCACTTTCTTCTATGACAGTGGTAGTACCGTAGAAGAAGTATTTGAAATGGAAGGCTATAAAGGTTGATTCTACTCATAGTCCTTCTATATTTGCAATGCTATGGTCACTTTGTTATTTGCAAATTCAACTAATACTTTCTTATCTTTCTCCTTGAGTTCTCCAAGATCATCTTCTGTGGTCTCCAATAAGAGATGTTTTTTTTCTTGGATTTTTTTCTGGTCACTTTACCTTTGAGGTTGCGCAGAAATACAAGTATTTGTTCAGTAACTTGGTATAATTTGATTTTAGTTGAGGCTCATCAAAGTTAGGATTGAATTTTTCTTTGATAAGTGGTTCTTCTTTTTCATCCTCACTTGTCTCACCTAAAGGTTTGTCAACTAGTGCTAAGCATTTACTAGGAGAGGGTACAATTGCTAATGGATTTACTAGCTCATCATGTGGGCCAAATACGATGATGTATATTGTTGCTTCCCTCTGTTATTCTAGTTCTCCATTTGTTAGAGGCTAAATTATTTCCAAATATTGATCTTGGAATATGGTCAGTATTGGTATCTTTGTATTTGTCTTCTTTTACAAATCATTAAATAACTCAGGGATATTGAGGTAGTAGTCAAGCTCTTGATCATCTCTTGTTGCACCTTGCATGTACCATACCTTTGTATGGTCGAGGCCAAGTTTGATGTGTGATACCTAGGTAAGCATCGATGAATGTGTTGGGGTACTCTCCAATGGGTACATCTAGTTTTTACTTCCTGAAACCAAAGTTCCAAGTAGGTATTTGATTTGGCTACCTTGTAGGATGGTCCCTTCCCTACAAATATATGGAAATTTTTCATTAGTGGAGATTGTGTGCCGGTGAGCTCTTTTTCACCGACTAGGATAATTTTATCCATTTCTATCTAGATAAGTAATGACAAGAACCTAATTGCATGTGTCGACTCCTGGCACTTTTCACATTTAATTTTGACCATTTGTGACAAGTATTTGGCCCAATTGAAGATTTTGGTGTCATATGCAACCTGCTTGAATGACTATAACATGTCGAGCCTCAAGTCGGATGGCCAACCTGAACTTTTTAATCATAGGGAAATTATCATAGTGACCCACTTGACCGACTCAAACCAGAATTATTATTCTCACTCTAACTCTGTGCAGAAAGTAATCCATGATTCTTCAAGTTTCTTTGGTTTTATAAGTGCAGCATTCGATGAGCTATTAATGCAGGAAGGTGAGAGTATTAAACGTGGATTTTTTAGGGAATATCTCACTCACACCCTTGGTGTAAATTCCATTGGAATTTTTGTTCTTGCGCTAGTTGGTACACTTGATGGTTGACATTTGGGTTGGTGATCTTGTCACGGGTCTATGGTTTGACTCCTTTTTTCTTCTTTCGTCGATTGTAAGGTGGATATATTGGTCAATATTTTATCAGATGAATTCCTTGGTGTTTATTGGTCCTTTCGTCAGAACTAGGTGATGGTCTAGTACTCTAGGATTGCTGCATCTTTCCATTTTGAACTATGTCCACCCTACCAAAGTCTATGTCTCAAAACTCCTTTTTATACATATTTTAAATTAATTTAGTCATTTAACTACTTTTAAAAAAATTAGTTAATTATTTTCCTAAATCTACCTAAACATGGGGACATGACATTTGGCAAGTGATGATACAATCACTAGTCGGTGTCATGACTCTTTTATAGTCGGTAATGTTTCAATCGTGCTCCATTGACGACATTTGTTGAGAATCGACCTTGCAATGTTTTTAACCTAACTAAATCATTGTTTTTAATCTCTTTGATGATGTAGGGTCCCAACCAACCAGTCTCAATATTTTTAGGTTTTCCTTTTATTCTTTTGTTATACAAAAGTACTAAGTCACCTACTAAGATATAGTTACTTCTAATATTTCTATCATGCCATGATTTTTGTTGTAATTTTTTACCTTCTTGATAATGAATGGAAATCATTCTTTGTTCAAAATTTTATAGTTCGAACATTTTGTCATGTGTAGCTTGAATAGTATATAAGTGTAATACTTGAGAAATGGATAGATCTTGTTGCTTGAAATGTAGAGAGATGACTGCTTCTTGACCATACATTATTTTAAATGGTGTTTAACACATAGATCTCTTATATGATGTTCTATATACCCATAGTATTGTAGGTATTTTGTCGTCCTAGTCACCCTTATTGATACTGCAAATTTTTGTTAACCCTTTTTTTAATGTTTTGTTGAATGACTAGACTGCTCCATTTGACTGTAGGTGATATGATGAGCTTTTATGATGATCAATCATAAATTCTTTTAATAATATGTTGATAATATTATTGATGAAATGTGTGCCTTGATCATTGATTAGAGTAAGGGGCATCCAAATATTGTAATTATATTTTAATATATAATTTTGGCTGCAACTTCACTAGTACAAGCTTCGGTTGGTTCTAATTAAGTACACTTAGTTACATATTCGACCGTAGTGATATATACATAGCACCCATTTGTTGGATCAGATTCGAAAAAGGACTGATGAAGTTAATTTCCCAGATTTCAAATGTAATACTGGGGTTTATATAGATGAGAAACATTTCATGTCAAAGTAGCAGTTGACCCATACATTGGCATATATCACATTTTTTCACATAATATTTGCAATATTTATTTAGATATGGCCACCATATCCTAGATTTTAATATTTTCCTCGCAGGCATATCAACATGAAAGTGTTCACCTGCCAAACCAAAATGTGCTTCTTCAATGATAACATCTCGTTCATGTTCCAGCATGCACCAACGGAGTATGTCGTCGAGACCTAGCTTATAGAGATACCTATTAATTAGTGTATAAGGGGTTGGTTTCATTGCTAAAATATTCTTCTTCTTTTCTAACGTTCCTTGTGGTGCTTGTCCTTCCTGTAAAATTTCTGCTATGTATTCTAATTTAGTTGACACATGGTCAACTCTAAAGAGGTGAGTGTTAGGGATTTCATCATCTATTTCGATTGAGTCTTCACTAGTTTCTATGCGAGGTAGGTGGTTGAGTCCCACATTTTACTTACTCGATTGGACTAGTATTTCAAATTCAAATTCTTGAAATAAAATAATCCATCGACATACCCAACCATGATGTAATTATTTACTTATAATATATTTGAGTTCTTGGTGATCTATGAAGAAGATGAAAAGGTTATCCAATAGGTAGTGTTGTTATTTTTGCAAAGCAAATATCATACCTAACCCTTCACGTTCGGTAGTCAAATAGTTTCTTTCTACTTTATTTAATTTTCGGATAGCATATGCTTTAAGATAGTCCAACCCATTAAGGAATCCAGTTGAGTGAATGATCCCAAGATATATTAGGAAGAAAATGCGCCCTTCATATTTAGATATCAGACCTTCTGACAGTCAGAAATCAGATTCAGATCAGAGTTATATTCACTTCTCTACCTCTTACACTCATTCTCTCTCAGTGTGCAAGCTTTTCCTAGTCTTGGAGGCTCTCTGTAATTCTGAATGTAATGAAATGTCAAATATGTTTTTTGGACTTAAAATTTAGACCTGTTACTATTAATGGACATTTATCAAAACCATTTAATGCTTCATAACAGAATTTAGTAATCCTCTAAGGCAGTTTGAGAACAAGAAATGCAAGACTAGCTCAGTGAGCAATTTTAATTAACTAGTTTTTCCATATTTGCTACAAATAATTATCCGTGCATCAGTTTTAATATTTGTAAGTTGTGTGAGTCTCTAAATATAGTATAAAATCCATTCCATCCCTTCCCCTGAGTTCTTGGAAGCATATAACATTGTTTGGAGGAATATGTAAATATCCTAGTTGAGCAATCCCCAATAGCGGCCTTGACTAGTTGGCCTCCAAATCCTTCTGTAACCTCCCAAAATATGCTCCAATCTATTTTACTAAGTTTAATGACTGATATAAACCATGATTCCATTCAAAATAAACACCTATTATATTATGCAAATGTTGGAAGGCCCAGGAAGCTTCAAAGTAGGCAACAGACTTTTCTGTTGTTGAAAAGTAAATGGCTCCAGTGCTTGGTGCATAGGACTTAGTGTTTGGCCCTATTTACCTTGGTGCTGCACATTTCACATACAAAAAAAATAATCAAAATTCACTCCCACCATCCTTGACTATTGAACCAACACTCAACATTAACACCTTGCACACTATAAAAATTGTTAAAATTTACTAGTTAACATTCTGTAAAATTTGGGAGTTGGGAGTTGATATTCTGGCCTATTCTTGTCTTGGATATTACAGTGGTATTAGATCATGTTCTTCGGAAAATTATCTTTATTTTTTTTATGATTCCTAAGATAATTCCATTCCCCAAAGGAAAGAACCTTGAGGAACCTTCTGTTGAAGAAGAGGTGGAATCCACTAGAGGGAAAATACAAGGGGAAACGAACATCTCTGATTTAGATGAGAAGGAATATTTTAGAATTTTTGTGCAAAATATGTTAAAAGGGCTGAAAGACATATCTCATAACATCATCCAATTTGGGAAAGACACCAGAGAATTCTTAGCTAAGTAGCTAGGACATAAACATGTAGAAGGGAGCAGTAGTAACTGTCAGAATGGAGAAAGGAAGATCCCTAGTGGGTTTATATTTTCAAAGAAGGGCATCATAATAGGCCTAATGAATTCAAATAAGAAATCAAGGATCATCCCTGACAGACCATGCCTAATTTACTTGAGGAACACAAGGAGGATGTTGAAGTTCCAACTGAATCAGTTGCTTCATGGGAGGATCAGTATGTAGAATACCAAACTTTCAGTGAAGAATGCAGAAGGGCATTTCCTTTCAAGGGATTTTGTGAAGAACAATATAAAAATCAGCCAAGAGGAGGCCATAGGAATACAACACATAATCATGATATGAGGAATGCAATTGGTAAGATCCAATTACCCTTCTTTGATTGGTCTTCAAAGTGTACTGGTAGCTCCTGGGTGCAAAAGCTAGACACTTATTTCTAGCTGAATGAAATGGATCAAAGGGATGCCATCAGAATGGAAAATTTGCATTTGGAAGGTGAGGCTAATGACTGGTGGTTCGATGACATGAGGAATTTGTTCCATGACCAAGTGACATCCTATGCATATTTCACTAAGATACTAATGGAGAGATTCGAAAGAAGAGACCCTGAAATCTCATTCAGGGAATTGACACATGTTAAGCAAACCGAAACTCCTGAAGATTACATCTTAGAGTTCCAAAAGCTGGAAGTAATGGTCACTGACATATCTGAAGTCTGCTTGATCCTCATCTTCACAGAAGGATTAGCAGAACCATTGAAAGGGCTGGTTAAAGTCTATCGACCAAGTACCTTACAAGAAGCAGTGAGCAGAAAAGGGATTTGCAAGATGCAATCCTAAGGACTAGATATCCACCAAAGGTTAATGCACCTGCTAAATTTCAGAACTAAAGACCAGCCTTCAGAAATGTGGCTTCCCAAAACAAGAAGGAATACTCATACAAATATCAAGATGAGTTAAGAAGGAAAAAAATATGTTTTCTTGCCAAGAACCTTAGGTTCCGAAGCACAAATGTGCTAAGGGGAAATCCCACTGCATTGAAGTTTTTTCAGAAAGTTATGAGGAAGAAATGGGAGCAGAAGTACCAACAGAATATGGTTATGAGACATTAGGAGAAGAACAACCCCCATAGCCAGAATGCAAAATTGCAGTTTTAAGTGGAGTTCCCCGCTACCACACCATGAGATTCAAAGGGGTTGTGCAAGGGAAAAAGGTATCAGTTTTGGTCGATGAAGGTTTAACCCATAACTTTATTGATGCAGCCATGGTAGAGAGGAGAAAATTACAAACATAAAATTTGGAGGTTTCACGGTCATCATTCCGGGAAACAACACTATGCAGTGTGACCGGTGGATTCCAAAACTGCAAGTGACTATTGGAGACCATACTGTGACTGATAGTTTTTATATTATTGATGTGGATGATACCAACTTGTTGTTGGTAGTACAGTGGTTGTAATCCATTGGTGAGAATTTGGTAAATTACCAAGTACCCCAGATGTGCTTCAAAGATGCTGAAGGGAAATAAGTGATTTTGAGGGGTGTCAACACCTACCCAAAACAGGTAATTTCTGCACATAGTATGAGGCCAGTTTTGAGGCATGGTGATATTGAGTGGGCTGCTGAATTTTTTGTTACCACTCAAGGGACTTCCATTGATGTATCACATCATCCGAAAGACATCCAAATATTTTTCCACAAACAAAAGAAAGTGTTTGAAGATCTGCCACATGGAAGGCCTCCTGACAGAGGTACCAAGCATTGTATTGAGTTGGAACTTGGCACTTTTCCTATCAAAATCCATACTTACAAACACCCCAAGAGATTAAAGGATGAGATTGAGAAAAAAATCAAAGATATGCTTGAGATGGGGTTCATAAGACCAAGCTCAAGTCCCTTTGCTTCATTGGTGGTCCTAGTAAAAAAGAAGGATGGAACAATGTGCATGTTCATTGATTATAGGGCTTTGAAAAAGAATTCCATCAAGAACAAATATCCTATCCCAAGGATTGATGAACTGATGGATGAGCTGCATGGAGATAAATATTTTTCTAATATTTTTCTTCATTCTATATACCACCAAATCAAAATGAAAGATGAAGACATTCATAAAACTGCTTGCCGGTGTCATTATGGGAATTTTGAGTTCCCTGTCATGCCTTTTGGCTCGACCAATGCACCAACAACTTTCCAATATTGCATGAACATAATTTTCAGTAAGCAACTACGTAAGTATGTCCTTGTATTCTTTGATGATATTCCGATTTATAGTAGGACATGGGAAGAGCACTTGCACCATTTGGACAATGTCTTAACACTCCTTGCAGAACAATCTTTTTATGCTAAATTGTCAAAGTGTGAGTTTGGTTTGGAAGAGCTCCTTTATATTGGTCACATCATTGGGAAAGGAGGAGTCCAGGTACATATGGAAAAGATCAAATCCATACTTGAATGGCCAAACCCAAAGAACATAACAACTTTAAGGGGATTCATTGGTTTGTGCACCTACTACCTAAAATTTGTAAAAGGATTTTCTAAGCTCACCTCCCCTTTGACAGATCTCACCAAGAAGGGTGCTTTTTGCTAGTCAGATGAGGCCGAAATTTTTGTTAACAGAATGAAGGAAGTCATGAGCAGCTTCCCAGTACTTGCACTTCCTGATTCCACTCAACCTTTCATATTGGAGTGTGATGCCTCAAGTGAAGGCATTGGATCAATGTTAATGCAGAATAGGCATCTCATTGCTTATGAGTGTAGAAAATTGCAGCCACATGAGAGGCATTATTCAATATATGATAAATATATGTTGGCTATCATGCATGCCTTGGCCAAATTCAAGTAGTATCTAATGGGAGGCAAGTTCATAGTCAAGACTGATCACAATAGTTTGAAGCATTTCTTGACCCAAAAAGAGTTGAATGATAGACAACAGAAATGGGTAAGTAAAATTCAGTCTTTTGACTTTGACATAGAATATAAAAAGGGTAAGTTGAGTGTGGTGGTTGATTCCCTCTCTAGGAAACCTACTTTTTCTTTGCTGCAAGTCCCTATTGATTGGAAAGTTCAACTAGTTATAGAATACTCAAAAAATCAGTTTGCTTGTGAAGTATTGGATAGAGTGATTCAGGATGATTCCTACCAGGTCATCAATGTTATTATTTATTACAGGAACATAATTTTTCTAATACATGGATCCAAGTTAAAATAAAATATTTTGGTGGCTTCCCACAATGCACCCGTAGCAGGCCATCCTGGATTTCTGAAAAATTACCGGAAGATGAGAGAGAGGTTCACTTGGAAGGACCTCAAAGATGATGTGTTAAGGCATGCAAGTGAGTGTACTGCATGTCAAAAGAATAAGGTGGAGCACACTCATCCTGCTGGTCTCCTTTAACCCCTTCCAATTCTAGAACAAAAATGGGAAATTGTGTCCATGGATTTCATCACAGGACTACCTAAATCTCAGGGTAACGATAGAATATTTGTAGTAGTTGATAGATTGACTAAATTCTCTCAATTTTTTGTTGTCACATCAACTATTACTGTCGGTCAATTAGCTACATTATTTTTTAAAGAAATATTCAGATTGCATGGTCTTCCCAAGATTATAATCAGTGACCGAGATAGCAAATTTACTAGTGCTTTCTGGAAAAATCTGTTTGAGCTGGTTGGAACTATTTTGAATCTCAGCACAAGCTATCACCCTCATATTAATGGCCAAACTGAGAGGGTAAATTAATGGCTGGAAGGTTATCTAAGAAATTATGTCACTGAGCAGTAGGAAGCATGGGTCAACTAGATACATTTGGGAGAATTTTGCTCTAATACAACATTCCATATGTGCATCGGAATGACCCCATTCAAAGCTCTGTATGGATATGAATCCCCTACTTTTGCATATTTGAATTTTGGGGATTGCAGAGCACAAAAAACAAAGTATTGGATGTAAGAAATCCAAGACATACTCAAGGCACTCAAGGAAAACTTGCAGGGTGCACATAACCAACAAAAGGTGAATGCAGATAAGAAGAGAACAGATCGAACCTTCCAAGAAGGTGACTTGGTTTACTTAAGGTTGCATCCCTACAGTAAATCTACTTTGAAATCAAAGGGGGATGAGAAATTGTTACCAAGGTTCTATGGGCCTTACAAGATCACAAGGAAGGTGGGTGAAGTTTCTTATGAATTGGATCTACCATCTGGAAGCAAGATACACAATGTTCTCCATGTGTCATGCTTGAAGAAAGCAGTTGGCCAACATGTGTCTATTTCAGAAGTATTTCCTCCTCTTGATGATGAAGGACACCTTGTATTGGAACCAAAAGATATTTTTCAGGTTAGAGAGAGGAAGTTGAGGAGCGGAATCATTAAAGAATATTTAGTGAAACGGAAGGGGTTTCCTAGTGAAGATGCAACCTGGGAATATGAATAGATTCTGCAACATCTTGTTTTGAAACTGTTTGAGGACAAGCAATCTTGGGGAGGGAGGACTGTCATGTCCCTTCCCTAGTGGCCTTGGTCAAGACTTGGATCCTCCCATCCCTAGGGGGTCTAAGAAAATTAATTGAATAAGGAATAATTATTGGGGGTAAATTTTGAGGCACAAATACTATAGTTATTAATTAATTATTAATTTTCAGAGTTTGAATTATTTTTAAGAATAAATGCATCATCATTCAAAATTAATTTTGTGGAAATAATTGATGATGACATGGCTAGGAGGGAGTATAGGTTCAATATAGACCTCACTTGCCTAACTGGAAAAGCTCATAAAAATCAAGGAGTTAGATAAAGGAAGATGGAAGCAAGAGAAAGTGGAAACTGTCAAAAGCAAGAAAAAAATAGGAAAAAGCACAAAGCAGGAAAGTAAAAAGAAGGAAAGTACAAAAAGTAGTAAGTTGGAAAAGCAAGAAACACTCATAAAATCTAAGTAAGGAGCACTTGCAAATTTCAGTGAAAGGATACAAAAACATGAAAGTTTGCAAAGCAATTATTTTCTAATTCTCTCAATGAATGCACCCTCTTTCTCTCACACGTGTGGGTGACTTGGAGATGAAGTTACCTCATCTATAAAATAATGTTTTTAACTCCCATTCAAATATGTATTATGGACTTCAAATTTTGACCTATTACTATTAATGTAAATTGATCAGAACCATTTAATGCATCAAAAAAGAATTTAGTAAGCCTTTAAGGCAGTTTGAGAACAAGAAATGCAAGACTAGCTCAATGACCAATTTTAATTCACTAGTTCTTCCATGATTGCTACAAATCATTATCTATGCATCAATTTTAATATATGTAAGTTGTGTGAGTCTCTTAAGACAATATACAATCCATTCCATCCATTCCCCTAATTTTTTGGAAGCATCTAACACTGTTTCAAGGAATCTGTAAATATCCTAATTGAGTAATCCCCAGTAGTGCCCTTGACTAGTTGGCCTCAAAATCCTTCTGTAACCTCCAAAAATCACAGGAAATATACTCTAATATATTTTAATGATTTTAATGACTGATATAACCCCTACTTCCATTCAGAATAATCTTTGAGTCTAGTATGCATATGCTAGAAGGCCCGGGAAGCTTCGAAGTAGGAAACATACTTGTTTGTTTTTGAAAAGTAAATGGATCTAGTGCTTGGTGCACAAGACTTAGTGTTTGGCCCTGTTTACCTTGTTTCTGCACATTTCTCATACAAAAACCAGAATCAAAAGTCACTCCCACCATCCTTGACCAGTGAACCAACACTTAACATTAACACCTTACACACTATAAAAAATTGTTAAAATTTACTAGTTAAAATTCTGTAAAATTTGGGAGTTGGGAGTTGATATTTTGGCCTATTCTTGGCTGGGATATTATAGTCACAACATATATAAGAGATGAGGATACCTCACAAATAAATAATGAGTAGAAAAGTTGAATAAGAGTGAAAATGCAGTAAAAAAGAGCAGAAAAATAATTATGCAACAGAACTCAGATAGGAGCAGGATAATGTCACATATTCCAATAATCAGTATAATGAACAATTATGTTACAATGGAGAGAATTTTAATTACACAGGATAATTCAAAACTCAGTTGGTCTAGCATAGGGATTATCACAATTGGAGTCCTCTAGAAGGCTCAAACTCAATTGAACTGAACCTAAACTCAACTAACTGAAGACATAATCAATCAACTGACTAAGGAGAGTGCAATCGTGATTTTGTCATGAATTCTAGTAAGAAAAGGTTGCATGAGTCCACAATCAGTGGCATCTAGAGCTCTAACCCCCCATAAGCGTCAGCTAACTCAGGTGGACTGCACTGGAACACTCAGTAGGTTCCTATAAAATAGGGAATTGACTGAAGTGGTCCTAAAATGATGCATGCAGGGATCAAAAGGTGGTAGATGGATCATGTATTCCATATGCACACCACTAGGAGTAAAATGACATCATCAACAAATAGGAAAAAAAAATTCTAGGTAGGACAAGGATGGAGTATTGAAATATCCTAAGACCCCCCCTTAATCCATACTTTTGCATCTTGGGACCTGGTTACTAAGACCAAAGGTCACCCATACAATCAAATAAATGATAAAAATTAATTTTCCATGAATTAAGGAAATGGGAAAAACCTCATGGGAAAACTACCCCCCCTAAAAAAAGAACAGTAGTAGGGAACTAAAAGAACCTTCATACTAAGCAGAGAAGGAAAAAAAATTCCTCAGTGAAAGCCTTTGCAAAAATATTGGCAAGTTGCTCCTCTGTAGGATAGCAATGCAGGTTCTAGATATGGATGTGGATGTGGATCTGCTCCTCTGATGTACCTCCCACTATGTAAAAGTTGTATTTTCCAATACAAGTCTTTCAAGAACCCTTCTTTCCACTGGATAAAATGGCTCATTGTGGTCCAAATCATGAACCTTTGAGTACCGTTTGTCAGACAAATGAGACTATTGCTTGGTTATATATCCCCCATGGCAAGTCTCTCCAAGAGATTGTGGATCAAACCCCACCATCATGTAGCACCTCTCTGAGAGAAGTGGATCTGCATGACATAGTGCAAGTTTTGCATGATACTGATTTCTGGTGGTTCTATGGTAAGATGAATCCCCAACTATGTTCCCAGCAGCTACAAGGACTTTGTGGGCCCATATTGGCATTTACCATGGATTGGGAGCATGTGTTGGATATGGATCTGAATTTGAATCTCCTTGAAATTTATTCTCAACATTAAGATCTTGATCCTCATCTTCATTAGAAGAGATATCACTCTGATCTTCATCAGATTCCGATGGGGTAGGTAGAGAGTATGGAAAAAAAATGTAGGAATTCATATGCCTTGGAGGCATGGTTTGAAAACCATTTCACTATAATCTTCCTAGTAAATATATCTACAATATCAACTTTGTCAATACCAAAGACCACTTTCTTCGGTGAACTTGTGTGAGTCATCTGATATATAGAAAACAAATTTGCTGACAAAGAAGGCACACATAAACCATTTTTTAAATTCCAATCCTCCATATGTATTGTTCCCTTCCCTTCAACAGAGATATGAGAGTTGTATCTCATGTGAATAATCATACCATATTTGAGATCTAAAGAATAAAATGATTCTCTGGAGGAAACCATGTGGTTGGAGGCTCCTAAATCTATGAGGAGGGCTTGTGATTTTGAAAATCCATCATTTAGTGCATGGAATCTCTCATGACCATCAGAATCACCTCCAAAATTAGTATCTCTTGCACCTTCTGGGAGGGAAATGCAAGATCTATATTCTTCTACATGTAAGATCTCTCTGGATGGTTTCCTTTCTTGCAAAAGGAACACTTGGATTTTCTCAAATCCCTTTTGTTTTCCCTTCTTGGAGCTGGAGGCTCCTTGTGATGGAATTGACTTGGGCCTTGGCATTCAGCTTGGGTTTATATGGCCTCTTATCCTTTTCCTTGTGCTTCCCCTTCCCATTCACACTTTTTGCTTCTCCAGCCATAAGAGTTTGATATTTGGAGGCCTTCAAGACACCCATCTCGATCAACTTATCTTGTTCTTGGATGACATATTCAGTGAAAACATATAAGGAGGAAATATTCCAACCAGGGATTGACATTCGCCCAGAATGGAAGGTAGAGACAAAGATGGATAACTCAGGACCTAGCTTGCTTAGAATGGATAGCACTAGCTTCTCATCCTTCTTCTAAATTCAACACTGCTTGCATTGCATGACCCAGGATTTGAATTTTAAAAAGAATTGTTGAATGGTCTCGAAACTGCTTGGTTGAAGATCAATCCACTCATTTTCCAAAATATGGCCTCTTTTCTATTCTTGTTTGCCAAAGAGGGTCTCTAACTTCAACCATACATCTCTTGGAGTCTTCAATCCTTCTATGTGGAGGATTATATCTCTGGAAATATGAATACACATGAAACCAAATGCTTCATCCAATCTATTCATATACTTGGTTTTCTCCATATCTGATGTTGGTTCGGGATCCTTCCCCATTGTCACCATCTATAGTGATTTGTTGCGCAATACCATCTGCATATCAGCCCTCCAATCAAGGTAATTGAAGGGTGTCGGGATCTTGGGAGAGAGATTTGATATTGAATTTTCCATTACAACTGTTGGAGCGAATACAAGGTGAAAAATGCTACTTCTTCAACAAAACTGCTGCAACAGCAGAACACTGCTGCTACTACAAACAAATGCTGCAACACTCAAAAAATTTGAATAACCTACAAAAAAATCTCAATAATGGAGGTAGACTACTACTGAGCACTGATTTAGGACAGTAGGAACTTTTATCTGGATCTTGCACACTTGGATAAACCTCATTGGATTTCTCCAATGAATTCAATGCAATGGCACTAGGATTTGCTGTGGAAATCCAGAGGCTTCTAGTGCACTACCGAAAGTAGCTACTCAAGCTATTCACTCAAATGGCTCTGATACGATGTGAAATTCTATGTCATGACATATCTAAGAGCCGAGGATACCTCACAAAGAAAGAATGAGCAGAAAATTTGAATAAGAGTGAAAAGTGCAATAAAAAAGAGGAGAAGAATAATTATGCAGCAGAACTCAGATAGGAGAAGAATAATGTCACGTGTTCCAATAATCAGTATAATGAATAATGATTTTACAATGGAGAGAAATCGAATCACATAGGAGAATTCGAACCTCAATTAGTCTAGCATAGGGATTATCAGCACTGGAGTGCTCCGAAAGACTCAAAATCAACTGAACTAAACCTAAACTTAGCTAACTGAAGACATAAACAATTAACTTACTAAGGAGGGCACAATAGTGAGTTTGTCATGCATTTAGTCAGAAAAGGGCTCATGAGGCCACAATCAGTGGCATCCGTAGCTCTGACCCCCCATAAGAGTCAGCTAACTCAGGTGTATTTCACTGAAACACTCAATAGGTTCCTATAAAATAGGGAACTGACTGAAGTGGTCCTAAAATTATGAATGCAAGGCTCAAAAGGTGGTAGATAGATCCTGGATGACATATGCACACCACTGTTAAATTTTTAGAATTTACTTCAATCTGATCTAGGATCTTAACTGAGAGAACAACATGTACAACAAATCTATAGCATATCAATCATGGACACAATGATGCAAGCAAACAAGAGACACAGAGTTTACTTGGGGAAAACCATAAAGGTGAAAAACCCCAATAACTTCCTTAGAGATAGATAGAGCAATGATACAACCAGAATACAAGAGATAGTCTTCTCCTAGCAGCAGATCCTCCTCCTCCACAAGTGCGCCACTCTCCCAAGTGTGAGTGAGATAATAGAATGTGTAAAATGAGAGAGACACACTCTCTATTTATACACTAACTTGACTTGACCTTTACTCAACTAGGTCGGCCTCAACTTAACCACTTAACATAATGCTTATTGGGTTGACCCCCACTAGGGTGGTCTAATAACCCTTTGACCCACATGGCCGACCCCTAATAGGGTGGTCTAATAACCCTTTGACCCACATGACTTATATAGGGCCGACCCCAGCAAGGTGGTCTAATAACCCATCAAGTATAAGTTACGACACTTACAATATAAATGACGACACTTCCGTATAGAGGAATAATAACATCTCTATAGGAATACAATATACATATATGTGAAATACATTCCGAAGTTACATATACATCAACACTCCCTCTTAACTAGGAAGGTATTTCTCGACATAGGTCTTCTAGCACAAGTCTTCTTCTCTGGATCATCGTCACTGGATAATCGTCATCAAGTCATCATCATTGTCACTGCTGCTGCTATCTCAATCAATCTCTGAATCTACTCGTCATAGGAAGTTCTACAGAGCCAGTCCTTTTTCATACTGGATGTAGGCCCACCACCTGTAGGTCTTCGTCATCACTGGCCATACTATGGAATCCTCGGGACTTATTACGTGCATCACAAAACCTCGAAAGAGTCTCTTGACTAGCAAGAACCCTAAAGAGCATCTGAGGCCTTTTTCATCCTGTCCAGATCTCCAGGACTTATTGCATGTGACCCCACCACAAAACCTCGAAAGAGAATCCCAGGACTGATTACGAGCACAAGGCTCAACCTATCGGATCTCCCAGGGCACAAATTACATGTGGTCACCACAAAACCTCGAAAGAGCATCCCAGGACTGATTACGAGCACAAGGCTCAACCTATCGGATCTCCCAGGGCACAAATTACATGTGGTCATGGCAAAACCTCGAAAGAGCATCCCAGGATTGATTACGAGCACATGGCTCAACCTATCGGATCTCCCAGGGCACAAATTACATGCCATAGGACAAAACCTCGAAAGAGCATCTGCCAGATATCCCAGGGCACAAATTACATGCCATAGGAAAAACCTTGAAAGACTATCTACAGATCTCCCAGGGCACAAATTATATGTCCTCCCAAGCAAAACCTTGAAAGAGCATTTTCCAGATATCCCAGGGTACAAATTACATGCCATAGGAAAAACCTCGAAATACTATCTGCAAATCTACCAGGGCACAAATTACATGCTTATCTGCACAACCTGTTCCACGTCCACAGAGTATCAACCTGATACTAGAATACATCATCCTGATGTACACATGATCATCCTGATCCATCATCACTGCAACATCCTGCTGCATGTCATCTGGAGCAACATCCTGAAGCTCATCATCCATGATCATCCTGATCATACAATGCATCTACCTGATGCATACCAAGTATCTACCTGATACATATCATCATACATGATCCACCTCATCATACAGTGTATCCACCTGATACAAATACAAATACATGATACATATCACCATACATGATCCACCTGATCATACAATGCATCTACCTGATGCATACCAAGTATCTACCTGATACATATCATCATACATGATCCACCTGATCATACAGTGTATCCACCTGATACAAATACAAATACATGATACATATCACCATACATGATCCACCTGATCATACAATGTATCCACTTGATACATATACAGATACATGGTCCAAGCATCCAACATGATGCATATACAAAATACATACAAATGATCCAATCGATCATATCCAACATCCAACATGATGCGTACATACATATACATATAAATGATCCAACTGATCATATCCAACATCCAACATGATGCGTACATATATAAATGATCCAACTGATCATATCCAGCATCCAACATTATGCGTATACAGAGCAATAACTGGAGCATCGTCCTGATACTCATCATCCAACGCTTACATCCACAGCCATGTGAAGGATCCTCCTTCCAACATGCTTGGAATGGCTTCTGCAAATGTGTCCATCACTTCTTCCTTGAAGTGTCATCAATCTGAAGAACACCAAGCCTCTCCCTGAAGTACTCGAACTTCACCCTGGCTAGTGGCTTCATCAGCACATCTGCAATCTGCTCGTCCGTCGCAATGTACAGGAGCTTCACAACTCCTCTCTGCACCATATCCCTGATATAGTGATATTTGATCTCTATGTGTTTCAACCTGTCATGAAACATTGGGTTCTCGGATAGCTTCACACAACTTTGGTTATCACAAAATATACCAGTAGCATCCAATGGGAGATCAAATAACTTAGACAGTAGCTTCCGTAGCCATACTGCCTCACAACTAGCTGAACAGGATGCAACATACTCTTCCTTAGCTGTACTCAGTGCTACGCAGGACTGCTTCCTGCTAAACCAATAGATCACACCTGATCCCATACTGAAGCAGCACCCACATGTGCTCTTCCTATTTGCAGCACTGCCAACCCAATCTGAATCAACATAACCCTGCAGGTTAAACTTTTGATTCGCTTCATACTTGAGCCCATAATCCACTGTACCCTTCAGGTACCTCAGAACATGCTTTACAGCAACCAGGTGAACACTCCCCGGATCCATCATAAACTGGCTTAATGTGTTCACCGCAAAGAAAATATCTGGTCTCGTGTTCGTTAGGCACATCAAGGACCCAATCATCTAATGATACATAGACACATCAACCGACTCAGATGAAGCATCACAAAGAAGCTTCAGATTCGATGCCATAGCCTCGCAGTCCATCATCCCGAACCTCTTCAGGATCTCTATTGCATACTTCCCTTGTTCAAGGAAGATTACATCTGCACTCTGCCACACCTCCATGCCAAAAACAAATAGTGCATCATCCCCAAGTTCTGCACATATATGACTCCCTGTCATGTGTCTCAGAACCAAGTGGCTGCTCCACATACACTTCTTCTTCAACTACACCATTCAAGAAAGCTATCTTGAAATCCATCTGGTGTATCTTCTATTTCATCACTTTTATATTTCTCTATGCTGCCATCTGCAGCATGCTTGATCTTGATAGATCCATATGGAAGTCATAACAAACTTCCCTTCAGGTCTTAAGACTACATCCCAAACATCATTCTTCATGATCGACGGATCATGGCATTCTTCCCATATCCTGGGAACTTCAATATCTTCAATAGATAATTTTGTTGCTGAACAAATGTTGTAGTTCTTCTTTTGTAGGTGATGGCATACGATCTTTCCTACACAACAAGTTAAATTGCATGATTAGAAAACATCTCATAGTTTTTAGAACAAATTCTTACACATAAAGAAATATGTCATACATTCATGCAATTATCTTAGCCAATGCTTCAATACAACATTTATCCATGTTCCACAACTTTCTATATGCCTTCCAGTCTCTACCAGAACATTGTTAAGAGTTTGCACTACTCCTAACATGTCAGCAAAGGGGTTGCATTCTAGATAAGTAGCACTGGAATGTTGTACAGTGTCATAGGACGCTTACCCATCACATGCATATTAGTAGTATACTGTTCATTAATGCAATCATTCTAATATGCACAATACATATCCTAAGTCTAGGAACATGAGCATATACATTATTGAACAATTTTATTTAAACAAACAAATATGCAAGAAATGATAATTAAAAATACTTATCTTTGTTTGGTTGCTGGGTGGACTCCCTCTGAGTCTTTGCTTCCTTGTAGGAGCTGCTGAAGTAGCTTCTTCTACACCTTTCTGTTGTGGAATGTAGAAAGATGGTCAACTCCCTCTGAATATCTGCATCCTTGAAGAAACTACTGAAGTGTGCTCCTTTGCTTTCTTGCAGGAACAACTGGAGTGTGCTCCCTCTTGATCTTTGCTTCCTGGATTACCTGTCCTTGAACTTACATCCATCCTTAATCACTATGCATGCTTATTAGTATCATCATTGTGTTATCCTTGAGGTCTCATACATAATCACACATTTATTAGTATAATCTTAATACTATCAAAACACAATAATATTAAACATGTATATTCATGATCATTCACATATAATAAACATTAGTATTCAAGGTTTCAGGGAAGTCTTCTTTTACTCATACATATTCTTATTTGATCATAGGACTCTTCTAGTTAGTTGAATCATCAATCAAGATAAGAGATATAATATGCATAAAACCCGTGATTATTCAAACCTATACCTTCATGATTCTTCTAGTTAGTCATATCATCAATTATGGTAAGAAACATAATATGCATACAACCATGATTATTCAAACCTATGACTTCATGAATAATCATTATCAACAACACAACAGTATAAGCTCCTAACACAAGGTAGGATTCTAGCTTGATATAGGAAAAACATACCTGGATTAGCATGCTAGCTAGTTATGTCTAACATACCCGCATAATGTCTTCTGGTTCTCTTCAGTGACTTGTGCTAGTAACCTGCATGTCTCATAAGTTAACCATTGTAGAACCAAGTTATACATACCTCGTGAGTAGATCTTCTATGTGATCCATGACAATGGATGGATCTTTGTCTTCATGTCACCATGATCATATGTTCTTGAAGTAGAACATGATTTGTCTTTCTTGGTGTACCTTTCATGTTAGCGAACAACATAAACCTCATACAACATCACAATGCATTAGTACAATCATAAGTGTCAAAACCTTAATCAATGAATATCTTCTATTAAGGTAATACGACAAGTCTAGTAATTAATCAAGATTGTACTGTAATGATATGAAGACAAACATATTAAACTTAACTATGAATAGAATTCGAAACATAACTATAAGCCATGCCTGTCAAGATTGCTTGTAATCTTCTTATGGAAGTCCTTAGCCTCATCTCCCTCTGAAACAGGAACTTCTTCACTTATGCAGGTGACCAATCCATCCTCTTCTAGGATTAACCCAATTCACTTGATTTGCAGGAACTGGATCTGGAGCTGTAATAGGGTTTGTCAGAGAAACCCCAAAAATTCAAACTTTGAATTTCAAACTTCCGAAAGGATAGAAATATGCACCTTGATGAGCTGATCAAGCTGGTATATTTAGAATTTGAAAACTGCAAAGTTTCCTCCTCAATTTTTCCTTTGAAACTTTCTGATTCACTAGACGTGACCTCGAACTAGGGTTTGATGAAGCCCACTCTTCTGCCCAATAAAAAGGTTTGATCCAAATATCTAAGCTTCTATTTTTATGAGGAGCTTCCAGCCGTGGTCACAGATTTCAAAAATTCCCATTTTTGCAGAAGCCCTAATTTTCCACTTTTCTGATCAAAGTCCCGAACTAGGGGCTGATCAAGCCCAACCTTCTCCCCAACCAAAACTTATGATATTGGTCTCTAAATTTCTATTTTGATGAGTAGCATTCATCCATGGTCTCCAATTACAAAAATTCCAACTTTCTCCGAAGCCTTAAATTCCGAAAGCCATGAATGAAGGTGCTAAAAAATAATTCTGATTTGACAGAAATATGTACCTGATTGTTTATGGTGTAACGCCGAACTTTTCGATCCACAGGGTCTGATTTTTTTTTTTGAGATAACCCGACCTGTTATCTTTCCATATTGACAGGTCTGAACTCAATTGGATTCTTTGAGAGAGAGTTATGCCAAGTGTTGCAATGTGACCTGTTTATGGGATAATACAGGAGAGCAAACTTGTATGGATTGCTACGTGTCATTGTTTCAACTTCGGCCTCTGAAAAGTTTTCCTGAGATAGCCTGACCTATTATCTTTCCATCCCGATAGGTATGACCTCAATTGGATTCTTTGATAGAGAGTTATTCCAATTGTCGTAACGTGACCTGTTTATGGGATAATACAAGAGAGCAAACTTGTACGGCTTTCCATGTGTCACGGGTTCTACTTCGGCCTCTGCAAATTTTTCTTGAGATAGTGCAGTCTATGTACTACCTGTCACTTTTTATGAAATTTCATTTGGAGCTTCCTAGCCCAAGTTATGACCTTTTTCCCAAGGTCACTGGATTTTGACTCAGATCTAGAAGAGGGAGAAACCCTATATTGTACAGATCATAAATCACAAAGTACAACGCATTAATGGTTTTCCTTTGGACACAAGGTACATGGGGATCTGATATTCGACCTGTAAACGTTTTAGATCCGAAAACTTCGCCAAAACGGATTTATAGCGAAAGTTCTACGATGATTGGTTTTTGCTATATCAAGCCTTAGCATTGTGAGTGCAACAAGTGTCATACATGCCATATCATGCCTTCTTTCAGGCTAGCTCTGATACCATGTTAAATTTTCAGAATTTACTTCAATATGATCTAGGATCTTAACTGAGAGAACAACATGTACATCAAATCTATAGCATATCAATCATGGACACAATAATGCAGGCACACAAGAGACACAGAGTTTACTTGGGGAAAACCATAAAGGTGAAAAACCCCAATAACTTCCTCAGAGATAGATAGAGCAATGATACAACCAGAATACAAGAGATAGTCTTCTCCTAGCAGTAGATCCTGCTCCTCCACAAGTGCACCACTTTCCCAAGTGTGAGTGAGAAAATAGAATGTGTAAAATTAGAGAGACACACTCTCTATTTATACACTAACTTGACTTGACCTTTACTCAATTAGGTTGGCCTCAACTTAACCACTTAACATAATGCTGATTGGGCCGACCCCCACTAGGGTGGTCTAATACCCTTTGACCCACATGGTCGACCCCCAATAGGGTGGTCTAATAACCCTTTGACCCACATGACTTATACAGGGCCGACCCCAACAAGGTGGTCTAATAACCCATCAAGTATAAGTTACGACACTTACAATATAAATGACGACACTTCCGTATAGAGGAATAATAACATCTCTATAGGAATACAATATACATATATGTGAAATACATTCCGAAGTTACATATACATCAACAACCACTAGGGGGAAAATGACATCATCAACAACTAGGAAAAATAAATAATGCTAGGTAGGACAAGGATGGAGTATTGAAATATCCTCATAAATACCTTCATGGTCAGTTAAGATATAGGCTACTTTTGGGAGACAAAGCTTAATGTCGTAAGGGACTGTCCATTTAGATACAAACTTCATGGGTCTGGGTTTACCGTCTTTCTTGACATTTAACAAAAGGACAAAGTCACCTGTGTTGAAGGTGTGTGGACGAACTTGTCAATCATAATGTGCCTTGGAGCGGAATTTCATGGCTTCATTCTATTGAAGAGAGTCACACCATTATTCATCAAGTTGTTCTGAGGTGAATAGGCGTTGTTCCAATGCAGGTGTATCAGGTAACAACTTGACAAAGGATTGGAGGGTAGGGATTTGACACTCGATTGGGAGGACAACTTCTACACTAGGCACCAGGTGGAATGGGGTAAAAAATGTGGCATTATTAACTGACATGTGGTAATACCAAAGGGAAGGAAAGAGCATGTGGTGCTAGTTGGTTTTATTTTTTTCCACCAAATGTTGGAGCATAGTTTTGAGGATTTTTTAACCGCTTCCAAATGGTCGTTTTCTTGTGGGTAGTAAGCGATTGAGAATTCATTTTTAAATCCTAACAACTGCAATAGTTATTCAAACTTTTCATGACGGAACAATCTTCCGTTTTCATAAATGAGTCTTTTGGGAACACCGAAGCAGGAGATGACGTGGTTGAAGAAGAACCGTTTTGTAGTCACCACTTTACAATCAAACGCTGGCATTGCTTCGACCCATTTTGTAAAATAATCGATGGCGATGATTATATGATGATGGCCTTGGGATGAAGCTGGACGACATTCTATAAAGTCAATTTCCCATTTGAAAAATGGTCTAGCAGTAATGACTATATGGAGTGGTGTGGGGGGAGACCTTGTTTTGCAGGAAAAGACCTGACAAATCGCACACCATGTAATAGCATAGACACAATATTTGAATACGGAAGGCCAAAAATATAGAGAGGTGTCCGCCACACACTCCACTATTGTAACCATTGAGAACTTGTTCATCTTCTTCATGTGTTAGACATTGTCAAAGAATAGTGTTGATGTCGTGATGATATAAGACGTCTCTAATGAGGGGGTATCGTGGTGCTTGGTGGTAGATTTTGCGGCAGTCATCGTGAGATAGGTGGGGAGAAAAATTCTAGGTGCAGAGATAAAGGAGGATATCATCGTACCAAGGATCTTTGGTCATAATGAGAAAGAGGTTCTCATCAGGTAACTGGTCCTAGACAAATTCGCTTATGGTTGTAGTAGGAAGGTCTATAATGAGTTCGGCTAAGGCCATGGATTTCTTAATTTCATGAATAACAAATTCAAGGTCAAATTATTGTGAGATAACGATCCACCATGAGAACTTCCTATTGATAAGCCTACGACTAAGTATATATTGCATAGGGTTGGAATCGACGTCGACGGTTGTTTTTCGAAGAAAAATATAGTGGCAAAGTTTTTGTATAGAAAGGATGACTGCAAGGACAAGCTTCTCATCATGAGTGTAATTGAGTGCGAGTTCGGCGAGGGTTTTGTTGAGATAATATATGACATGTTGCTAGTGGTTCTCAGCAGGTTGGACTAGTACGCTTGCTACAATAGAATATGATGCAGAGGTATATAAGATGAAATCTTTGTTAAAGTCTCGAGGAGAGATGAGGGGATTTGATGACAATGTTTGTTTAATGGAATCGAAGGAAGTTTGGGCATAGTCATCCCACTTAAATGGAATATCTTTTCTGAGAAGCCGTAAAAATCCATGGGCCTAGGTGGCATAGTCGAGAACAAAATAATGAATAAAATTGGCCTTACCTTGGACACTTAGCAATTGGCATCATGTTTGTGGTGTTGGTAATTCCAAGATGGCTTGAACCTTGGAAGAGTCAACAATGATACCATATTTGTAAATAATGACTCCTAAGAGGAAACCAGCAGTGACGTAAAATACACACTTGAGGGGGTTTAAGCATATATTAACTTGTGACATCTTGTGAAAATGGTGCGAAGGTCTTGAAGGTGTTCACATCATTTTTTGGACTTGGTTGTGAGGCCATCTAAAAAGGAGAGGATAATGTGATCCAAGTAATTAAAAACATATGCCATCGCTCATTGGAAAGTGGCTCCAACGTTCTTTAGACTGAAGGGCATAAATTTGTAAAAAAAGGTGCCCCATGGTGTGGTAAATGCATCTTTATACTGATCTTGGGGACGGATGCATATCTGGTTGTATCCAGAGAACCCATCCATAAAGGATAACATTTCACTACTAGCACATGAGTCAACGATTTGGTCGATGAATGGAGTGGGAAAGTTATCATTGGCGCAAGTGGAGTTAAGGTCTCAAAAATCAGTACAGACAAAGAGAGTTCCCTGTTTTTTGTTAACCGGGACGAGGTTAGACACCCATGAGGTGGAATTGATGGGAAAAATAAATCTATCTTGTAAGATTTTTCCGATCTCAGCTTTGATTGCGGGGGCCTTAGAAGGTTGGACTGGGAATTTCTTCATATGACCATGAAAATATGCCACAAAAATATTTAAATAGAGCTGTAAAATCAGTGATTTCCTATGGTGAGCAGGAAGCCCCAATAGATATTTTTTGACGACTGTTAGCATGATGGAGATATCAACCTGTATGGTTGGTGAGATATTGGCCAGGTAATCATCTTTGAATGCATATGGGGCAGGGATAGGACTTTAAACTAACCAATGTGACTAGGGGCTAAAACTTCTTTGGCCTCGATGGTATATTGATGTTGAGTGGGTAGTATGCATGGTTCCTACTTATTTGCTGCTGAAGATATATGATGCAAAGAGTCCCATGGAGGTTCAGTAGCATTCATGGCCTTGATTATTCCTTCATCTTTGGTGAATATGTATTCTTATAGCATATTTTCGTCCAAAGAACCTAGGTCTTATTTTTGAGATGGAAGAGAATTTGAATCCAAATGCAGGATATCAAGGTACTTAGAGACAGTTGGGGTGGGTGCCAGAATCTCGTCTTGAGGGAATATTACGGGATCTATATTTTCACGGGAAATCGGTGATGGGGGATAAATGTCTCTCGAGGTATATAACGAATTTGATGTGTTATTATCAAAATTGGAATCTATTGGTTCAATATCCTCCTCAATTACTGTAGGAAGTGTGGTCCCACAAGGGGTGAGGTTCTCATCCATTCAACTTTGGGTTGCACGTAGAGTGAGAAATGCGGTGATGAGAGGACATTGGAATGAATGGTGAGACATTATTTTGCATGATCAACACATTATAGTGGCATTAGTATTATTCAAAATGATGTCCGGACTTTATGGACATCACGACGACTATTGGTTGGGTATGGAATCGGCCCACCATGGGGATATATTGGTCATGGTCACCGTAGCATCCGTGGGGATATGAGTATCCTTTGGTGGTGATGGGGGTGAGTTATCTTCCAAGGGTGCGGTGAGAAAAATGGTTTCCAAATCCTCTTGATAGCACGTGAGGCCAGGGAAATGATGTGTATGGTTCCCATACTGAGAAAATATGGAACATGTGTGGTTTATATGAAACATTATGTTCTTAGGTGTGGGCATGGGAGGTTTCCCCCCTTTCATCATAGGTGGAGTGTGGGTGATGCTAACGGGAGTTTTGAGAAAATTCCTTAGCTCTGGTAGAGTAGGACATAGGATGCGCGGTCGTGCTTCCCGCAAAGAGAACACAACAGTGTGACTCTTTGAGTGGGAGTATTGAGCATCACAGGGGATTTTACCTCCTAATGGTTGATTCCCCCTACTTTAGGCTTCGTGTTTTCTATTGAAGTACATGTTGGGTTACGTAATAAGGGACCTTTAAACTTCGGTTGTTTGGTGCCCCCGCTGGTGGTGTTAGTTGTGACCGATTATGGTGTAGTTGCAGATGTTATAGGTTGAGTTGTCATAACTGGATGTGTTACAGGCCTTGCGGTTGTACTAGCCAAAACATGGACAAACTCATAATGGACGACTCATTTGGAAGTTATCTCTTAGTGTGGTGTGATGTACCATACCGGTATTCCCAATGTTAACCCCATTAGAGTTAACTAAGCCATAACCAACGTCCCTTGTACGCCTGTGGGAGGGTACAAGAATGGGATTTGATATATTGATGGGACCAATAGACTCAATGTTTGCTCAATTCCATGACTCGACACTAGTGCTGATGACAGTGTTAAGGTGGAGGTGGCTCCATTTTCAGAGGTGAAAATTGTGCACATTAGGCGATTGGTTGATGTAGGGATCTTTGGTGGTGGTACTGAATATACTCCTAACAAATTGGAGTCTTTGTACATACCGGGAGCAATGCCAACATACGATTGATCATCGCTGAGTACAATTGGTAGGGCATTGTCTAGGTTTCTTGTGGTATTAGGGTCATAGTAGTTAAGCTAGTCGATGGTAACTACCTTCCCATTTAAGGAAAACATCATGATATGGAAGACTAAGGAGGAAACTACCTTCACGGCGTACATGTATCTACACCCCAAGAGGATGTTGCAGTTGAGTTCTGCATCGACTACTTCGATATTGATCATAACCATATTGTCCCCCAGCTCTATGGGGGCATTTTGGTATAATCCTCTTGTTTGGGATGGTCTCCCATCATATGTGTGAACAATGATAGACGAGGGGACCAGCTCAGAAGATCCTAATCGGTTCCATACTTTTATCGACATAAAGCAAGTGGATGCACCTTCATCGATGATACAACGATGGATAATGACGTTTTTAACCATGAATGAAACTTGAAATGCAATTGATGATGGTAGTTGAGGATCCCCTTTTTCAACATCAAAGGTCATGAGATGCGAGTCGGAAGGATTGACGACAATGAGTGCATTGAGGAATGTATTTCTCAATGTTGGGAAAGACTGCAATACTTCTAATGTGGACATAGCTGTAGGGGATTGAGCCAAGTCATCCACAATACTGTAATTGTGGGAAAATTTCATGTGAGGGTTATTAGGGGTATGTCAAAGTGGAACTTTCAGAATCCATGGGATTTGTTCAGTATTCGGGCATGTTATCTGTAGAGGCCCCCCCGAGGGCATATGAACCTATTCCACTTGGGGGGTGGAAGACCCATCATAACCTTTGGCTCATGTCTGAAGCTTTACATCCAATGTATAGATATTTTGAAAAGATCCATCACCTGGTGGGTGAGGGTCTTGTTGTTGCGTCACTACCCCTTGATTGGTGAAGGGTTGCTGCAACACGATAGTTTGTGGTTGGGGAGGATTATATGCCTGAGGAAGGTTTTCCATTATCTTCTTTTTGGATTCCACTAACTGTTGACACTTAGGGATACGAGGACAATGATGTGTGTAGTGACCATAATTTCCGCAAATGGAGCAATAATAATTTGTTCTCATGCTGGGATTCTTCCCTTGTTTGGGGGGGTTATTAGTCCTTGTATTTGGATCCCTTACAGTATGGTTTTGTTGGGAAGGATATTTCCCCCTTTTCCTGGCTGCTCATTATGTTTTTTTCTTACCTTTCTTCTTCTCCTAATACTGTGGGTTCTAAGATTTTGTGGTGTTCAATTGCTCAAATTGTTGAGATTGTTGAACATAAGAGGGTTGAACTAGGTTTACCCCCATGTGGGGGGCAAGTTGCTGACTAGTTGGACATGGGAAAGGATAGTATGGGTTATATCTCGACATTGGGATAAATGTTGGTTGTGTTCCATAAGAGGTGGACGTAGGAATTGCTTGTGCCATTGGAGGTGTACGAACCATCATTGCTTGGCTAACGTTCGGGTATGTAGGACTGTAAGATCCATACTGTAATTGACAAAATGATGGTTTTGGTATCGGTGTAGGGGGTACCGACGCAGGTGGCATGGATGGGTAATATATAACCATGTTAAATGGAACCGATGTGGTAGGGGGAGCCTTTCCTAGATGGGAATGGACCCAATAATCCCATCCGCCAAATGTGACGATCCCGAATGTGTAGGATCCAACGACTGATGCTGAGGGGAATCAGAGAGGATTGTGTAGAGGTAGCTAGATTGTGCACATATGAGGTCAAAATGTTGTTCTTTCAGAATAGCCTCCTCCTCACTTTGTGGCATTGAGGTGGCGATGTATTTAGCTATGGCGGGTTGGATAGATTTGATAAATCAATCCAACAAAAATGGAGGTTGTATTTCGATCTTGTATAATATGCGGCGTCTATGCCACTTATGGATGTGATCCGCGATGTGGGTGGAAGTATTTTCAAGAAACTTGATGACAATATCGAGGCCTAGATAATGTTGGATTGGCAGTTGAAAGTGCATAATAAATGCAGTGGAAAACGTCACAAATGTGGAGTGGGTTCCACTTTCTAAGTTTATGTACCATTTTGTTTTCATGTCGGTGAGGTTAAGATGGAAGACACAAAGCCTCACGGGGTCATCCACTATGCTGTTAGATGAACACCATAAGTGGAAAGACATAACATGAACAAGATCGTTTCCCTACTTTCCTTCAAATTTGGGAACGTCGAAAGGAATCTTGTCTGGCATAGATAGCCATGTCGCATCATGATCAATGGGATTATTTGTCAGTTTGGACAAATCTTATAGGTTTAAACTAGCCATGAATGGTAGCATAGGGACTATTGGTCTTTCCATTATATGTGGGATGTGATTTTGATGATGGGGATACCTAGGTGGTGTTCTAAATAATGGTTTTTCTCCTATGAGAGAGGATGGGTCGAAGGGAATTGAGGAATATCCAAGGGGAGAATCCAACGGGGTACCTCTTCCAATGGGGGGAGAAGTGGTGTAATTAATATTTTATCTGAGAGGAGAAAATGCACCTAGAAAGGCTTGGCCTCGACCAGATGATCCTATCAATGTGGCCTAAGAATGACTCGAACTTGAGTTCCTCCTGCCTGTAATACGAGGGGAAGGTGAAAAAACACCCCTTGAGAGAGGGGATAGGCCTTGTAGTCTATGAGACTGTCTTAGGATGTTTTTTTGTTGCTCAATGGTAAAGTATTTGTGTCAAATGAGAGTGATAGTGGAATTTAAACACAATTGAACAAATGCAAAAAAATTCCAACCACAACGATGCAAAATGTTGCGATAATTGAGTGATATGTGCAATTCGGTTTTAGTACATGAGCTCCCACATGTAGGTTCTTTTTATTACGATTTTTAGTGAACTTGTAGTTAAAAAGGAAATAAATGTCAATTCCCTAGAAGACCTAACTGTGAGATTTTAGATTTCCTAGATCTAGATTCAATAAGTCAACTTCACTTGGAATATTTCTGATAATGAGAGGAGAAGAATAGAGAAGATATCTTGAGAAAACATCACTGTATATTATTCATCAATATGTTTACAATATATAATACATCCTCAAGAGAGAAAATCCAATTCCTTGAAGGAAAGTTGTAAAGCACAAAAAGATAAGGCTTACTAAAGGAAACAAAACCCCTAGGTGTCAAAATCACTTTCCAAAACAGTCTAAAGGCTCACGAATTGGATGAATATGGTATGGAAGCTCATGAGTGATGTAAATGGAATGTAATGATGAATTTTGGAGAGAAGAAAGAGGTGGAGGTTGAATTGGCCAAGTGGAGAGAGTTTCCATGTCAACTAGATTTACCTTATCCACTAAAAAGTAGAAAAAATAGGATAAATATGTCTAAATTAGGAAAGAACCTTCTAAACCAGGAATGGAAAGAAATCAGACAGGATCCAATGAAATCTTATACAGAATATCCTCACGTGCTCCCTATTGACTCAAAATGGCAAGTGGTCCACTAAAAGACAAAACTAGGCCAAGTTATCTCGTCAACACTTAGGAAATTAATAAAAAATGATTAATAAATTATATCCTAAGTCTAAAATGGTATGAATGGGTTTTTAATACTCCAACACTAACGTCCTTCCTAGCAAATGTAATTGGGCCTGCAAAAAGAACAATTGATGGTGATAATAGTATCCACTCACTAATCGACTAGTGGAGGTAACAAAGAGCTAGTTCTACCGGCGATGGGGCCAGTGTTCCAATCAAGAAGACTTGGAAACACCTCCCAAAGGAAATAGATAAATTCAAGAGTCAATTGCACTCACAATTGATCCTTGGTGATGTCCTAATTTGGGCTAGTAATTTACCTTGCGTCAAGTGTGGATCAGTGGTTCAGCCTGCACGATATAGTGTCATCTCCCTACAACAAGTTGAGTGGATTGTAAGGGAGATCAAGGAATCCATACCTCAGCATTCACCTCCTTGGTCACACGCACTTTTGATATGGGTTTTCTATTAATACTTGCTTATAGCAGGATTTTGTAAGTACCCTATGAATCAACAATGTTATGATTCAAAATATTGCTAATGAAACTACATTGGTGGTAATTTATGGATGCCTATCCCAATCAATCCTACCTAACTAAAATATTGTTTTGTGACCTCCTATGGAGGATTTTATTTGGTAAATACAATTACAATGTTTATTTTAAGGGGCTTGTGTGTTCACTTATGGAGTGTAAGAGAGGTATTTCACAATCCCTACCTTTCTAATTCACCAAGCTCACATGAAGTGCGAGGTGAAGAGCATACTTGGATTGGAAGAGTCTTTATCTCTCTTAGTGTGTGCTAGTGGTGCAGACACATGTGATGAAAGCAAAAAAATGATTTTATCAGAAAATTAACTAAATAGTATATCGAGTAATGTGTACTTTTAACTCCAGGATATGCTCATGGCACTTTACAAAATCAAATATTCTAACTAATAGACAAGTGTGCAATGGAGTTATTTCACAATTCTCACCCTTTTTCGGATTCACCAAGCTCACATGAAGTGCGAGGTGAAGAGCATATTTCGGGCGACAAGTGTCTTTAGGTCCTTTCTTGTGTGCATACAGTGCTTTCTACACTAGCAATACTACTAAAAACATGTCGATTGATGCATAAACAAGAAATGGTATTGAATACTAGTGACAAAAATGGGTCCCGTTGAAAGCCTCAAAGTTGTTTACCTAGGTAAGTTTCAAGAGAGATGAAATATTTACTTCCTAAACTTGGTCTAGATGAACTAATTACTAAAAAATTAAGTAATTATGAGAATTAGCCTTAATTTAAGTTCACTAGTAAGTAGTATTTAGACTTCCAAACTAATCTATGGAGATAAATGTGAAATTTAACTCACAGTAGTATCTACTAGCTAAGGAAATCCTCACAATTAAGAAATTTGACTAAGTATGCAGAAAATAGTGTAAAAGAAGCATTTTGGACACACAAATGATAAAAAACCAGACACAAATGATCAAATAGTAGGTTTATCATTAACTGTCCAACCTAGAAATGAGTTGTGATCATCATTATATAACATTTGGGAAAAATAATGATCCTTTGGATGCATCAGAATGAGCTATAGTTGGCTATCTTACATTGGATCTCAACCCCCCCTAGTTTGACCAATAGACTCCCAAATCACCTCAAACAGTCACGAATTGTCAATTTGAACATTGGGATGGAATGGAAGGCATTAATGATGGTGGCACATGAGTGGTGGAAGATTTGGTGGAGTGCAGGTGGCTCAGGATAGGCCAAAACTTCCAAGGAGGGGGGGAAATGACCACATCCAATGCATGGGCACCACAGGTCAAAGCCAGATCCATAATTCAAGGGATAAGGTGCACCTCACTCAGGTAGTGGCAATAAATGAGGTATTTGGACATAAATGAGGTCACCTAACAACTAATTTGACCACAATTGAGCCCTAAGGTGGTGGAATGTGTCATAAATTCCCCAACTAACTTCTAACAACCTTGGATTAACATCATTAACCATGTTTTGGACCAAATAATAACCAAATTAACATGAGACTATGGTCCTAGGTTTAATAATGTTATAACACCCCCCTTAAGCTAGAATTATGTAGCCAATAAAAAAAGTGAGGTCTTGGAAACTAAGGCTCAAGTCACCTCTTACAAGGACTTATCCTCCATTATAAAGGCAGCCATATCCTTCAATGCTCTATTATTGCGCTCTGCAACACCATTTTGCTGCGGTGTGTAAGGCACATAATGTTGCATTTGAATGCCATATTATTCACATAGATGATGGAGGTACTTATTGACATATTACCTTTTATTATCAGTCCTTAATACCTTTATCTTCCTCCCACTGAAGTGTTAAAACTTAATATGCTAAGACAAAAAATAGCAGCATTACATTCCATTTCACAATAATAGCATATACAGGATCACTGAAGAAACAACAAGCATAGCATAAACACAAGAGACACAGATTTATCCTGGGAAACCCTCATGGGGTAGAAAACCCAGTAAAGCTTCCTCAATATAGATGACCAGCAATATACAAAGATGCAAACCAAAGACATGATCTCCTTCTCCACCATAGCAGACCTCTCCTCCACAAGTGCGCCTCTCTCAAGTGTGTGTGTGTGTCAAATGAGGAACATACCTCCTCTATTTATACACTACACTGACATGTATTTTACACAAGTACATGTAGGCTCGTATTTAACCATTAGGTTAAATACCCTATTATAACTGACTGGGCCGACCCCCACATGGTGGGTCTAATAACCCTAGTTACCACAACCAATTCGGAGGAATAAACATCTCCGGATTCATAGTATAATCACATCGGAGGTATGGAACATCTCCGGAATAAATAATATACAAATATAATATTCTTAGAAGTTACAATATTCAACACTCCCCCTTAACGAGAAGGATATTATAACAACATCTGCAGGAGCAACGAGTCATACATCATACATGATACATCTATAAATCATTGGAAGCTTTGTTAACATCATCAGTAACTCAACCAGTTACTGGAACATCAACATCTTCGGTACTGAGTCTTTATCTTCTGCAGCACTCGAACAACTATAGCAACATCAACGTCTGGATCCTCACGATCATCAACATCGTCATCTAGACCATCACGATCAACATCATCGTTATCATACGATCATCAGCATCGTCATTACACGATCACCAGCATCGTCATCTCACAATCATCAGCATCGTCATCACACGATCATCAGCATCGTCATCTCACGATCATCAGCATCGTCATCACACGATCAGCAGCATCGTCATCACACGATCATCAGCATCGTCATCACACGATCATCAACATCGTCATCACACGATCATCAACATCGTCATCACACGATCATCAGCATCGTCATATCACGATTAGCAGCATCGTCATCACACGATCAGCAGCATCGTCATCACACGATCATCAGCATCGTCATCACACGATCAGCAGCATTGTCATCACACGATCAGCAACATCGTCATCACACGATCAGCAGCATTGTCATCTATATACATGATCCTTCCTTTCGGAATTACTGGATTTACTGTCTAAGGATGATTAGTCCAACCACAATCATATTTAAGACTATCCTTCCTTTCGGAATTACTGGATTTACTGTCTAAGGATGATTAGTCCAACCACAATCATATTTAAGACTATCCTTCCTTTCGGAATTACTGGATTTACTGTCTAAGGATGATCAATCCAACCACAATCGCATTTAAGACTATCCTTCATGGATTTACTGTCTAAGGATGATTAATGCAACCACAATCGCATTTAAGACTATCCTTCCTGGATTTACTGTCTAAGGATGATTAATCCAACCACAATTGCATTTAAGACTATCCTTCATGGATTTACTGTCTAAGGATGATTAATCCAACCACAATCGCATTTAAGACTATCCTTCCTGGATTTACTGTCTAAGGATGATTAATCCAACCACAATCGCATTTAAGACTATCCTTCCTGGATTTACTGTCTAAGGATGATTAATCCAACCACAATCGCATTTAAGACTATCCTTCCTGGATTTACTGTCTAAGGATGATTAATCCAACCACAATCGCATTTAAGACTATCCTTCCTGGATTTACTGTCTAAGGATGATTAATCCAATCACGTGCATTTTGAACCAAGGTCCAGGGATGATGCAGTCCTATCCTCTATTCTCGGAGACACCTGTCTACGGCTCAGTTTAGAACTTGAGTTCAAGGATGATCCAATCCTCTCAAGTCCACCAAGGACTTCATTCTCGGAGACCTCACGTCTACGGCTCTCTTTAGGACTGAAAGTCCAGGGATGATCCAATCCCCTCAAGTCCACCAAGGACTTCATTCTCGGAGACCTCACGTCTACGGCTCTCTTTAGGACTGAAAGTCCAGGGATGATCCAATCCCCTCAAGTCCACCAAGGACTTCATTCTCGGAGACCTCATGTCTACGGCTCTCTTTAGGACTGAAAGTCCAAGGATGATCCAATCCCCTCAAGTCCACCAAGGACTTCATTCTCGGAGACCTCACGTCTATGGCTCTCTTTAGGACTGAAAGTCCAGGGATGATCCAATCCCCTCAAGTCCACCAAGGACTTCATTCTCGGAGACCTCACGTCTACGGCTCTCTTTAGGACTGAAAGTCCAGGGATGATCCAATCCCCTCAAGTCCACCAAGGACTTCATTCTCGGAGACCTCACGTCTACGGCTCTCTTTAGGACTGAAAGTCCAGGGATGATCCAATCCCCTCAAGTCCACCAAGGACTTCATTCTCGGAGACCTCACGTCTACGGCTCTCTTTAGGACTAAAAGTCCAGGGATGATCCAATCCCCTCAAGTCCACCAAGGACTTCATTCTCGGAGACCTCACGTCTACGGCTCTCTTTAGGACTGAAAGTCCAGGGATGATCCAATCGCCTCAGCTGTCCACTAAGGACTTCATTTTCGGAGACCTCACGTCTACGGCTCTCTTTAAGACTGAAAGTCCAGGGATGATCCAATCCCCTCAACTGTCCACTAAGGACTTTATTTTCGGAGACCTCACGTCTACGGCTCTCTTTAGGACTGAAAGTCCAGGGATGATCCAATCCCCTCAACTGTCCACTAAGGACTTCATTCTCGGAGACCTCACGTCTACGGCTCACTTTAGAACTTAAGTTCAAGGATGATCCAATCCTCATATGTATTCACATCTATACAGGTACAAATGTCCAAGAGCATGTATCACATCAAAACATGTATACATTACTAATCAAAACATGTATACATCTAGCATGTATTCTCACTAATACATCTAACATCAAAACATGTATACATCACATCAAAACATGTATACATCTAAAATAAAAGATATATAAGAGTTCTAAATCTAAATAATTGTAAGTAGCTAAGTACAACAAAATAAAATTTAAGGGACATAATTGTTATCAAATACTATACTACTCCCCCTTTCGAGGAGGGTCCTTCTGGACTATACCAAGCTTGTCTCGGAAGTATTCAAACTTTACTCGAGACAAAGGTTTAGTCAGGATATCGGCAATCTGATCCTCAGTGCTTATATACTCGAGCTTGATAGCTCCTCTCTGCACCATGTCTCGTATATAGAAGTAACGGATCTCAATGTGTTTTGACTTATCATGGAACACAGGATTTTCAGTCATCTTAATGCAGCTTTGATTATCACACATAATCACAGTGGGATCCATTTCTAAGTCAAACACTCCATATAAAAGCTTCTGAAGCCATACTGCTTCATAGCTGGCAAAGCAGACAACCATATATTCTACTTCAGCAGTACTGAGAGCCACTCTAGAATGTTTCTTGCTGAACCATGAGATCATGGAAGATTCAAGACTATAACATCCACCTGATGTACTCTTTCTGTCTGAGACACTTCCTGCCCAATCAGAATCTGAGTAACCATGTAAACGGAGTTCATGACCTCCAAGATAACATAGACCAAAAATCTAATGTACCTTTTAGGTACCTCACTACATGCTTTGTAGCTATTAAGTGAACCTTTCTAGGTTCTACTGACTTAGGGTATTTACAGCAAAGCATATATCTGGCCTAGTATTTGTTAAATACATCAATGACCCAATGATTTGTCTATATAGGGTTAGGTCCACTAAATACGATGAGTCATTAACTAACAACTTCAAGTTGGAATCCATGGGAGTGGCCATGGCTTTATACTCCAACATATCAAATCCTTTTAGAAACTTCACAACATACTTACCTTGATTTAAAATATTCCTTTTGGATCTTGCCATACTTATAGACCTAAGAAGTAGTGCATTAATCCGAGATCTTTCATTTTAATGACCTGTTTCTCATTCCTTGTCAGAAAGAGATCATCGTCATACAATAATGGTATGATAGGTTCATCATCCACAACCTTAAGGTAAAGGTTAGGAACAGTTTTAATTCTGGTAAAGCCCAAGCTTTGTCATGAAGCTGTCAATTGTCCATTATTCACACTCAACATTGAGTGATCTTCTGTATATCTATCTATGCCATCTCTCGTCAGATGGGTCTACTAATATGAGCCTCAAAATCATTCGAACTCTATGGTGAGTTCCTTCTTGCATCCATGTCATATGTGTATAGAACCCATATTCAACCTTGTAGAAAAGGTTGAGATCCACATCACCCATGATGATCATTAATCTCATCAATTGACTACCGATCCTGGGAACCCATATAGAACCTGATTACATTATTAAGAGAATGGTCTTATCTAGTCCCTTGGAGCAAAACATCTCATCATGATTCTCTTCCTCTTTCTAAGAGAATCTCTTAACCACAAGCTTTCTATAGTGTGTTTGATTTGTAAATCTTTTGTTGAACATCCATCGTTTGTTCAGAGTTCATCATTCATCATGATCTTTCCTACAAATCAAAATTAAGTACATGATTAGTAATACTTCATAATCATCAAATCATATGATAACCTACTATGCATACAGATATCATTTACATAGTTATGTAACTATTTTGACCAATACTTTGGCACAACACTTTCCCATATCCTGTATGCATACAGTGGCTATCTAGATGCCTTCCATCTCTACTAGAACATACTATCGAGAGTGTGCACAGCTCTCAGTATGTCAGCAAAGAGGTTTCATTCTAGATAAGAAATAATGGAATGTTTGTCCAATTTACCAATCATATGCATATTAGTAGTATACTGTTCAATGCTTTATGAATGTTTACACTCAGCATGATATATCCTAGGAATACAAATATGCATACAAGCAATATCATTTACTATTTCTAATAACAACTCAAATACTTATCTTTTATGTTTGTGTGGTTGTCTCCCGCTTGATCTTCTGTATGTCTTCTGAACTTCTATTCATTCTGTACCACTGTGCATGCTCAAGTGTACACTAGTGTCATCCTCATGATCTCATACACAAACATACATTCATTAGTATATTCTCAATATTATCAAAACATTCTAATTCTAAATAATCTTGAATATGTACAGTCATGATTATTAATATTCAGGGTTTCAAGGAAGTCTTCTTTTACTCATGCATATTCTTGTTTGATCTAGTATGCATAAACCCTTGATTACTAACCAATCATACCAAGTATACTTACACAAGGTAAGATTCTAACATGACATAGGAAAACATACCTGGATTAGTATACCTGCTTAGTTATGTACAACATACCTAAACAATCTCTTCAATGATTTAGAGATCCTGATCTAGAACCTGCATGTCTCGTAGGTTAAACATAATATAACAAAGTCATACATACCTCGTGAGTCTTTGTCTTCATGTTGTCATGGTCATGGAACTTGATTTGTCTTTTGTGATGAACCTGTGTCTTGTTAGCAGACAACATCAACCTTACACAACACCACAATGCATAAGTACAATCATATAGCCCTAATCAATGAATGTCTTCGATCATTCACATGCATTCATATTGTTACTAGGGTGATAAGACAATTAATAACATTAATCAAGATTGTACAAATAAATAACATGAAGACAAACACATTATGAACTTAATCAAGAATCAGATTTCAAGGCATACCTGAACCTCCTTAAGTCATACCTGTTGAGACCTTTTGTAGTCTTCTTATGTAAGGCCTTAGCCTCAACTCCCCCTGAAACTTGATTTGGAGATTGATTAGGGTTTGCTAGAGAAACCCTAAAAATTCAATCTTTGACTTTCACACTTCTGAATGGATGGAAGAATGTGTCTTGCTGAGCTGATCAACCTAGCATTTTTCAATTTTGAAATCTCCAAAAATTTGACCCCTCAAAATTGCCTTCGAAACTTCTGGATCTTCTGGACAGGAACCCGAACTAGGGTTTGATGAAGACCGGTCTTCTACCCAACCAAAAATTCGATCTTGGTCTCTAAATTTCAATTTTCCTGAGTAGCATTCAGCTGTGGACTCCGATTCCAAAAATTCTAACTTTCTCCGAAACCCTAAATTCCGGAAGCCATGAATAAAGGTGCTCCAAAAATAATTCTGTTTTGACAGAAATATGCACCTAATTGTTTCTGCTATAACTCTGAAATTTCTTCTCCACAGGGTCTGAAAAATTTTTCTACAGTAGCCTGACCTGTCGTCTTTCCATCCTGACAGGTCTGACTTCAATTGGATTTTCTGAGAGAGAGTTATGCCAAGTGTCGCAACGTGACCTGTTTATGGGATAAAACAGGAGAGCGAACTTGTATGGTATGCCACGTGTCACTGTTTGAACTTCGGCCTCTGAAAAATTTTCCTGAGATATCTCGCCCTGTTATATTTCCATCTTGATAGGTATGACCTCAATTGGACTCTCTGAGAGAGAGTTATGCCAAGTGTCACAACGTGACCTGTTTATGGGATAAAACAGGAGAGCGAACTTGTACTGCGTTCCACATGTCACTGGTTCACCTTCTACCTCTGAAAACGTTTCCTGAGATAGTGCAGTCTGTGTACTACCTGTCACGTTTTACTAAATTTCATTTAGAGCTTCCTAGCCCAAGTTATGACCTTTTTTCCAAGGTGACCTGATTTTGACTGAGATCTGGAAGAGGCAGAAACCCTAACTTGTACTGATCATAACTCATAAAGTACAACGAATCTAAGGGTGCCCTTTGGACACAAGGTACCTGGGGATGTTATCTTCTACCTGGAAACTTTTCAGACCCTGAACCTTTGCATAAATGGATTTATAGCGAAAGTTCCACGATGACTGGTTTTTGCTATGTAAAACCCTAACCTTCAAATTGTTGTAAGTAAAGCAAGTGTCGTAAGTGCCATACCTTGTCTTCCTTCAGGTTAGCTCTGATACCATGTTAAAACTTAATATGCTAAGACAGAAAATAGCAGCATTACATTCCATTTCACAATAATAGCATATACAGGATCACTGAAGAAACAACAAGCATAGCATAAACACAAGAGACACAGATTTATCCTGGGAAACCCTCATGGGGTAGAAAACCCAGTAAAGATTCCTCAATATAGATGACCAGCAATATACAAAGATGCAAACCAAAGACATGATCTCCTTCTCCACCATAGTAGACCTCTCCTCCACAAGTGCGCCTCTCTCAAGTGTGTGTGTGTGTCAAATGAGGAACATACCTCCTCTATTTATACACTACACTGACATGTATTTTACACAAGTACATGTAGGCTCGTATTTAACCATTAGGTTAAATACCCTATTATAACTGACTGGGCCGACCCCCACATGGTGGGTCTAATAACCCTAGTTACCACAACCAATTCGGAGGAATAAACATCTCCGGATTCATAGTATAATCACATCGGAGGTATGGAACATCTCCGGAATAAATAATATACAAATATAATATTCTTAGAAGTTACAATATTCAACATGAAGTTCTCCACCGAAGCTTTGAAACTTTTAATGAATGGAAGACTTCATATTTTTGCTTGAGAAAGAATACCCAACAGTACCTTGAAAAATCATCAATGAATGTTAATACATACTCTTTGAGTTGCCATAGGAGGGTGTAGGATTATTTACTATCACATATGAATGGACCAAACCAATAGGATGAGCATCTCTCCTTGCCTTCCCCTTCTCATACTTGCACTTTGCATGCTTCCCAACAATGCACCCTTTGCAAGTGCCTTTGGAAAATATGATGTTTGGAAGTCCTTGAATCATGTTTTCTTTGCTCAATGCATGAAGATATATGTAGTTTAGGTGTCCAAACATCTCATGAAAAATTCTACTGACCTCATTATTATGTTACAGAAGAGCATTAGGAGAGGAGTACTCAATAAAGTGTGAAAACTATACATTCTTGACTCATTATTTGCAACACCAACTGCTACCACTTTTCTTGTAGAAAATTTAGAAATTTATGCATCTTCTTGAGTGAAAATTTCTCTCCTGGATGAACCAATGTGGGTCATTTGGTACACATAAAGAATATTTGCTGCAAGATCAGGCACATACAACACATTGTTGAAGTACCCATTTTCTAGATTGATCTTCCCAATGCCTCTTGTTGGGATCTCTGAATCATCACCCGTGAGAATAGGAGGACCACTGTAATGTTAAAGAGTAGAAAAAGTTTCTCTTGTAGAATCCATGTTCCTTGAGGCACCTAAATCTATGATGAAAGAAGAAGATTATGAGGTACTAGCCATCAATGCATGGCACCTCTCCTTGTCTTCAAAAACACCCTCCTTCTTCTTTGAAATTTATGGAAGAGGAATGTTATTTTTCTGAAGGAGATGGGTCATCATGTCAATGGTCTTATTCCTGCATGCACTTTTAGGGTTCCAACCATTTTGACAGTAAGTTCATTTGGTATTCTCTTTCTTCTTTCCTTTCTCCTTGATAGGATTAGAACACCCATTAGAATATTTGGGATTCTCCATGTCTTTCTTCTTCTCTTGTTATTTCGAACCCTTGGGATTTTGATTTCCTCTTGCTTGCTTTGAATCCCCAACTGCAAGAAATTGATCCTTTTTCTTGATGGCACCCATTAGGACCAACTTATATTGTTCTTTTGTAAGCATCTCCATAAAATCTGCTAAATATGGCATCTTCCAGTTTCAAACAGTGATCTTGGTGGAATCAAATGTAAAAACAAACATAGAGTAGTCAGGACTCAAGTTTGAAAGTATGGACAAAACCAGTTGTTCATCCTTCTTCTCAATGCCACATTGCTTGAGCTGGAAGACCAAGGATTTGAACTTGGTGATGAAGTCTTGGATAGTTTCAAAACTGCTTGGGCTCACTGAGATCAACTCATTCTCAAGTTGGTGGCTCCTCATCTCATCATCATTCCAAAACAATGAATCAAGCTTGAGACACACTTCATTTTGGAGTAGTGAGACTATCAATATGGAACAAGAGGTCTCTTGAAATGCTGAGACAAATCATGCCAAAAGGTTCATCCATTTTGTTGAAGAACTTTGACTTATCTACTACAGGATTTGGATCATTTTTAGTCCCCATGGTAACTATGAATAGACCCTTGGATCTCATTTATATTATCATTGCATCCTTCCACTCAAATTAGTTGAATGGAGTGAGCAAGATGACATGATATTGCTCCATTATGTAGCTTGCGCACTAGGTGCCAAAGAACACTGTAAACCTGCAATGCAAACACTCAATCACTCAGGAGGGGATCCTAACTAGATAATTAGAACCGTGCATTGACAAAAGGAACATTAAGGAGTGTGTAACACACTGGGTATACTCCAAAGGATTTCTCCAATCGCTTCAAGGAAATGGCCCCAAGGAATTATGTGGTTGCTCCACTGCTTCTGGTGCACTTCTGAAGCAGTCTTGGTTCAACTAGAATCTCCAATAGCTTTGATACCATGTGAAATTTACAGTAGAATATACTAGCTAAGGATATCCTCACAATTAATAAATTTGACTAAGTATGCATAAAATAGTGTAAAAGAAGCATTCTGGACACACAAATGATAAAAAACCAGACACAAATAGCATTTTTATTATTAAATATCCAACCCAAAAATGAGTTGTGATCATAATTATATAACATTTGGGAAAAATTGTGAACCTTTGGAGGCATCAGAATGAGCTACAAGTGGCTATCTTACATTGGACCTCAATCCCCCCTACGTTGTCCAATAGACTCCCAAATCACCTCAAACAGTCACAAATTGTCAATATGAACATTGGGATGGCATGGTAAGGCATTAATGATGGTGGCACATGAGTGGTGAAGAATTTGGTGGAGTGTGGATGGCTCAAGATAGGACAAAACTACCAAGGAGGGGGAAAAATGACGAAATTCAATGCATGGGTGCCTCAGTTCAAATCCAAATCCACAATTCAGGGGATAAGGGCACACCTCACTCAGGTAGTGGCAATAAATTAGGGAGGTGTCCATAAATGAAGGTGCCTAACAAATAATTTGACTAAAATTGGGCCCTAAGGTGGTGGAATGTGTCATAAATGCCCCAACTAACTTCTAACAACCTTGGATTAACATCATTAACCATGTTTTGGAACAAATAATCACCAAATTAACATGAGAATATGGTTCTAGGTGTAATAATGATCTAACAATAAAAAGAAAATAAACAACAGTAGTGTAGCTACACTAGAATCTGTTGCGTGGACCGTGTGGGTTAATATAAAACATACACACTATAGATCGGGAAATACACTAACCTTCTGTGCGGGTGTGATGAGTAGTATAGCGCGGATATAAAACTGGTAACTTGCACTGTGTCCAGAACTATCTGAGTCGTATCTGTGCTATCAGGGTGGCAGAGATGTCAGGAACTGCACAACTATGTAAAAAATAAATTGTGGCCATAATTGAGCCAATTTATGGAAGCAAGAGGTGGAGTACCTACTCTCCTACAAGTAATAAATACCAAAAATTAGATAGTTAGCATAAAACAACCTATTTTAAATGGAAATGAACGAAAATAAGTATGGTCACCATTAGAACTGTTGTGGAAAAAATTTCACACATGCACTCTTTCACTTGGTAAGGGGATAAGCCTTGTAGGTTGTTGCAATGCCTTAGTCCTTGGATACCCTTTTGGGTGTGGTTGGTATTCCTTCAAGTGATCCTGCAACATATTGTTAGTGTAGTTCACATTCAAACATGAAAATATTGATAAAAACAAAATGAAACAGATGGGGGGAGAATGCAAACTTCAACAACAACCAAAGATATGCTAAAGCACTCTTGTATTTCCCAATTGAATAGTTGTACAACACCTAGGAGGTGAAGGCTTCAAGGAAAGCCAAAAATTTGTTGATGTATTTGTAACTTCGGAAGATATTCACTTATATATTGTATGTATTACATTTGTACTTTATTGTATCCCCAATAGAGATGTATTATTCCTCCGATTAGAAGTGTCGTCAATTGTATTTACAAGTGTCACAAGTTACATTGTAAGTGTCGTAACTTATATTTGATGGGTTATTAGACCACCTTGGTGGGGTTGGGCCTGTATGAGTCATGTGGATGGGTTATTAGGATTCCTTAGGAAGTCGACCCAGTTAGGGATAAAGGCAAGTTAAATTAATGTGAAAATAGAGAGTGTGACTCTCTCATTCCATGTATTCACTCACTTATCCAACTCGCATAGTTGAGAGAGAGGAGTGCACACAAGTGGAGGAGGAGTAGCTGCTGAAGACATCTATCTTTTGGGGTTTGATCTTTGTGATATTTGTATTGGTGCTCATTCTATCTCTGAGGAAGTTGCGAGGTTTTTCACCTTCTTGGTTCTCCCCGAGGAAACTCTGTGTTTCTTGTGTTTATGATTGTTATGTTGTGCATGTTATTATCCTAGTAGGATCCTAGATAATATTAGAATGAAATTATCAGAATTCTAACATGGTATCAGAGCGGGACTAAGAAGAAGACACTGTGCAGCTGTGGAAGCTAGGAATTCTTATTTTTTGGGTTTCTCTCCAAAGATCATCAAAGGAAAGAGGCTAGGCTGACTCTTCTAAGGAAGGCACATATTTATGTTGAAACAAAATTCAATTCTGAGCACTTTCAGTTTTTGGCCTGTCACTGCTACGGGAAATTAGGGTTTCTGAAAAAGTTGGAATTTTTGGAATCTGAGACCATGGTTGGATGCTACTCAGAAAAATAAAAGTTTAGAGCCCAAGATCGAACTTTTTGGTTGGGTAGAACCCCAGGCTCTATCAAACCCTAGTTCGGGATTTTGATTAGAAAACCAGAAAACCAGAATTTGACAAAGGCTGCAAATCCGAAACTCGCAGGTCAATTTTGAGGGGACAATTTTTGGAGTTTTCAAAATCAGAGCACACCAGCTTGCTCGCCTCAGTCATCTACATCTCCCTATCTAGATAGAAGTTTGAAATTCCAAGTTTTAATTTTCAGGGTTTCTTTGACAAACCCTAGCCAGCTCCAGATCCAGATTCAACAAATCAAGTGGTAAGACCTAAATCTTTTATTTCCATTTGAGTTTCTCATTAAGATGTATGACCACACCAAGCTTGAGGATAAGCTTGAAGGGGATGATAAATTCGGAACATGGAAGTATAGGATTGGATTAATCCTAGAAGAGAATGAATTGGACACCTACATAAGTGAAGAGGTTCCAGTTCCAGAGGGAGATGATGCTAAGGCCTTACATAAGAATAACTTGGTCAAGGCCAAGAGAATCATTGCAGATTCTATCAAAGACCATCTCATACCCCATGTGTCTTCTCTAAAGACACCTAAGGAGATGTTTGACTCCTTGACCAAGTTGTTTGAAGGAAATAATATAAATCAGAATATGACACAGCAGAACCAATTGAAAGGTGTAAAGATCCAGAATGGAGAGACCATTCAATCCTACTTTACTAAGGTTTCTCAAATCAAAGAACAACTTGAAGTTGTGGATGAAGTAGTGGAGAATGGAGATATTGTGATGACCACATTGTATGGCCTACCTAGGTCATGGGATTCCTTCATCCAAGGAATCTGTGCAAGAAGGAAATTGGTCTCTTTCAGTAGACTGTGGGAGGAATGCTCACAAGAAGAAGCTAGGCTTGTGTCCTGAGAAGAAAAGATGGGAAGTGAAGACCAAGCTCTCACAGCTCACACCAAGAGAAGTAAGTTCAAGAGGGAGAAACCTGATCACAAGAAATCTTCTCACCACCATCAAAGGGAGAAGAAAGATCTGAGATGCTTCATATGTGATGAGAAGGGACACTTTGCCTCAGAATTTCCTAGGAAAAGAAAAGGCTTCAACAACAACAATAAGAAGAACAACAAGAAGAGATATCATGCTCATGTTGCTGAGGATGATGAACCTCCCAGAAAGAAGACTAAGGAAGAAAGTGGAGACTCTTCAAGTGACGAAGAATATGTTCTAATATCTACTCTCACAGGTACTGTTACACATGAGTGTAATGATTGCAGGCTTATTGATAGTGGGGCTTCCAAACATATGACGTGATTTAAAGAATCTCTTATGGACATATTTGAACATGAGTCACCTCATAAGGTGAAACTTGGGGATGACTATCAATACCCAATAAAAGGAAGTGGTGAAGCCTCCTACAAGTTAGACTTTGGGAAGTATTTAAAGATGCAAGATTTTCTATATGTACCTGGACTCAAGAAGAATCTTCTCTCCAAATCATCTTTGGATGTAGAAGGGATGAGAGTTTCATTTTTGGATGGCCAAATACTTATGTGGCCAAAAGGTAAGACCATAGATGATGTAGTAGTGATTGGAGATCAAGAGGGAGGATTGTACAAATTGAAGGGACAACCTGAACAAGACATGGTACATGAATCCATGGAGCCAAGTGAACTTTGGCACAGAAGGTTTCCACATGTGCACTATAGAGCACTACCAATTGCAAGCAAAGCAGTAGAAGGTCTTCCTGAAATCCAGTCAAAGCATGAAGGTGTTTGCAAAGGATGTGCAAAAGGAAAGAACACAAAGAAGGAATTTCCAAATAGTGAAAGCAAGGAAAAAGGAATCTTGGAAATTATCCACTCCGATGAATGCGGTCCGATGTCATCCAGTTCTCTGAGTGTGTATGTATATTATGTTTCTTTCATTGAATGATTTCTCGAGGAAGACTTGGATTTATTTCTTAAAGAACAAAGATGAAGTATTCAACAAATTCAAGGAATTCAAAGCCTTGATAGAAAACCACATTGAAAAGAAGATCAAGACCTTTAGATCCGACAATGGTGGAGAATTCACTTCAAAATACTTTAAGAAGTTATGCAGTGATTCAGGGATTAAGAGGGAGTTAACTACTCCTTACAATACACAACATAAAGGAGTAGAAGAAGCTACTTTAGAGTCGGACTCCAGTAGCTCCTGCAAGGAAGCAAATATTGAGAGGGAGTCCACCCAACAACCAAACAAAGATAAGTATTTGAATTGTCATTTATTGGATATATGATTACTTAAATGATGTTGTTCAGTCATGTACATACTTATGGTCCTAGATTTAGGATGTATATTATGCATTTTAGAAAAATTGCATTAATGAACAATATACTACTAATATAGTAACGGGTAAGTGGCCTATTGTACTGTACAAAATTCCATTGCTACTTATCTAGAATGAAACCTCTTTGCTGACATGTTGGGAGTAGTGCACACTCTTAACAATTTTTTGGTAGAGATGGAAGGCATCTAGAAAGTTACCATATGAATACGGGATATGGATGAATGTTTTATTGAATCATTGGCTAAGATAATTGCATGACTGTATGACATATGTCCTTAAGGGTAAAATTTTGTTCTGAAAACTATGATATGTTTCTTGATGAGTCCCAAATTAGGTACTTTATAGACTTTTTATGCCACACAAGCACAAGAATGGATAAGGAAAATACCTTTGTTTGTGGGGAATAATGAATTTGTTTTGATAATTTAATAAAGTAGTTTAGAGATTATTTTTCTTATGCTTAAAGGCGTTTTTTATGTGCTAATTATATGGAAATAGGCATGTATGAGAAGGCGTAGGTGATATAGAAGACAACAGGAAAATCCAGCTCGAAGATTGAAAGATCACGAGTGGCTTAGCACTCCCATTTTCCCAATTTATAGAACACTCATGTTTAGCAGGATTGACATTTACAATGTGAAGTTAGGTTAAGGATTAGATATAAATATGGACCTTTGAATAGCAAAGGGGCCTGTTGACATTTTGAGAGAAACTATTTTCAGCATATTTTATTCAAGACAGTTCTGTTTTCAAGTTTTTTTCCTAAGACATGAAGTTACGATTTTGATAATGGAAGACTGGTGTTATTTTGAATCCCTAAGTTTATAAGTCTTCTTCACTCTTGAAATACGAGTTGGGGAGGGTCCCCTCAACACGTATATCAAGAGCCTTGTTTTATTTCAGGTATTTTTCATGCATTTTGTTAATTGGATTAATCATTGTGATGTGTGAAAGTACTTTGATATTTATTTACATAGCATATTTTGATTTCAGATTCAATGATTTTCTTTGTAGTTCGATAATAGGGATTTCATAGTTCTGTAACACGTTGTTAGTAGTCCTGTACATGCATTCTGTGCAGGCATATTTTACATTTGTTTTCCAGCATTTTATATTAATTCTAGACAATGATTCAGATATGCAATTTCATGCATATTTCCCTTATATGAGTTCGATCACATAGAAGTTAATTGTTTCATCTTTTTTATTTGAATAAGAGTAATGATCATCACTTTCAGTACTTGATTTGAATAGATAAAGTTTGATTGATTTCTAGTATTCAATTTCTCGATTAGATTTCCAGCTGTCAGTATTTAATTTCTAGATTAGATTTCCAGCTTTCAGTATTTAATTTCTAGATTATCTTTTACAGCTTTTAGTTTTGATTCCTAGATTAGATTTGTCGAGCTTTCAGCATTTTCATTCCTAGACTAGATTTCCAGTTTTCACCATTCAATTTCTAATTAATTCTACGGCAGAATTAGGTTACAGATTTGTATCCTTTCATATTTTCAGCTTCTTAGTTTTTGAGCAATAATTCTATTTCCATTTCCCTCAAAAAAACCTTTAGGATACATTCAACACCCTGAACGACAAAGATCACTCTATAGTGCACATACAGTGCTTAGCACCTCTTAAGTTTGTATGCTCCCTGGTTGATAAATTAAAGTATACTCCCGATATAGCTACCCTAATTAGGTGCCCATTCCTAGAGTCCACCACTTTTTGGCGCCGTTTTCGGGGAGGTGCTTAATCTATAGAAGACATCTTAAAAAAATAAATTAATTTTTTTTACCATGAATGCCTTGATGACAGAGAGATAGATTTGGATTCTTTTTGCCTGACCGCCCTATGAGTAACAACAGTTCTGATCATTCTCAATTTGAATTCCTTAACTTAGAAGACGAAGCCGATTCTAGCTACGATCCAAACAAAGATAACTTCTTTGCTAGCTCTAGCTCAAACACCACTATGGTAGAAGAAGAGGATGAACCTATAGAACTATTCACTTTTCCCATTAGTGTACCTCTTGGGGATGTGAGGATGAAGAATATCAACCCTAATAACCTGCCAAACTTCCATGGCTTAACCTTAGAAGATCCTGACACATTCTTATTTGAATTTGAGGTAGGTTGTAGGTTATTTGGTTACACTACTGATGCACAAAAAATGAGACTCTTTCCTTCTACATTGAAAGATCTATCACTTATATGGTTTATGAGCCTATAAGGAAACGACATTTTCACCTGGGACCAAATGAAACAATCCTTCCTAGAAAAATACAGGGACTACTGTAAGGCAAAAGATACAAGAGATGAAATCTTCTGAATGCAACAAGGAGAAAGAGAATCCCTAGAAGCCTATGCACAACGCTTTCAACTCAATTACAAATGAGCTAGTCATTGTACCTTAGATCAAGAATCATTGAAACATGTCCTTCTTAGAGGAATCAAAGAAGAAAATATAGAAGTATTGAACCTTCTAGGAGATGGGGATATATTCCAGAAAACCTATGACCAAATCCTACAAATCTTCAAGAATTATTCTAGATCTAGGAAAGGTAAAAGTGGGACAAGGGATTCACATCCATTCACTGGGGGGTCGGCATCTTTAGTACCAAATATCACAATGTCTAATTTAGGGAACCTTCTTGATGATATGAAAATTGATATCCTTCAATCCCTAGCAATGAAACTTGATGCACTCCAAATAAAGAAGAAACAGGACGAGATAAACCAAGCACCGGCAGTATTTTTCCCATGCTGCAGAAAGAAACATGAAAAGGGACTGTGCACATTGAACACCATGAAATATGTGGCCTCTACACTGATGATCACTCCACTGATAAATGCCCTATGTTTCCATCATGCAAATATTCCATTCAAGATCCCACAACTGAGGGTACAATAGAGCAAATCTGTTTTATTAATCAAAGAAGAAATAATTTTGTTAGGCCCTTCCAACCCAACAACCTAGCCTAATTTAATTAGGGAAGTAATAAACAAAGTTGGAACCATTGAGCACCAACCCCATGGCCATATCATCCAACTCCAATCCAGTGGCAGCAAAGCCAAGCACCATAGGAACAACCTTATTACACACAATCTTATTCTCCATACCCCCCACCTTTTGCTCAACCAACAACGAATTATGGAAATACATATCCTTATTCAACAAACTGGAGGGCTCCATTGCATCAGCCACTCATCATGCCACCCCCACAGAACCAACCACCTCCCAAACCTCCCCCAATTCCTTCCCATCCGGTTCCAAACCCAAACAACAACGGAGAAGGACAACAAGAAACCTATAACATTGAAATCATGCAGTTCCCTACTTATGTAGTGGATACCCTGGAAATAAACGAAATCAATATCAGGTATGGGAAAACATTACAAAACACACACACGCATAATAATCAAGAAGATGTAGATCACGAAAAAATAACACAACCCAAAATTCAGCAGCCAGCTGAGACAAACCCTCAGGAAGTAGAAACTTGGCCACACATGCCCAATAGAAACCCTCCATTCCCTGAAAAAATAGTTCGAAACACCAAAGAGGAGGAGGAGAACGCTATTCTCAATGAATTGAAGAATTTGAACATACAAATCTCCATTTTACAAGCCATACGAGATGTGCCAATCTGTAATAATTTTATTAAAGAAAATTGCTTAAAAAGACCTGGCAGAAAAAGACGTGACCCGCCAACTATAAATGTAGTAGGCCAATTAGCTGATTTAATGTTGGGTGTCATTGTCAACCCCAAATACCTTGATCCAGGTAGTCCAGTAGTCAACGTAACCATCAACAATAGACATATTTCCAGCACCCTAATTGATTTAGGGGCTGCAATCAACATGATGGAAAAGGACACAATGATAGCCCTAGGAGTCCAATCGATGTTCAAACCAACAACTGCCATACTACAGCTTGCTGACACATCAACTGTAAAACCTAAAGGAATGCTCAAAGACATCATTATCAAAATAGAATCCTGGGAGAACCCAGATGACTTCATAGTTATAGAAGTAAACAATAAGCTCAGTGGCTACCCAATATACTAGGGAGACCTTGGCTAGCAACAATAGATGCCTATATAGGCTACATATCTGGCAACATGACAATCACCAGTGGGAAAGCTAGAAAGAAAATAACGATTTATCCTCCAACAAGAAAGTCTACAGACCTAGAATATCAGAACTGGACAGATGATTATAATGATATAACAGACCAAAACATACAACCTGTTCTTACCATTGAAGCTTCCCTATCACTAAAAGCCATTGATGAAGACAATCATTTAGATAGATTTATTCAAAATGCATCTTCTAATCATGATATTTTTGAATATTTTTTTGGCACAGGTCAACAACAAGAAGAGAAAGCATTAACCCACAACTCTGACAAAATGTGGGCAGAAGTGCTCACTTGAACAACATTCAATACTGATCAAAACAGATGATATCATGCCTGGAAAGACAATTAATATTAACTCCAATTTGGAGCTAGGACAAGAACAACAATTAATGAAGGTACTATCAGACAACAACAAAGATTTTGGATGGACATACATCGACATGAAGGGTATCCACCCAGACATTTGCAAGCATTACATATATATCAAGGAAGGTGTTGTTCCTATCAGGCAACCGCAAAGAAGGATGAACCCAACATTAAAAGACATAGTTAACCTGGAGTTACAAAAGCTGTTAGATCTAGGGTTCATATACCCAATCTAAGATAGTGAATGGGTCTCACCATTGGTTATAGTTCCTAAGAAAGGAGGGAAGTGAAGGATTTGTTTGGATTACAGAGAGCTCAATAAGGAAACTAAGAGAGATCACTTCCCTCTCCTATTCATCGACCAAGTATTGGACATATTGGCTGGAAACAAAATTTTCTCATTTTTGGATGGGTTCAGTGGATACAACCATATCCTAATCCACCCAGGTGATCAGGATAAAATGACATTTACATGCCCATGGGGAAGTTATGCATACATAGTACTACCCTTTGGACTCTGTAATGCCCCAACAACATTTCAAAGAGAAATTTTAAGCATCTTCTATAATTTTATTAATGATCAAATGGAAGTCTACATGGATGACTTCACACCCTATGGCCAGAATTTTGACCAGGCATTAAAGCATCTAGAATTAGTCTTAAAATAGTGCATCAAAATGAGCTTATGTCTGAGAAATGACAAATGCAGAATGCTGATGGAAGAAGGCATTGTGCTTGGTCACCATATTTCACAGAGAGGAATTGAATTTGATCAAGCAAAAGTCACAGTCATCACGACACTGCCACCACCTCTCAAACAAAGAGACGTGAGAAGTTTTATTGGGAAAACTGGCTAATACAGAAGATCTATAGACAATTATAGCAAAATTGTTGCACCAATGTTTGCTCTTCTCACAAAAGATACAGAATTCATCTGGACAAAGCATTGTATGTCAGCATTTGAAAAACTCAAAGAGAAGACAATAACAGCCCCAGTACTCCAGGGACCCAATTGGATACTACCATTCCGCATACATTTTGATGCTTCAGACAAGGCCATTGGATCAGTCCTTGGGAAAGAAGAAGAAAAAAGACCATATTCCATATACTACATTAGAAAAAACTTGGCAAGAGTAGAAGTAAATTATACAGTCACAGAAAAGGAGTTTTTGGCTTTCATACATGCCATAAAAAAATTCAAGCACTACATAACTAGATACCAAGTTTTTGTCCAAGCCGACCATTCAACAATCATGTATCTTATGAATAAACCTAATACAAGTGCTCGAATAATTAGATGCCTACTCCTCTTGCAATAATTTGACATAACAATACTAGATAAGCCAGGAAAACACAATGTAGTGGCTGATTTTATGTCTAGACTCACCCATGGACAAGACAATGAATTGGTAAATGATAAATTCCATGATGAGCACCTTTTTGCAATCTCAACAAAAATACCATGGTTTGCTGACATAAAAAACTACTTAGTGTCTGGTAAATTCCCACAACATTACAGCCACCAAGAAAAGAACAAAATCATAAGGCAAAGTGCCACTTACACATGGATAGAAGGAATGATTTTCAAAAAAGGGCTAGACCAAATATTGATAAGATGCATCAGAGAAGATGAATTCCATGACATACTTCATGCCACTCACAACGAGCCATGTGGAGGACATTATGCTGCAAAAATAACAACCTATAAAATATTACAAACTGGATACTATTGGCCAACACTCCAGAAGGACTCCTATGAATATGTTTCACATTGTGATGAATGTCAACGAATGGGGAAGCCTACACAAAGAGAAGAAATGCCTCTACATACCCAAATCTCTTTGGAAGCATTTGAGAAATGGGGATTTGATTTTGTTGGTCCATTCAACCCCCAATCAAATAAAAAAAAGCTATATTCTAGTATGCACTGACTACCTTACAAAGTGGGCAGAAGTGGCAGCACTTGCAACAGCAAATGAAACAAATGTGGCAAAACTTTTTACAGAACAAATCTTCCGCAGATTTGGAGTCCCAAGAGAGTTATTTTCTGACCAAGGCACACTGTTTACATCCAACCTCATCGAGGACCTGCTTCAATGTTAAACACAGAAAGTACTCCTCCTACCACCCTCAAGTTAATGGTCAAGCTGCAAAGAACTAGAAAGGATCTTGACAAAGACAATACAACTACATGAAAGAGATTGGGCAAATAGATTAAGTGAGGCAGTTTGGGCTTATAACACCACATGGAAGACAACAATAGGCTTCACCCCATATGAGCTAGTTTATGGAAAGAAAATAATGCTGCTCGTTGAGTTTGAAATCAAAACATTGAGAATTGCAACCAAGTTAAACATGGAACTTTCATACATCCAACAGGAACGCATGCTACAATTAAATCACCTGGATGAGCAACGCCAACAAGTACTTAACCACACTGAAATCATCTAGCAACAAAGGAAGAAATGGCATGACAAAAACATCAAGAAGAAGAAATTCAAAGAAGGTGACTGGGAACTACTCTATAACTCCAGGTTTCACACTTTTAAAGGAAAACTCACAACCAGATGGCTCGGACCCTACATCATTGAAAATATTTATGACAATGGAGCTATTAGAATTAAAACAATCGATGAAGAAAAATTCCCCATGTTGGTGAATGGACACAGACTCAAACTTTATAAGACACCACAGTCCAGCGAGGAGTTCACATAGACACTCTATCAGCAAAGTCTAATGTTGATAGAGAGCATAGATCATCACTGATTCCAGCTACAAGAAAAAGAAAAAAAAAGAGAAAAAATAGAAAAAAAATGATGAAAAAATATTTAAAAAAGGAGAAAAGAAAAGAGATAAAATGGAAAAAAAAGAGAGGAAAATAAAAAAAAAATCCACTCAGGTTATGACAGACGAAGATTGATGGACTTAATCCATCCCTATGAAGAACCAGCAAGCAATTCCAAGCGAGCCAGAAAGCATATTTCAAGCGAGCCAGAAACCATATTTCAAGTGAGCCAACAAAATTTAGCACCAAAAAAATCAACAACGCCAACAAAAAAATAACAAACAAATATCAAAAAAATCGATCAAGAGAGCCAGCAAGCAATATCAACAAAATTCAAACAAGAGAGACAACAAAGCCAATTTCAGAATCTTCGATCAAGCGAGCCAACAGTCAATTCAAGTGAGCCAACAGTCAATTCAAGCGAGCCAAAACAACAGAAAATATAGCACTACAGAAATCAAATCAACCAAGTTCAGAGCACCATTACAAACGCAATGTTGAACACAATGAAAATTCATATCAACAAAACTTGCAAAAAAATTCAAGCAAGCAAATACAACAATTTCAAGAGAACCAGCAGAAAGAAAGCAAAAAGGCATAACTATCGACATGACCAAAATAAGTACAGAAGCAAGTGAAATCTACTACGGAATCGTGCACCCATACAATCAAGCACACATCATACACTCAGGTACGCTAGCATAACAGGTAATCCCTGAACTCTTTGTTTTATTTTCAAACCAAATCATTCTCCCCACAAAACGGTTATTTTTCAAAGCTGAGGACATCTCTTAATATATTTCGACGACACGGTTAAGAGTTTCCTCACTGAATCATGATTACCTACTTAGACATGTCAGAGAAGGACAACCTTCGCATCTAGCTACTATATCCCCTAATGATCAAAGCAGCAGTGCAATGCACAAATGATGGAAAGAAACACAGTGTGCAATAATGGAAAGGAATGTATAAGTCAGCAAGTATGATGTACAATGATTCGGATGAGTGCGTAAAAATAGATAAATAAGGCAGAAGAATATAGAAGAGGAACCAATTTGGAAATACAAGCTGCTCAGGAAGCAAGAAAACTGGAATTTCGTATCGCCACTTAGCCAGCAAGCTTCCCACTAGTTGGGTAAGTCAACCACCACTCAAATCTTTTTGGTTTGTTGATTATATTAGAAAAATTCTAAAATGACGAAGGGGTTCAAGAAGAGTCAATTGAAGGATCGCACGCCCATTTATGAAATCCCACAGGTGTTTTCCATCCTCTGTGATGTGGGTTGGATTCCCTTTATCTCGGGACTGAGAGGGTCCAATACTGAAATAATCTTAGAATTTTCCAGGAACCTGAAACACATCAAAGATGAACAGTTTGTAACCCGGATAAGGGGACTACGTATCAGGCTTGACGAGGAGGCAATTGCGAAATACATAGGACTTCCCATGGGTCCACACTGGGGAAAAGATGACCGAGAATCCAATCAGAGGGAAAAAGCAACCTTCTTCGGACAGGGGGAAGTCTATGAAGAAGATAAGAATGGATTCAAAAGAATCACCATGCTAGAACCCTGGGACGAGATAACTTCCCTTGTTCTGAAATATATAACGTGCACAGGGAGACTTAGCTATGTCCCGATATTCCACTTCCGAATTTTGGAGCTTCTAAGACACATGGGCCATATTCAACCAAATAAAAATATCAACATTCCCTATTATCTTCTTCAGTCTCTTGTAGAAATGAGCAAAACGGTAGTTCAGGGAAAAGAAGATGCACTAGCTCACCATGGGATGGTCAAATTAATAATTTGTGAAGAATTGATGGTACAGGTTCTAGAACTCTCATGGGAGGAGTTTGTGCTGGTCTCAGTCGAAGATGTTTAGAGAATGATGGGCACACCTAATCCAGGAATACTCCTAGCTTCTGGATCAAAAGAAAAATCCACCTCTGCGTCGGGAGCTAAGCGAAAGATTGACCTGGACAGTGACAATGAAGTTATGGCGACACCCTAATTAGAATTAAGCATTCAAAGGATGCCTCCCACCAAAATGACTCAGGGGTTTCTGCCAGCAGGAAAGGGTCAAAATAGAGCAGTAAAAGGTTCACACAACAACCCAAAAACGAGCATGCAAAGAAGGTAGAAAAAGAGCCCAACCCCATAATTCAAAACTTATCTGATGATGATGATTTCAGGGTAGACCAGGATGACCCGATTACACCTGAAGAAGAGGATGCTTTCCAATGGAACCATGCTGATAAAAATGCAAACCCTGTAATAAGTGACCAGTTGACTGAGGCACTGATCGAACTAGCCAAAGTCAGGGAGGAGCTGGCTGCATTAAAAATTGAAATAAGGATCCAGAGAAGCCAGCCAGCTTCACCAACACCCCCACTGTTTGTACATGAAAAGACCCACATTTTAAAGATGCAGCACGCAGGAGAATTAAAGATGGCAGAGCAACAAAATGTATCACTAAAGGAGAAATTGGTCCAAGCTCAAGAAGAGTTGGCTCAGAAAGACCAGAGAATCCGATAATTGGAGGATACATTGACTACCACTGCTAAAATATATGATGATATATTGGGACTCATGCCACCATCCAAAATCTATATGATTTACCTAATGGAGAAGTGGGGAAAATTTCAGCTACAAAGGCTAAAGCAAGGCTTGCCCCTAGAATTAAACACTCCAAAAGATTTTGTTGACAATTCTTTGAGCTGCACATAATTGGAGAAAAACCAATTATGTGAGTTTTTCCTGCATAAATTCTTGGTGCCAAGCTCACCCAACTAGTCTCCGAATCCCTACATGGGAGACTTCCAGTTAAGAGCACTCTGCTCCTGGATGAACCACGAGATAGATAGAGCACAAGATGCTCATCTCTACCTTGCATAGGAGTAAAAAAACCCATTATGGATTAGGGCTAAGGAAACGCACCCTAAAAAAGTAATTCAAGACCACCGAGCTATCACCATAGATGAGGATTTAATTCCTATCCTTCTTGAAAAAAAACAGGAGGAAGTAACACATTTAGACCTCACCACTCAATGCACGTACAAAGAAGTTCAGGAAACCATCGGTGAGAGGTGGACAAGAATCGCAGAATATTTGAAGAAGAGGGAGCCTCACTCCCCCCTTAAGCTAGAGACTGCACTCACCAAGGATAAGTTATACAAGTAATATTTAATAAAGCACCAGCTCAGATGGATAGGCATGAAACTGAGTCCACCGTTCTTTCTTCATTTGACTATCAAAGAACAGATCGATGAAGAGGAGGAGAAAATATCATGGGCCAAAAGATGACCAGACCTTGAGCTATTATAGAGAGGCAGGGACTCCTAGGGTCGTTGCCTAGGATATCAGAGAAGCTGTCCAAGAAAAAAATGTGTCACCCAAGGATGGGTGAGTCCTTCAGTCTGGGGGATATGATGAGTCCCAAATTAGGTACTCTATAGCCTTTTTATGCCACACAAGCACAAGAATGGATAAGGAAAATACCTCTGTTTGTGGGGAATAATGCATTTGTTTTGATTATTTAATAAAGTAGTTTAGAGATTATTATTATTATGCTTAAAGGAATTTTTATGTGCTAATTATATGGAAATAGGCATGTATGAGCAGGTGCAGGTGATCTAGAAGACAACAGGCAAATCCATCTTAGAGACTGAAAGATCATGAGTGGCTCAGCGCTCCCATTTTCCTGATTTATAGAAAAACTCCTGTTTAGCAGGATCATCATTTACAATGTGAAGTTAGGTTAAGGATTAGATATAAATATGGACCTCTGAATAGCAGAGGGGCCTGTTGACATTTTGAGAGAAACTATTTTAAGCATATTTGATTCAAGACAGTTCTGTTTTCAAGTTTTTTTCCTAAGACATGAAGTTACGATTTTGATAATGGAAGATTGGTGTAATTTCGAATCCCTGAGTTTATAAGTCTTCTTCACTCCTAAAATACGGGTTGGGGAGGGCCCCTTCAACACATATATCAGGAGCCTCATTTTACTTCAGGTATTTTTCATGCGTTTTGTTAATTGGATTAATCATTGTGATGTGTGAAAGCACTTTGATATTTATTTGCATAGCAGATTTTGATTTCAGATTCAACGATTTTCTCTGTAGTTCGACAATACTGATTCCGTAGTTTTGTAACACGTTGTCAGTAGTCCTGTACATGAATTCTCTGGAGGCATATTTTACATCTCTTTTCCAACATTTTATATTAATTCTAGACAATGATTCAGATCTACAATTCCATGCATATTTCCCTTATCTGAGTTCGATCACATAAAAGTTAATTTTTTCAGCTTTTTTATTTGAATAAGATTAATGATCATCACTTTCAGTACTTGATTTGAATAGATAAAGTTTGATTGATTTCCAGTATTAAATTTCTATATTAGATTTCCAGCTTTTAGTATTTAATTTCTAGATTAGCTTTTCCAGCTTTCAGTATTTGATTCCTAGATTAGATTTGTCGAGCTTTCAGCATTTTCATTCCTAGACTAGATTTCCAGTTTTCAGCATTCAATTTCTAATTAAGTCTTCGGAAGAATTAGGTTACAAATTTGCATCCTTTCATATTTTTCAGCTTCTTAGTTTTTGAGCAATGCTTCTATTTCCATTTCCCTCAAATAAACCTTTAGGATACATTCAACACCCTGAACGACAAAGATCACTCTATAGTGCACATATAGTGCTTAGCACCTCTTAAGTTTGTACGCTCCCTGGTTGATAAATTAAAGTATACTCCTGGTTTAGCTACCCTAATTAGGTACCCATTCCTGGAGTCCACCATTTCTAATCATGCAATGGAATTTGAATTGTAGGAAAGATTGTGTACAATCACATACAAAGGAAGGACAATGGCATTTGTTCCAGCAATGAAATTCAAGGAAAATACCTATTGAATATATTGAAGAATATGAAGTTCCCAGGATCAGGGAAGCAGTAATAGAAGGATGACATGATCGAGGAGTACCAGTCGATCATGAAGAATGATGTTTGGGATGTGGGCCCAAGACCAGAAGGGAATTTTGTTGTGACTTCCAAGTGGATCTACAAGATCAAGCATGTTGCAGATGGTAGCATAGAGAAATACAAGGCAAGGTTTGTGGCTCGTGGCTTCTCCCAGAAAGAAGGGATAGATTATGAAGAAAATTTTGCACCTGTAGCCAGATGCACTTCCATGAGGACAATACTTGCTCTGGCTGCAGTGATGAAGTGGAAGATACACCAGATGGATGCAAGACAACTTTCTTGAATGGTGTATTCAAAGAGGAAGTGTATGTGGAGCAGCCACTAGGATTTGAGACACATGAGAGGGAGTCACATGTGTGCAAATTAAAGAAAGCCTTGTATGGTTTGAAACAAGCACCTAGGACATGGTACGTCAGGATTGACAGCTTCATGACTAGTTTGGGCTTTACCAAGAGTAAAGCGGATTCCAACCTTTACTACAAGGTTGAGGAAGGAAATCCAGTGATACTCCTACTATATGTGGATGACCTGTTTGTGACAGGTTAGGATAGGTTGATTTCCAAGACGAAGAGGAAGTTTGCTGCTGAGTTCGAGATGAAGGACGTGGGTATGATTCATTACTTTTTAGGTATGGCGGTGTGGCAGAGTGCAGATGGAATATTCATTGGAGAAGGGAAGTATGCAGTAGATATCTTGAAGCGGTTCAGGATGATGGACTGCAAGGCCATGGCCACACATATGGAATCGAACCTGAAGCTATTGAGTGATGCTTCATCAGAGTCGGTTGATGCCACGATGTATCATCAGATGACTGGGTCCTTGATGTACCTGATGAACACAAGACCATATATTTGCTTTGCTGTGAACACATTGAGCTAGTTCCTGATGGATCTTAGACATGTTCACTTGATTGCTGCAAAGTATATTCTGAGGTACATGAAGAGTATAGTTGCTTATGGGCTCAAGTATGATGCGAATCAAAAGGTTAACCTGGAGGGTTATGTTGATTTAGATTGGGCAGGAAGTGCTACAGATAGGAAGATCAGTCCGGGGTGCTGCTTCAGTATGGGATCTAGGGTTATCTCTTAGTTTAGATGGAAGCAGTCCCGCATAGCACTGAGTACAACCGAAGTAGAGTATGTCGCAACTTGTTTGTCTAGTTGTGAGGTAGTATGGATAAGGAAGCTATTGTATGATTTGTTTGAACTCCAGTAGGATGCTACTTGTATCTTCTATGACAACCAGAGTTGTGTGAAGTTGTTTGAGAACCTGGTGTTCCATGACAAGTTGAAGCACATCGAGATCAAGTATCACTATATCAGGGATATGGTGTAGAGAGGACCAGTGAAGCTCGAGTATGTTGTGACGGATGAGCAAATAGAAGATGTGTTGACCAAACAACTAGCCAGGGTGAAGTTCGAGTACTTCAGAGAGAGGCTTGGTGTTCTTCATATTGAAGATACTTCTAGGAGGAAGTGACGAGATAGAGATGCTAGAGCCAATCGAAGCACGGTGGTAGGAGGATCCTTCCCATGGCTGTGGATGTAAGTGCTGTGTGAAGAGCATCAGGATGATGCTATCTATGATGATGAGCAGTATGATCATGAGAATCAGCATGATGCTCCATGTGAGGATGATCAGGTTGATCATGAGTATCACGATGATACTCCGAGGTCGTGGATATGTGCAGGTTGTGAAATAACATGTAATTTATTCCAGGGAGATTCGATAGGTTGAGCAATAAGCTCATAATTAGTCTTGGGATGCTCTTTCAAGGTTTTGCAATGTAGCATGTGATTTATTCCTGGGATATCTAATAGGTTGAGCAGTAATCTCGTAATCAATCTTGGGATGCTCTTTCAAGGTTTTGCGAGGTAACATGTAATTTATTCCTAGGAGATCCGATAGGTTGAGCAGTAAGTTCATAATCATTCTGGGGATGCTCTTTTGAGGTTTTGCAAGGTAGCATGTAATTTATTCCTGGGAGATCCAATAGGTTGAGAAGTAAGCTCGTAATTAGTCCCGGGATGCTATTTCAAGGTTTTGCGAGGTAGCATGTAATTTATTCCAGGGAGATCCGATAGATTGAGCAGTAAGCTCATAATCAGTCCTGGGATGCTCTTTCGAGGTTTCGCGAGGTTTGCATGTAATGTAGTCCTGTGAGATCTTATAGGTTGAGTAGTAAGCTCGTAATCATTCCTGAGATGCTCTTTCGAGGTTTTGTAGAGGCACATAATCAGTCCTGAGATTCCACCTCTGTCAGACCGCTCGCAGAGATGAGGAAGACCTACAGGAGGATAGGCCTACATCCAGCATGAAAAAGGGTTGGCTCTGTAGAACTTCCTATGACGAGAAGAATTGAGAGATAGAACCAGTGATCAAGATGACGAGTATAACAACAGTGACGATGATGCTCCAATGATCCAATGGCGATGATCCATCTCCAGTATTGAAGACTTGTGCCTATATGTATTGATGACCTGTGTCAAGAGAATACCTTCCTAGTTAAGAGGGAGTGTTGATGTATTTGTAACTTCGGAAGATATTCACTTGTATATTGTATGTATTACATTTGTACTTTATTGTATCCCCAACGGAGATGTATTATTCCTCTGATTGGAAGTGTCGTCATTTGTATTTACAAGTGTCACAAGTTACATTGTAAGTATTGTAACTTATATTTTATGGGTTATTAGACCACCTTGGTGGGGTCGGCCCTGTATGAGTCATGTGTATGGGTTATTACGCTTCCTTAGGAAGTCGGCCCTGTTAGGGTTAAAGGTGAGTTAATTTAATGTATAAATAGAGAGTGTGACTCTCTCATTCCATGTATTCACTCACTCATCCAACTCACATAGTTGAGAGAGATGAGTGCGCACAAGTGGAGGAGGAGTAGCTGCTAAAGACATCTATCTTTTGGGGTTTGATCTTTGTGATCTTTGTATTGGTGCTCATTCTATCTCTGAGGAAGTTGCAGGGTTTTTCACCTTCTTGGTTTTCCCCAAGGAAACTTTGTGTCTCTTGTGTTTATGATTGTTATGTTGTGCATGTTATTCTCGTAGTAGGATCCTAGATAATATTAGAATGAAATTATCAGAATTCTAACACAATCTCCCTTAGGGAGGCCTTTCTTGTCCAAACTAAATTTGAAGTATATGGAAGAACAATGGAGAGAAACACATGCCCCTAGATGGAAGGTGTCAAGGGAACCTGGGAATGCTTACAATGGTAGTAAATGGTGGGATATGAGGAAGCTCCAACTGAAATCCAGTAGCATAACTTTACTTTGATTTCTCTCTACAAAATTCATGCCAATGGCTTCGTTTAATAGGCCAACAGGTGTCCATCCAACAACTAGATCCAAATGTGAACTCTCCTCCTTCATGAACTAGTTCCAAGGTACACTAGGGGGATGATTAATGCTACCAAGTGTGTGAGGATCCGAATTCAGAACCTTGGGGAGGATTGATCCTTTAATGCGCAGTTGGGAGTGAGTGGTACCATCGTTTTTATAGTAGTGTGGCTATCAGAGAAAAATACGCACAGGTGTATCGAGGGAATTGTTCAGATAACCTACGCTATGGCGCGGTTCAACTATGTAATACCCGCGCTACCCTTTGTTTTGACTATTTCTTGGCACTTGTGGACTCATGCTATGTTTTGGATCTGTTGAGGGTTCTTTTGGTGATATGCATTCTTTATGTTGATGATTCCTTGATGGATGAATCACAAAAAATGTCGCATGTGTGTGATTTTTAGGTGTTAACAATGTGTTTTCCATTGCAAGTGTCACTGGTCACAATGCCTACTACTTCAGAAGCAATTCCTGTAGTTCAATTCTAACATGATTCTTACAATCATTGGATTAATTTTGGTATTGTAAATTAAAAATGTGTCAATATTTTCTTTCCACTATATCCCTCAAATTCTTATGAATTTTCCCCCTCTCATTACTTTCTAGAACCACTTTAGTTGAATTGATGACCAAATTATCAACATTTTCTTATTAATTTTTATCTTTTTAGGGCATCCTATTTCCTCACTCATTGTCCTTGAACAACATTCAACATATTTGAAATCCAAACTTGGAAACATGATAGCAGTTATTCTTGAGAAGCATTCAGTAAAATGTAAAAAAATAAGACGTCATTTTAATCACCTATTGATCCATGTAATTCCTTAGTTTGTAAGAATGTCTTAAAGTTTTTTTGCTCTTTTTCACCCAGATTATGAACAATATTATAGAGTTTCCTTAAATTTCTTCTCTACATGACACACATAAACCAATACACATCATTAAAAAATATAGATAATTCCAATATATTGTTTTCATATTAAAATTACAAAAAACTTACCATGTTAATCGTGTCAGATGTGTAATTTCCCTTCCTCTCTTCACTGTGATTTTTATTTCATGATATTTTATGGGCCATATTTTATCAATGAACACCCTGAATAATAAAACACATAAATCATAAAATATGTTTTTACACATTTAGTAAATAATTTAAGGTAAAAAGTATTTTTGTTGGAGGATCCTAGTTGACCAACTGACTAGGTCCTCCCGACTGACTAGAGAATAGTTGGCTCAATCGGTTGAGTCAGTTAGGTCGCCTGAGTAGATGATTAGGAAGTTATAACTGCATAAAATTATATTCAATATATAATATGATGGTGAGCTAGAATATTTAATTTTTCTAGTGTACATGATGGCATGATAATATAAGACACTTGTTGCTCCTATTACCACTACTCATATTCTTTCTCATACCTTTGTGTATGTTTGTATGATCTTGCATCTTGTTATGTATTGGTGTGCTATTGATTACCATATGTAATCCCTTATATTACAACATTAATTCCATTGCTAGTAGTACAAAACCACGATAAAAAGATAATAACTTCTGCATAAATGGTAAGTGAGGAGGAAATTACAGAGTGGTGAAATCGAAATATACTGAATTACATCCAAAATTCTGCTAGAAGGAACATGTTGATCATTTATAAGGTCAGAGAAATTTTTTTCACTGAATCGCATGAAAAATTAATAGAAGATGTACCCCATGAGATAAAGAAGTTGGTTGATCGGATTCATGAGAAAAATTGACCCTCATAATGAAATATTGTTGATGCACAAACTCAAGAATGAACGATGGGAGAACATGAATGAGTGACTTGAAAAGATAAGTGATGACTACTATGAAGAGTGTGCTATTGAAGAAAGGGCCTCGCTCAATGAAATCAAAGCCAAAATTTTCGATGATTTCCATGACTCCTTTTTTGTCACAATATGAACTCTGTTGTTTAAATTTTTAATTGAAAATATTTAGTCACATAGTTGAGCCTCAACCTCTATTGGTCCCTATTGCAAGTTCAAATTGGTTTAAGAAACAAAACTACTAGTAGCACTTCATTCGTGAGAAAGAGGGAGTAATTCCTTAATAAATGAACACATGTATTGACTCTGCACCCATCGTTCATCAGTATTTGGGTCAGCAATGGGGGGGTCATCGACTGTATGAGATGAATAGAGAAATGGTGTTAGAAGACAAAGAAATATGAGAATGAATCCATGTAAGCAGTCAAGTCCACCTCAATGAAACAAATGTCCGGTCATCCATAAGAAAACAACAAACATTCAGAAAATCGGAATAGAAAATATATTTGTTAGGAACCCATGTCTTTACTTTGTTAGTATATTGTTGTTGGATGCATATGCTTTGTAAGTCGTCCCATAGTATTTGTTGATCCATAGTTTATATTAGCCCATAGTATTGACCCATAGTATTGGCGCATATGCTTTGTAAGTCGTCCCATAGTATTATATGTCCCATGGTTTTGACTCATAGTATTGGCATCTAGAATTAGCCCATGGTTTGTATTGACACATAGTATTGACCCATGGTATTGGCGCCTAGACTTAGTATATAAGTTTGTGTTGAGGCCTATGAAGGCACCGTGAAGTTAATTGTATTGAGCTTGCTCAAAGGAGGTTGCCCCCTCGAAGTGTCCTGTGATCAACATAAAAGTGATTCTGAGTTCTATTATTTCTAATATCTCGTGTATTTGCATTAATTAATTATTGCAGGTTCATTACATCTGGTATCAGAGCACTTTCTTGGGCTCGTTGGGTGGAATTTCTGCCAAATTTTTTTTCGCATCTGTTGTAGCTTCGGATTTGGGAATAATCCCTATCCGCTTAATTGTGGGAAGTACTTGGGCATAAGCCCTAAAATGCATTGTGAGGAGTACCACAGGAACCCCAAAGTAGCTGGCCCATTGAGATGACCTGCCAGCAAAAAGGGTAACGACCCCTACCTGATTGACTAGTTCCCACTCGTGAGGTAAACCAAGAGCTCTCGTTTGTGGCCAAGCGGTTATCAGTTTTACCTGAGCCGTGGAGTGAGGGGTACTTCCCCAATACGCAAGCCGTCAGACAACATTGGTGGCCGAGTGAAACACCTGAATTGTTAGGAAGGCGTACATACCTAGGATCCATATCTATTTTCAGTTGAACTATTGCCAATCACTTCTGCTCCAGATCTAGCCATTTCAGATCTATTCTGAAAGTCGTTCCAGATCCAGTCGCCGTTTCAGATCTAGCCATTTTCGATCCCTTCCATGCCGTTGCAGATCCATCTATTGCAGATCCCTTCCACGCCGCTGTTGCCGATCCATTTCTGAAAAAAAAAAAATCTGTTTTTCGGCCATATCTCCCTTGTTTCAACTCTAATTTCCCTGAAAATTCACTGACATCCCTGCAATCCCATTTTGCATATTTCATTCCTGAAGACCCTATCCCAAATTCCACTTCCCAATACTAGAAATCCCACATTTGTCTATTTTTAGGGTTTACCATAACTTCTTCAATTTTCCCCCGATTGCCTTCAAATTTTACCATAGAGTTCCCGCTTCTGAAATCCACATTTTTTGATTCCCTGTCCCTCAGAAAGTGTCGAAAACCTAGTCAAACCCCAACTACCCCTCCGAGTTTTTCCCAAATCCAAATTTCCCCTTACTAAATAAGCTTGTGTTTGTGTTTTTCTATCCATTCCTCCCCCTCCCCCACACAAAATAAAAAAAATTACTGGTTATGGTTGTCACTCACACAGGAGCAAACACCATGGAGGAAGCACTTGCAGCCATCCAAACCAAACTCCAAGATATGGATGAAAAATTTATCAGCCTCCATCTTCAGCATTCAGCCATGAACAATAACCGACAGCCATAATATTTTGCAGCCACCGGGTTCTCTTCTTCCAGCAATTTTTGTGGGCCGAAGCTTGATTTTCCTCGCTTCAATGGTACTGATTCGACTGGATGGATATATCGAGCATAACAATATTTCAGTCTGCATAATACTTTTGATGTTCAGAAAGTTCCACTTGCATCCTTTCATTTGGAACAGGAATCCCTTCAATGGTACCGTTGGTACATCAAAGCTCATCCCAAGCCAAACTGGACAGATTTTTGCCAACTCCTTTTGCCACGATTTGGTCCTAGTGCTTTTGACGACTTCAAAGGAGCACTCACTAAACTTCACCAAACTGGCACAGTGAGAGAGTATCAGATGGAATTTGAGAAACTAGCCAATCACACAGAAGGATTGTCTGATGAATTCTACAAGAGTTGTTTTATCAGTGGTCTCAAGGATGAAATCTGCTCAGAGGTCAAAATGTTCTGTCCCAACACAATGATGTAATTCCTAGGGTTGGCTAAGCTAGCCAAGGACAAGATCGTAGCTCAACAACGCTCCAAAACCACCTTTGTTCCCTTAAGAAATATGGGTTCCCAACGACCTCCCATCACGCCTGCTCCTCAACCAACTCCTATCAAGCAATTGTCTGAAACAGAGATGCAGGTACGTCAAGAAAAAGGGCTTTGTTATAATTGTGATGAGAAATTCACTCGGGGACATAGATGTGTTACACAAAATCTCTATCTCTTGGATGTGGATTCTCCGCCTGCCTCAGAACTTGATGAAGAAGCTCCAGATACAGTAGATGATCAGGTTGACATTCAACACCCTCCTGTTGACACCCCATCTCAGGACGACCCACCCGAGATCTCTCTCCATGCTGTAACCGGCGTCACTGCCCCACAAACAATGTGAGTCAGGGGATACTTCAAGAATCTCCCTCTTACCATACTCATTGATTCTAGTAGCACTCATAACTTTATTGATCCTCGGATTGCCAAATAGGTTGATTGTTTTGTCCATCCTTGCTCCAACTTTGAATTCATGGTTGCCAATGGGGGCACCTTACCTTGCAAGGGGAAGTGTCACAATGTGCGTATCTCTATGGAAGATTATAACCTGCACTCTCACATGTTTTCCTTGTCCTTAGGCGGATGTGATGTGGTTTTGGGCGTTCAATGGTTACGCACACTTGGCCCCATCTTATGGGATTTTGCTGAACTTTGGATGCAGTTTTCAGTCAATGGGGCACAACACAAATTTATGGGCTTACAACCAGGGTCTCTCTGCATCATCAGTTCACATCGCCTGGAAAAAATACTTAAGAAGAATTCACATGGTGTCATCGCTCAGCTCCATTCCATTAAGATGCACCCATCAATAGTCTCCACTACTTCCTTGGATAGATATGCAGGTGTCTTTGCTGAACCAATGAGCTTGTTTCCTTCAAGAGACCTTTCTGGTAAGAATTTAGCCGCATCTACCTCTCAGCAGGAAATTATGACTATTTTGCATACAGTCCAGAAGTGGCAGCCATCCCTATTGGGGAATTATATCTGCATCAAGACTGATCTCCAGAGTCTGGAAACTTTCCTGGAACAACGGGTCTCCTCCCCAACACACCTGAAATGGGTTATCCAACTCATGGGATATGACTATGCGACCACTTACCAGAAGGGTAAGGAAAATATGGTGGAAGATGCTCCTCCTTGCACATTTGATGACCCACTTTCTCTTATAGCTATTTTTCTGCTTGTTCCAAATTGGTTGCAATCTGTTCAATGGGGCTATCTCTTCTATGAACTCCATGCTTCTTCATCAGTAGGGCACTCTGGGTTCCTCAAAACGTATGACCAAGAACAATGTTACTTCTTTTGGAAGGGACTCAAAAGGATAATTCAACGGATGGTGGTTGACTATGATACTTTCCAGGTCAGCAAGGGTGAAACGACCCTCCTTTCAGGAATGCTCGAACCCTTACCCATCCCTCCACATATTTGGACAACTATTTCTATGTATTTCCTAGAAGCGCTCCAGTGGTATAGTACCACATCTCAAAGGACACCATATGAAGCAGTCTTTGTACATGCACCACCAGTTCTTCTTCCATACACCTTCAACAACTCCCCAGCTCAGGCAATTGACTCAATTCTTCGAAACCATGATCAGCTTCTTCTCATTCTGTAGGACAATTTTCACATGGCAAGAATTCGACTGAAAAAACAAGCCGTTCAACACCATTCTGAGCGCACTTTTCACATCGCTGATATGGTTCTTCTTCGTCTACAGCCTTCCATGCAATCCTCCCTGAAACTCCAAAGGCACCAGTGGCTCGGAATGCAACTCGAGGATGCTACAGGGGACCCACTCCTTCAGATTCTGCATCAATTTCCACATCTAAAGCTTTGAGGACAAAGCTTTTTCTAAGGGAGAGGGGATGTTAGGAACCCATGTCTTTACTTTGTTAGTATATTGTTGTTGGATGCATATGCTTTGTAAGTCGTCCTGTAGTATTTGTTGAACCATAGTTTATATTAGCCCATAGTATTGACCCATAGTATTGGACGCATATTCTTTGTAAGTTGTCCCGTAGTATTATATGTCCCATGGTTTTGACTCATAGTATTGGCACCTAGACTTAGCCCATGGTTTGTATTGACACATAGTATTGACCCATGGTATTGGCGCCTAGACTTAGTATATAAGTGTGTGTTGAGGCCTATGAAGGCACCATGAAGTTAATTGTATTGAGCTTGCTCAAAGGAGGTTGCCCCCTCGAAGTGGCCCATGATCAACATAAAAGTGATTATGAGTTCTATTATTTCTGATATCTCGTGTATTTGCATTAATTAATTATTGTTGGTTCATCACAATATTCAAGAGACAAGAGGAGCTAAGAGACATTGAATTCCACTGTGTAACAAAATAAATATAAACAAACCAATTAATATGGTCAAGTATCCAAAATACCTACCTAATTCAAGGGAGAATTGACCAAATGATAGAAAGGATGAGGTGCTAATGTTGGTCGAAGGGTCAAAAGCAATGGTGTTGACCCCACAGTATTTGCACATTTCAATTCCTGATGTCTACTCCAATTGATTTTGTACCTATGATCATGATGACTGGCCTGACTATTAGACAAATCATCGATTGGAACTCGAGACTTGGACTGGGTGACAGTAGTATAGGGTGTTAACTAGATCCAAATGGAGGAATTACGTATTGACTGATGATTTCAATACCACCATGTGGTAACTAGATCATCTTTATGCAAAAATTTGGAAGAAATCATTTTCATCTATTCTCTTCAGAACATGTGGACATACCCCCTACTAGTAATCTTATCTATTGAAGCTATAATTCCATTATAACCCTGACGTTTTGATGAATAATAAGAAGAAGAAGTTAGACTATTTTGGTACAAAAATTGCTCCGAAGAATAAATTAAGTTTGCATTTGATAGGTCATCACCAGTAAATAATTTAAAAAATAGTTCGAGTAAAAATATGAGTTTTTTTAATATGGATTACACTCATCCTATCCATTTTCACAATTACGAAGGGGATGAAGATCGTTCAAAACACTGGTTTTGCTGTGAGACAATTTGGGAAGCTAATGTGATTGATGATGAGAATCATCAAGTAACCCATTTTGCACGTGGCATTCGCAACAGAGATTTAATATGGCACATGAAATTTACTAAAAATATGATGAGAACAAAGCAATAAATCAAGAAGAATTCATTGGAATTATTCTAGACCTGGGACAACAAACATCTAGTATTCCAAAATATCAAATAAATTACTCAAAGACTAGGAGAAAAAGTTCATGAATGCGACAAAATATTCAAATATCTAGTCAGTTAAATGAAAGCTAAGATGGATGAATCTATTCTGATTCAATGGTTTGTTGTAGGCCTTTATCCAAATATTAGAATGCCTCTCAATATACATGTATTTACAACATACGAGGATGCTTTAACAATGGCACAAAAATTTAAGTTGAATGCACACTTTACAATTGGCTCCATTAAAATGAGAGTAGAAGAGAACTTGGAAATGATAGAGTGATCACTTCAATAGATTGTAGTACATCATAACGAATTATGGTGTATGTCTTTCTCAATGGAGGGAAACACCAAAGATAACTCTGAATATGGTGAACATTGGAAACTCCATGACAACAAAATACCATTCCACAAAAAAAGAAGATATTTACAAGAAGAACCAAGACTTTTTCCAGAGGAAACACGACCAGAAAAATTTTGTAGCACCCAAACCAGTTATTTCTATGATATATGTGAAATATTTGAACTACATTCAACAACAGAATGCCAATACAATGCTGACATACCTAAACCAAACTGGTGTGGCATATTCAGACTATACAACATAGTACTGCATATTGTATAAAGAATTTGAAGAATAAGAACAATTACTAGATAGTCTACCAAACACAAACTGTTGCCTATAATAATCAAAGAGGACGGGACAACATAAATAATGACCAATGCAATAATGGATACAACCGATGAGGAGTATAATAAGGATGTGGAAGATACAACAAAAATCGTAGTAACATGCCTTGAGGTCGAGGAAAGTCACACAGTTACATATGCTTCAATGAAGAACACGTGAGTCTAGACTATCCCTAGAAAGACTAGATGGATATCAAGTTTTGCACAAAATATGAGCTGTGGGAACATTCCTTAGAAGATTTCCCCATCATACTTGATAAAATTATTAATAAAAATCATGTTAACCTCTTGTCTGGTGTTCCAAAGCATGAAGTACTAAATCATAAAAATATGCAAATCATTAGAAGACAAGGTACAAATATTGGAAATGACAATCCTCAAATCATAAAGATTCAAATAAATGGAGATAATTATCCAAACCTTCAAGTAGAGACACATTTTTAATAATGATTAAAAAATATTTGAAGAATTAGCACATGAAGAAGGAAACGTAGAATTTAAGAATAAAACTCTTAGCAAATTATTACAACTTCTTATGAAGGAAGAAGTTGTCACTGGACTAATTGATTTTATGTATATGATAAGGAATAGAACAAGCAATGAAAAATTAGCTAAGAACTTATTTCATATTAACCAAAAATAAAAACTTGACATCGACCCACTAGTCAAACTCAAAGTCGAAGGATACTTCATATCTCAAGTCGTCCTCGACTTCAGGTTGCAAGGAAACATAATGAAAATATCAATGTGGGAATGAATTGGTCAATGACAGTTATTAGAGTCAGGTATATATCTTAAGCTCACTGACTAGGGCCTAATTGATCCCATTGAAGTATGGAAAAATGTTAACATAGGAATCATGGGCATCTTGACACAAATTGACTTTGAAGTAATAGACCCGAAGGAAGGATCTAAATCCTTCCCTGCATTGGTCAGGAGACCATGGGAAAGAAAGAGGAAAGCCTCCATCTCACTTGAAAAATATAGAATTAAAATCAAGGGAGATGGTAAAAAGGTTATTGTCCACATTTATCAATTCAAGAAAAACCACGGGTAGAGCCATACGATCATGATGCATATATAAGAATATTATATCAAGTTATGAAAAACAACAAAGATTCAATTGAACCCAAACATTGTGGATAAATTCACTTAGGGTCACCGATTTTAGTCAGTCAAAATTATAACTCTGAACTTTACAATTGGAAGATAGAAAATTATGAAGCACATGCAAGACAATGTTGCTTAGTCAAGGTCATCCCTTATCAACCAATAAAGAAGTGTTTCACAATATATGTTACTCCAAAGATATTTGAAAAAAATAATAAGGGAATACCCAATCCTTGTACTGATGAAAAGAGAAGTGACTAATTTACCTCCCCTATAGTACAAAGAACGAGAGTCACATGCGACACATGTCGAAGAGGTTTCCAAAAATGTTGGTGAACAAGGCTGACTACAAATTTTATTCGTGACTTTCACTAGACACTAAGTTAGATGGTGGGACACCCATCAGTCACACATGCAAACATGGACGACTAATTCAACCTACTTTATTGAAAGATTCCATGGAAAGAAGCTAACAGCTCAAGGACAAATCCAAAAATTCATCCAAGGATTAGATCCTATTGTACACATTGAAAACTATCAAAAGGAATGGAAAATACTTGGTTATCAGGATGAATGAGCATGGACACATATGTTCCCAAGCACATTGGATGACCTACCTTAAAAATGACACAATATGGAAGAAGCAAGAGGAAAAAATTTCAACTGGAAAAAACTTAAAGAGAATTTTATTAAGTATTTTTCACTCCCCCTATAAAGGAATGCCTGAGAGAAGAGATCCAAGAAATAGAGAAACTTATCAAACCATCACAACAACTAGTCGAGACAACTAATAAAACTGATTGACCTAGCTCAGACTATAATATAATAACTATTGCTTAGAAGCATTTGTCCCATATTCTAACCCAACTGGATATGGAGAATGAGAATACCCTAGGGAAATTATTTCAATGGAAAAGGGATCATCATCGTATAACCCACCCAATAAAATTAGTTTCGGAAATTTCCACAAAAGACAAAGAGGATGATGATGCACAAAAAAAATTTCCTCAGTCGTTCACAGAATTCAAAGAAGGAGAATGACTAAATGACTATTCAAAAGAACCAAAATGGATGGATTATGAAATAAAAAATAAAAGAATTCGACATCTCAATTGATGGAAAACCCAAGATGGTGAAAATATGCGACTATCGATTGAAGCATCATACCGTATAAACATAAATCTATTGAAGGAACATCAATATGTCTTTACCCATGATTATAAGGACTTGAAATAAATAGTACAAGACATGGGTAAAATGAAGATTGAAATAATTCCCAATCCCAATCCTGTGAAGAAGCGACTGTATAAGCTAGCTCATAAGTACAAAGACATAGTTTAGAAGGAAATAGATCAGGACATGCTAGACGCTGGTATAATATACCTTGTGGAACATTCAAAATGGGCCAAACCCATGGTGGTTCAACCAAAGAAGAATGAACCTAAATTACTACGAATATGTGTCAAATTCAAAGGGTTGAACAAAATAACACTTACGGATATGTTTCTGACGCCCTTCACCAACGAAATTATTAGTGAAGTCACTGGACACAACTGTTAATATTTTACAGACGGATTCTATGGATACAATTAGTTACCCATAGTTAAGGAAGATCAACAAAAAACAACATTTGTCTGTGAATTTGGATCATTTGCATGCAAGGTTATGCCTTTTGGATTGAAGAATGCACCAACTATTTTCTCTCGAATTGCTATAAAATCCTTACAAGAGTTTTTGTACAAAATAATGGCTATTTATTTCGATGTGTAGACCATTTTCACAATGCTTAGAGACTATGTAGATTGGTTTCAACTAATGATAGAAAGATGTCGACAAATCTTGTTGTCCATAAACATAAAGAAATGCATTTTTTCCACGCTCATTGGAGTACTGTTAGGCCACGTTGTTTGTAAAGAAGTGATCAAAGTCAATTTAGCAAAAATTAAAGTCATCATTGATCTAAAACCTCCGGTGAACCCCAAGCAGGTCAGAATTTTGTTGGATCGTACAGGGTACTATATAAAGTTTATCCGACATTACTCAGATATGACATTTCCTCTAGAAGAATTAAGCAGACTAAATATTGATTTCAAATGGAACCTAGAATGAGAAGAATTGTTTGAGATGTCAAAAGAAAACTAGTAGAAGCTTTAATGCTCAAATTTCCATATTGGTTGAATAAATTTCATGTCCACATTAACATGTCGGGTATTGCATTCGGTGCAATACTCACTCATCTGGGATTTCTAGGGTGCATTCTCTCTTGCCTTGCACTCTATTAAGCCTAGATAAGGTGCATTAGCTTGAGGAGAGCATTCTCTCTTGAATTCCAATGCACATTTAATTGGAACTGTCATATATGTTGAGCATTATAACTCTATTTTTTTACAGGTTAATGAAGATTATTTATTGTGATTGTTGTCTCTTCTTTAATCAATTGTTAACTGTATTACAACTCCATTTATATTCTAGATCCATTGCTCCATAATATTACATGGTATTAGATCCTTGGGCATTTTAAATAATTTAGTAGACATGTTTGTAGGTAGAATATACAGAGAAGAGTGTATCAGTTAGGATGGTAGAGTAAGACATTATTTGTAGGTAGAAGATATAGAGTAGAGCACATAAGTCAGGATGGCAGAGTAAAAATCCCATCTTGCTTAGTGGTATAGCCTTGGACTATCCAAATAAATTCTTGGTGGGATATTATCTATAATGAAAAACAAATACATGATCATCTCCAATATTCACAATCTCAATCAAAACTTTGTTAAGAAGTTAGAAAACTTAGAGGTGAACAAGAAGAGATCAAGGTTGCTTTTCAAAGAGCATATGGAACCCTAGTTTCAGTAAAGAAGTTGTAAGATGAAGTTTCCAATTGGATCACATGTTATCATGAGATTGAGGAAAAGTTAAATCTATGCATTGAAAATATCTTGACCAAATTAAAAGAGAAAGAAGATATTGTTGTTGGTTTTAAATAGGGTCTCCCTTTTCATCTTGTCTGGTTAAGCTCCAAAACATACAGAGTGATCAATCTGAATTGATCGATCAAATAGAAAACCCAAATATAGTGCAACGTACATAATATGTGTATCCCTAGGTAGCTTTTTTTTTTGTAAGTTCGATCCAGGGTATCAATCATATTTCGTCAGTCCAGTCTAGGCAGTAAAACTGTGTTCCATCCGTGTTGTGAACTGTTTTCTTATGCCTCTATAACCACATGTGGTCAGATCGTGCTGACTAGCTAACTCTTGTAAATAAGTACCTGCTCTGATAAGACCGTACCATACTGGATTTTACTGGACCATACCTTACTGTGTACCATTTTCTGGTGTATCTTTTGATGAGCCCATATAAGAGGAAACTAAGATGAGCTAACCCCCCCACTAGCCAAAAGCCAGGGGGTTAGCGTAGCCTGAAGTTTGACCGACTCGGGCTTTACCTTATTTATTTACTATAGCTTGTGCAAGAATTCTAAGTACGGCGGACTGGCTGCCTGCCTGAATGGGGAAAGCAGTAATGGGTGAACATAAAGAACAGCATGAACGTAAAGGGGAAAGCGGACTGAATGCGGATGGAACTGAATGCGTGGATGGGGATTCAATATGAGGATAGCATAAAAGTGAGCAGATCATGAAGGTAGGCCGTGGGGTGCCCCAACTAGGAAGCGAGGCTAGATTGTTCATTGAATCAAGAGAGATTTAAGTGATTTTGGATCTTACCAAAAAACAGCCAGCCCTGACAAGAAATAATAGTAAAATAGGATGCGCAAGCAGGCGAGACCAATTAATAAAGTAATTAGAAGCTTACCGGAACAGGCAATAGGTCAGGCTTAACAGGAAATAAACAGGCTTAACTACACCCCACCCGGCTCACAAATTTAGTGGTTGCAGGAACGCCTTGCCCTGCCTTGTTCGGTAATAACCAACGAAGATTGGTTCAGAACATGGATCACTAACCGTGTTCCCTTGGCTTCGCTTCATCGTCGTCAGCAGGATCCGCGGGCAGAGTAGTCATACAAGAATTTTCTCCAGATAGTGATCTTGCATCATCCATTGTTGATGGTACTTCTAATGATGAGAGGTGTTGATAAAGAGTCTATTTCATCCACTACTGATGATTCTACCTCTTCCATTGATGATGCAGAATTTGATTCCTCCATTTCTAATCAAGAGGATTGATTTTCCTCCTCTTATGATTCTGAAAATGAAAATGATAATTCAAGATTTACTACTGACTCTTCAAATTCTATCTCTATTTCTACAAATTCTTCTTCTAAAGAGGAAGACACTACACATTTTGCTACAAAACATGCACTTATTGTTATCCATGAGCCTACAATGCTTCCATTTGAGGTGCATACTCATAGAGATGGGATACATTGGTGGTGTACTTATTAAGAATAGACAAAGGATCACAAATCCTATTCAACCTATGATGAGACCAACCAAATCTAGATTAGGTTTTGTTGGGGTTTCGTCAACATTATCAAGTTTTCTTGATTCTTCCACCACTTAGATTCAATTTATTCCAGCACTAGATATCATCACATCAGATGACTCTTATACTAATGAGTTGTGGGATCCATCCTTACATTGCATATTGATACATCTTTGAGATTACTCATCTAGATTTGGCACCGGTTTCAACGTTATCAAATTTATTGGAAGAAATAGAATATTCAGCATCTGCTTCAAGATCTACATCCTCCACACACCGACATCCTCAACATCATGATCAAAGACACCATCATCCTCCTTTTAGAAATCCACAACTATTTCTCAGTTCCCCTTTGTTTAAATCATTGACAAAGAGGTGTACTAGACAATATTTTGGCAAGGCACCAAATTCGAATATTTGTTTGTGGTTGGATTCATGATTGGTCATGGAATCATTTGATAAATTGCTTGAGTACCTCCTACAAATGTGTTTCATCCACAATACATAGAAACCATTCTCATTTCTCTTCATGACTTGACTAATTAGGCTATATTTACAATTCCATTCTCCACTACTTGATGACTTTTATGGTGTTTGCTTCTATGCTTTGGAAGTACTCTAACTAGCTTAACCATCTTGGTGTAGGTTGGTGCCTTGGTTGTTTGAATATATATGATTGTTGTTGAATGGAATTGACTTCAATATTTCATCTTCAACACACTCATTGTAGTAAATTATGATATGTCATAATTAGATCTTGCTTCATTGGCTTGTCATATTTTCTAGTTTTTGGAGACTATCTACCATCCAAATGGTGGATCTCACTTCCATCCTCTTGGATTTTTTTCCCATTGGGTTTTCCCTTTGTATTTTTCGAGGAGTTTTGTAATTGGGTACATAACATGGCTACAATTTCCAGGACCCATTATTTTTGTGCATCATAGTCACCTAAGTTAGGCTTAAGGGAGGGTGTTGGTTTACATGTAAACAATTGGGAACACTTGAGATGCTTTTTCTTTGGTTTTAGGAAAAAATGTGCCATCCTCTTTTCTATGGATGAAGGAACCCTCCTCCTCTTTTCTAAGGATTGGTGCATCTTTCATGCATGTAGTCACCCAATTGACTAGGTAAACGTGTATCTCTTGCATGTTATGGACCAGATAACTAAGCATAGTTAGTTAAATATCCTCACTCAACTGTTGTTATCTAGTTGAAACCACTTGTCTAGTCATGCCAAGTTAACTAGCCTCACTCAACAATTGTGAGCTAGTTGACACCAATTGTGTAGTCTAAGCTCAATTAAATCCATCATAAGATCCACATGGCCATGAAAGGGCACACTCTCTTTGTTTCACTCATAAGATCCATAATCCTAGATAGGTTGCATTCTCTCTTGTCATGCACTCTATTAATCCTAGATAAGGTGCATTAGCTTCAGGAGAGTATTCTCCCTTGCATTTCAATGCACATTGCGTTGGAACTCTCATATTTGATGATAATTGTAACTTCATTTTTTAACAGGTTAATGAATATTATGTTGTTGTGTTTTTTAGTCTCTTCTTCAATCAATTGTTAACTGTTTTGCAACTCCATTTATCTTCTAGATCCATTTCTGCAAAATATCACAACTTCTAGGGATAAAGGGACAAGAATACCACCTTAAAGCACCACTTATGACATCTTGATGGGATATTTGACATTTGAGTGTGGAAATGTGCATCATTATGATATTTTCACCACCAACGGTGGGTCTTGGGGCCTTAACCATGGACAAGGATGACAACTTGGTCCTTAGGCATTAAAAGAAACTTTTAGGGATTGAGACCCATGGACAAGGTCTCAAACCACTACACATGACCTCTCTGGGGTATATTTTTCCTTGAGTAGGAAAATGGCCATCATCAGAAGTTTTTAAGAATTGGGTCATAAGAGCCTATAAATGGTCAATGGAGGAAACTTGAACCTAGGCCCTAAAGGCAGCTTCTAAGGATTAAGGGCCATGAATGATGCTTCCAACCATCACATAAGACAAGTTGACGAGATGTTTTTTCTCCAAGAGGGAATATGGGAGCCATTAGGAGGTTTTCAACACTATAAATGTTCTTGAGAACTTGACCATGGTTAGGGAGTAAACCAGGGATTAGGCCATGCCAAAGAAACTTTTGATACAAATTCTAGTTCGTATCATATGATTAGTTTCTTATTATTTAGTATATTTGTGGTACTTTGTGTGAATATAGGAGATTTTTATTGTGTCGATTCCTTCTTAGTTTCCTATTCTCATGGATAGTTGAGATCTTGTATCCAACTAGGCCTATCTTTGTCCTTAGTTGATATTTATTAGGATCTTATTGAGAATTTATCTCCTAGTTTGTTGAGGTAGTTCTATTGATTTAAAGATATATATGCTTGTGCTTTGTTTAATGAAAATCAGTCATAGGTTTTATGTCATTGTGTAGAAATTTTCTCATGACTGGGTTGATTCCACATTAGCTTCAAGGGGGGTGGGATTTAGCCCATGGGCTAATTTTTTTATGTTTTTTTCCAAAAAAGTTAATCAATTTCCATATTTTTCTAAAATGATTCACCCAAATTTCATAGGAGAAAATAATTTACTCTCAACATCACCAGAACTATCCAAAAACTATATAAGATCCTTAGAAATATTTTGTATTTTTAGAAAAATATCGCCAAACATTTTATGGTTGGAAATTTAAGAGTTAGTAAGATTCATTGTCCATGTTTGATTTTGGATTTGAAACTATGTTGAGAATTTGAGCATTCAACATTTCAAGTAGATTCGTTGCTCATCATCAACGAAATGTCAGGAAAGATTAGAAATTATATGGCCACCAAGAAAAAAGGGTAAGATATGTTAATATATGAGAGAGAGAGAGAGAGAGAGAGAGAGAGAGAGAGAGAGAGAGAGAGAGAGAGAGAATTTTAAGCTGGCTAAGGTAAATAAAAAGAAGTAGAAATAAAAGTATAGAAGATGTGAAATGAGGGGAAGAAGAGGGAAAGAAAAGAGGGAAGGAAATTAAACAAAGGAAGAAGAAGGAGATATATTAGATTTTATTGTTGGGTGTTAAGATATGATTTTGAGTATGGTTAATGATCAGAGCTTGGCTGAGACATAAGCCATCTTCTTTGTTGATGTTGTTGGGGTGTTTTTCTATTTCAATGGATTCTCTAATTACATAGGTGGAATAATGAGGTTCTTTAGACAAGATTTTAATTTGATCAAAACACACATGGTGTTTTGTATTGAGAGAGTGTTCAACAATGGTTGTTTTTTTGGTTTGGACATGGTTGGTATTAATGACATATTATTTAAGTATGGTTTGAAAGGAGCAACCTATTTGGCCAATATATGAAGTGCCACATGAGTAAGGGATTTCATAGACCCCTTGGCTATGAAGAATATTAATCTTGTATTTGATCGTAGTGAGTTTGAGAGTATTGAAGTGTTTTAAGGGTGTTTAAAGATGGTTTTTATGTTATTTTTATTTGGGATTTGGCTAATTTGTCTGTGGTACCTTTGATGAAAGGGAGGAAATCTTGGGCATAATTGTTCTAAGGAGTGGCATGGGATTTGGTAGTTTAAAGAGTGGAATGGACATTGTTTCGAAGGGTCTCTTCGAGATGGGACTTTTGTTGGTCAAGGTGGTTGATGTCAGAGATGTGGAAAGCATGAGTAAAGTGGGTATTAAGTATTCCTAATTTTTGGGTTGGGTGGTGGTGAGAGTTAGTGTTGAGGTAAATATTTGTATGAATTTTATTTCTACAAACTTAGTGAGATGTGGTTCCATCAAGGTTGTAGGTGACTACAACATCTAGGAAGGGGAGGCTAATATGGTTCCAGTTTCCATGGTGAATTGTATGTGTTTGGAGAGGTTATTGAGGTGGTTGAAGAAATTATGAAGTTTTTTTGCTTCTTTTTATTGACCTTAGGTGACTTGAATTTTCTTTTGTTCTCTCTCTTATATTTATATATTGTACCCTTCCTTCTTGGTGGAAAAATAATTTCTAATCTTTCTTGACATTTCCCTAATGTTAAGCATTGAATCTGCTCAAAACTTGGAAGCTCGAGTTATCAACAAAGTTTCAAATCCAAAAGAAAGCATGGAAAATGATAGAAACTGTGAAAGCATAAACCAATCTATTGGTAATATTCGTTAAGGTCTCTACCCTTTAAGAAAATTACGGTTCCTTAAAAAAATGTTTTCCTTGAACAACCACACAAGATGGGTGTGAGGAGGTTTTTTCCTATGAGTCAAGATGTAAGCACTTTTAGGAGGTATTGAACATGAAGGATAGGTCATGGGTTATGGATCATGTTTGAGGGAGGAAATTCATAGGGCTCTAGGGAGATTAACAATGTGAAACATGACACAAAATGAGTTTAGGCAACCTTTGGCCTTAGTGGGGATATGGTTTTAATTAGGAGGTTTTAAGGACCATGTATGGTTCGTAGGGCCCTAGACATGGTCAAGGAAGGAAACTGAAGTTGTAGTCGCTAAGTGTATCTTCTAGGGTGTAAGGGCCATGAATGATGCCTCAAACCCCAACATAAGATTTATCTAGGGAATATTTAGCCTCTGAGAGTGAATATGGATGCCATTGTGAGGATATGAGCACTAAGTACGATTCACAAGTCCTTTGACATGGTCAAGGAGGAAACCCAAACATTATCTCTGGAAGGAAGCAATTTTTATGGTTTAAGGGCCAAAATGCAACTTTGAAGCACCAAATAAGATGGTTCTATGGGATCTTTGGCTTTCAAGAAGGAATATGGGAGCCATTAGGATTTTTTGAGCACTAGGTATGTGTTAGAAGGCCTTAGACATGGTCAAGGTAGGAAACCCAAGATTTAGGCCATAAAGGTAGCTTCTAAGCCTTAAGGGATATGAATGGGGCCTTAAACAACCATACATGACCTATCTAGGGGATCTTTGGCCTCCGAGAGGGGATATGGGTACCATTAAAAAGTTTTGATTAAAAAATATGGTTCTCAAGTTCCTGGACATCATCGAGGGAGGAATCCTAGACATTAAGCCCTAAAGGAATATTCTAGGGCCAAGGGTGATGAATAAGGTCTCAACTCATGACCTATACAAAGGATATTTGGTCTTTGAGTAGGTATATATACACTATTAGTAGATTTGAAGCACCATGTATAAGTCTCATAATTCTCATTTAATAAATAACAAATTACATCTCAATTATCATACCAAAAAAAATGTATTTAAATTTTATCCATTTTAATGCCATGCAAATAACATGTTACATCCCAATTTTAATGTGATAAAATCATGTATTTTAACATACAACCAATAAAGGATACGTCCATTTTATGCGATCTAATATAATCAATATTGAAGAGCTTGTTTAAACTAATTTATCTATGTTGATCAGTAAAAGACCCACCATAAAGGTATACCATATTATAAGTCTAAATATCAATTAATAATCATAACAAGATAAATAGAAGTAAAACTGCTAGTCCCTTCCTAAAGGCTACGGGGTCTATGAAAATTGTGCAAAGATTTAGGAAAAAATTAGAAGCTCATCTACAAAATTTGAGAGATAAATAGAAGTTTGAGAATGTAAGATGGTAACTTTGTCGATATATAAGGCCAATTGGGCGAATGGTAGACATGGTCATTTGTGTTACAGCGTATTTTTCCACCTTGTGAGCATCAACATTTATTGGCTTTCAGTATCCATTGTATTGACTCAGATCCATTATTTCCCCTTTAGGAACCAAGTTTCCCTATTTTTGTTCCTGTACGCTTGTTGTTCCATTATAGCCAATGTACACGCAGGCTGCACCTAATTATCCCACGTCCATCTAGTTACATGGTAAAAAACAGTAAAAACTCTATTTTTACTCCCAAAAAGTGGTCTTAGGGTGACCTTTGACCCTCCATATACCCTAAAACGATTCGATTCGACCTTTCACTTGCCTTTGGAAGGCTATATATTGAGCTCTTATGGTGTATGGAAGGGAGGAGAAAGAGATAGCAACACAACTCTAGCGGATTTTTGTCGTGACTTGAGTCTACACTCATTGATCCTTGTTGTTGTGAACTTCTTCTATTCACCTCCCAAAGACCTTTCATAGTTTGAATTTTCCATTGCATGGGGGGTTGAAGTGGTGGAGACAAAAGTGGAGAGACCTAGTTCTTGGTTCAGATTGGTTTCCGGAAAGAGGTTTGTTGATGCCTCGAAAATCATAGCATCAATCAGCAAGGGATTCTCCCTGGTAAACAGTCCCAATTAGATTGTTCGTCGTTTGGTGTGGGGAATCCGTCCGGTTAACGGTTCTGGATACCGTAAGATCTAAATATTCTTGTTCTTTACACCGGTTGTGGCCAGATCCACCGTTTATGTATTTTATTTAAAGATGATATGCAAGTGCCCTAAGCTAAATGTAGGTAATTAACCTAAATTAATCTAAGACTGTATAAGGAAATTTATTCTATCTTTGCAAGGAGCAAACTGTAAACATGAGTAATACGCCGAAAGAAACACCTAAATATCATATAGATAGCCATTTAATCATAAAGATACATCTACAGCAAGATATAAAAGATATTAAAGGTAGCTTTAATTCAGTTAATGCAATCCATTACTCATTTGAGAAAACACATCTTTGCACAGGAAAATATAAGAACATCCATTACACATAAACAATTCAAGATCGCAAGGAATGATCTCACACCAATATGTAGATGATATAGGAATAATCCAACACACATTTGACACATCCTCCAGGAAAAAATGCCTTCTCCCAGGCTTTCATTAGCCAAAATCGATTTCTTAGAGCATGTAGTAAAATAGTTCACGTACAAGGAAGAAAATTCTTTCACCTGCCAAAAGTCCTTTCTCTTTCTTTTATCCTTCTATATATAGCTTTAAAAATTTCTCCTTGAGATGACAAGTGTACCCTAAGTTTTGGAACCTTCTAATTTGTCATTTAGTGTATAACTACACAATTGAATGATTCATGAGGACCTTTCCAAAAATAAAAATAAAGGACAGTTGTCTCTTGGTATGTTTGTACATGAAAACTTTCCAGCTTATTTTCCTAAAATATAATAAGGCAAACTATGGCCCACATGGTTCTGCTGAATCATTGGGTCGCTCTTCTGCTATTTGCTCACCCTTTTCAATAGACTCGCTTGTTTGTGCTGCTTTATCTTCCTACTGAATGTAACTTGCCCACTGCCCAATTTCCCTTACAATAGTTTTCCCTCTTACTGATATTGTTAAATTTCGCGCTATCCTGTTCTTGCGTAAATCAGATTTGATGGTCACTGTCCCTCTTATAGTTTTTTGCACATAGATTTCCAGAAAGTGAGTGTGGACAACAATTTTCCCAATGAACTGATTAAGGTATTCTGAGGACATAGCCTCTATCTTCTTTAAATAGTCCAACTCAACATTCAAATTATTCTTCAACTCCGTCATGCGTTGGTCTCTTTTAGGAAACTCGAAAATACTCTATGATAGAGGCATCTGACATGTCTCGTGAGCTTCGTGGATATTGGAATAGATAACATAGCACTGTTTTACTGTCTTCTGGATTTCAACACTTAATCTGTTACCACAATCTCTGCAAAATTCAAGGACTCCTATATCCATATCTAGCTCCTCATCGGTTAAGGCACGTAGATTTGAGGGAAAGCATGATTTTCCCTTTCTCCATTCAAACTGCTCCTTAATTTCGATCACGTGTTGCGCATACTTGTCTTTAATCTGAAGTGCTTCAATCTCAAGGCTTGTCATCTTTGTGATCATTTCTTTCATCCTGCAAACATCTTCAAAAATTAGTGCCAACAATTGATGAATCCTCTCTTGCATGTCACAGGCCTGCTTGTAAAAGGTGGATAGATCCTGCCTCTTTTCATAGGATTCTCTGAGTTGTTCCACCAACTCAGTATTTTCTTCTATTACTCTTTCTAGCTCTGATATGTGAATTTTCAAGTCCTTTTGTTCATCTTCTGAAATTGCTAGTTGCATTTCCAGTGAGTTCTTCTCATTTTCAAGCTGCAGGGATTTCGAAGTGGTTTCTTATTTCTCTTCTACGAGCTCTTTGTATTTCCTTTTTAGTTCATTTACTTCTAATAACTCCTTCTTCCTGTCATCTTTTATCTTGAAACAAAGCTCTCTGTAGTTCTTAACAGTTTCCATTAAGCGATCGATATTGGCTTTACTTCCCTGGGTTGACGCTACAGTGCATCTTGCCTAGAATGAAGGATCGATTTTGGTCCCTTGGACAAGCGTGGTCTCCGATACTCTAAATTCATATAAGTCCTCCCCAATATCCATTTTCCTTACTCTTCTATCAATAATAGCTCTCTTCCGTTTGTGAAAATAAATGGAATCCAGGTTGGCCACTTGGCGCTGCTTTCTGGGGTTGTATGGGGTCAGTGCTAGTTCTTCAGTAGAAACAACCCCTTCATGAGCTATCCCTAGTTGGTCTATCTTTGAAATACCTAAGTCCATGGCCTGTGGGATGGATGGGTTTTGTTCCGCATCTTTCTTGGCTTCTTCCTTTTCTTGTCTTTCTGCTAACTCTGCTTGCAATCTGTTTGCTTCCTCCAACAAGATCCTTCCTTCTACTTATTCTTGAAATTTAGTAGTTTTTTCTTAGAAGATTCTATCTTCCCCTTATCTCAGAGATTTTGCTTCCTACTCCTATTGTATTTTATCAGCTTCCTCTTTCTCTCGACTTTCGGCTAGCACTGCTCTTATCCTGTTTGCTTCTTCCAACAAGTTTCTTTCTTCTTCTTCTCTCAAGGCTCTTGCTTCCGGTTCCTTTTGAATTCTAGCAGCTTCCTCTTCTTGCTTCAACTTAGTTGTTGTTGTTTGACAGCATCCTCTTGTTGTAATTTGGAAGCTTGCTCATTTTGAAGCCTTGCAGCTTCTTCATCTTGGTATTGTTGGACGGCCTGTTCTTGTAGGACTCTATCTTCTTCTTCTAGATCTATGTCTTTTGAACCTCCTACTTGGGATGTTGTTGCCTCTTGCTCCAGTTGTATCTTGGGGGCATAACTCTTCCCGCCTTTCTTCTTGTAGCGCTTTCCTAATTCTGTTAAGTTCCTGGTGCTATGAAAGAATTCCTCATTCAGGTCAATAAGATGGGTGTAGTAAAAGGTAGTTTTGACATCACTAACATGTCTAGCAACCCTGTCGCCAGGGTCATGCCTTCTGAAAAATTTTGTACCAAACTGAAAGATTTCCAAATCTGGATAATAGTTTTCTCCTTCTTTTTCCCTCATTAGGTTGTATGCACCGACAGTTAAAGGCATTGGCGGATATATCCCTTTCTTTCTTTCGTTAGGATTCTACTTATTCCACCAATGCTGAAGAGTTGCCTTATGGCTTCCCTGTGTATCACAAAATATGCAGCATATTTGGGAAGCAGAAATGGAGCTATGGATCCTCCACTCATGCAGATGTAGGTGCCTTCTTGGGCTTGGTAATAATTGCCAAATGCTTCAATAATGGGCATGGCGTTCTCTGACATGTAATTTGGTTCCTCTACAAAAATAAGCTAGTATAAAGGCATGATGAATTTCTCGCAGAATTGCTTATAGTAGTTTGCATATTTGCTTTCCCATGTGGGTTGATAGGCTATGAAGATATGTGTCTCTTTTCTGTTCCACGAACAACCCAAGTCTGGGAAGGTGTGCTTGCTCAACAGGCAATCTATCAAATAGGAAGACATAAAGAAGTTTCCTTTCTTCTGAGTCATTCCTCCTTGGGCAACGGTTAACTGTGATTCCAGGATTTTTGAGATTATATCAGCCCAATCGAAAATCATACCGGACATGGCTACATGGAATATTACTGGTACCCAAGCAAGCTTGAAGATATTACCATTAGGCATGTCGAAGATCCGGCTCAACATCAAAACAATGAGTCTATAAGGGGTCTTCAGGATGTTGCTTTCATATTCATTGGTTTGCCTTTGTCTTATTTGTCTGTCAGCTATCGTCATTTTCCTAACAGAGACCAGAGGGTCCATGGGGTGTTCTGATATCTAGTTACTGTCCAACCAAGCTCTTGCTAGGGGAAATCTATAAGTGATTGTGATATGTTCAGGTGCGAACGATGCCAGATTCATTCCATTCTTCTCAGTGATGAACCTGGTGTCAGTTTTAACATGAGGGATCAACCAACCAAGGACCTTGGAACATGGAAATAACTTAGGTCGGGTTGTTGCCTTATGGATATAGGATTTCTTGATGTTCCCGTATACCAAAGTATCTTCTAGGGGGCATTAGGGTATTCTTGATCACCGGTGAATCTATATAAGTCACCCCACTGAAAATTTGGGGCAGATCTTCCTGGGGGTACATTGGTGGTAGCTTGCGTATCAGCGAACATGGTATCAAGTGAGGTATCTAGCAAGATTTCAACGTTGGAATCGGACTCCACAAGTTTAGCCTTCTTTCTTGTAGACTTTCTTTGCATATCAAACCTGCGTCAATAGGGTGGCGCAAATGAGGAATTTGGCATATTCATAAGTGATTAACACCATAGACACTGTCTAGAATACAAAGTTACTAATCAAATGAATAAGTAACAGCAACTGACTCTTTCCAATTTCAAGTAAGTTTTTTTTTTAAAACAAAAACAAAACGACAACAAAATTATTCTTCATGTAATAACTCCAAACTAAGTGCTTTTTTTTTTTTTGAAATAGATTTGGAAGTTGCTGGCGTCTCATTCACTTATTGAATTGAACTAAGAATCTTCTTCTGTTAAAGGTGAGAACACTATACCATTTGGGTTTCTACCTCTTATTTGAGTAAGGAGCGGGAAATTTAGGGAGGAAACAGGTTTGTTTCGTTTTCCTGCCTGCGGGGTAGAAGGAGATTACTCAACAGATAAGATTGCATAGTGCGCACATCGTATTAATCAATGAGTAAGATGGTACTTATAAGATTGCCTCATATTGATAATTTGTGATGGTTTTGTTTTGTTACATAGGCGCTAATTTGCAACGATGTGGGGAATTGCTATAGTGGTATGAGACAGTAAATAATCATACGTTAATGGTTTCAACATTAAGGGGTTATCTTGCTAGAGTGTCGACTCGATGCTTGACACGTTTGACGAATGTAGTGTTGCATCCATGAGCGGCGCTCCTGTTGTTCATTATGGAACGTCATTTCTATTTGGTAATTCTGATAAAAACAAAACCGGGAGACCTGCGGCATTACCAGATTGGCTCCTTTCAAAGACATCCCTAATGAAGGTGGCTCGGCTTGTATCGCTATGAAGGATACGACCGGGAAAATATTTTCCAGCAAAAGAGATGCAAACAAAGAATAGCGGAGGATGGGTACTACATGATCAGAGGGGGGTTTTACGAGCTACTAACGAGACTGGTAGAGCAACTTGGTGTTCAAAATGGTTTGTGTAATATGCAGTGACACTCGTGCATGGCATGTGGACAAGTAGGAACTCAATGACTGAAACAAATTTCTTTTTTTTAAAACTCCAGAAACAAGCTTTGAATGGAATTATTCTTCAGGGAAAGCAAGCGGGAAAGAGGATGGCCTATCTTTTGCCTTTGGAGTGATTTCCTGCAGTCGATGCACCTACCCAAGTGAATAAGGAGTTGAGGAAACGTCCAAGAACTAGAATCTTTTCGGTTTTGGGAATAATGAACTATAAAACCTCCGTTCTATGCATATATAGCGGGAGAGTTAATTCCCCACGGATGAATTAATGGGTGTTTGGTGGGAACGGGGCTCGACAAAAAGGTGTATTAACGCCGCACAGGGCATATTAAATGGTTTCACCGATTTGACTGTTCCGTAAACCAAAAATTTTGGTTACACGATGGCGACAAACCAAATGGCATCTTTGCGTGCCAGAGAGGGAAGATTTTTGTTTGACTCTTGTGATGGCATGAGGGTTGATTCAGAGACACTTTTAAGTGCAGGACTTGCGACGATGGCGGGGGAGCTAAGGTTAATTTTTGCGCCAGAGAGATGCGATGACGATAATGTTAAAGGGAAGGCGAGTATGGCGGCAAATTTGAGCTTAGGGCTTGCGCAATGGATGGGGAAACTAAGGTTAAGTTTTGTGCCAAAAGATTGCGACAATGGTAAAGTGAAAGGGCTCGAAAACATAGCGGCGAATTTAAGGTTAAACTGTGCCCAAATAGTGGAGGCTTCAGTGTTAGGTTTTGCACCCAAAATATGCACCAAAGGGAAGGCAAAAGAGAGTGAGAGTCAGGCGACGGCTTTAGGTTTAAAACTGTGCTCAATGGCAGAGATTTTATGTCTAAAAAACTGTGCGGAAGGCGGAAATTTAAAGAACTTGCTGGCACAATGGTGGCAAGGTTAAGACCAACACTTGTGCCTTTCAGCGCAAAGTTAAACTTGCAAGTTATCCTTTTAACACACTTTTAAAAACTCAAATTGCACTTTGTATTTGAAGATAGAAAAAATGCCTTAGCTGAAAAAGATAGAAAATTTTGGAAAAGATCAACACTTACGAAAAAAATGAAATCGAGGAAAAATAGTTGAGTTTGAACAACAAAAAATAAGCTTCAAAACAAAACTAGAAGGAGGGGCCCCAAACATTTACAAAAAATTTTGGGGGGATGTTGCAGCAACAACAATTGGTGATTCGATGATGAACACAGATTTTTGAAACACAAAATCCTGTCATGATCAGGATGACTTTTAAATTGATAGCTCCAAGCGTAACAAAATGCCCCACAGTTCAACTTTTAAGAATGCAGTGATCCCTTGGTCATATTGGTCTTTTGGGAAAAGGAGGCTAAGACTTATACTTCTTTCAAACTCTCTCAAGGCCGGAGCATGGAGTTAATTCTCTTAGGATCTGTCTTTATGGTGTTTTGACTAAAAGAGGACTCCACAAGATCGTAATAGTATCTCACAGGGATATTTGTTTGTTCCTCATTCCCATGCTATTTGCATCTCTTTTGGATGTTTCTATAGTTGACATCTTTTGCTGTTTGAGCCTCCCAAAAATAAATTTCTTAAAATTCCAATCCTTTGATTTGGCTTCTTCAATCCATAATGTCCTTTTGTGTGAGCAAGAGATTTTATATGATTATCAAGATTCACAGACGGAGAAGAACCTTGCTTGAGCTGAGTTATTTGAACAACTTTCTAGATTGAACATTTTTCTTTATCTCAGCCATGCTTTAATTGAGGCGAGAATTTCTGGAAATCGGACTCTTTGATGTAAGCCCTTTTGGCTTTTATTTGTAGCATGGGATTATTTTAAATACCATACACTTGTGAGGCATGCTTCCTTTCCATGGGTCCATAATAGCAAAAGAACCTTGGGACAGGCATTAACGTTAAAGTTGATGGGACCTCAAGATAGTGAGAGAGAAATGTTGAATCATTAGTCATTTAACTGGGGTTATTTTGACCAAACAAAACAGGACCTCTACATTGCAAAAGGTTGATTAGTGAATGCAAAGTCAAGGAGCTATATTTTCTTTATAAGTGAAATTCTGTCTTTCAAGACTTTAAGTTTTGGTTGGAGTTCTTTCCTACAATTATGCCAGGAGTTGAGCTGTGTTTTATTAGTAAAGAAAAGAGAAAACTCAAATGGAAAGTGAAATGACAAGAAAAATCAGACCAAACTACTGAAAATGCTCAGAAAACAAAACAAGAAAGAAAGGAAAAGAAAACAAAACAAAAGAAACTGTTTATTTATGTACAAAGGTCTCAATGAGACTACGCAAAGTATTGCTTCAGTGCGAAGCCATTGAGGGAAGGATTACTTCCTCTCCTTGGAGGTCTTTCATCTTGTAAGTGGATGGGCCAAGTTTCTCAGAGATTAGATAAGGGCCAACCCATAGATGTTGGAACTTTGTATGCATTCCTTTTCCCTCATGTGGATGATCCCATTTCAAGACTAAGTCACCTACATCAAAATTTCTTTTTCCGGACTTCCTTTTATCAAACCATCTTTTGACTATATATTGGTGTTGGTGGAACCGGTCTTTGGCTTTTTTCCAACATTCTTCGAGTTTCAGGAAAGTGCCAATTCTAGAATGTAAAACTTGACTACGGGTACCTCAGGAGGCTTGGTCCAATTGCAAAGATGGGAGTAAGAGGTTAGGAGGGAGGATGGATTCTCTACCATAGATGAGGGTATATGGATAAACTCCTAAAGAATTATTTGGAGTGACTCTATCTTCCCATAAAGCATTTGGGAGAGCAGTGTGCCAGCTTCTCTGGTTTTCAATTACAGTTTACTTGAGAATTGAGATGAGATTTTTGTTTGAGGATTCAGCTAATCCATTTCCCTAGGGTTAGTAATTGGCTGAATAATGTAATTTAATTCCCCTTTCATAAACAAATTCATTTATCTTAAAATATGAGAAATAAGTCGCATTATCAAAGACTAGGGAAATTGGAACCCCAAACCTGGTTATGATGTTCTCTTTTAAGAAACTAATAACTACATCTTCATTGATTTTGCGTAATGGGACAGCCTCTGTCCATATTGTAAAATAGTATGTGGTAGTTAGAATATATTGGTGCTACAGAGAAGAATTCAGTTTTATCTCTCCAATGACATCTATACCCCATTGTTCGAATGGCTCTGAGATAATAACGGGCTGCAACGGTCCTGCTGCTTTGGGTAATTTCCCAGCACTTCTTTGTCACACATCACAACTCCGCGCATAGGCATGGGCATCTCTGAACAATGTGGGACAGTAGTATCCAACCCTCAGTATTTTGTGGGTTGTCGTATCCCCATAATAATGTCCTCCAGTGGGGACATCATGTAATTCTTTAACGACCTTACTTGCATCTTCCTTCTCTAAACATCTGAGAAGGATGCCATCATAATTTTTTTTTCCTGAAAAGTACTCCATTAATGATCTGATAAGTTGGTGATTTCAACCGGAGTGCTCTTCTTTGCTTAGAACTCCAATGCTCTGGTAGGTACCCTTGCTGTAAGTAATGCACTAAGTTCCTGTACCAAGATTCAGGTGCTGTAAAAATAAGGCATACTTCAACTGTATTTATCTCGGCTTCATTTTCCCAGTTTCGCTCTTCATCAATTGGATGTTCAGTAAGCAATTTACATAGTCCTTGACCTTTAATGATGGTAGCTGGTTTAAATCCTAAATCATACTCTTGAAGAGCGGTGACCCAATTTCCTCTTCTTTCTCCCAATTCCTTTTGAACAAAAAGGGATCTGACGGCTGGATGGGGAACTACAACTTTAGTTCTGTTCTTAAGAATATATGGCTTGAACTAATTTATTACTTTGAAAATGGCATATGCCTGTTTGTCTACAACATGATAGTTCAATTCAGTGCCTTGTAGACCAATGCTCATAACAGAGATTGGGTATTCATCTCCTGATTCTACCTCTTGCGTAAGCACAACTGCGAGAGAGTCATCTGAAGCAAAGGTATATAAAATAAAATATTTGTCAAAATATGGACTTCTTAGAGAGGGAGCATTGGCTATGGCTGCTTTGATATCCTTAAATGCATCCTTTTCTAAATCTGTCCATTTGAATTGCACACTTTGCTTGACCATTTGCTGCAAAGGTTTGATGGTCTGAGCGAAATCAGGGACAAATCTTCGAACAAAATTAATCGTGCCCATAAACGATTGCATAGATTTTTTGCTGTGGCGCATTGGAATTTTGTTGATAACTTGCACTCTCTTTTGATTTATCGAAATTCCCCTTTTTGAAATGATGTGACCAAGAAGCTTCCCCTCAAGGACTGCGAACACACTTTTCTTGGGATTTAGAGAGATACCATATTTTCAGCATCGGTCAAAAGTCTGTTTCAAATGGAAAACATGGTCCTCTCTTTTCTTTGAAAAGGCTATCACATCATCTAGATAGACTGCAACACAATGACCGCCCAATCCTCAGAAGGCAATGTCCATTTCTCGTTGGAAAGTAGCTCCTGCATTTATCAAACCGAATGGCATTCTTCGGTATGCGGATGTTCCTCACTTAGTGCAGAAAGTAGTCTTAAGATGGTCTTCTTCTGCTACCAATACTTGATTGTAACTGGAGAAACCATCTAGAAGAGAAAAAAGTTCTGATCCTGATACCATCTGCAAAATTTGTTTCATTGAAGGAATGGGATAGTTATCTTTATCAGAGGCTTTGTTCAAATTCCTGAAATCTACACATAGTCTTATTTCTCGGTACTTCTTCCTTATGGCAACTAGATTAGCAACCCATTCCGAATGCTGAACCTTAAAGATGATCTTAGCGTCAAGCAATTTCTTCAACTCCTTTTGAATTAAAGGTTCAAGAGTAGGGTGCATTCTTCGTAGCTGCTGTTGAAATGGATTAACACCTGCTTTCATTGGTATGACATGCTAGATGATACGAGTGTCATATGTTTTCAGATCTTCATAAGTCCAAGAAAAAACATCTTTAGATTTCCGAAACAGCTTGATGAACTTATATCTTTCACCCGACCAACAACATCTACCAAGATTAACATATTTTGGTTCGGCTTCAGTGCCCAAATTTATCAATTCATTCTGCATAGAAGAGCTATGAGTTTTAACATTTGTTGGTATCTTGAACTTGCTATGTCGATCGAACAAACTTTCAAGTGATCTCACTCCTTTAGGAATGAAATTCCCTTTGACTGCGTCCTTATTTTGCAGATCAACATCATGTTTTTCTTCATCTATAAAAACTTCTTGAAACATGTTCTCATTTGTAAGGAAACTAATAATTTGATTGCATCATCGAACACCCTGAGATTTGTAATATTATCTAGAATAGAAGGCCTGAAAACCAATTCAATAGAACATTTATTATTAGTATGCACTAACCTAGAAGCAGAGGTAGCTAATAAATCAATGGCAGCATTCTGTAATCCCGGAACATATTTTATATTAAAAGCTTCAAAGTGCATAATTAGATCCCATACCTCAAATTGATAGCCTTTCAAATGTGGCAAAAGACAATGAATTGTATCTCTTACCTGTTTGACGACTATTTCCGAGTCACCAAAGACTTTCAGGTATTTAACGTTCAAACCAATGGCTTTCTTTAATTTGTGGACTAAAGCTTCATATTCAGCAGTGTTGTTAGTACAATCAAACTCTAATGTACAAGGCAAGAAAGTGTTAGTTCCTTTCAGGATCCATTAGAACACAACCGACTCCGGATCCTTCCTGAGTTTTGGAACCATCAAAGTATAAAATCCAAAAAACGTTCTTTGATCTACCTAAGTCAGTATCTGTACCATCTGAGTCAGTAATTAAGTTAACTATGTTACAGTCGATATCATGAGTCCAAGAAAATTGAAGGAGATCGGACTGGGCTTTTGATTCATGGCTGATAATTTCTGATTGATAATTACTCGGCTCGATTTATAAGAAATAATTCCCCAGGACAGAAGATGAGAAAGCTACATCTTCATTCTTTTCCTCCAGCTGAGTTACATTCTGTTTCATGTGCGATTCTCTTAGCACTTTAATCTGGTTTTGCCTATTCTGATAGGGCAGCCATAAGTGGGACCAATCTGTGGCGAAATAACCTTCTAGTTTAGTCGACCAATCTCTTCTTAGGATCGAACCATAAGCTTAAGGAATATCAACTACCATTATATCAATGAACTGACACACTCTCGAATATGCAGACAACCTAATAAGCACATCTTTCATTTCCGTAATTACTTTAATAGTAGTTCTATCTAGCTAAATAATCTGGGATGGGGACGGAATTGGCTGCCCATTAATACTTTTGCAAATAGATAGTGGCATGAAATTTGAGGATGCTCTGGAATCTACCAAACAGTTATGCACATTGTGATTGAAGATTTCAAAAGTCAAAAGAAAAGGGATTGTTTGGGATTTAGATTTCCCGCCAATGCTCGCTTCATTTATTTCGGGATCTTCCTGAGTATTTTCTAACAGAGTGCTAGATTGGGGTTCGAGAGCTTGCAACAGCTTCTTTCGTTGTTGAGGCAAACTACACATATCAAATATAGACACATTTTCTTTTACTTTCTTTATGTCTTCAATGATGTCATATCCCATGTCACATTCCTTTACAACTTTGGGCTGATTATCAGTTTTATTCAAAGTTACTTTTGGTTGTTGAATTGTCTCCATGTTTGGCTACTTAGTAGGTATTTGGTTAGGTTTAGGTTGTGGTGGAATGACCGTGATGTGTCTTTTAGGTATCTCTTTTGAGGATTTAGGCTTGGGTGTGGTTGAGCTTGGAATCGGGTCAGCGACTGGACCTTTACTGTGAGTATTAATGTTTACAGTTGAGACTTGACTTTCCTCGGGGTCATCTTCGATCAATTCGGTTAAAGGAACCCAATCCCATGGGACCATAGTGGTATTTGGAGCAGGATCCACTGCTTCAACATTCTGCTCTTCTAGAGGATTATCTTGGTCTAGAATCTGTGAATCCAGCATTTGATTCATCACCAAGCTCATTGAATTTATCCATTGCGGACAGCTTTTTTTAGAGTGTGGCTCCTGATGAAAGGTGTAGAAATGTTCCATTCCTACTTCATTTAAATTTAAAATAGGAGAGTTTTTCATAGGTGGGTGAGGCTGATCATTTTCTTCCCTTTTCTTGTAGAAAGGTTTAAAAGGCTTCCTAGATGTGTTGGTTTCCTTATCCTTTTCGAGATCTACAATTTTGTTGGATAATTTTTGCATCATTTTGATTGCGTTTTCCATATCCGTTGAGGGTTCTTCTTTATTCCTGGTAAGCAGCAGTGGTTTCTTAGTGGTTGTTGTTTTTGTTTCTGCATCAAGAGCATGCTTAGCAATGATGTCTGCTTCTTCTTCTACCTTCCTATCTTCTTCGAAATTTTCTATTAAGGTAGTTTTCTTAGTTCTTTTGAAAAACATTGCTATTGGAGGATCAAGTGCTGTTGTGTAATATTCCAATAAAGATTCTTCTATAGGTTTAGCAGCCTCACTAAAATTATTTAACAGCGTAGTGAATCTTTGGTTAAATTCTTGAAACTTTTCTTTCTTTTCCATTCTCATGGACAACAACTCTTTCATGAGTGTAGCTACTGTTTTTTGATTTCCATATTTCTTTAAAAAACATTTTTCAAACTCTTCCCAATTAGCTATTGAGCTGGCTTTTAAACTAAAGTACCATGAAGACACCTTAGGCTCGAAAGTATAAGGAAATATTCTACAGACTACATCTTCATGCTGCACATTCAAATGGCTCAAAGCTAAATAAAATCTCTTAAGGTGATCTTCAACATAAACACCTTTCCCTAGGTCATACTTAGGAAAAACTTTCTCACGATTCTTAGGCAGATTGTGAAAAGGTCCAGTCAAATTCAAAGCTCCTCTTGCTCTCCATGCATGTACAGCCATGGCTCCACGTGGAGAATTGGGTGGAGTATCGTGAGGAGTATGAGGTGGAGAGTTCTTTGGAGTGCACAGTTCTTCAAGATCTAGAGGATCTTCAAGTTCTATTTCTCCAAGTGGTTCTGTAATTTCTTCTAAAGATAAGTCTACTAATTCTTCAAAGCTTTGAACAAGAACTGAATCATGTGTGTACTGTCGTTCCCTTCTAGGAGCTCTTCTTCTAGGGAGAAAAGGAATCGCGTTTAAACCACCAAGATGCTTAACGTAAGCATGGGTATGTCTTCTTAAGTTTGCTACTTCAGCAAAAGGTATAGCATACAATGTTTCTTGATTTTCAAATTCAGAGTGAGGATTTTCTTGATTTGTTACTTCAATATTTGAATTATCTGGGAGTGTTGTTCCAAGCGGGTTTCCAGTTGGATCTCCTCTTAAAGAAAAGTCTCCTTTATCATCCATGCACTGGTGGCCTTCCTTCTAGCACTAAAAACTATCGATGCCTTGAACATTGTAGCATCAATTAGCAAGGGATTCTCCCCGGTAAATAGTCCCAATTAGATTGTTCACCATTTGGTGTGGGGAATCCATCCGGTTAATGGTTCCAGCTACCGTAAGATATAAATATTCTTGTTCTTTACATCGGTTGCGGCCTGATCCGCCGTTTATGTATTTTATTTAAAGATGATATGCAAGTGCCCTAAGCTAAATGCAAGTAATTAACCTAAATTAATCTAAGACTGTATAAGCAAATTTATTCTATCCTTGCAAGGAGAAAATTGTAAAGATGAGTAATACGCTGAAAGAAACACCTAAATATCATACAGATAGCCATTTAATCATAAAGATACATCTACAGCAGGATATTAAAGATATTAAAGGTAGCTTTAATTCAGTTAATACAGTCCATTACTCATTTGAGAAAACACATCTTTGCACAGGAAAATCTAAGAAGATTCATTACATAGAAAAAATTCAAGATAGCAAGGAATGATCTCACAGCAATATGCAGATGATACAGGTATAATCCAACACACATTTGACACATCCTCCAGGCAAAAACGCCTTCTCCCAGGCTTTCATTGGGAAAAATCGATTTCTTAGAGCATGTAGTAAAATAGTTCACGTACAAGGAAGAAAATTCTTTCACCTACCAAAAGTCCTCTCTCTTTCTTTTATCCTTCTATATATAGCTTTAAAAATTGCTCCTTGAGTTGACAAGTGTACCCTAAGTTTTGGAACCTTCTAATTTTTGGTTTAGTGTATAACTACACAATTGAATGATTCATGAGGACCTTTCCACAAAAAACAAAATAAAGGATAGATATCTCTTGGTATGTTTGTACATGAAAACTTTCCAGCTTATTTTCCTAAAATATAATAAGGAAAACTGTGGCCCACATGGTTCTGCTGACTCATTGGGTCGCTCTTCTGCTATTTGCTCACCCTTTTCAACAGGCTTGCTTGTTTGTGATGCTTGATCTTCCTACTGAATGTAACTTTTCCATTGTCCAATTTCCCTTACAATGGTTTTACCTCTTACTGATATTGTTACATTCCGTGCTATCCCGTGCTTGCGTAAATCTAATTTGATGGTTGTTGTCCCTGTTACAGGTTTCTGCGTACAAATTTCCAGAAAGTGAGTGTGGACAGCAATCTGCCCAATGAACTGATTAAGGTATTCTGAGGATACACCTCTATCTTCTTTAAATAGTCCAACTCAGTGTTCAAATTATTTTTCAACTCCATCATGCGCTGGTCTCTTTCAGAAAACTCGAAAATACTCTGTGGTAGAGGAATCTGACATGTCTCGTGAGCTTCTCAGATCTTGGAATAGATAACGTAGAACTTTTTTACTGTCTTTTGGATTTTGACACTTAATCTGTTGCCACAATCTCTGCAAAATTCAAGGACTCCTATATCCATATCTAGCTCCTCATCAGTTAAGGCGTGCAGATTTGAGGGAAAACCAGATTTTCCCTTTCTCCATTCAAACTGCTCCTTAATTTCGACCATGTCTTGCGCATACTTTTTTTTAATATGAAGTGCTTCAATATCAAGGCTTGTCATCTTTGTGCTCATTTCTTTCATCCCGCAAAATTCTCCAGAAATTAGTGCCAACAATTGATGAATCCTCTCTTGCATGTCACAGGCCTGCTTGTAAAAGGTGGACAGATCCTGCCTCTTTTCATTGGATTCTCTGAGTTGTTCAAACAGCTCAGTCTTTTCTTCTATTAGTCTTTCTAGCTCTGATATGTGAATTTTCAAGTCCTTTTATTCATTTTTTGAAATTGCTAGTTGCATTTCTAGTGAGTTCTTCTCATTTTCAAGCTGCAGGGATTTCGAAGTGGTTTCTTCTTTCTATTCTATGATCTCTTTGTATTTTTTTTTTAGTTCATTTCTTTCTAATACCTCGTTCTTCATGTCATCTTTTATCTTGAAACACAACTCTCTATAGTTCTTAACAGTTTCCATTAAGCGATCGACATTGGCTTTACTTGCCTGGGATGACGCTATAGTGCATCCTTCCTGGAATGAAGGATTGATGTCGGTCCCTTGGACAAGCGTGGTCTCCGATACTCTAAATTCATATAAGTCCTCCCCAATCTCCTTTTTCCTTACTCTTCTATCAATAATAGCCCTCTTCTGTTCGTGAAAATAGACGGAATCTAGGTCGGCCACTTGGCGCTGCTTTCTGGGGTTGTATGGGGTCAGTGCTAGTTCTTCAGTAGAAACAACCCCTTCATGAGCTATCCCTGGTTGGTCTATCTTTGGCATACCTAATTCCATGGCCTGTGGGATGGATGGGTTTTGTTTCGCATATTTCTCGGCTTCTTCCTTTTCTTGTCTTTCTGCTAACTCTGCTTGCAATTTGTCTGCTTCCTCCAACAAGAGCCTTCCTTCTTCTTCTTCTTGCAATTTAGTAGTTTGTTCTTGGAGGATTCTGTATTCCTCTTCTCTCAGAGCTTTTGCTTCCTGCTCCTGTTGGATTTTAGCAGCTTCCTCTTTCTCTCGCCTTTCGCCTAACAATGCTCTTATCATGTTTGCTTCTTCTAACAAGTTTCTTTCTTCTTCTTCTCTCAAGGCTCTTGCTTCCTGTTCCTTTTGGATTCTAGCAGCTTCCTCTTCTTTCTACAACTTAATAGCTTTCTCTTGCTGAATTCTTGTTGCTTGTTGTTGTTGTTGTTTGACATCATCCTCTTGTTGTAATTTTGCAGCTTGCTCATTTTGAAGCCTTGCAGCTTCTTCATCTTGGTGTTGTTGGACATCCTGTTCTTGTAGGACTCTATCTTCTTTTTCTGGCTCTATGTCTTTTGAACCTCATGCTTGGGATGTTGTTCCCTCTTGCTCCAGTCGTATTAGACCAAAAGGATTGGGGGCAAAACTCTTCCCACCTCTCTTCTTGTAGCGCTTTCCTAATTCTGTTAAGTTCATGGTGCTATGAAATAATTCTTCATTCAGGTCAATAAGATGGGTGTACTCAAAGGTAGTTCCGACATCACTAACATGTCCAGCAACCCTGCCACAAGGGTCATGCCTTCTGAAAAATTTTGTACCAAAATGAAAGATGTCCAAATATTGAACATAGTTTTCTCCTTCTTTTTCCCTCAGGAGGCTGTATGCGCCAATAGTGAAAGGTATTGGTGGATAAATCCCTTTCTTCCTTTCGGTGAGGATTCTACTTATTCCACCAATGCTAAAGAGCTGCCTTATGGCTTCCCTGTGTATCACAAAATCTATAGCATATCTAGGAAGCAGAAATGGAGCTACGGATCATCCACTCATGCAGATGTAGGTGCCTTCTTGGGCATGATAATAATTGCCAAATGCTTCAATAATGGGCATGGCGTTCTCTGACATGCAATTTGGTTCCTCTACAAAAATAACCTGGTCTAAGGGCATGATGAATTTCTCGCAAACCTGCTCATAGTAGTTCGCATATTTGCTTGCCCATGTGGGTTGATAGGCTATGAAGAGAGGTGTCTCTTTTCTATTCCATGAACAACCCAAGTCTGGGAAGGTGTGCTTGCTCAACATGAAATCTATCAAATAGGAAGACATAAAGAAGTCTACTTTCTTCTGAGTCATTCCTCCTTGGGTGGCGGTTAACTGTGATTCCAGGCTTTCTGAGATTATATCATACCAATTGAAAATGGTACCGGACATGGCTAGATGGAATATTACTGGTACCCAGCCAAGCTTGAAGATATTACCATTAGGCATGCCGAAGATTCGGCTCAGCATCAAAATAATGAGTCTATAAGGGGTCTTCAGGATGTTGCTTTCATATTCATTGGTCTACCTTTATCTTATTTGTTTGTCAGCTATCGTCATTTTCCTAACAGAGACCAGAGGGTCCATGGGGTGTTCTGCTATCCAGTTATTGTCCAACCAAGCTCTTGCCGGGGGAAATCTATAAGTGGCTGTGATTTGTTCAGGTGCGAATGATGCCAGATTCATTCCATTCTTGTCATTTATGAACTTGGTGTCAGTTTTGACATGAGGGATCAACCAGCCAAGGACCTCGGAACATTGAAATAACTTAGGTCGGGTTGCTTCCTTATGGATACATGATTTATTGATGTTCCCATATACCAAAGTATCTTCTAGGGGGGCATTAGGGTATTGCTGATCCCTGATGAATCTATATAAGTCACCCCACTGAAACTCTGGGGCAGAGTTTTTTGGGGGTACATTGGTGGTAGCTTGCGTATCAGCGAACATGGTCTTAAGTGAGGTATCTAGCAAGATTTCAACATCGGAATCTGAATCCACAAGTTTAGCCTTCTTTCTTGCAGACTTTATGTGCATATCAAACCTGTGTCACTACAACAAAATAGCCCTTTAGGGGCAGTTTTGGCTTGCGGGGGTCTTTGTAAAACCCCCCCTAAAAGTTTCTTCATACCTTTGGAGGCGGTCTTTTAAAACTGCCCCTAAAAGTCATGGAAATTGGACTTTTGGGGACGATTTTTTTAAATCCGCCCCCAAAAGTCCTGAAATTTGACTTTTGGGGGCGGTTTTTGGAAAAATCCCCATAAAATCCCAATTCTCATGACTTTTGGGGGCGGTTTGTCAAACCCCCCCCTAAAATTCATGATAATTGAACTTTTGGAGGCGGTTTTTTTGGAACCCCCCTTAAAAGTCATGAGAATTGAAATTTTGGAGGCGGTTGTTTGAACCCCCCCCTAAAACCCCAATTCTCATAACTTTTGGGGGCGGTTTGTCAAAACTCCCCCTAAAAGTCATGAGATTTAAACTTTGGGAGGCAATTTGTTTGGAACCCCCTTAAAATTCATGAGAATTGAACTTTTGGAGGCGGTTGTTTGAAACTCCCCCCTAAAACCCCAATTCTCATAACTTTTGGGGACGGTTTGTCAACCCCCCCTAAAAGTAATGAGATTTGAACTTTGGGAGGCGGTTTGTTTGGAACCCCCCTTAAAAGTCATGAGAATTGAACTTTTGGAGGCGGTTGTTTGAAAAGACCCCCTAAAATCCCAATTCTCATAACCTGTGGGGGCGGTTTGTCAAAACCCCCACTAAAAGTCATGAGAATTGAACTTTTGGAGGTGTTTTTTTTGGAACCCCCCTTAAAACTCATGAGAATTGAACTTTTGGAGGTGGTTTTTTTGCATTGAACTAATGAGTATGCCTAGGGATTTTAGCATTGAACCATGACACATACATTAAGAACCATGTCTAGTATTAGAAAGAGGAAAATTTCTATCATATCTCATTTGTAGGTTAATGATTCCCTATGGAGGGTATTTGTGGCAGTTTGAGGGATTGAAAATGGACCATGAGCTTAGAGAAAAATGTTATGAACTAAGACCCTTATTTAACCTGATATCATAACATGGGCCTTGAAAATCATCCCTGGCATGCCCTTCCTCAAAATGGTGAACATATCTCGCATATAGGCTAAGATTCCCCATGTAGGCCTTGTGTTATAATCTAGGCCTCCATTCATGGGCCATGATTTCACATACCCCAATTTTGTGAAAATAATGTAATTATTTTATCATATTTCTAAGACATTATGTTAAATTTAATGCTTAGTAGAAATTGATGACTCAGCAGAGTCACTAGAAATGGAATGTAATTCTGAATATTTTATTTTTAATAAATAAATTATGGAGACAACAGCATGGGAGAGCTGTTAAAAGAGGTTACTGGTCTAACTGGTGGAAGGAACTAGGTGGAAAAGCAAAATACAAGTGGCAGCATCCTCAAACACTTCCTAAGTTGCAAGTGGCAACTTCCCTATATTTTGGGGCCATGATTCCCCAAGAAAGTGGAATCTGAGCAGGTGGCTCATTAATGACAGTTAACCCAACTAAGACCTAGGCAATCTTTTAAATAGTACTCAATGAACTGAGCTGGGGGTTCAATATAGTTCTGGAGGGAGAATACATTCAGGTGAATGTTATTCAGGAGTCCCATTGAGGAAGAGGGAAAAACAGTAAGGAAGTGTTTTGAGATAGGAAGTTGCAGTAACTTGGTTCCAGTTTAGCTGTTTGGCTGAGTGAATTGTTTTGCTGCACCTAGTTCCAGCCAGGGAGACCAGAGCAAGCTCGGGGGTCCTGCGAAGTGTTGTCTGGGCACTCTCCAGGAATTGGTAGGGAGGAACAGCCTCCCACTGCTGTTGTTGTCCACAGTTTTGAAACAGGTTCCGTTACTTACTCCTGTTTGTTTATTAAGTATAAATGAATGCATGTTATGTTTATCGTCATTATGTCTGAGTATTAATTACTTCAGTAAGAAATTTGCAATCCCTGGATATCAGTAGAAGATTTAATAATAGATACTGTGTTAAGATTTCCTTTATGTTATTATCTTACGGATAAATATTTACAATGCATAATAAATAGTAGTAATACTGTAAATAATAGTAATGGTTGTATTTTTTAAACTTAGTTTATTTATACTAACACAAAGAAAAATAGATACGTAGGGTTTAAGAGTACAAGGTATTTTGTTTCTCTGGTATTACAACTCATTAAACAACCATAGGAACGGTAATAAATATAGTCATTCAAATCACAGTATTTATACTAATTATCAATGCCTCTCAGTTTTATTACAACTAATGCTAGAAACAACTTCTGCAATGATTAACTATCAAACCAAACAATGATACAGAAAACCTGATAGAATATCGACACATGCATCTGACTACAGTTAACAAAATTACATGGTATAAACACAGGTGAGATAACAACACCAAAAAAATAGCTCGACATCGAGTTTATTGTATCACAGAGTCATGAATCGAACCACAGAACTGTTTCTTTTTATCAGTAGCTGATCTATCGAGCTCAAACAACTTTGTATTATCTTTTCTTCTTCCATTTTTAAATCTTAAAATAACAGCAGAGTCAAATTTGTAACCACAGGGGAAGCAACTAAACCAAATCATGACTTTGGAGTTCGATTACCATTTTCTAGGATTCACAAATCCTACAGTATTACTATTATCCGAACTTTAACAAAACACGATAGACCAAGCAACGGGACAGAGTCCAAACTGTAACTTTTAAACTATTTTAAAACCCTATCATTTTTAGTTTTTATTATTAATATAAACGCTAGGGTATTGGTCCAGGTTTCCATCTACGTTTTTTACAACCAAAGCCACAGCAGAACAGAAGGTTATTTCACTATCGAGTTTCCCTTTTAAAATCTTTCTTTTGTTTTCCCGAACTATCAACCATAAAAAAAATTATATCTACAGGACCATCTTTTAACGAAATGCACTACTGTGCTTTTGGATTATACCCTGGTATGCTAGACGTTGCAGGCATGTAAATATTGAAGAGTTTTTACAACGACTCACCATCAGCCATAGCTCCTTTTCAACCCTTATTAGAATGTTAAACATATAATTTATTCGGGTATGCTTTACAACAATCAACGGAGCAAGAATGCATTTTCATATGTATATTAAACCAACCGGTGAGAATCCCCAACTTGACAGAGTTATCAATACATTAATAGCCTACAACTGTAAAATTTAATTGAACCCTATCGTTATCTTTTAGCACACAAAAACAGAATGGTGAGAAATAAGACCGTGTTATCACCTACAGCCGAGTTATCTTATTCTCTGAAAGTGTTTTAGAAACATAAAACTTTCCTTCTATTGTTTATAGTATCAATTTAAAAGAGACGCAGTCTTTATACAAGCCATCTTACAGGTAATTTTTCATTATATTCTAACTTCCATAGAACTGGGTGAATTACCCGAATCTTTCCAAAAATTACAGTGACAAACAAAACCCCAAGGCCGTCACGCCAGATTAAGCCACCGCATGTTCCTTTTATACACTAACTCTTATATAAACCCTAACTACTGTAAGAAAAACAAATACATAACATATGACCGCAATCATATAATACCACACCCATCATAGGGTCAATCATGTTCATAAACGTGATAACAAACAGTCACAAAGGTGGTCTTCCCAGACCCAACCCTAACCATCCAAACCATCAAAGGGAGAAACAACCATGGTATAACCAGGCTTACCCGGTAGGAGCCCAGCGCCAGAGGTTGAGCCTCGTACACCTTCAGGAGAAATCAACGCCTGCACAACATAAGTTAACGAGTTAGTTGCCAACTTGTATTAAAATAAACAATCCCTTTTAAACTGAAATTCACGAAACAAATGTTATTGCATACCAGCAATTTTGGAGGAAGCAAAAAACCCGTGAATAACCTTGTAGCCATGAGTTGAACTAAGTAGAAAAACCCACTCTGATCACCTGAAGAATGGGCTAGGAAACTCCAAGATTTCTCTCCACAATGGAAGCCGTGACCAGGAAACATTCAGAACGATACCCTCATGCCATGGATAGACTAGTATTGGAAGCACGAATTTAAACCCCAGGACATAACCACTTCATAGATACCGACAATAGGAATACCCTGACTCTAATTCAACACAAGTGATAAGTATGAGGGCTGGGAGAAGCATGCGAACTGATAGCCATCAGTAACAGCAGAAAGATAACCCTAGATGCCCAATAAACTTAGAGAACACCTTTAGCAGAGTTACTGACTCACAAAAAACACGAGGGACATACTTCATGACTGTAGCCGCCTGAGAAGCTGCAACTTACAGTGCCACGACGAGAAACTCAAACCAGAAGGGTTTTTATCAGGCAACCGAGCCCGAAGGCAGAGGGAATGACCAAGTAGGGTTTGGGACAAATCATTTATATCATCAATACAAGGACGAGAACTAGCCACGTATCCATTAAAATTTTTAACTTGCCATGGGTCGACTTTCCAAAGTCCAAGTTGTATTTCGAATTATTGCTTCTCAAATTTAAATCATCGTATGGATAAATTTAATCATAGTAGGGATATTCTCCTATGATCGAGACACTATCATTTAGCCATCATAATACATGTTAGAACCTTGCCATCGAAGCTTCCTAGAGGACATAAACCTTGCCCTACAAACAAATAGATTTTTGTATAGTCAATATTGTTAAAAAGTTCTACGAGGATTCATAAGTTTGTGTAGCATTACAATGTTATCAGGGGTGAAATATTTAACTATATATTTTATCCATAAAGGTTTTAAGAGCATAATTCTTATATCATCGCTTAAACAATCAAACATTAGGACAATACCTATAACTCTTGTAATGTATGGAGACAGTCAGGACTTATTAGTCCATACAAATGGACGTTGTCCAAAAACTCAGTCACAAAGTATTCTATCCATAGAAAAGGCAAATAGTATGATAAAAGTTATTTGGAGAGCGATGTAATGAAAACTATAAATGGTTAGAACAATATATCACTATCTTATCTTAACCCCAGTCTCAAGAGAAGAGACAAAGGTTACATCCATCTGTGGAACATGTAACTGGCAGAACATTAAACAATGTTAGCATTAAGTAATGTATATGAGGAATTATTCCAGATCCTTTATAAGAGGAAAGGTAAATGATATAGTTTCAATAAGACAATTAAAAATGGTATGAATAACATGATCCAGTGACTTTATACAGCACTAAATAAGAGACATTGTTACAGCACAATGATAATATCAAAGAGACAATACTTCATAGGGATGCTTATCTCATTTTGATCCAGAACAATAGTTATCACATTTTCATGTAAATTATCAACTCTCTATCAAGCAAGATTTCATGAATATTATAGGAAGGGAATTCTACCTTCTTACACTTGACAACCTGTTAAGAATATTTAGACCTTTACTGAGCATTATGGTACAGTTAAAGGAATTTTTAATGCTTTTAAAAGTCATTGACAACGATCCATACTTTACCTGTATACCTGTAGAAAAAGGACGGATTATGGATTAGCTCGAAAGCTAAGTAAGCCCAGTCGGCTATGGCAATTTCTCCCCTTGAGGTTAGAGAACAGAAGATAATCAATAACTGCAATTAAAATATAAGTACAATAACAGATCATTTAGACAAAATTATGATCACTTAACTAAAACAAACAGATCAAGGAATGCAATTAATAACATTTATTGCTATCTTAAAAATTTTAAATTTTACAAAACTTTTGGGTTTTGACACATGATCCCCAAGGTAATTCATATGGTCTTGTACCCTAAAACCTTGGTCCATGGCCTAGGGACTGAAATCCATACTTGGTGTGCCAAACCTCAAAATGGCCAACATATATTACTCATTGGTTAAATATTACCTATGTAGTATATGGGGCCTTTGAGGTGGTGTAGGGCATGACACATGACCCATGATACCCTTACCCTTAGACGTTATGTTTTGACTTGATAATATGGCCCAATCAATGATAACCATTCTTGGTCGCATAGAGCTTGAAATGGCCATTTCTTGCTTGTAAGCCAAATATTTCCTACATAGAGATGACGTTATGGACCAGGGCCCCATTTGTGGGCCCTGATCCCTTGAGGAAAATGTTATGGCCCATGACTTTATATGTTTACCCTAGAACATGGACTAGGCCATGAGAGCCATCCTTAGTGTGCCAAACTTGAAATGAACACTATATTCCACTTACATGATAAATATTCCCTTTATAGGGCTTGTATGGTGGACATAGGCCTATTAATGTCACATGAGCCCTAGAGACAAAATGGCCTAAGGTAAGGTTGATGCAGAAGAATGATCCTTACTTACATGGAATATTTGCATGTGTGAGGTTTTGAGTTTAATTAATGTGTCCTCCCACCTTGTAAATGGCCAACTTTTGCCTTGTATTTGTCCCTTTTCCTTGACACAATAATCACATATTACATTCTTTTACTCCCTTGAATTCCTCACTAATCATGTCTTCGACAAATGAAGGTTATTGTCCAAACTATGATGATAATCTTAAAAGGTACCATGATGGAATGCCCTCACCGTTTGGCAATTTTTGTTGGTAATTGTAATTGGTATGTCAAATCCACTCCAAGTATCTATTAGGTACACATAAAGAAACAACAAGACCAATGTAAGAACATCTCTCCATGCTTGAAACAATACATATCTCCATTGTAGCATTCTTTTAAACGATTTGTGAGCCTCCTTGATTTTCCCATTTTATATGTAATCCCAAATCACAACATTCCACGAGACAACATTATTCTCAAGCATGTTATTAAACATTGTTGAGATTTGTCCATCCTACCATTATGGGCATATTTCATAAGCATTATAGTCCACAAAATGGTGTCTCATCGAGACATTCTATAAGCCACATGATGAGCATATTATAATCAACCCTCCACACCAATTGTTCCAAGTGAAGATGACATTCTTTGGAAATACATCCACAAATGATCATTGCTCTAAAAGGTCTCGGAGAATCTAGCTTGTTGCATCCAACCTTTACAGTCATCCTTTCTTTGAAAGAGGGACTTTGTTGTGGTTAGGCCGTATTCTCTAATGATTCAATGTTCCTAATTGGGGATGACCTTAATCGTACTTAAGATTTCCAAACATTAATCTAGAATTTGCCAGGGATCAATGAACCCATATACATTAGTTATATTTCCCTTTAACCTTGAATCTAAAGTATAAATCTCTAGTCATCTATCAATAGGTGGTAAGTTGGTTTTCTAGATCCATGTTTATGGGATCCTACATCATTTCCATAACTCTTGAAAATCCTCTAGTCGAGCAATCGCATCCTCCCCATATCATTTTGGTGAATTTATACATGTTATACATTTTGCATTTTTTTTACTGAATAAACACTAAGTCTAGTTTTTCTACTCTTATTCTGTTTTTAAAAATGATTTGTTTCTTAGGTGCATTACTGCCCCTTATGTTCCACATGAGAATTTTCATTTAGAAGGCCTAGGCATTTGAAGAAATGTCTCCTTAAGTGAGGTTGTTTGTATTGGGTTAATTAATTGCTCCCTTTTCTCCTTCAAGTTATCATTGACAAGTTTCTCGCCTCGTCCCAACTTAGATTTTGTCAACTTTGTGGGATTTGTGTCTATTCATGATCGTTACTTATGGGAACTTGACAATCCTTCAACATTTCTATCCTCCCATTTCCATTTATCATGTGCTAGTGTAGATTCACCAGTTGCTAACTTGAAAGGGAAATTATAAATGTTTTATTGTAATGCAAGGAAATTTTAGGAATTTTATTAAAATTGCAATTTTCCACTTTTTTTTCCCTAGTTCGACCTTTGACTAGTTTTGATCTCTAGGTCCCAAATTTGCCCCAAATGATCCCAAATCTTCTGAGAAGGTATATGAATTATATTAGAACATAAATATGTGTTTCAGGGATGCCTTTGGACCTTTAAAATACTTCTGCAAATCCTCTTTCAATTCTGATCAATGTAGGTAACTTTACTAGTGATTTTCCTTTGACTAGTATTTGCCTCTAGGTCTCAAATTGACTCCAAATGCCTTCAAATATTCAAGGAAGGTGTATGAATGATATTAGAACTTGAATATGATGTTTATGGATGAAATATGTTCACCAAAAGACCTCTTCAAACTCTCTTAATATTCTGGACCAATTATGCAATTTTACTAGTGATTTGGGGTTCAAATCCCCCTGGGGTAAGTACTGAAAATGGCTTCCCAAATGCCTCCAAAACCACTCAAATTTATGAACAGAGGTATGTAATGTGTTAATTATTTTATTAAAGTCTCATATGCACCATTAATGGATTATTACAACTGTTCTCACCCTCTCCCATTCAGCTGCAAAAATCCCCAATTCGACCCTTGGGGAAATGGCACTATTTCTTCTCCCAATGCAATTAAACTGAGTAAAAATGCTTCAAATGCTCAAGTACAGTACATGAAACTTGTAGAATACATCCATGGTAGTATATTTATCACAAATATATCATAGAATCATCCATTCATTCGAAATCATCATCAATACATTGGTTCACAACAAGGTAGTGGGGAAATGGCATTGTTCTTCGATTAAAAATGAGATTTATACATTTCTACTTGGAATTTCGACCTGAAAATTTTTGGAGATGAAGAACAGAGTATTTAATTCATATTAAAAAATATATGGGGCATTAAAATCTCCCCCAAAGAGTACAATAGCTCACCAAAAACGCCCTCCCTCAAGGATCAAGAATATGCCATCAAACCTGGAAATGGTTGAAGGAGTGAGCTGCAATAGAAGAAACCATGAGCTGCCCTGTAGCTTACACCTGCAAATAAAGACTCCATTAAATCTCCAAATGAAAGTTCTGAATGGCCTTTCCAATTACCAACTTGGATGGGAATCTTTCACCCTCGAAATTGGCTAAGGCAAGAAACTAGTCATCCACTAGCTCTCCCTCTTCACAAATGCAATTGCAAATTCTACAAATGATCAAAAGCTATTCTCATACTTCATTTCTACATTTTATAACCAACATTAGCCTTCTAAGGGTCGAAATCCTCTCAATAGATTCAATAGATTTTCATTTAGGAAATATTCCACATTTGCCACTTGTCTCCTAGTTCCAACCTTCCATCTTCTCCCAAATTCGATTTTGAGTCTCTTTGGCTTCTCCAACTCCCAAATTCGCCTTCTTTGAGCCTTATTTTGGGGCTGACATGTCATAGTGGTCATATGTCAGAGGTCAGGTCTGCAATTTGTCATAGTTTTCATAGATGCTCCATCATTGGTGTCATAGGGGCTAGGGAATCTAGCCCAAGTGTCCACAAACTTCCACTTTGACTCTTTATCTTCCATGGAGGTTACCAATCCTTCCAAATTCGACCTAATATGCTCAATGACATGTGTTATGACTTACCAACTCACCCAAGAGTATTCACATTCCCATTAATTCGAATTTGCAAAAGAGAGATACCATGTATTATGAAAAATCAAGCTAGTGTGGGTCCCACATCCTCCATATGTCTCCAAAACCATTTGTCACTTAGGATTTCTCTTGAATTTATTTATTCACTCTATTTATTAAATAATTGAACCCTTATAATTTCTAAACATCATTTATTATCCCCCTTATTCCAAATCCCAAAGCTTCCACCCCAAACCTAGGAAACTAGTAATTTTCCTCCTTGGCAATTATTTGACCCTTAACATCAATTTTACAAACTCTAATGAATATGGCTAATGTGATTAGGCCATTGTGACCCAATTCCAAATTTGGGACATGACAAATCCTCCCTTCCCAATATTGCTTGTCCTCAAGCAATTTCAAACATGGGTGTTGAAGAACCTGCTTTCTGTATAATTCTTTGAAGTTGCCATTGAATTGCCAAACCTTGAGTCTTTGAGTTTCCATGAATATTTTAGAGAGGAACCACCATTCTTGCTGCTGCACTACTCTTATTAAAATCACTTTATTAAGTGGGGAATCCATCTCCCATGCTGCTTGCTTCCCCCAAAAAAATGAAACCAATGAGACAAAAATTATTCCAGGGTCCCATTGCTTGTATTGCACCCCAACAATTAAGAGTGCTCTCCAACCTACACCATTAGATAAGAGGATTCCTGGATCCCATTTTCTTGTATGCATTCTTCCAAACATCATGAGTACCAAATATATATCATCAAAGTACATAACAACATAATGAAAATGTACATCAAGGATATGCTTCATCAAAGAGTCATGAAAGTGCTTATACCTCCAAGCAAGTAGACCACCATTTTCCAAGTGCATACAAGCTTCAAGTGACCAATCAAATCTGCTCCAATGACATAGGTGAGGATCCCATGTCCTATAATGCTTCTCCAAAAGGATGTGATATGCATCAAAATATTCAGCCATGTATTCTTTCATCCAAGAAGTGAATGAAGAATCTCCACTCGAATCTGAACCAAATAATGAGCAGAAAAAACAAGGAGACTTCAAATGACTCAAAGAAGTCTCGCCCATACATCCATGAATGTGAGAATCATAAATATGTAACAAAGTATGTGGCTGCCAACAAAAATGTTCTCCCATCATAAATCTATTCATCCAAGTGTTGGATGAAGTTCCTCTAACATCAAATGAACCCAGTGTTGAGCAAGAAAAACCATGAGTATTCAAGTGACTCAAATCCATATCATAGGTGCATCCATGTAGATGTGAATCATCATAAAGTGACAAATTATGCTGCTTCAAATGTGAATAAGAATGTGCTCCAACCATGTCATCATAAAAGTTAAATCTAGGAGTTCCATACTCCTCATGTGGCACCATCAAAAAGAACCCTTTCACCCATACTTCATTGAGACTAATACTGCAAAACATGGAATTGTAGGATGTAGGAGAATGTACTAACTCACCCAAATGATCAAAAAGTTCAGGAGTTTCATCATGGGAAGGATCCATGTGGGTAGTATCATGCAGCTCCTTCAAAAGTGTGAACTCTTTGTCATAGTTTGGTTCCAATGTAGAGGAATCATGCTCTTCTTTAAAAATTGCATAACCTTCATCAAGAGGCAATTCAAATTCCTCTTCCACCACATCAAGTGTTTGGATCTCTTCAAGTTCATCTTCAAACACATCAAGAACATTCAAATTTTCACATTTCTCATGATCCACCATGTCATGAGAATCCTCCAAACAATCTACCATTTGACAATCTGAAACATAGGAGGAAAAACAAGTATCTTGCAACTTTTCAAGAAGTTGCTCATTTTGAATTGTGAGCTTATGAATATCCTCATTATTCTTCAAGTATGCATCATGTAACAATTCATTAAGCTCAAACAAATGGTTTCTATCAAAAATCAAAGACATGAAATTACCTTTGATGTGGCACATTGCTCTTTGAATCTTTTCCATGTCTTCAAGGAAGGATGTTTCCTCCAATGAAGTAGCTCTCCAACAAGAATTTGACACCAATGCTTGAGTGTCATGGAGAATGCTGAGGGACTCTTGGATATTATTTTCATTCATCTTTAAGGACCCTTCAAGAAAATGAGGCTCTTGCAAATGAACCTCCTCATCTTCTTCAATTTTGCTTGGATCAACTTCATGAAGCTCAAGTGGTGATGGGGAAGTTGATCTTGGTTCTTCTTCAACCGCTACAAGGTCTTCATTATCATGCTTAATGAAACTTGTACTTGTAGAAACACTTTCAAAAGTGATCTCTATGTCACCAACATAGAGGTGTGAGCACCCATCAGTAGGTACTCCTTCATAGTTTAAGCATCCATCAGTAGATGCTCTTTGGTTCATGTCTAAGCTAGAAGGTGTCTCGAAATGATCTTCCATATTTTCAATAGCATATTCTTCATGCTCTTGTGATGTCTCTTCCTTTTGCTCATTAAAGCAAGCTGATGCATTTTGCCCCTTGTTTTCCTTAGGATCAATATATTTGGAATCTCTTCTTGAATAAATCTCAAAAGCTCTCCTCAAGGAGGACATCATTTCATGCACACATATATGATACTCGCTCCAAGGGTTTTTACAAGAAGGGCATAAACCTTTCTTTACTAACTCCACATCTTCATTTTTGGGCCTATTTTCAAAAACATGTTCAGCATAGTACTCAAAAGACATGGCATTTTGTGTATTTTTGCTAAAAGCAAGATATTCTTGATATTTTTGATATTGTTGGGGCAAGGTTTTATATTTTGCTCTCCATCTTTGGAACTCACTCATAGAATTATCCTTGGTTGGTGTGACACACTCATATTCATCAGATTTAAAGTCATAAGAATAATCTTCATTTCTCTTGAAATTGTAAGAAGTGTTGCATGATGGCACCTCTTCCTCATACCATTCACATTCTGCTTCATATTGCTCATAAGCATCTGCATATTCCTCATAAGAATTGTACTCATAGGATTCATCATAATAGTAAGACATGGATGCCAATTATTCTTGAATGTATGTACCTAATACACAGGTACAAGGACCATGCTCTGATACCACTGTAATGTCCCTTATTAGGAATTTTATTAAAATTGCAATTTTCCACTTTTTTCCCTAGTTCGACCTTTGACTAGTTTTGATCTCTAGGTCCCAAATTTGCCCCAAATGATCCCAAATCTTCTGAGAAGGTATATGAATGATATTAGAACATAAATATGTGTTTTAGGGATTCCTTTGGACCTTTAAAATACTTCTGCAAATCCTCTTTCAATTCTGATCAATGTAGGTAACTTTACTAGTGATTTTCCTTTGACTAGTATTGGCCTCTAGGTCTCAAATTGACTCCAAATGCCTTCAAATCTTCAAGTAAGGTGTTGAATGATATTAGAACTTGAATATGATTTTTATGGATGACATATGTCCACCAAAAGACCTCTGCAAACTCTCTTAATATTCTGGACCAATTATGCAATTTTACTAGTGATTTGGGGTTCAAATCCCCCTGGGGTAAGTACTGAAAATGGCTTCCCAAATGCCTCCAAACCCACTCAAATTTATGAACAGAGGTATGTAATGTGTTAATTATTTTATTAAAGTCTCATATGCACCATTAATGGATTATTACAACTGTTCTCACCCTCTCCCATTCAGCTGCAAAAATCCCCAATTCGACCCTTGGGGAAATGGCACTATTTCTTCTCCCAATGCAATTAAACTGAGTAAAAATGCTTCAAATTCTCAAGTAAAGTACATGGAACTTGTAGAAGACATCCATGGTAGTATATTTATCACAAATATATCATAGAATCATCCATTCATTCGAAATCATCATCAATACATTGGTTCACAACAAGGTAGTGGGGAAATGGCATTGTTCTTCGATAAAAAATGAGATTTATACATTTCTACTTGGAATTTCGACCTGAAACTTTTTGGAGATGAAGAAAAGAGTATTTAATTCATATTAAAAAATATATGGGGCATTAAAATCTCCCCCAAAGAGTACAATAGCTCACCAAAAACGCCCTCCCTCAAGGATCAAGAATATGCCATCAAAACTGGAAATGGTTGAAGCAGTGAGCTGCAATAGAAGAAACCATGAGCTGCCCTGTAGCTTACACCTGCAAATAAAGACTCCATTAAAGCTCCAAATGAAAGGTCTGAATGGCCTTTCCAATTACCAACTTGGATGGGAATCTTTCACCCTCGAAATTGGCTAAGGCAAGAAACTAGTCATCCACTAGCTCTCCCTCTTCACAAATGCAATTGCAAATTCTACAAATGATCAAAAGCTATTCTCATACTTCATTTCTACATTTTATAACCAACATTAGCCTTCTAATGGTCGAAATCCTCTCAATAGATTCAATAGATTTTCATTTAGGAAATATTCCACATTTGCCACTTGTCTCCTAGTTCCAACCTTCCATCTTCTCCCAAATTCGATTTTGAGTCTCTTTGGCTTCTCCAACTCCCAAATTCTCCTTCTTTGAGCCTTATTTTGGGGATGACATGTCATAGTGGTCAGATGTCAGAGGTTAGGTCTGCAATTTGTCATAGTTGTCATAGATGCTCCATCATTGGTGTCATAGGGGCTAGGGAATCTAGCCCAAGTGTCCACAAACTTCCACTTTGACTCTTTATCTTCCATGGAGGTTACCAATCCTTCCAAATTCGACCTAAGATTCTCAATGACATGTGTTATGACTTACCAACTCACCCAAGAGTGTTCACATTCCCATTAATTCGAATTTGCAAAAGAGAGATACCATGTATTATGAAAAATCAAGTTAGTGTGGGTCCCACATCCTCCATATGTCTCCAAAACCATTTTTCACTTAGGATTTCTCTTGAATTTATTTATTCACTCTATTTATTAAATACTTGAACCCTTCTAATGTCTAAACATCATTTATTATCCCCCTTATTCCAAATCCCAAAGCTTCCACCCCAAACCTAGGAAACTAGTAATTTTCCTCCTTGGCAATTATTTGACCCTTAACATCAATTTTACAAACTCTAATGAATATGGCTAATGTGATTAGGCCATTGTGACCCAATTCCAAATTTGGGACATGACAGATAATAACTCCATGTCTACTTCTTCCACATCCTCCTCCCCCTCTTGCATTCAATTCTAATTTATATATCTTCTTTATGCTCTCTTTTCCCCTTTTAGTATCAAGTTCATTTGCAATATTACTATTTTACCATTGCCACAATCTAATTCCTTATCCTTTGTTGATTCCATTTATTTGGTGTGGTTTCTATCTTAAATTCATTTAGTTTCATGCATATAACCTCTTATTTGGTCTCCTAGTTATTTTTTCTTTCTCCTCCCCTCCTTGGATATGATTTTGATCTGTTGTTTGATTAGTGTGTATTGTATCCTTCATTATTAATTTCTCTTTAGTTTCATTATGATATTGATTGTCTTCTTTATTTATTCCTTGAGATTTATATCCCTCCTTCTCCATCTTCTCATGGTTATTCACCTCATGAGTGAGTTTAATGAAGCAAGGGACCTTGGTTTGGTTTTCTTAGTGGCACCACCTTCCCTTTCCTCTAAACTACTACTCAACCATCATAGTTCCTATTTCCATTCTCCTCCACTTGCACATGTTTAACATTAAGGGGGTTGTCCCATAGTTAATAGTAATGCTAATTCCATTTTATGTTAGTGAAAAGGGATATTCTCATAGTCTAGATTTTGGAACCATCCATTGTCCATATAGTCTAGATTTTGGATCATGACTTGAGAAAGTCATCTCCTTCAAAGGTACACTTTTGAACTTTAAGAATCCCTCATCCTAAATGTCACTCTACTACTTCGTGTTGATGGTGGTCATCTCCTTCATCTCGATGGTTTCTTTCCTCCTTGTCCTTTGATCCCAAGGTATTGAGGATTCTAAAGGATTTGATTGAGAGTTATTATTTAATTCTAGATATAGGTACCATACTAATTGGCAATTCCATCCCTCATTGAAGGCTAAATTTGGATTCAACCTAAGTCTATCTATAATTCTAGACCACCCTATCGAGTTTTTCCATGATCCTTCTATCCACATATAATAAGTAAACATTATCTCCTCCCTACCTACCTAGGTCATCATTTATCATCTTCAATAGTTCCCTACCATCAACAATTTATCATCTACCGAATTTACCAAGCATCACCTATGGCATTTTAGCCTCAAAATTTAGAAGCATGTGCTGAATTTAGATACCCATTTCTCTAGACAATTTGAAAGTGCTCTCCTTTGGCTATTAGAGACTTGGAGCTACTAATTTGAGTAAGATGTTATTTTAAAATTTTCATAAATTTGATCATAATCTAAAAACAAATTTGAATGAAACTCTCCCCTGTTTTTTCTTAAACATGAAATTTTTTTGTTATTTTGATATTGAGCTAGGTTTTAACACTTGTGAATGACAAAGGAATGGGTTTAGACTCGTGACTAACAAAGGCATGGAAACAAGGTTTTGTTATGGGAGGCTCCCAATCCCACTTTGTACACTTCCAATCCTTCCAATTTACAATTTATAGGTCTTGTTCCTAAAATATTTTCAAGTATCTATTCACATTTTTTTGAAAAAGAATTATTTGATATTACTCATGGGAAAAAACGATTCTAAACAAGCTTGGTTTATTATCCATTTATAGCAAAGGGAAAGTGAATGGCCAAATGAAAGCAATAACCGGGAATTGGTTGGGAATTGAAAAATGTATCACTTCACTGTCTCTATATTAAGAGAACTTGTGTCCAAAAAATAGTGTTACTAGAAGAATTTTATATAGTCAAATGTTTACATTGTTCTATTTTTATGAACTTAAAATAAAATGAATTACCTATATTAGGAACTAAATTCTTTCCTTTATGAATGAAGTAAAACAGAAGAAAATTATTTTATCAAATTCTCTTCAAACTGCATCATGGATAATACATAGAAAAATCCATTTTTTTTAAGGATTCGTTGTAGCTTGGTATGTGCAAGTTTGGGTACAATAATAGTTGAGGAATCCAAAACAATCCATACCTTTGAAAACCAGCCTTATTATTCTTTTTTTGACAAAGGAAGGAGAGAACATCATAGTACAATGCCGATTGCAATGTGTTTTTTAACGAATCACTTGTACAAATAGCATATTATATTTATCTGGCATTTTAACTCAATTCCTTTGGAACAAAATGTCACAATTTCAATTACACCATTGATGCAGCATGTTAACCTTGAAAAATTTTGTATGTTGCATTATATATGGCTTGACAGTAACCTCTGGAAAGGATTCTACGTTCCACCTTTTGTTTGTTTCCTATCTGTATCACTTCATGTACGCCAAATGCATAATGTCAACACATTTACTATTGAGTTGTGTGTGCCACTATTAGTAGTGTGTTTTGTTCCACCCTTGATTTTCAGAGTGCATGATCAACGGAAAACATGAGTAAATGAGTCTATTGTTATATTTTAATCAAAAATTAATCTCCTTAATAAAAACACATCTTTTAATTGAAAACTAGAATGTCACAATTTCAATTACACCATTGACGTAACATGTTAACCTTACAAGATTTTGTATGTTGCATTACATGTGGCCTCACATTATTTTTTCTAGGTTCCATGTTTTGTTTCTTTCATAAGTTTATTACTTAATATACTTCAAATGCACAATGTTGACACTTGTTATTTTTATTTGGAAATTAAATTCCTTAATAAAAAAAGGATATATTTTAATTGAAAATTAAACTCTTTAATAAAAGAATTATTATTGAAAGGAATTTTGTAATTAAACTTGATAGTTGAAGAGTTATTGTTTAGCATAAAAAACTAAACAAAACATAAAAACAAAAAATTAGTTGAAAGGGCAGAGATGAAATGAACTAGCCCTTCAATTTTTCCCGCCTCTACCAATTTTTCCCACAGAGATGAAATGAACTTCGTCATGTTGGTCTATAGAGTCTCCGTCGCGCTGGTCTGGAGCTTTTACAGTGGTTTGGTGGAAAGGAGTTGTGGTCGACATAAATCCTTAGGGGAATCGTCATTTTGAGAAGGGGAAGGGAAGCAGACACAGAGGGAGGTCGAGGGTATGCAGAGCGGAGACAACAACCAGGGATTCATTTTATTCCTTGGACTCTTCATGTCTTGTACTTATTTTGTTGCATCTGTCTTCGGGACTCAATAGTAATAGGTTTTCACTTCTTAGTGAGTGATCAATTTGTCCCTTGCACCACCGATATGATATACTAAATATTAATGTAGATGTAGCACATGATTTGAATCAATAATGAATGATCATATCCAACATTTTCTTCTTCAAGACATCCTCTTTACTTCCGTAACTTCTCCTAGGGCTTCATCATGAACTCATGAACCCAAGAAAATCACTCGAAGAAGACAAGTACAAAGAGAAGAGACAAAATGATGATGAATGACTCTCTCCTTCCCATATATATATGAGAGGTAAGGGAGGCCAACAATACAATGTGGGCCCAAGACCTTACAAGGAACCTACATTAAGCACTTGTAGACCAACACAAGTGAAGATATCCACTCCAAAATACTCGTCATTCTCAATGGTGATGTCGTACATAATAAGGGATCCAAGATGATGTAGCTACACAAGGCATGTCCACATCTCTCCATCGCAAGCCTTCATAGACTCCATCGATCCTCCTAAACAATGTAATCCACTAGGTCAATTTCCCCCTTTAAGAATATTGTCGCAACCCAAGCATCCCCAAGCCAACTTCAAGCCTCCAAACAAGCATCCAAGCAACCCCATGGTATGACATACATTTGCATACACTTGAATCCTCAATGTAGATTTAGAGATCATGGAAGGTGATTCCAATACATTCAAAAGATGTTCTGAAATCTTGAGAATCTAGAACTCCATCTATTGGCAACTATAAAAGTATAAGAATGTTGATGGCTTATTTGGCTATGGTATAGCATACCATACTAAAAATAGTGTATCTTCTTAGGTTCATTTCATTGTCCTAGAGGCTAGAATCTAATTTGCATTATTGTTTGTTTCATTATTATCATTGATTTACTTTCTTTTTAAATTACTGATTTTATTATTGGAATTCATAGAAATATAATATATTTAATATGTAGATGGAGGACTTTGGTAATCCTGCACGTACTTTCGTGAAGCTTACTATCAGAATTTTTTAGTCAAACTTGTAGAGCTTCTAGTTGCAAGAATAACTAGGATATGCTTAAGCAATATACTGATTACTCAAGTTATGGGTCAATGGAGGAGACCTAAATATTAATCCCTAAATAAATCTTCTCGCCATCCGGGGTTAAGAAGGTTTCCTCCACCAACCAAACATGCCAGGTTGAGAGTATCGTTAGCCTAATATTTAGGATGTTGGTGTCAATAGGTTATTTTGAGTGGTATGTACATGTCTCAAGGCCTTGGGAGTGATGTTGATCTACTAAAGAACACCATGTCATTGGCCCTAAATAAATCATTGAGGAATCCAAAGCCATGAATAATTATTCAAAGCACCATGCATGATTTTGCAGGGGTATCCATTGTACTATGTATCTAGGTCTTATGGACTTAGGGGCTTTGACATGGTTACTAGAGGAGACTTGAACCTTCGCCTCTCAATGAAGCTTCTAGCCATCCATGGATAAGAAATTTTTCTCCACCAACTACCCACAACCTCCTAGTGAAGGAGACCTAAACCTCAAGTCCCAAAGGAATTTTTCTAGACAGGTAAGGCTAAGAATGTCTCTGCCAACAACACAAGGGCTCTTGAGGGTATTGTTGGCCTATGATTGACGATGTTTGTGTCATTAAGTGGTTTTGATCAATGCATACCTGTCCTAGGGTATTGGGGATGAATTTCCACAGAAGAATACCATGCTTTTGGTGCTATCTTTGAGGAATGTATATGTTAATATAGATTTTATATCTATAAGGCATGGATATGTTAATATATATTTGAAGTTGAAATTGAGGATTTTCCTCTTTACATTCAATAAATTGTTTAAGTATTCAAAGTGTTATGGATGAGTAATTATTCATTTGTCATATAAGAATTTTTCATCCATTCCATTCTCCATGATTGATTATTTGAAAAATTATAACTATATTCATTTCCATTTGTTTTCACACACTAGTGCACAAGTTTTTAGCATTAAAGTATTAAATAGTTTTTATATCTTAAATTATAATATTTCAATTTTGGTATCTTTAATATTTTTCGTTTTTTGAATTTAAAAAAAATTACTCATCTTTCTAAAATAATTCTAAATGTTGCAAACATCAAAAAGCACAATTGGAGAGGTAAAATATTTTCCCTCCATCTAAAAAAGAGATTATATTTATTATTAAAATTGTTAATATATAATTGGGATCTTAAGAATAAATAAAGAATAAAAATATTTTTCCCTCCATCTCAAAATATACTCAAAAAAGCTTATTTTCCATAGGATGAGTTTAGCATACACTGAAGTCATCATTTGGTATTGTTTAATAATTTTTCCTGCGAGGGTTTCAATCTTCCCTCTCCTTTGTGATGGTTTATAGGCTCGTTTTCCACTCAAGGTTCTTCGCAAAATTATAATGGTAGGAATGTAATCCATAGGATTTTTAAAAGAAATCTCTTGCAACAACCTCCATTGTTCCTTTATTTACAATTCTTATGGTCATCCAGCACTTGGTTTTCTAGGGGATGGGGATGAAGGCGTGCTACTTTGCAGGGAAAATCTAATCGAACTCGAATCTCCTGTTCGTATATTATAATTACCCTCTTATTGTTGGATGCCAATTATCTCTGTGAACTTGTTTAGATTTCATACATGTCACAATAATGACAGGATTCGACCACAAGAATGGCTAGTAGGTGGTTTTTCTTACACAGTTGTGACTTCCAATATGGGTAAGGGGGTTTATCTTTGACATCTATAAATTGTGCATTATAAACTCATAAGGGTTTTCTGTACTGCGTTTAATGTTAATACTATGTTCCTATTATGTACATAGGCCAACCCTTTCTAGGCTATGCCATTTCATTAATATTGGAGTGCCCTTCAAGTATGCTTACCTATGGTCACTCGTTCATCAAGCATAGGAAAGCTCCCTTCTTTGGGTTCGATATGGGGAATTTGCCTAGGGAAAGGAAACCCTGCTATGACTTTCTTGGGTTTTCAATTAAGTTTATTATGGCTATAACTCTGTTCTTACTCTCTGCATTTTGGAAACTATAGCATATTCAATATAGAAATAATTATTTGTCAATCAAAAATAGGAATACTCCTTCTCTTAAGCATATCCTACGAGGGTTTGCAATGGAAGCGGAGGTTAATCTAGATCATTGCAATTTCTGGGAGGATCCTCGAAAGAATTCCTTCCCTTTTTCTTTTGTTAAAGTTTTTCAGTTCCCTCAAACGATTTATCTACCATGCAAAATACTTTCATGAGAAATACAGTCAGTGATACTCTGTGACTAATTTAATATATCCGATGCGATTCTATGCTTCTACTTCTCTATTCATATTTGTTATTCCAATTATTGATATTTTTTTTTTACTTCTTTATGCGTGTTAATCTTTACAGAGTAATTTTATTGTCCACTGCTGGTTTGGAGGAGAATTACGCCAGGAATGTCTCCCTTACTCGATATATCTTTTGAATGGTATGATATTCATTAATCCTTAGAAACATATTGTTATTGTACAACGACCTTCCTCATCCAAATAGATTGCTAACCCTTTCTTACATTTTCTACAACCATCAAGACTAGTTCTAGGCAACTCCCATGAAGGCATTCACGAATTCACGATACATTCTAGGTATGTTCTAAATGCAGGGTTCTTGACCTCTCCTCATTCTGCATTTCAAAAAGAGTTTTTGCATCATTAGATGATATGCATATCCTGAAGGGTTTCAGTTAGGGTTTTATTGTGACTTCTATGTGTAAATACAATTATCATTCCTCTTAAAATTTATGACAATGTATCATTTTAAACAATAGGGTTATTATTATTTCTACCTTCCTTAAACAATGAGGTTAATGGTCTAAATCCATTTCCATTGAACTGTCCGCATTGAAGTCTCTTTTGTTTACTGAATAATTTTTTATTGTTACTAAAATTCATTAACACGCCATATTGTGGTTGGGTAAATTGTTTAAAATGAAACCCTGGGTATGGTTTCCGTCATTGTTAATATGATAGCCAGGGATGATTTTAAGAACCCCCCCTAAATTTATATGTATATCAAATGGGCGAATCTTCCCGATATATAGGAAAATTTGAAGGTGATTTTATCAATAATATAATATGTATATATAATTTTTTGGCGAATATTTCATTTCATTATATGATATTGTAAAATCCTGGCGAATCTTTTACTAAATTATAAGATATTGTAAAATCTTGGCGAATATTTCACTGAATTATAAAATATTGTAAAAACTTGGTGAATATTTTACTGAATTATAAAATTTTGTAAAAAATTTGGCGAATCTTTCGCTGATTTATAAAACACATTGAATGGCACTCTGCTTGTTAATTATGAGTTCAAGGCTTCTTCAAATGTTGTGTTCAATTTCTCTATTTCAAGTTTTGGTCTCAATACCAAATGGCAGTGGCCTTAATGATGCCTTCATATCCAAGCAAAGCCGAGTGGATCTTGTAGACATGTATTCTAAATGTGGGTGTTTGGAGGATGCACGTAAGTGTTTGACCAAGTGCCAGAGCAAAATACGGTCTCATAGAATGCAATGCTTTTAGGATATGCTCAACATGGACGTGGTAGGGAGGAACATTATCAGAGGGGTTCTTGGGGTGACGATTTCCATTCATAGCTTAGATGACGATAGCAATTGCCTCTTCTTCTTACTTATAGTTTTTTCCTCTACTACTTGAATTTTTATTTGTAGTTTTATCCCTACAATTAGTAGAGTTTTCTTCTTGTTCTTCTTTAGTTATATTTTTGCATTCTATGTAGATGATTATTTTAAGTTAGATGTTTACATTCTACTACTGGACATGACCAGATAAGACACGATTTGTCAAAAAGAAAGTGATAAATTAATAAAAAATAGATATTATAAGATGATTGTTGTGCTGTGCCATATTTACACCATCATCACTCATAAACAATGGAAATATATTAAGTCAATCTCCCATGTAGAGTAGCTGCTGCTTGACTGATTCTTCTAGCGACACTCCAAATTTCATGCTACATTTCACCATTTCCTTCTCCATTTGTGGAACTCCTTGCATTGATCATGGCTTCCACCACCCCACGAAATGAACAAAAACTGTATTTATTGCTTTCTGAAGGAGCATAAATATACCATCCACAATAATACATACCGGTTAGATGGTGTAGGTAAAGAATTCGAAGCCACAAATGTCACATTTTTGGACATATAGCACATGATTGCAGAAGCATCATGATGTGGGATCCTAAGCAAATCAAGGAAGAAAAATTATCGACCAGAAATGAAGGAAATCACTTCAACCCTAACAAGATATTCGATGAGCATATCTTCAGTTATGGATAATTACTAGATCAAGCCTCAACAATTTATCGAATCTCAGAAAGCAGTAGAACCTATTAAGAAATGGAATCCAAAACCAACAATTTAAAATGCGGTACCTAGTCCTAGAATAATTGGCACATTCATTGATTAGCAACAATACATTTGAAGTTAGCAGGTCATCTTCTACAGCTGCAAAATCAACTTCTCCATCTGCAAAATCAACTTCTGAAGACTCATCATCCAAATTGTAGAAAATATGAAAGAGTTGAAAGTTAGGGATGAGAAACATGTAGTCATACCAAATCATGTTCAAGGTTTTGGGGCAGAACATACAGTTCTTAGTTATTTTAGGCCTTTGGGATTTGGGTGCCCTCAATTTGCAGGCGATAGTTTTATGTAAGAGTTATTTGGCCTCTTAGATCCAAGTGACCTTAATGTTTCAGTACTAGCATAGAAAAGAAAAAATTCCTAAGGCAAGAAAAGGCTCTTCAGGTTCACTTCGAAAGAAGGAAGCATTGTCAAATACAACATCAGAGCTAGGCCTAAAGCTGCAGTTCATAAGACCAACAATTCCGGAAGCATTTCTATCAGGATGAGGAAATGGAAACCACAGTCACATGTTCAAAAGATTGCTTCAATTCTTACAAAAAAAAGGACACGTGAAGCATCTGAATTGAGAAATAATTCTGAGCTATAAGACAAACAATATCCAAGCAACAGTTCAAAAATAAATTCCAATTTTGTAGTTGAGAAGCTAGTTAAAAGGACTTTACAAAAGGCATCAATACTAAATTTGATTAAGAATGACACTCAGAAAATAACCAGTAAAAGCTATGCTTTGAGGTCTTATGCTGCACATAAATCTGAACGACCACAATAGAGAAAAAATAGAAGGCCAAAGTGGAAGAGTGATACTAAAAATATGAAAAAGGTGAAAACTATGGGAACAGGTAATATGGATGGCTTGAATATGAAGCAACAAAGGAGAAAGAAGAAAAAGAAGGCACAAAATGTTCCACACGATGAAGTATCGCATGCAAAGAGAAGGATCAAATATATTTTGCTCAAAATTAAACTCGAACATAATCTTATTGATGCATATTCAGGGGAGGGTTGGAAATGCCAGAGGTTTGTTTATCAGATCTCTGTCCTCCATGGGTTGGGAATATGAGGCAAGTCTTTTAAATGTTTTATCTATTGTTTGCATTATCTCACTAAAATATTGTTTTTTGGATATGGCTTCCTGTAAATGTTTACTTATATTGACAAAATTTTAGATGACATCTATGATATACAAAAGTCTACAAGTAAGAGCTAGTCTCTTATTAGTACACATTTGAAGGTATACCTCATACAAAGCAGAAAAAGTTGGATATGTTTTATAAGGATATGATAGGTCTTAGATGCATTTATTTTTTATTCCTTTCAGAAGTTTTAAACATTGATCGGAATTAGTTTGTTGTATAATTTTTTTTGAGTCTACAAGTTCATCTTGTTCCACATACCAATTGAAATGGAGTAATGCTCTCTATCCAAGTTTCCAAATTTGGGGTCAATGGACTTCTTATCTGGAAAAATTCACAAGAATATTTACATTCTGTTGATTTTGATGGAGGATGGACCTCATTGAATGCCAGTTTTTATCCCTTAAGAAGCTCAAAGGCTTGCAGAGAAACTAGGCTTACTCTTGTTCTGAATTCATCTTCTTAAAATGCCATTGCTTGGCAGCTAGAGAACTTAACCTATTTTTTATTTTTTTCCTTCACAATGTTTCAATTGATCCTGAACTTTTCTTAATACTTAATAAATAATGCAGTATTTTATGGGCTGAAGAGATTTATAAAGGTCCACTGAGCCTTATACATATTGTGTTGCGTTCTGAAGAAATTCCAATAATGCTCATTCTTTGAGCAGCAAGTGTCAAAAAATTAGATCGCACTTTGGAAAATCCAAAGTTGAAACATCTTTTTTCTTTTTCTTTTATTGTGTGATTCATCCATCTTAGATTTTGTTGATCACTTGTACCTATAGGCTATAACAGGATGCTTTATAAAATCTTTGATAGAAATGGGACATCTTTGTATTTTGTTCACTTTTCAACTTTTTCCTCATTATATGATTTAAAGCCAAAAAACATATTAAATATGTATCAAAATGGCCTCAAAAATTATCTACCTTTAGATTTTTACAGCTGTTCTCCTTCAGCAGTGGCAAAGAGTGATGGGAAAATCCCTAGTACTCAATGAAGGATCCCAACACCAATTATAAATAATACAAGCAGTCATTGACAAAGAACCTCTAAATTTGTGTCAATTTTGTATTTGAATAGTTGTAAGTAGATTTTTTTGAGTCTGATTCATCTCACTTTCATTCAAGTAGAAAAGCTTTAACACAATATCTAGAGGCCCTAGACACTTAAATGTTTTTCAAGATCACAAGCATACAAGAAAGTGTAGAGCAGTAGAAAAGACATTGCTTAGAATCTGCAAGTGCAATTTCCCTTTTCCTCGTCCATTCTCGCAAATCACATACTTGTAACATAGTATCCAATTATTGTTAGATTCAAAGAAATAATCCAATGCTTTCTCCTGTCTTTTATAATTCTAGCCTCTCTTTCCTTTTGGGAAATTTTATTCATTTTGTATAGTCATCTATCATTGCTTATTGCTCCTATAGAGCTCAAAGAATTTTGACAACATTCAAACAAATATTGCAGACATCAAATACAAATATTTGTCACCCTTGGTTCAAGGTGTCTGATGCATGGAAGCCAACCCCACATAACCGTTCATGCACTCTCAACATACCCATTTAGTAAAACTAAAGCTTCTGTGATTGTAGACATCTTCATAAAATATCCTCACTTATTTTATATTGCATATGATCATGTTTGGAAAGACCTTCCCATCCTAAGTAAATTAACGTTGCCACCTTCAAACATACAAACAGATGGAACAATCTTTTAAAAGGTGGATGGCAATGCAACAATACTTTTGTAGACCATTTTGTTTAGAGATGTGTTCATACTCAAAGGAACCTATTTTTCCATGAAATGAGCATGTTTGTCATACAAGTTTAGTAAAAATTTCACAAATTCCATACGCTTCACATTTCTTATGACAAGAATGCTCATTACTAGATATGTTCATCACTTGTCAATTCATGGAAGTGATCTTTGTAACTACAGCTTCTGGGACACCCCTCCATGATGCATTTTTTGGGACAATATCTTTCATGACAAGCATGTTTTCATGATTCCCAGGCTCAATTTGTATCACACAAGGAGTTTTGCAGCTTGGAAGAGAACACTCCATCTTGCAAATGTGTTGTGGTGAATTGCACTTATAAAGACCTTCATATCCTAATCCAACCTTCATGCAACAAGATTTGTTGTCATTGATTGATCTATCAAAGAAAGAACAGATATCCATACATGTATAATTTTTCCTTTTGTAATCGTGATTCCCATCATGACCTACCAAATTTTGACATTCCTGCACTTCATTTCCTTGATCTAATTCAAGAGAACAGTGTGCACTTCTCAACACAAACATGGTTACTCATACAAGAGTGGTCAGAGGAATGGACTTTCTCTGGAATATATCACCAAAAACATACAAAACACTTACAACCACATATAGATTCCAGAAAATCCCCGCTTCAATTATACTAGGGCTAAAACTACCTCTAGTTGAAACTTTTGTACGTCATTACTACTAGAAAATTCGGTAGTGTTGGTGCAAAGCCACTTCTGAACATGATCATGCCATCTCTCGGCCAATCCCTCTAAGAATTATTGAAATTTAGAGTGCCATTTGAATAAGGCTTGTCCCCGTTGAGTGAGCCAGTCGCCATGCTGACTATAGAACTCGTTTAAGGCGAAAGGAAGTCACACATGAGTCATTCATTGATAGTCTACTAGACATAGGTGACAAAATTGTTAAGATTGGTCGGGTTAACTTAGTATCTCTTCCTTATTCTTTTTCTGGTTTGATGCTCCCAAAGGGGGGATTCTAAAGCATCTCAAATGTTATCAGTTAATGGTATTTCAGGCATTGATCAATTTCAAGTAGAAGCTAGGGTCTATGACTAAGAGTCTTGGAGGAAAAAATATTAGAGGGAAAACAAAGAAAATTTCATTTGGAATGTACAGATGGATCTTCTATCATAATTGTTTAGCAAATCACGAAAATAAATCCATATTTCAAAAAACAGAAACATGTTTGTGGAACTCTCGCTTCTTAAATTATCTTGAACTAATCATAAAACCTATAGGTCTGCATTTTATAATTATGACCAGGCCCTATGTTTCCAATCCACTTCAACCTTCAAGGTTTATTCTACAGGCTTGAAATTTCTTGTTTTTAATATCCTGCAATCACAATAAATTTATATTGAATCTCATTCAGGAAGGAAATCACACCTATAGGTATAGAATTTGTGAGCATAAGACGGGATTTTGATTCCATTGAAGGAGGAAATACACGGGATTTCTGGTTCAATTCAGATCCAGGAAGGTACGTTTTCCCTCAATAACAGTTTACAGGATCTACGCCACAATTCATCAGACACCATCCTGATGTAGGATGACCTTATTGCCTGAATTCGTTTCTACCAGCACTCCATAGACACATGTTCTAATTGATTAAAGGTTTAACAGTCACGCATTATGAAAGAACAATACCTAGCGTTTGAGGTCAAACAATGCATAATCGCTATAGGGGTGGCCTTCAATTGTTGTATTATGTCAATTGCATTCAACATCGAGAGTCACCAATGATTCAATGCCTAGGAAAAACACCAACAAACCAGTGTACTCTATATTGTTCTTTTATGATGACTCTGATCTGACAATCCATGCAAATTCAAGAAATTCCAAATGATTTGTTGAGTTTAACAATAATAAAAACAATGTATATTAAATGGAAGAGACAATGAATATAACACACAAATTCTATATGGAACTCCATTCAATTCCCACTACAAAAAAAAAAAGATAAACATCCAGAATTTCATACACAGGAGCTTCACATAAATCCTTTGTTCTTTGAAAGCCTAAGATGTGCAATCGTAGAGCATTATTGTACTTTAGAATATTGTGAGAATTCAGTGAATATTGGTCAAGAATGTCAAAAGTTATGGGTTCATTTGATGGATTGTACCAATACTGCCAAATTTAAGCATGGTGGTTCTGTCAGATAGAAGTATCAAATGAGGAAAAAGAGACCAAAAAACAAAAGGGACAGCTGGAAAATCAAGTGGCAACCTAGGGTTATTGGAGAATTAATGACTAACATATCAAAACTAAATATTTTTAGCTAGGGGAGTAGGCTTTAGTATATGATTCGATTTTTCAAGATCTAAAAGGAAAACTTCAAACATGTTAGATAGACCTTGTGAGATCAAAGAAGTTCTTGACAATGGAATACAAACTATTGATGCTAATAAAATTCACTTCTTGTCAATAGTCATCATCTTAAGTTGTATGAGAAACCTAAATCTAAGGATGATTTTGTTACCATTTTCCAGAATCGCTAATCTCTTAGAATCATTTATCATCTTAAGTTGTATGAGAAACCTAAATCAAAGGATGATTTTTTAGCATTTTCTAGAATCAATAATCTCTTAGACTCATTAAAGGCTTCCTCCTTCCCTCATTGAGTCACTAGTTGGATGTGTAAAAAAAAGGCTCAAGGTTTCGAAGCATCAATGTTTTAAGGTCTATCCCCTTTCTCTTCAATCACCCAAACTATCCAAGTGGCTACTATATTAAACCATCGTTCAAATAATGTACAACCCCATCAAATTTGACTATTTCCTGCTGAATTTGATCTCTTTTCTTTCCATTACTTTTCCTTTCCAGGTATAGCACTAGTTTCAATTGCATTCCCTTTATCTGAATCTTCTCTAATACCATCTTCTCTTTTTCCAAATATAACCTTTTTTCTCTTTCCCTTCCCATTTTGTCATTACATATCACCAACCTTCTTCTCCATAGTGTCATTTTCTAAAAGTCAATCCATCTCCCTGCTTTTGTTAGTTCACCTTTGATAACTCTCTCTAGGTCCAGGTTCTAGTTTTCACTTTAGCATTGGTTCAGATTTAGATTTTTAACATTGATACTATTCCAACTGTGGTTTATGTTCTTCTCCTCGATTCACAATTCCTTACATTCACATTGTTACAATAGTCCTCAACTTCTTCCTTTGATTCTTATAGATACTACATAGTCCCAAAGTGTAAATTGTCCATGAACTTACAATAGCAAGACTGGATAGTTGAGATGGAAAGATGGATTTGTATTGTCATGGTTTCCTTAACCCAATTGTTGTACAAGTGTAATACAAGTGTTGTACAAGTGTAATGGAATCCTTGGCATACATTACCACTATAGAAGGTATAAAAAAAATGCTTGCAAAGATTACCATAAAACTGAACATTCATGTTTATTTAATGTAATTGCAGATGATATTATTTGTTAGATAAGGATGTAATAATTATAGAGAGTCTAAAAACTAGAAACCCTTGTTGATCCATGATTTTAGGCTCTTTTACAAGGGATTATAAGTTGATTGACTGGATTAAGAAATTAAGTGGGAATGAACCTAACACTATAGAAATTGAGAGATGTCGAAAAGGATAAATATTTGACAAGGTCTCATGATTCCTAGATTCTATTACAGATTGCAAAACTCCAAACCTTCAACCCATTTCAAGGTCCATTTCCACCCCGGCCTTTCCTTTTTTGCCCAACATATTTTGTCTTTAGATTGACTCCATTTTCTCCCTCTCCCCATGTATGCAAAAACTGGAGTAAATGTAGCTTTACTGCTAAAAGTATTGTATATTCACTATCGAAAAGAAAATGGTATATACGTTATGCCATGTGTTGTCTATCTAAATAGAACAGTTCTATCATAAACCGAATATAAATCATGACTTAGGAATGATATACTAGTTGAACTAGCTCAATAAATTTTAAAAATCAATATCAAGACTAAGGTACAATTAAAAATGAAAAATAGTTCTCTAACTTATCCAAAATATCAGAAATTATCAACACAAGAAAGTTTAATAGATAAACCTAAAAGGAGGGGCAGCCCATGTTAATCATTTTCTGGTTGTGCATTCTAGTTCTCCAATGTTTTTTCAACAATCCATGTTAAGCATTGTTTGGTTTTGCATTATAGTTCTCCAATGTTTTATCAACAATCCATGTTAAGCATTTTAATCAACTGCTTGTTATGTAGTTGGGTTCTCCAATGTTTCGATCACATTTTTTGGTTGGTTGTCATTCGGAACTAAATTTTACTGTGGTGCAAAGGATGCTCCCAATTTGGGATTGGCTAATTTTCAATTGGTGGGAACCATATCATATGCACTTGCTGGATTAACCAGTCATATTTCCACATTTTATATATTCCTGAATACCTATGAAACTGTGAAACCGTGATCCTTGTGTTCAATGCTTTGTAGATCCATCATGGAATTTCCCTTGGTGTTCTTTTGCAAATGTTGATACCCTGTCAATATGGTAATTAAGTGAAGTTGATATATAAACTCCTTCATAATGCCTAAGCCTATCCCTTTAAATGGTTGCAAACCAATCTAAAGAAGAATCGATAAGACAACACCTGCTTTAGTTATCTAAGATTTGAGATTTGGAATTTCTTAAAATAATTTTTTTGTCATATTCTAGAATTTTTTGTCAGATCCGAGCCTTCATTAGAAACCATCCTACAGTAATGTTACCAAGTCATGATGGGTGCATAGAAAACAACTGGGGGTGACTTAAACAAGTATGAACCAACCATGTATGAGGCCATTCTTAGTGATCCTCCATTCAAACATATTTTCCATCAAGTTTATTGGTTGTAGATCTTTAAGAAAGTTCAATATTATAGTGATTATGTGACCAAAGAAGTTGCATAACAATTACAGAATGAAATCACAGTGGTGAATGGGTTGGGATTTTGTGTCATGGAGGAACTACAAAAAATCTCTTGTGTCAAAGGGTTGCCCATAGTAGGAAAGGGATAGTTTAACAAAAGAGGAGATCCAACTAGAGCTAAGGGATCCTTTTTAGTAGTTGATGAAGCAGTTAATGATATACAAGTCAAGGGGTGCAAATTCTTTCACTTCCACACCTAGGGAAAGAGGTGGTGCATCATGTTATTTGATACTTTACATGTGTAGCTAATCTATCTGCCTTATAAATACAGAGCAAATGAATGCATACAAATGATTTCTCATGGTAAGCCTAAAGCAATTATTGGAACCCATATAGAAAAGACAATTCCTTGATTCACTGCTACTATCAAAATTTATAAATTAAAGATATATTGTATGAAAATGTCTACGATCAATGCACATTAGGTTATTTGATCAAGTATGTGATTCTATTTTATGGGCTTCATTGTAACTTCAATAAGTTGTATGCAATGAGGCTACAGTAAAGGCATTGTGCTCAGCGACGCTCACAAATAACACATATGAATGTAGAATTGAAGAGTAGGTTGGCCAGTAACTGGAAGCTCTGGGTAAAGGTGCACATAAGTGAAAATACATTGAGTTTAGTAATCTTGGTTGTGGGCATGGACTCCTGTTCCACATGTAGGAAAGCACTGTATTATGTAATTTTCTATTTGAAATAGCTTTTACTTTCCCTGTACTTTGTTATATTACTCAACTAAGTACTTCCTTCTACCATTTCTTTAGAACCGTTCATTATGTTGTGTCATGGTCTCTTTGGTGATTATCAAATGTAAATATGGTAAACCATGAAGCATACCATATCCATGTGTAGATATTGACTATAGCATTTTGGTACATACTACATAGTAGAACCGTGACATTCTTAACATATAAGATCATATTGAAAAGGAAATTCCTAAATTAATACTGACCAAAATTCTTAGATTACTATACAAGACAACCAAAAACACTATCCAAATAGGAATGGAACTTCAAATTCTCGAGGTTAGTTCAAGCTAGATGATATCCACCTAAAAAAAGGCATAAACATCTATATACAAAAATATCCAAGACAAAATCAATATTAGTTGTGCAACAAAAGACAATCATATGGATTAGATGCCTTCATAAGTGTCCAGGAAGAATCGACATGCATTAGATGTATTTTTTGAACAAAAGGCTTCAGAATTTCTGCTTCTTCCACTAGGGAAAAAGCCATACAAATACTAAGCTCTTGGAAAACTTCTCCATAGCATCTATGGGTAAGGCTGCATAAAGCAATATGTAAAAAATAGCAATCCTAACCACCCAGTATTATAAATATTACCCCCATAGTACCAATATATAAAATTAGCTAAACATTCAACATCACAAACCTAACTAATCCTCTAGCAAACTCGATATACATTCAATATCTGGGATAATGAATGGAACATAATAAGGTCTACATTTAATACCAACCAACTGCATGATATCATCATTAGAAAGAAAATCCTCAGCTGCTATAGCATAAAAGAATGCCATGGACTCTATGTGAATGCCTGCCAGTGGAAGTAATATGCCCGCATCCTGTAAGAATATACCCTCCAAAGTATGAAATGTGTTTGCATATAGAGGTTAATGGCTGCACATGGATAAAAAATGCACCCATACTCATAAAAATGCCCCCAGTATTGAAGATTTATGCTAACCAGATGTAGAGATACACTTAAAAGGCCCACAAAAGTCTTTATGGCCGCAGCATATGACAAAAATGCCTGCAGCATATGATAGGATGCTAACCCCTGATTTTCTCATTAACCGTGAAATGGGGAGGTCAAAAACAACATGTATCTCTCTATGAATGAAAACCATGGGCAAACGAAATGCTCACGCCTCCATGAATGAAAATTTACTGGTGAACCAACTACCTTTGGACTCTATTACGGGAATGACGGGGTGAACCACCATTTCCTCCCTCTTTCAAGGGGCTAAATTACGTTTTCCCTCTCTCGTGGGGTGGGCTATCCGATTTTTAACCAGGTGGGGATTCATAACATGTGGACTAATTTTTTAAATTTCAAAAAACCCGTTTCATATTAAAAATTCGCCCAGGGTTTCTTGATGACCATTATAATTTTGTCCATGGCTAGAATTCGCCCCTAAAATTTTCCCTCATGACAACTGAACCATCATAAATAGGTCGAAGCTTTTAGTCAGAAAGGGAGGTCGAGATAAGTACATTGATTCCAGTTGACAAGGGAGGTCGAGATAACATGATGCCCTCGACCTCGCTTGGTCCAGTCCAGCATCATCCTGAACACAGCTACCTATCCCTTCTGCAAACCCGGAGTGCTCACTTTCAATCAGTTGAATGGTTATGGATAGAAATTCGATGGCCTTCCCATTCGATCGAACCAGTACCCCTAACCAAAAGTCTATCTATAAAAAAATATCTCATTATAATAGTAATTACGCTTTTCTTTATTCTCTCTTTCTGCAGTGGTTTCTATTTAAGCAACAAGAAAGGCAATCCCAGTGATCCGTGGTAACGCCATAGCATACTTATTTAAAGGTCAATGCCAACCACATATAAAGTGCACCTGCCTGGCTTAGGTTCGTTTTTGAGAGATGAAAGGATATAGGGGGAGTTCAAAAGATAGACATCCATACCAGACCTTCCCCTAGCACCACCTGCCTTCCCATTTGGTCTTCAACCCAATCACACCTTTGAGTTTCCCAAGCAAATCTATGTATTGAAGCATTTAATGCAACTCCCGAAGTTTTACTTGCCTGGATAGATGTTGATCACCCATGTAGTTATAATGGCAGCCACTGTTTTAGAGAAATACAATTTTTTGTACAGAGATTGATTTGTAGAATGTTCTGTGCGATTCATAATATGTTTATTCATAGTTTTAGAAATGAAATTTGTGTACACTATAGGATTTTACAGCGAGTTATGTATGTAGAGCCGATAAGGCCTATGCAAACAGATTACAATACACATATAGATTGTCAACTTTTTGCCAATTAGATGTACCTGCCAAAGCTCCAGGTTAATAGGAGAGTCGTAAAAAATAACTGATTGTAGGGGCTTTTCAGCTAGCCATATTTGTAGTGAGGCTATGATGAGGTGAATATATTCGAGTGCATGCTCATTGCAACAATGCAATATACCTAAATAAATGAAATTATATATATAAGAGAAAAATAGAATTACTATGGTTATATATGAGATTTTAATTGCTTTTCATCTTTGAATAAGACAGTGCCTTTAATTGGTTAATAAATTTAAATTGCTATTTAAGCACTACATTTTAGTGTTTCTATTTTTACAGTAATATATTTTATGTTTCTATTCTCTCTTGCATAGTAGATCAATCCAATTTTTCTTACTGCCAAGCCTACTATTTGGTTAAACACTGCCTTAGAGCTATCCATTGCAGCTAAATATTTTCAGAGATTGTGGTATATCATGCTTGCAGGATGGAACACACTGGTTGATGTAATAATCTTTTCGTTGAGAACGGCAAGATGGATTGGGGATAACCAGCTCTCTATTCATGGGCCTACTGCAATGGAATGCATGCCCATTTCTCTTTCTTCTGCTACGTTTCACTTGGAAGACATCAAACATATCAAGAATTCTGCAGGAGGGGTACGTAATCTGGGCCAAGTGCTAGCAACCCTCATTCATATTGAATAATTGATATGCTTACACAATTTTGATTTGTTCTGTGAACAACGAATGAATGATGTAATAACATGCATTATTTTTTACAGGATGCAACGCTACCTGCAGGTTCGCTTCTCTGCCGGTATGTATGCTAAGCTATTTCTTTTATAATTACTACCGAATCCATTCCTGATGCTTCACCTTTTCTCTAGATTCACAGTTTTTTTGGGGGGAACTGCTTGTTTCTTAAATCACCATCTATGGAATTGCTTAAACCTCTTTGTCAAAAAACAAAATATACATATTTGGATTTTTTTTCATTATTAAATTGTAATTTTTATAATTGAAACTACATTTTTTAATTTTTAAATGTATAAATAGATTATTATTTCTTTCAAGGCAGATTAGGCCTGTAGCGATGCCTGTAATGATCACTACGAATTTTTTTATGAAACGTAACAGTACTATCATTATTCTTAAAGAGTAATGTTTTTTAGTATTAAAATTGGTTTTATATATTTATTTTTTATACTTTTGTTTTGTAGTTTAATTCTTTCAACGGTCTGTTCTTTTAATAAAACATGATACAGAAGCCATACATACTTAAATTAAGTTTTATATATAGATTATAAAACAAAAAAATTTGTAGTTTAATTCTTTCAACGTTCTGTTGGATTATAAAACATGATATAGAAGCCATACATACTTAAATTAAGTTTTATATATAGATTATAAAACAAAAAAAATATAGAAACAAAACATAAAAATAAGTTTTATTTAAATAATTTTTTAAAGAACATTACATCTATGTTTCCTTCTCAAATTAATAAATTTATATCTTGAAGCACACCATCAATTTGTATTAAAGTTATATTATCTAATCAAATTCTTAAAATGAAATATTAATTTATGATAAAAATGTACCTTATGTTTTTATGATCTGCAAACCACCAGGTTTACTGTAAAACAAGAAATATCCCAAAACCAAAATAAAATATTAGATTACTATAAAATAAAGCTTTAGTGAATGATGTTTGTATTACAATGTTTTCTGTGTATATTATGTAATCAAATTGAAATATTAATATATGATAAAAGTCTAAGTTCTATTTTTATTATCTCCCAAATTACCAAATTTACTATGAAAAAACCAAAATAAAATATTAGATTAAGATAAAATAAAGCTTTAATGAATGATATTTGGATTTATGTCTTGGTTTTAGCAGCTTCCTTCAACAATCTTGATGTCTTAGCAACATTATTCCCCAGTTTTATTTCTAATTTGTTTGTAGTCTATTAATTAAGAACAATGCATTGAGAGTTCATGTCTTGAAACATTACACTCCCATGCTTTACTTTTAATTTGTTCATGATCTATTAATAAAGGACAATTTTTTAACAATTGAATTAATCTTCAGAGACAATTGGAGAACATATAAGTGAACAAGATGTTCATGAAAATAGATCAGCAGTGCCAAAAGACAAGGTTATTAAAGATTATACAACTCAATGAAAATAGATCAACAGTGCCAAAAGACAAGTTTATTAAAGATTATACACCTTAATGAACAATTACTCGAGAGCTCAAATATATATTTTTAGCCTGATTAATATACATATGTATAAATATATGGTTAAAAAAATATAAATCATATGTATATTATAAATTATTTATATTTTTTTCATTATTTTTTTAAGTTTATGGTGTTTTGTATCATATATAAGATTTTGTATATTAAATAATGATAATAATTTTTTGGTGTTTTGAACCATAAAGTCTCAATTTATGTTGAATTGGTTTTCGTGTTTTGCACCACAAATTTCAATCTACCTATGATTGGTTTTGGTGGTTTGCACCATACACAATGGAATGCCACATATTCATTTAACACCAAAATCAACTTTTTTATAAACACTAATTTTGCATCATGTTGATCACTCTATATGTCAGTTAATTAAAGCTAACACACAGAATGGTCAATATAAATTGTCAAACCCAGGAAGGTATTTTATTTCAAAGGCAATAAGCACAATCTATGCATAAATAGATCGAGCAGTTGATTTACTAAATGTAAATAATGATCCTACCTATGTGTCTAGCCAACTCGTTCCCTAAGAACACTAATCTAATTCATACATCTAAGAATCCAAAAGAAAGCAACTTCCTTACAGAAATCAACCCAACAAGTTAATGATCTAATGATGAAATGAAACTAGATTACTTTTGCAAGAAGTTAAATCCTATAATTATCAAACTACAGCATTCAATCTTTACCAAAATGATCCATCTAGTAGCTACTATAACTCTACCATTATCTGTCTAATCTATGAATATAATTGAAGATACAACAACAACCAGAATTAAAACACAAGCTTGAACTCTAATTGATAATTAATGGAAATCCTAGAAAGCATAAACAACTAGAAGATAATTGGAATTGAGCTTGGCTGTCACAACTGATTAAAACAAACATGCAAATTAAGTAAATTATCCTACATAGTCGACTGCCACACCACTCTGTTACAGCTATTCAAGATGCAATTGTAAACTACCAGAAAGAAAAGCTAACTCTATTACAGCTACCAATACTGTCTGCAATCATTCCACACCACACAACAGAAGTAAAACTAAACTACTCTACCTACTCAAACTGGCTATCTTTGTGAGAAGGCGGGCCCTAGCCTTCTAACAGAGATGACGAGAGTCACAGCAAATTAAAACACAGAAGTGAAGAACTCTACTCTCATATTATTGATGGAAGATTGTGAGTCTCAGTACTCTGTTACAGCTTACACAAGTAATGATTGTCCAACCCCAGGCTACGAGAGCCTTCTTGAATTTATACAAAGAGAATACAGTTTTAGATCCACTAAAATCGCGTAGCAATGAAGATCTATGATCTTCATGCTGCGGAGTTACAGCTAACTGATACAGCTTTGTACACAAGGGTTGTTAATCATGAATAATGTTGTTTCTTGAACAATCAATGGGTCAACAGACTCAACAACCTAGACGTGACATGTTTGTCGCAGCTAGGTTCTGTTCAATGGATTCTGTTATAACGAGGATCTGTTACAGCTCACATGGAGGATGCGTTGTTCCTTGGAGTATGAAGAATTAGGCTTGAAAGAGTAATAGCTGGCGCTACTTGGCTAATACACCTGTGCTTTAGATTTGAACTAAATAAACTCACAAGTGTTAGCATAAATCGAAGGTCAGGATTTGAATCTTCACAATCTTAGGCATAAAAATAAATAAGGCAATAACAAATTATACCTGTCAATATCATTGATTGATTTGGAAAAGACATGGATATAGGTCATGAAAGTAGGATAGATTCAGGGCAAAATGATGTAATAAGGGTGGCCAAAAAGGGACATTTCTTGGACCCAACATCTCCCCCTAACTATCCAATTGCATGTCCTTATGCAACAACCTCCCTTAATCCGAATCTAAGTCTGAGTGGAACCTGTGGAGATTTGTAAGGTTGTAAGCAAGTTTTGGTGCCTCCCCTTGATGAACAAACCCGTAGCATGATACCCAATGCCCCCACCATAGCTCTTCTTCTTCTAATGTTAGAGCATAGTTGGTTCTATAAGAATTGCTTATAGGCAACCAAATGAGAGGGAATTTGAATCTCAACCCAATCCACCAAGGCCCACGCCCTTGCATGCACTGTACATATCTAGGCATCCTTGTCAAAGCTTTCCTGAAATTTTCAAAGCCATATGGAACCATTTCCTTCAGAGACGAGGAGGAGTACAACCATCTGTATTCACTACCTTCCAGGACATCCTGCTGCATATTAAGAATCATTGGGACACATATGGTAAGGAGTCTACCTCGCAGGCTCGCAAAATATCGAATAATTGAGGGAACCCTGAGAGATTTAGCATGATTTTCCATGAATGCTGGTGGATTCTGAGGTTCCCCCCTAATCCAGAGAGTAGAATTATTGTCATTCCTGAGGATAGTTTGGAAAGCATCTCGCCATCTTACATGATTAATGACAAAGGAGGCAAATGCTCTCAACTGAACATTCCCTAGAAGAGGTAAAGGATCAGATGGAAAAGTAATATAGCAAGCCCTATCATGCAAATATAACTCACATAACATATGTTGATCCTCAAAGTCACTCATCAGAAAAGTCTCCAAAAATTGATCAGTTGTTTCCAAATCAAATGATATGCCTTCCTTGAGAGCTCTCAATTGGAATAAAGTTGTCTTCTCATGGAGAAAAATAGGGTAAGAAGGGGATGGAGCCCTGCAACTCAACAACTCTATGGAAAGAGTGTACATCTTGTCTTTTTCTCATTGCAAGGTCTTAAGTTTCTTCAATCCTTCCAATTTCTCTTAAAGTTTCTCCCACCAAAATTTCTGGAAGAATTGTTGAATTTTGAGCATTAATTCACAATACTCTAGGATCTTTACTGAGAGAACAACATGTACAGTATATCAATGCATAACAATCATAACAAGCATGTCAATCATCACAAGAATCAAAAGCATGAGAGACAAGAGACAGAGAGTTTTCATGGGGAAAACCCTAAGGTGGAAAACCCCACAACTTCCTCAGAGATAGAGAGAGAAATGGCTCAACCAAAGTACAACTAAAATACACTGAGATAGTCTCCTAGTAGCAGATCCTCCTCCTCCTCACTTGTGTGCCACTTTCTGAGTGAGAGAAGTATGAGTTTTCGAGTGATCAAATAGAGATCCCCCAATCTCTATTTATACTTAACCTGTTTTCCCAGTTACACTATGGGGCCGACTTGTCTAGCTAGGTACATCAACCATATAATATATTTCAGGGTTGACCCCAGACATGGTGGTATAATAACCCATCGACAAGTTCACACACTTGCGACACTTGTCAATACACATGACGACACTTCCTTATAGAGGAATAACACATCTCTTATAAGGGTAGAATAAATATATATGAAATACATAGATGAAATACTTTCCGAAGTTACATATACATCAACACTCCCTCTTAACTAGGAAGGTATTTCTCGACATAGATATGCTAGTACAAGTCTTCTTCGCGGGATCATCGTCATCGATGCATCATCACTACTGTTTCTATCTCAACCAATCTCTGAATCTGCTCGTCATAGGAAGTTCTACAGAGCGAGTCCTTTTTCATACTGGATGTAGGCCCACCACCTGCAGGTCTTCATCACTGGCCATACTGTGGAATCCTCAGGACTTATTACGTGCGTCACAAAACCTAGCAGTAACATCCTAGGCTGTTACGAGCACACAGCTCTACTTGTCGGATCTCCCAGGAGCACATTACATGTGACCCATCACAAAACCTGGCTGAAGCATCCCAGGCTGTTATGAGCACACAGCTCTACCTGTCGTATCTCCCAGGAGCACATTACATGTGATCTTACCACAAAACCTGGTTGAAGCATCTAAGGCATTTTTCATCCTGTCCATATCTTCCAGGAGCAAATTACATGTGTTCATGGCAAAACCTGGCTGAAGCATCTGAGGCCTTTTTCATCTCCCAGACATGCTCATCTACACAACCTGATCCATGGCCACAAAGTATCGTCCTGATACTCACCATACATCATCCTGATGTACACATGATCATCCTGATGTACACATGATCATCCTGATCATCATCACTGCATCGTCCTGATGCATGTCATCTGGAGAAGCTCGTCATCAACGATCATCCTGATCATACAATGCATCCACTTGATGCATACCAAGTATCTACCTGATACATATCACCATACATAGTGTATCCACCTGATACATAGATACATGATCCACACAATGTATCCATCAACATACATTATCTACCTGATCATACCTGATATATATCAACATACATGATCTACCTGATCATACAATGTATCCACTTGATACAAATACAGATACATGGTTCAATCATCCAACATGATGCATATACAAAATACATATAAATGATCCAACTTATCATATCCAGGATCCAACATGATGCATACATACACAAATGATCCAACTGATCATACAGAGCAGAAACTAGAACATAATCCTGATGCTCATCATCCAGCGCTTACATCCACAACCATGTGAAGGATCCCCCTTCCACCATGCTAGGAATGGCTACAACAAATGTATCCATCACTTCTTCCTCGAAGTGTCATCGATCTGGAGAACACCAAGCCTCTCTTTGAAGTACTCGAACTTCACTCTGGATAGTGGCTTCGTCAACACATCTGCAATCTGCTCATCTGTCACAACATACAGAAGCTTCACTTCTCCTCTCTGCACCATATCCCTGATATAGTGATATTTGATCTCTATGTGTTTTGACCTGTCATGAAACACTGGGTTCTCAGACAGCTTTACACAACTCTGGTTATCACAGAAGATACCAGTAGAATCCAATGGGAGATCAAATAACTCAAACAGTAGCTTTTGAAGCCATACTACCTCAAAACTAGTTGAACAGGCTGCAACATACTCTGCCTCAGCTGTACTCAGTGCTACGTAGGACTGCTTCCTGCTAAACCAAGAGATCACACTTGATCCCCTATTCAAGCAGCACCCAAATGTGCTCTTCCAATCTGCAGCACTGCCTACCAATCTGAATCAACATAACCCTGTAGGTTAAACTGTTGATTCGCATCATACTTGAGCCCATAATCAACTGTACCCTTCAAGTACCTCAGAATATGCTTTACAACAACCAGGTGAACACTCCTTGGATCCGTCAGGAACTAGCTCAATGTGTTCACCGCAAAGCAAATATCTAGTCCCGTGTTCGTCAGGTACATTAAAGACCCAATCATCTGACGATACATAGAGACATCTACTGGCTCAGATGAAGCATCACAAAGAAGCTTCATATTTGATGCCATAGGTGTGTCCATGGCCTTGCAATCCATCATCCCGAATCTCTTCATGATATCTACTGTGTACTTCCCTTGACCAAGGAATATCCCATCTGCACTTTGCCACACCTCCATACCTAGGAAATAGTGCATCATTACTAAGTCTTTCATATTGAACTCGGCATCAAGCTTCCTCTTAGTATCTGCAATCAATCTGTCATCTCCTATTACAAATAAGTCATCCACATATAGGAGTAGAATCACAGGATTCCCTTCCTCAACCTTGTAGTAAAGGTTGGAATCCGCTTTACTCTTGGTAAATCCCAAACTAGATAGGAAACTGTCCATCCTACCATACCAAGTTCTGGGAGCTTGCTTCAAGCCATACAAGGCTTTCTTCAATCTGCATACATATGACTCCTTGTCATGTATTTCAAACCTGAGTGGCTGCTCCACGTAAACTTCCTCTTCAACTACACCATTCAAGAAAGCAGTCTTGACATCCATCTGGTGTATCTTCCATTTCATCGCTGCAGCCAGGGAAAGTATTGTTCTAATGGAAGTGTACCTGGCTACAGGAGCAAAAGTTTCTTCATAATCTATTCCCTCTTTCTGAGAGAATCCATGAGCTACAAATCTTGCCTTGTACTCCTCTATGCTGCCATCTGCAGCATGCTTGATCTTGTAGATCCATTTGGAAGTCACAATAGACTTCCCTTTAGGTCTTGGGACAACATCCCAAACATCATTTTTCATTATGTATTGGTATTCTTCGACCATGGCATCCTTCCATTCTTTCTTTTTTGCTGCTTCTTCATAACTAGAAGGTTCTTTATTCATGATGTCACAGAGTAAAGAAACATCGCTGGTATGTGATCTGGTTCTCTTCTTTGCTCTGTGATCTTCTTCTGGAATGCCAAATCTTTCTGCATCTTGAATGAGCTCTCTAGCCCATGTAGGTTTCCTCTTGTCGCAGATATCCTCACGGGGTGGATCTACAGGTTCTTGCGGATCTTCAAACTCACGAACAAATTCTTGAATTGCTTCAGTCATGGTAGTGTCTTGAAATCTAGTTCCTTAGGTTCTTCATAAACTTCTATAGGTGCCTTCCTTGATTTGATGAATGTTGAGTTTTCATCAAATGTTACATCCCTGCTGACATCAATCTTCTTGAACCGTGGAAAGTATATTCTGTAAGCCTTCGAGCTTTCACTGTAACCCATAAAGATACCCTTCTTTCCTGGAGGATCTAGTTTGGTCGTCTTTTCCTTTGGGACATGAGTGTATACTGGACAACCAAATATTATGAGATGGATGACTTCAGGTTTCTTACCAGAAAAGACTTCTTCTGGTGTCTTGTTGTCCAATATCTTGTGGGGTGTTCTATTCTACACATATACAACTGTTCTAGCTGCTTCTGCCCATAGATGCATAGGTAGATCCTGGTCATGCAGCATTGCTCTTGCTGCTTCCATGATTGTTCTGTTCTTTTTTTCTGCAACTCCATTCTGTTGTGTATTGTAAGGAACAGTCAATGCCCTCTTAATCCCTGAATCACTGTAAAGCTTCTTGAAGTCACCTGAGGTGAATTCTCCACCATTGTCGGATCTGAATGTTTTGATCTTCTTGTCAGTTTGATTCTCCATCAATTTTTTGAATTCCTTGAACTTATCAAACACCTCATGTTTGTTCTTCAATAAGTAGACCCAAGTCTTCCTAGAGAAGTCATCTATGAAAGAGACAGTAAACATACCCACTCAGAGAACTGGATGACATAGGACCACATACATCTGAGTGGATGATTTCCAAGATATCTTTTTCCTTGCTTTCACTGCTTGGAAATGCCTTCTTAATGTTCTTTCCTTTTGCACTTCCTTTGCAAACACCTTCATGTTTGGTCTTGATTTCAGGAAGACCTTCTACAACATTACTTGCAATTGGTAATTCCCTGTAGTGCGTATGTGCAAGTTTACTATGCCAAAGTTCACTTGGCTCCATGGAGTCATGTACCATGGCATGTTCAGGTTGTCCCTTCAATTTATACAACCCTCTCTCTTGCTCTCCAATCACTACTGCATCATCAATAGTCTTACCTTTTGGCCACATTAGGACTTGGCCATCCACAAATGCAACCCTCATACCTTTTGCATCCAATGTGGATATGGAGAGTAGATTCTTCTTGAGCCCAAGTACATACAAAACATCTTTCATCTTTAAAGACTTTCCAGAGTCTAGATTGTAGGAGGCCTCACCACTTCTTTTGATAGGGTATTGGTAGTCATCCCCAAGTTTCACCTTATGGGGTGACTCATGTTCAGATAGGTTAGCAAAGGATTCTTTAAACCCAATCATGTGTTTTGAAGCCCCACTGTCAATTAACCAATCATTACAACCATGGGAGCTAGTACCTGTGAGAGTAGAGATTAGAACATACTCTTCTTCGCTTGAAGAATTATCATCATCACTTTCTGCTCTAGCCTTCTTCTTGGGAGGTTCATCATCCTCGGTAGCATGAGCATGAAACCTTCTTTTGCTGCCCTTCTTCTTCTTGTTGAAGTTGTTGTTGTCCTTCTTGTTCTTGGGACAATTTATGGCAATATGTCCTTTTTCATTACAGGTGAAGCATATTCTTCTTTCTTTATAGTGATGTGAATTTTTCTTGGAGTAAGATGGCTCTCTCTTGGACTTCCCTTTCTTGGTGCGAGCCGTGAGAGCTTGATCTTCATTCCCCATCTTTTCTTCTTGTGCCAAAAGCCTTGCTTCTTCTTGTGAGAATTCTTCCCGTAGTCTGCTGAAGGATACCAACTTATTTCTTGCACAGATTCCTTGAATAAAGGAGTCCCATGACCTAGGTAGGCAATTCAGAGTAGTCATGGCAACTTCACCATTCTCCACCATTTCATCCACTACTTCTAGTTGTTCCTTGATTTGGGAGACCCTAGAAAAATAAGATTGAATGGATTCTCCATTGTTAAGTTTTACCCCTTTCAATTGGTTCCGCAGAGTCATCTTCTGATTTATGTTCTTCCCTTCAAATAGCTTGGATAGTGAATCAAACATCCCTTTAGGTGTCTTCAGAGATGACACATGGGGGATGAGATGGTCTTTGATAGAATCAACAATGATTCTCTTTGCCTTGACCAAGTTCTTCTTATGCAAAAGCTTAGCCTCTTCATCCTCTAGGATAGGGATGTCTTCTTTTACATATGATTCCAACTCATTCTCTTCCAGGATTAACCCAATCCTATACTTCCAGGCTCGGAAGTTATCAGCCGCTTCAAGCTTATCCTCAAGCTTGGTGTGGTGAGACATCTTAAAGAGTACTTCAAATGGAAATAGAAAAGATTTAGGTCTTACCACTTGAATTGCTGAAAACTAGATCTGGTCTAGGATTAGGGTTTGTCAAAAAAACCCTAAAAATTCAAAATGTGAATTTCAACTTTCTGAAGGGATAGAAAGATGCGCCTTGATGAGCTGATCAACCTAGTGTATTCAGAAATTGAGATCTGCAAAGCTACACCCTTCAAAATTGCATTTTTGTCTTCCTGGGTTCACTAGGGAGAGCCCTGGATTAGGGTTTTAGTTTCCTAGATATCTACTCAGCCAAAAATCTAGATCCAAAGCTCTAAAATTCGAGTTTAGCAAGGAGCTTCTAGCTATGTCTTCAGATTCCAGAAATTCCTATTTTTGTGGAAACCCTAATTTTTAGGGCCAAATATGAAAATGCTCAGAATGGAATTCTGATTGGACAAATAGATTTTCCTTGATGAGTAGACTCAATCTACTATACTTCTTTTCCAAAATCTGTGGAGAGAAACCCAATAAACAAGAAACCCAAGTTTCTGTCACTGCACAATGTCTTCTTCTTAGGTTAGCTCTGATACCATGTTAAATTTTGAGCATTAATTCACAATACTCTAGGATCTTTACTAAGAGAACAACATGTATAGTATATCAATGCATAACAATCATAACAAGCATGTCAATCATCACAAAAATCAAAATCATGAGAGACAAGAGAGAGTTTCCGTGGGGAAAACCCTAAGGTGAAAAACCACACAACTTCCTCAGAGATAGAGAGAGAAGTGGCTCAACCAAAGTACAACCAAAATACACTGATATAGTCTCCTTGTAGTAGATGATACTCCTCCTCACTAGTGTGCCACTTTCTGAGTGAGAGAAGTATGAGTTTCCGAGTGATCAAATATAGATCTCCCGATCTCTATTTATACTTAACTTGTTTTCCCAATTACACTATGGGGCTGACTTGTCTAGATAGGTACATCAACCATATAATATATATTTCAGGGCTGACCCCACTCATGGTGGTCTAATAACCCATCGGTAAGTTCACACACTTGCGACACTTGTCAATACACATGACGACACTTCCTTATAGAGGAATAACACATCTCTTATAAGGGTACAATAAATATATATGAAATACATAGATTAAATACATTCTAAAGTTACATATACATAAACAAGAATAAATCCTCATCCCACTTCTCTCTTAGTCCCTTAATGACACTCCTATGCTCCTGGAGAGAGATCATACCTGTTTTGAACTGTTCGATCCACTTGAGCCATTTATCCAATTCAAGATTTAACCAGACAACCTTCTTTTCCAGTCATTGAATTCTCCTCTCTGCTACCTCCTCTTCATCATCAGAATCCAAGTGAATGACTTCCTTATCTTTCCTTGGCACTGTGATAGCTTCATATGTTGGAGTGGCAGTGGTTTGTGCCTGTAGTATAGTCTCAGCCATGGATTTTGGAGATGTTGGTTCTTGTGTAACAACATCTTTTAATTCCATATCATCCTCAGCAATCTCAATTTGTGTTGCAACTGTAGCAAAAACTTTTAGAAACACTGGTTCTAGTGTAACAGTGTTTTCTGCTTGCTCCTTGATATCAAGTGTTGCTATCTGAGTTGCAGCGTCACTGAATATTTTCAAGGGTGTTGGTTCTTATGTAACAATCCCCTATTCTTCAATTTTGAACTGTTGTGGTTGCTTCTGGGTTATATCAGGTTTTTCTAACTGATGAGCCTGGTCCCAAATAAGTTCAGTATCCTTTGATAGTCGGGACTGAAGAAGTTCTGTATCCCCTGATGGTTTGGACTGAAGAAGTTCAGTATTCCCTGATGGTTGGGACTGCACTGTTTCATCTCCTAAACTCATAGCAGGGATCTTTTCAATTCCTGGCTCATTTTCCCCCATCCATTCAATTTTTGGCACTCCTTCAATCTCCGCTATCTACACATGTTTCTGTGATGCATCCCCAAACACAACAAACCTGTGTCCTGCTGCAACAAATATATCTCCACACTCAGGACAAACAGTCTCTCCATACTTCTCATTTTCAAATGCAAAAGATGATTTTTCAAATAAATTTGCAGCATTTGCTAATGTATCCATATTCTTCTCTACCCGCTTTCCAACTAATCCCTTCTATCTTTCCAGCTCATTTCGCAATATCTGCACTTCCTCTTTCAATAACTCATTTTCAAGAAGGAGATTTTTGATTTGAGGTTCTTCTCTAGAAGGTTCTTGTATAGAAACAAACACTTTGGGGTTCAAAATATGAATATCTAGATCTACCCCCATTGCAGGTGCTTCTTCTAACACAGGTGACTCCCTATTCCCTCTAACTCCTCCTGCTATATCTAATAAAGATGCTTCAATATTTCCCCCAATTGCATCCACTGTCTCAGCTTCTTCTGTTGTCTCTACTATCTCTGCTGCTATTGCAACTATTTATGCTGCTGCTGCTGTCACAATTGCTTTTGCTGCTGCTGCTGATCGAGTCCTTCGTTTCTTCACTATTTCCACTGGGTTCTCCTCATTGTTTACTGCTACCGTTGCTTTAACAGTTTTGATCCCCCTTTTCTTTGCTGCAATGGGTGTTTGACCCCTGTTTCTTGATTCTACTCTTTGTTTCCTTGATGCGGGGGTTTTTACCTTGGTTTCTTCTTCTTCAATAATGGTACCCCTTATTTCTGAAGAGGATTCAATTTCCAAAAATTCCACAATCCTTTCTTCTACTGTTTGATGTCCTTCCCTTTGAATTTCTATTTTTTCAATTGCAGCTTCAATTGTCGCAGCGTCAACAGCTGCTCCAGTTTTAGCTTCTTTTGATTGAATATCTTCTTCTGTAGTTACAGATTCTACTCTTTCTTCCTCCTGCTCCAGTGTTTCCATCTCAATTTCCCTTACTATAGGGTTTTATATTACTGCTGCTTCTCCTTTATTTACTTCCCCTTCATCATTGGTCTGGTTTCCTGCTGCTCCAGCCTCCCCCCCAACTGGGTTTGAGGAACTCTGGTCCTCACTATCTTCCCCAACACCCTCCATTTCCAAAATAGGTTGTATAATTGGCGCATCGCCAACCAAAAAATGTTCCCAAGTTAAATTACGATTCACAATATCTCTTAGAACCAGTAATTTAAGTAGACCATGATTAGTAAGGAAGGAAACTGGATGTTGGGCGGTTTTGGCATAACCAGCCATGGTTTGTAAGGCTTTGAGCAGATAGAATGGTATATTCACCAAATTCCCATGGCGTAAATGAGAAAGTAAGGGGAGTTCAGAGAAAGAAACAGTTTGGTACTACCTCCACAGGAGATGTATCTTTTCACAAAGACTGCCACTTGATTCTAGGGTGGTGGTAAAGATGCCAATTCCATCTCACGATGCTTCGGACAAACCTGCTCCCCAACAGCTAAGAATTCTCTAACAACATTTGCATTATGCACCTTCCGTCCAAATAATTTTTTTCCAACCTGGGGTAAACCGGTAACCTCTGATATAATTTCTTCTGTAACATCCACCCACAGCTGTCTAACCTCATAGTGGGTATCAATCAGGTTAAGGGAAAATTGCAATGCGGTTTCTGTATGTCTGTTCAATCATTCAAAATATGTCATCCAACCTGCTGCTATAAAAATGTTAAGGACTTCTGCATTAGCATGCATAGCTTCTGTGTCCACTGGTTCATGTCGGACTGGGTTACCCATTTTAATCTCTTCTCAAAATTCTGAACCAATACAACAGTCACCAGTCTCTACGTGGGAGGTGCAGCATATGAACATGCAAGCGATAGTTGGAGTTTGAAAATAGGGTATTTTAGGAAATTCAATGCAGGCATAAAATTCTGGTAAGATAAGACGGTTATGGAAAATTGGCATATTTGGAGTGTTTTGGTACTATTCGGGTATGGTGTCAGGGAATAAATACAAATGTGGTTCTGACATACCCTCCGGCAATTAAACATTATAGGTTCATTCAATCAAGGGTTTAAGATAGCATATAATTATTATTACCGTATTTAATTCCTTGCCAAATCATATAAAAGTTCCGAACCATACCTTTCATTTATGTGTTCAACCACGAGGTAATTATTATGGTGTGCCAACTATTAGAGCCTTCCTTCATCATCATCTCCATTTTTAAAACAAGCGTAAATGCACATGTGCTGAAGTGATGTGGCCATGCCATGCGAACTGACAGGTACCACGATATCCAAATGATTTTCTTCATGAAGGACTGAAATTGGACTGATGAAACGGTGACTGAGACTAACACCCAATCAAACTATTATTGGCAACACCGATCAGAGAGCAGACAAACTAGAGGAGTATCAGCTGTGAAATTTCACAGAATAAGAGAAAATGGCGGAGTCGTAGCTGTACGGAAGGAGCGAAGATGAAGTGGAAAAGAACGGAGTCACGACTCCTAGATTTAGCAGAATCGATCAAGGATAGCGGAGTCGCGGATACCATGTTTAGCGGAATGGAAAAAGGTAGCGGAGTCTCAGCTACTAAGAAGGAGTAAAAATGAAGCGAAAATGACGGAGTAGCAGCTGCGGAATTTGGCTGAATGAGCAAAAGTGGCGGAGTCGCAGCTACAAAATTGGGCAGAATGGAAAATGTGGCAGAGTCGCAGCTACGAAAATTGGCAGATAAGCAAAAATAGCGGAGTCGCAGCTACGGAATTTGGTAGAATGGCAAATGTAGCGGAGTCGCAGCTACGAAAATTGGAAGATAAGCAAAAATAGCGGAGTCGCAGCTACAGAATTTGGCAGAATGACAAATGTAGTGGAGTCGCAGCTACGACATTTGGCAGATAAGCAAAAATAGCGGAGTCACAGCTACAGAATTTGGCAGATAAGCAAAAATAGTGGAGTTGCAGCTGCGAAATTTGGCAGAATGGCAAATGTAGCGGAGTCGCAGCTGCGGAATTTGGTAGAATGGAAAATGTAGCGGGGTCGCAGCTACGAAATTTGGCAGAATGGCAAATGTAGCGGAGTCACAACTACGAAATTTTGAAAGAATGTGCAAATGTGGCAGAGTCGCAGCTCCATCAGACTGTAGTATAAGCAATTTTTATCTGTGTAAGACCATGAATTATCCATCTACATCAAAGAGCTTTATTAGATCAGTAACAAATATGGGGTGTTCTGCAGTCGTCTGGCCTAGTCACGGCTGCTGCTCCTCTAATAAGTCCCTGCACAAAATTCTTCAAAACAAGCCGATCAAGACAGAATGAAAGAAAAGACGATTATTTATGTACAAAAATATGTGTGGAAATTGCAACTTTTAAGAATTCACAGGGTTTAAAAATCCCTGTCCTGATGTTAACTGATACTCTGGATTAGCTACAACTTGTGAAATAAAATCTTCCCTTGAGATCAGCCTGTGATATAGTCGCAGCCGATGACCATTTGCGAATAATGGTACCTTTTTCTCGTCAATGGTGATCAACCGGACTGTTCCATTATCAAATACCCGATCTATCTGATAGGGTCCCAACCAACGGGTGCACAATCTGCCTTTAAAGTCCCTCTTAAATCGTGAATCATATAACAGGGCCCAGTCTCCTTCCTAGAAGACTCTTTTCTCTATAAATCTGTCATGCCATCTAGAGCATTGTTGTTGGATTAAAGCTGTATGATGCACTGCAGCTGTGCGCTTCTCATCCAATTGATTGAGTTGATTCAGTCGATTCCTCTGTGCCTCTGATAAATCCAGATTTTCTTCAACAACTATTTTCAAAGTTCTAATTTCAAATTCAATTGGGAAAACAACATTTTTTCCATATACGAGCTCATATGGGGAAAAACCAGTGGTGTTACGCCAAGTGGTACGATAGGCCCACAGTGCCTCTGGAAGTCTTTCAGCCCAATCTTTACGATGGCTCTTCACTGTTTTTGTCAAAATGGACACAATAACCTTGTTTGTGCTTTCCACCTGCCCATTGGCCTGTGGATGATATGGTGAGGTTATTCTGTGCTGAATATGAAATTTCTGCAACAGTGCTTCCAGCTTGTGAGATACAAACTGTGGTACACCGTCTGTAATGATCTCCTTAGGTACTCCAAACCAAGTAAAAATCTCTTCATACAGGAAATCAATCACAGCCTGATCATTGTCCTTGACCAAGGATACAACTTCTACCCATTTAGTCATGTAATCTGTGCAAACCAGGATATGAACTTTTTGTTTTGAGGGAGGGTTGATAGGCCCTACAAAATCTAGAGGCCACCTATCAAATGGTTCAACCACAAGATGTGGCTGTAAAGGCAACTCATCTAATCTGTTGGGTTGGCCCATTCTTTGGAAGCTATCACATGCCTAAAAAATACTTCTTTGCATCTCTGAACAATGTAGGCCAAAAATAGCCCATTCTCAAAACTTTATGACCTGTCCTCTTGTCAGCAAAATGTCCCCCATAGGGCTCATCATGGCAATATTTAAGAATGCTAAAGATCTCATATTCTCTAACACATCTTCTGATTTCTAAATCAAGCCCGGTGTAGAAAAATTGGCCATCAATCCAGCAGTACCTAGCACTCTGTTGTATGATCTTTCGTTTCTCTCTTTTTGACGGATGTGCTGGGAGCTTACCTGCAGCCAAAAAGTTAGCAATATCTACATACCATGGGGAATGAGATGATACTGCAAACAAGTGTTCATCAGGAAAGGAATCTTCGACTGGTAAATTGTCATCACTATTAGTAAGTCAAGATAAAAAAATCTGCAACAACATTTTCCTTTCATGGTCTATCAACAATCGTAATATCAAATTCCTATAACAGTAACAACCATCTAGTAACTCTAGCATCCGTGATTGGTTTATTCATTAAATAATTGATAGCAGAATTATGAGTATGCACAAAGGTAGAATATCTAGTAATATAATGTCTAAAATTATTGATGGAATAAACAATGGCAAGAAATTCTTTTTTTGTGACAGTATAATTCAGTTCAGCAGGAGATAGATTTTTACTAATGTAGTAAATGGCATAAGGAGCATTACCTTCCTGCTGTCCCAAAACTGCTCCAATGGCAGTGTTTGAGGCATCTGAAGAAATATGAAAAGGCAGAGCCCAATTGGGTCCTCTTAAGATGGGTGTTGTAGACATCCTTTTCTTTAGCTCAGTAAACGTTGTTTGACATGCATCATTCCAGACAAACTATGCATCCTTCATCAACAGAGTGAACAAAGGAGAAGCTAGTTTGGAAAACTTTTCTATGAACCTTCTGTAATAACTAGCATGCCCTAAGAAGCTACGTAAATCCTTCTGTGTTCCAAGAGTCGGTATATTTTCAATTACCTTAATCTTGGATGGGTTTACCTGGATACCATAAGAAGAGATGAAGTGTCCCAGCACTATGCCTTCACTCATCATCATGTGGCACGTTTCAGTGCTCAAAGTGAGTTGGCTTTGTTCACAGCGTTTTAGGACCTTTTCTAAGTTCTTTAGTGCTTCTTCATAACTGTTACCATATGGAGTAAATTCATCCATAAAAATTTCCATGCAATCATTCACCATTTCTGAAAAGATTCCAATCACTGCTCTCTGAAATGTAGCTGGTGCGTTGCACAACCAAAAAGGAAGTACTCGGTATGCAAAAGTCCCCCAAGGATAGGTGAAAGTGGTTTTGTATTGATCTTTTGGAGCAATCTGAATCTGGTTATAGCCACTAAAGCCATCCAGAAAAGATAAATACTTCTTCCCAGACAAGGTATCAAGGACCTGATCAATGGAAGGTAAGGGGAAATGGTCCTTTTGCGTTGCCTTGTTCAATTGTCTATAATCCACGTAGACCCTCCATTTCCCATTCTTCCTTGGCACGATCACAAGTGGAGAAACCCACTCATTGTCTGAAATTGGATATATAAATCCAGCGTCCAACAGTTTTCTGGATTTCCTCTTTCACTATGTCTCTCAGGTTTGGGTTCATCCTTTGTTGGGGTTGCCATACAGACCTGGGGTTGCTCTTAATATAGATGTGATGAGTGCACATATGAGAAGGAATTCCTTTCATGTCTGTGTACTCCTAGCAAAAGCTCCCCTACGTTGTTTCAGCAAAGTGACTAGCTGTTCTAGCTCTCTAGGTTCCAGATTAGGATTGATACTCTATGTTTTTCCTAGAAGAATTTCCACTGGAACACTCTTCGAATTCTTAAGTACTGGAATTACATTATCATCACCGATCAGAGTTTCTTCTATAATATTTTCTGGTTTAGTTGCAGCTAAAGTACTGTCCAAGATCTGATAGACATTCTTATTTATTGACATGGGCTCACTGATGAAACTATTAATGGCATCATCCTCTGTTCAATCTTTAAATGTCAAGGCTCTCCTTATGGTTAATAGTGGCTGCACACCCTCTTCCTCCTCCAAATATGCCCACAATGGAGTTTCTGTGCTTGGTCAGGCTGGAGGGTATAGGGTTAGATTTTTTATCTCAGTTCCATTTGAAATAGTCATAGAACCTGACCGGCAACTAATACAGGCATCAGCTATGGCCAACCACGGTCTTCCCAGGATCAGTGGGTGTCCCCCCAACTGAGATTTTGGTTGTAATACCTAAAAATCCACAGGGTATTCCAATGAGTCAACTGAAATTACAAGGTCATCTAGGATTCCTTCCGATTTGATCATTGATCTATCAGCAAGTTCCAAAATAGTAGGGGTTGGCCGAAGATTAGTGAGTCCCAATTTCTTCACAGTCTCTATGGTCATAATGTTAATAGCTGCGCCCAAATCCACCAAGACATTTGGAATTTGTGTGTTCCCTATGTGCACTATAACAGTCGGGTTCCCAGGGTCATTGTACTTTTCCACAAAGGCCTTTCCCATTATCAATTCTGAAAGCTTTCCCAGCATGTGGACAGTGGGAGGATCCCTGGGCCTTCTTCCTAGTTTCTTAACACCCAAATCTTTAACTGTCTTAGCATAAATAGGCACATCATGGAGGGCCTGTAATAGTGGAATTTTAACATACACATTTCTCAACTCTCCCACGAGATCAAATCGAGGTTGTTCCACTGTTTTCTGCAGCTGCAATCGTTCAGGGTATGGTGGTTCTCTATTCAACTGTGCAGGTTGTGACAGATCGTGTGTTGCTTCCTGAGTTTTAGCTGCCGCTTCAGTAGGAGTATCAACATACTCAATAATGGGGATTGTTGAATTAACCATGTTTTCATAATGTTGATTTACTCCAGTTGCAATCACTGGGGGTGAAACATCCTAAGTGATAATAGGCTCCACCACCCTTCTTGATCGTAATTGTATATCATTGCAGGGAATCTGAGTGATGGAATATGCAGGCATGTTGGCAGTCTCAAATTGATGGACTGCTTTATTGTTTGGGTTCGGGTTAGGTTGTGCAGGTAGCTGTGGTCGAAGTGGTGCATTCATGGGTGCGACATTGTTCTAGAAAGGGAGTTGTGGTCGCTGATACTACTGATGCTGATACTGTTGAGGAGACTACTGTTGATACTAAGTCTGGTGATGGGGAAAGTTATTTCCTTGGTAAGAGTTTCTCCAGTTGGAATTCCAAGGAGCTCGGTTTGACTGTTGTGGCCATGGTGTCCATGAATTAGGATTTTGCATTGGGTTCTGAGATAGAGGCCACTGGTTATTGGAATAATGTGAAGGGAATTGTGTATTCATATTATGCATGTTGTTCATTCCATTCATATTATGAAGGAACAATGCTGGATCTAGATTCATACCTTGGTTTCTAGGTTGCCATGGTTTCTTCTATGCCATAAAGTATGTTGGCTCTACATCCGGAATAGATGCCTACATGACTGCTTTAACCTTAGGTAATGAAGGACACTCCTTAGTATCATGCTCGAGTTCACATATCCTACATACCTCTACTTTGTCCAACAGGCACTCCTTCAATGTATGCTTCTTTCTACATTTAGGACATAATACCCCGAGTGTAAGATCTTCTACTACTTGTTTCTGTTTTTCCCTCATGGCATCCAACTCTGAAGAAATGGAGCTCATCACATTTGTTTTAAAGTTCTCCAGTAGGTTTCCTATTTTTGCTCAAGTGGCACCTCCACTAGCTGACTTCTGAGTCCTAGTAAAGACATCATGGTCTCGGTCTTTCTCTCGTTTGCTGGTTCTGGAAGATCCCCTGGAGTACCTTCGACATAATTCAATAATCTTTTCAAAAGGTTCCTTCGAGATATCCCCTTTCCCCAGCAGATTCAACATATCAAGGAAATCTTCTCTAATTCCTCTTAGCAAGATAATTTTGAGCACATTCTTGCCAATCTCAGCATGACCAGATCTTTGCAAATTGTACAGCAATCTCTCCACAAAGTATTCCAAACTCTCTTCATCCTTCTGAACCATTTTAAACAACTCCTCCTTTCTCTCTCTAGTTCTGCAATATTCTTAATATTTAGAAAGGAAGGTGTTCTTCATTTGGTCCCAAGTAGTAATGATCCCATGACCCAAACTCGTGAACCAGCGCAAAGCATTTCCTTTCAAGGTGGTTGGGAATATCTTTAGCTTCTAATCACTAGAGGTGTAATCATAGCTGCGACAGAGGATATCAAACTCAAAAGGAAACTCGTTAGGATCCTCAGAGGACTTACCGTGAAAATTAGGGAGCACTGATGGTGAGATATTATTCATAGGAGCTGCTCCAGGTGTCTGTAGGATAGGGAATTCTAATGTAGACACTGTATTACCAGAATGATTATTTTCTCCTTCTTCCTCCCGGTGATCCTCATGTTCGTTCTCACCCCCCTGTTCTCTACTAGCCATGGTTCTAGTCCAAAATTCAACAGCTTCCTTTATGCATTCTTCCTGTGCTTTAGCTTCTTCTTCTTTTATCCTCTCTTCTCTTTGCCTTCTTTCTTCCTCTGCTATTCTGTGAGTCTCCAACCACACCTCTTTAGTAACTCTGGTTCCGTCAATATGATAAATCTCCTCTCTATCTGGTGCACCTACAACACTTCCCTTATCTTCAGGAGGTTTACTTTCTGCAACAGGAGTTGAAGGTCCCGTTGTATTCTCCACTGTGGATGCTGAATGTTCAAGATTGGGAGGAACATAATTTCCTCTTCCTGTAGAGTTCTGCGGTGGTCTAGTGGAAGAATCAACTCTAGCAATTATCTCATCAATATATGTGTGTCTTCCCTGACCTGCATTACAACCTCGACCTCTTCCACCTGCAATATTAGTATTCAAAGGGGGTTCTCGATTTGTTTTTCTTGTATTCATGCATGCTATAAAAAATTGAACTAAAATAAAATCAAATGAAACCAACTACTAACTCTGTCTATCTATTACCATCCCCTGCAGCGACGCCAAAATGTTGGTCACTCTATATGTCAGTTAATTAAAGCTAACACACAGAATGGTCAATATAAATTGTCAAACCCAGGAAGGTCTTTTATTTCAAAGGAAATAAGCACAATCTATGCATAAATAGATCGAGCAGTTGATTTACTGAATGTAAATAATGATCCTACCTATGTGTCCAACCAACTCATTCCCTAAGAACACTAATCTAATTCATACATCTAAGAATCCAAAAGAAAGCAACTTCCTCGCAGAAATCAACCCAGCAAGTTAATGATCTAATGATGAAATGAAACTAGATTACTTTTGCAAGAAGTTAAATCCTATAATTATCAAACTACAGCATTCAATCTTTACCAAAATGATCCATCCAGTAGCTACTGTAACTCTACCATTATCTGTCTAATATATGAATGTAATTGAAGATACAACAACAACCATAATTAAAACACAAGCTTGAACTCTAATTGATAATTAATGGAAATACTAGAAAGCATAAACAACTAGAAGATAATTGGAATTGAGCTTGGCTATCACAGCTAATTAAAACAACCATGCAAATTAAGTAAATTATCCTACACAGTCGACTGTCACACCACTCTGTTACAGCTATTCAAGATGCAATTGTAAAATACCAGAAAGAAAAGCCAACTCTGTTACAACTACCAATAGTGTCTACAATCATTCCACACCACACAACAAAAGTAAAACTAAACTACTCTACCTACTCAAACCGGCTATCTTTGTGATAAGGTGGGCCCTGGCCTTCTAACAGAGACGCCGAGAGTCACAGCAAATTAAAACACATAAGTGAAGAACTCTTCTCTCATATTATTGATGGAAGATCGTGAGTCTCAATACTCTGTTACAGCTTACACAAGTAATGATTGTCCAACCCTAGGCTACGAGAGACTTCTGGAATTTATACAAAGAGAATACATTTTCAGATCCACTAAAATCGTGCAACAATGAAGATCTATGATCTTCATGCTGTGGAGTTACAGCTAACTGATACAGCCGTGTACACAAGGGCTGTTAATCATGAATAATGTTGTTGCTCGAACAATCAATGGGTCAACAGACTCAACAACTGAGACGTGACATGTTTGTCGCAGCTAGGTTCTGTTCAATGGATTCTATTATGACGAGGATCTGTTACAGCTCACATGGAGGATGCGTTGTTTCTTGGAGTATGAAGAATTAGGCTTGAAAGAGTAATAGCTGGTGCTACCTGGCTGATACACCCGCGCTTTAGATTTGAACTAAATAAACTCACAAGTGTTAGCATAAACCAAAGGTCAGGATTCGAATCTTCACAATCTTAGGCATAAAAATAAATAAGGCAATAACAAATTATATCTGTCAATATCATTGATTGATATGGAAAATACATGGATATAGCTCATGAAAGTAGGATAGAATCATGGCAAAATGATGTAATAAGGGTGGCCAAAAGGGGACATTTCCTGGACCCAACACATCATAAATCTTAGCACCACTTGTGTATCCCCACATTATCACCACTTTTGCACCACTATTTGAAATTTAAGGATTTTTAAATTTTTTACAAATAGTAGTGCTAATATGAGGCTAAAATGCTCTTTTTCTTGAAGTGATATAAATGTCATCTTCTTTAGGAAGACATATAATAAAGGATCTTAAAATAATCCTCCTTTAGAGGGGTTGTAATGGCATGTTTCATGTTTGACATTCCACTTTTCCTCATGTAATATTAAGAAATATTAAGAGGGTTGCTATCATATTTTTCTTTTCTCAGCCGATGTTTTGGAGATTTCCTTAGTCTTGTAATGATGTACCTATTGTAGGATTTAGCATTTGACTTGTCCCTTGCTGCATTACTTGGAGGAAACATATACAACTTTGGAGAACTGTTGGCACATCCAATTGTAAGATACCTTTTTTGACTCTTAATTTCTGCTTTTTGAATCAAATATTTGTTTGGAATGTTACATTTTTAAGGTGTTCCAAAAGGCTTGAACTCTTGAAAATTTACTTTTTACTTACTCGTACATTGTTTGGAGAATGCTCGACAAGAAGGTATGGTACACTGACTTCAATTTTCATTATGAGAGAATGGAGTACACGGTTGTGGTTTTCATGCTATATATTATACAAACTTTTTCCGAATTGAATAAGAAAATGACTGTCTTAATGAGAGACCCTGTGGTGGGAAGGGCTCTTATATGTATAAATTATGTGCATGTTGTTCTTGAAATTTTCACGTCTTGAGATGTTATCTGTTTCTTCAACTAGTTTAATGGTTAGATGTTTAGATTGTCATTGCGCTAAGGAAATCCTAATGCTCTACATCCCATAGAGTAGGTAGTTATATAGGTGACAAAATATGAGGAGTTGACTTTGAAAGATAGCAATCTATGCAATTTATAACAGTCTTGAACTAATAAAAAAAGGTCACTTTCTCAGATGGAGCGCTATGAAGTTTCTCTATGTTTGTCCAGTATTCGGCACTATTGTTTGTAGAGGAAATGTTACTTTATGCACAACACACTACTGATAGTACTACATGGTTAGTCTAGATTTAGAGCACTTGTGGAATCTAAATGTGTCAACTACAAGGCAAATTTCTTACATGAAAACTAGCAAATATACAAAATTCTTCCTTTTAGCTCCTTTTGGATTGTCATGTACCTTTACAGCTTGCTTTGCACTTTAGGGAGACGATTTCAAAATTATTTTAGTTATATCAAAATTTAATGGAATTGAGAAAAAAAATCAGTGACAAAATTTCATCTTGGTATCAAACTCAATAATAAACAATCTAGTTATGTTTTTTTAGAGCTCAAATGCAAAAATTGACTGTGAAGACCTTCATTTCATTGCCAGGAGCTTATTGATATCTTTGTGCAACATAAAATGGCTTGATGACATTGCCAATAGATCCAAAAGTTCCAGAGCTCATCAAGGGTGGATCGAGTGGATGGGATTCTTGGTGATAAAACTTCCCACCTCAGTTTTATTCCCCTAGGATAGCCCGAGACACATGCCTGTGGGATGTATGTTAAAAAATGGCTTATAGTGGCAACCATGAGATTTGTTCCTTCCACGGGGGGTTCACTAGTGAGGCAATATCATATCACGTCCATTCATATTGGGGGGTTGAATACTCTTAAAAACCTCAAAAATATATTGCCCCGTATTAAGGGGTCAAGGGGGGTTTTTAATTTGACATAGGAATATAAATATTGGGGGTTATTTTATTTGGGAGTGTTGAGGAATAACCTCCAAATCATGGGATGGATTCATACGTCCAAATCACGAGATCGATTCATACCCACCTAAAACTTAAAGACCTTCCATTTTTATTTGATATTGCTTATGATCCTAAGTTTTGCTTAAATTTGATAATAGTGTACCAATGATAATATTGATGGAATTCTCTTTGGATTATTGTCCTTGAGTAATCCTCATTTAATAGCTTATTTAGGCTTGGTTTGAATTGATGTTATATTGTTTTTCATCTTTAAGTTAAGAGATGTAGTTAAATGTGTAACATCCCGGAAAAATCACAAAAGTTTAAAATTTTTCTACATGACAATTAATGTTTATTTAATATGTGCGGAATAGAACAAAGCATAAAAGATTATCCTGCTGTAATAAATACTATGCTGGTTTATCGTATAAGAAATTGCGACTAACAGAATTATGTTTATGTCTTGATGTTATTAATACTACTGCAACTTCTATTATTGATGTTATGATTTATGAATCAGTTATCTTTGACTAATATACTTTTATTGATTGATGAAGGGGTCCTATGGACACCCCGAGGCTTACTTAGCATTTGTGCTAAAGCATGTGATTTCGTACTTGTGACAGTTTACAGGTAAGAGTTTAAAGTTGCGACAAGTATTCAACAGTTTTTCAGAGAAGATCTATAATTTTCGTTTCACAGTGTTGTACCTAGAATTATTTTTGGTTTCCATTCATGTTGAATTGTATGTAATTATCTACCTTCTTCCTTCGTGGCAATTTGTGGAAATTCTATGTATAACTATCTTGCTAACTTGCCTAGGATCTATACTTCTACCATGGTCATGATAATTTGATTTATTAACAAGTCTTATATTTCACTATACAATGGCATGTATATATAAACAATCTTCTTTGATTATTTATATTATCTATTTATATGGTGTTTGGGACATTATCAAACAATTACAAACTATATACATAACATATTATATGTTGTGTGTTATGTGCAATAGTGTGGCCCCATGTGATAATATGCCACCCTAGTGAACTATACAAACATATGATGCTGTGCAAAATGCGATATTATACAAACTTGATCGATACTATATGATCCTACGATACTATGTGAACTTTGGAGATATTCTATTATGTGTTGTGTGCATTTATGTAACCTCGGTGATACTTATGCGACCTCGGTGAAGTTCTAACCAACCCTTAACTTAATGTTACAAGGGTGTATAATACGACCTTACCATAACTATATCCACGTTGTATGATGTGAATGTTAATATGGTTTACAGGTTGGCGGATGTGATTGTATCCTATGCATTGAATGTTTTCAACTAACGAGAATAGTGGGATTCCCTCGTGGATGGCTTAGTAAGCTTGGTTCACGTGAAAGCATCTTGGTGCATCAACTGAGTGCTGAGTTGTAACTTGACAAAGGTTTAAACGTTGTCGAGCTGGTTCCTTCGTGGTTGTGGTAGTGATGGCTCATTTAATGTGTTAGATGGTTTGTGATTTCGTAAATCCCACCGGTGATCTCCACCATTGATCTGGCAAGGGTTTCAATGCATGTGGTTAAACCCTACATTTGTTGCGATCGATGAGTTTATTGTGATTTTTGTTACTGGGTAGTGGTAGCTCTGCGTGGCCGATAGGCTGAGGGTTTGTAGTTTGGTTGTTCTTCCTGTGGAGGCATAGCTCCTGAGTCTTGAACTCGTAACCTATGTAATTTATAGAGCCGAGCTCTCTCCAGATTCTTGTACAATGGTGAATGTCTCGTTTGGCAGTCTTAGAGTTTTTCTTTGGGTGGTTCGATACCCTGACTTGTTGAGGGTTTGTCTTTTTTAATACATGGTTTGAAATGAATGGCCAAGGGCCTCGCCAAAGTTGCTACCTCTCTCGGCACTATTTCACTGTTTTAAAGTAGTTGATGGGATGGTTGGTGTTGGCTCCAGCTATACCGGCATTCTTCGACGAAGTAGAGGTTTCGTTGCAGTTGCATCTGTCTTGGTGTTCATTGCTGCTACGGGTATCATTTTAAAAAGGTAATGTGTTTGATTTCCTTCGCTGTAATGTTCATACGTGAGTGCTAACGGTTATTAGAATTTCAATACTGTAATCTTTCCTTCTGAGATACCATTTTAACCACATTTGTATTGTTCTTGCAGGGTAATATTCAATGGCATGTTGAAGGTTGGAAATAGCTATACCAACTAGTAAGCCTCGGCGGTTGCCTTGAAAACTCTGTGTAGAAGATGATGGCCGACTGTGTGATGTTCTGTGTGTTTTGTTTTAACTCAGAGATGTTTTGTAATCTGCCGAATTAGGGTTGTAAATTTTGTCCTAGATCATTTTTTCCAAGAAGATATGCGAGTTGATTTGGAGCCAAAATATGACCTATCAGTGTCCTTTCTAAAAATTTGAACGATTATTAGTCAGGTATGCCACCCAGGAAATCTAATAATACCCTCTGGTTTTAGGGTTGCAGTATTCTTTGATGTTTCCATTGATTTCCTGCTAGATACAGGAGTAATAGATTTAATAACATATTTTAAACAACTTCTGGCCCGTTTGTATTATGCAACATAGCTGGATAAGAAGTCGATATGGATAGTTTTACGATAATATTTTATAACCAAAGGAAGGGGGGATTTCACAGTAGTTTCCGGTAAGAAGTAGTTAACCAAACAAGGAGAGGTATCATACTTGTTGTTATCCAATCAAAGGGAGGTCCAAGGAGTGATTAAATGAAGAATAAAAATAATAAAGAAAGGTTGCGGTGTTGAATAAGGAGTCTATCCGAGAATATAGATGCAAAACTGTGCAGATATGAAACTGCACTGAGAAGTTCCCCAAAAAGTGTTCTTTTTATTTTCTTTATCAGAGAAAATAGTTGCCAATATATCCAAATTAAATTCCATGAAGATTCTTTTAAGTGTTGCTTGGGCCGAAGTTTTGAGTTGAAAATACCCTGTGAATCATGTTGAGAAATCTTAAAGAATATTTTGACCTGTGTTATGTTGTTCAAATGTATGGTTTGTTGGCTAAAAACACAAGATTGACACCATACGTTCTGGTGCAACGAAGGAAGCATAAGTCCGAAGCATGATCGCACCAAGAAATCAGAGGCAGGCGGTGAAATAGAAACCCCAAAATAGGTAAATGATTACAAGTAAGCTGGGTGTTTTTGTTGTTGGTTCCAAATCCAGAAACCCTAGCCTGAACAGGACTGTAAAGACATCATTTTCAAGAAAAAGATCTCCACAATAGTCCCACTCAGATCGAAGCTAGCGGTGTTTTCTTTTACTGTCAGGGCTTCGGCTAATCCGAAAAGAGAAACATATTGAGGGAAAATTATTGAAATGTGAAGGAAAAATACTATAATTCCGATTCGACATTATAGAATGATAATTACTAACTTAATCAGAATGCATTGATAATTACTAACTTAATCTAGTAATTCGACAGAGGGAAAAGAGAGAGTAAAGAAGGTCATGAAACCATGATGCTGCTAAAGAGTAAAGAAAGTAATGATCTAGCAGATCCAAACCTGGATCTAGATGAAATCCCATTTATTTTATTTCGAAAGTAGGCAGAGGTAGATAGAGATAATTGGAAATTAACGAGCAGAAGAAACCAGGACAATTAAAAACAATGCAAATTCCCCGCAGCGTCTCGTTTCTTGGAAAGTAATTTAGTTAGTAAATTAAAAAACCAAAGGTTACACATTTAAAAAATAAAGTAATTTCGCTGCATTATTTTAAAGTAATTGAATGCTTATTTCATTTATAGATCACGTGAACTTGCTTAACAAGCACGAGGTAAAAAAAATTATCATTTTTCTTTGCATAAAATGAAAAACAGAATTATGCACATATATAATTGGAAGTATTTGAAAAATGAGATAAATCTATAAACACACGAGTTGAGAACGTTGTAACAGCTACTGTATATACATTCCAATAATTAATATTAGTTATTATTTGTCTTATAATTTATTATAAAATTAAATAAAAATATAATGAATTAAAAAAGTTAAAGATGAAGAGTGAAATCTTCAATTTTAAATTTAGAGAATGACTATCATTAATTCTGAATTTAGAGAAGGGATATCATTATTACTTCTCCCCTTTGCAATTTAAGACGATTATTTAAGATAAAAACTTATATTGTCTTTAACTTCGCTGCCAACTTTTTTATTTATTGTTTTTTAATATTTATTATTTATTATTTTTTTCAATGCATGTCCGATGTCTCTTGTCTAAAAAGTTCCCATTTGTCATACACAACATGGAGTTCCCACGGAGCCCGTGTATTTTTGGCTCCATTTTGTGCAGGATAAACGTGTGGCTCTGTCGGTCCTTTGAAAGGGAGCCATGGTTAAAACTTTGAAATCCTGCATATTTACTGATGGCGTTTCTTCCTAGTTCGAAACAAATATTATGTTGAAGTATCCTGTGCAATATTTTGGGTTTGAAGCAAACCATTTTTAAGGGTGGCCTTCATTGGAAGAGAGGGGGCTTTGTGTGTTTGAAGCAAACCATTTTTAAGGGTGGATTTCATTGGAAGAGAGGGGGCGTTGTGAGATCCGGTGGCATGGTTTTGATCTCAGCCAACATTTTGGGTTTTCAACTATTCCTTGTAGCAGTTAGGGTTTGAAGAAATCCGTTCTAAAGGGTGGGTTTCATTGGAAGAGAGGGGGAATTGTAAGAATCAGTGTCCTGGTTTTGATTCTGGCCAACATTTTGGGTTTGAAAAAACCCTTTTTGAAGGGTTTGCTGCCTTGAATGAGAAGAGGCGTTGTGGGTGGATTTGATTGTAGTGTTCCAAAAATCATTAAAATAGCATGGAATGACTTCAATAGGAGATATATGCAATGCTAAATAGTTGAAATAGGGATCCCAGGGCGCTCCATGAGAACAGCTCCATGAGAACAGGGCATCGTGAGAATAGGAGCGGTGGTTTTGATTCTGACCAGAATTTTGGGCGTGAAAATAAACCCTTATGAAGGGTGCGTTGCCTTGGAAGAGAATGGGTGTTGTGGTAACCATTGGCGAATTTTTTATTCCAGCTAATTTTTGATAAATCTACCCAACAACTGCTATATCCAGGTAGGCCCTGTATGTTTGTTTTCTATGTTTTTTTTGTATTTGGGTTTCGTAAACTTTTTACATTGTAATTTGTTATTATCTCAATAAAAAATCAAGACAACCAAAACAAAATCCAAATAATGTGGAAACTAGGGTTTATTAAACTACCCCTCATTTAGGTTTTTGGGTAGTCGCTGAGCCTCTTAAAAATTAGCAAATGTTGATGGGTTTTAGGTTTTGTAGTGGATAAATTATTAGCAAATTTTGATGGGTTTTAGGTTTTATAGCGGAGAAATTATTGAGATGGTTTGTATTTGAGACTTTCTCATACCATGTCCGCTGCATTTGATTTTAGGTCGTATTTACAAATTATTTTTGGATCTGGATTGAAGTTATAAAAGTCAAGAAATTCCATTCCCCTGCCCCATCATTGACTCATTGACAACTCAGCTGATGAATGGATAGGGGCATAGAATTAGTGCAAAACTATTAAAGTGATGGATTTGTTTTCCATTGTTTCTTCCATGTGACTAGTGAAATTTTGAAAGTGGTTAGTTTTTCAATTTATCAGCGAACTTGAAATATGGTAGTGCATAGATTCACAATTTTTATAGCCCCCAGAAATATTTGTATATTTGTGTAATTTGTATCATTAAATCTATATTTGTTCACATATATACAACAATTTTGTTGTTACAGGAAGCGGTGTTTCTCAAGACGCGGTGTTTCTCAAGACGTCATACAACATTGCTGATTGTTGTTACCGGAAGTGGTGTTTCTCAAGACGTCATACAACATTGAACAGCAAGGTAGGAGGTGTGTTTTCATATAAGTAAGTTCAATGTTCTCTGATATAATATATTGTTAAGGAAATGAAAATGGTTACCCACAGAGTCATTGTAGAAAATATGGCAACAACGATTATAGGGATGGCTTAATTATACAGAATGATCAATTTCCAAGAACAAAAAGATTAATTTGCATTTAACCATGTTATGTTGGATACTGTGTGAAATCCACGTGTTCAAGGTGGGAATAATGATTTTAATTTGGTGCCCCAAAAAATACCATATTTCCTCATATCTTTGGTAGGGTGAATGGTAGTCAACGACTCAACAAGATAATGTTCTCAAGCTTGATATCTATGTTAATAATTTAAATTTGACATGAAAATTAGTCCAACCTTTTAAGAATGTATAAAAATGAATTTCCTTCACTTTTCACAAATTCATGCCCGAATAGTCATAATAAATTATAAGAGTCCATGGCTCCCCCATGCAATGCAGTGCACTCTTCTGTAGCTTTTTTTCACTCCCAATTCTCTCTCTCGATGCCATGTTTCTGTTTCGGAATTTTTTTTATTTTGAAAGGTGGTATTAATTAACAAGATCATGCTGCGGATCACAACAAAATGCCAATTTGAAGGACGCGTTCATAGAAATCCAATAAGAAAGGATGAAGTCTTTCTAGGGTTATCATTTTTAATTGCCATGATTTTAAATCAGTTCCCACAAATTTCTTCAAGGGCTCAAATTGAGTTTTTCTTCTACAATCTTACCATTATGTTTTGTACAAAATGGTTAAAATAGGAATGACCACACTTTAGTTCAAACATTTAATTTTGAATTTTGTGGCTATGATAGGAAGAAGCTTCCAGATACCTCATTGGTTTTCTGTGTACCTTTGTTGAAGGTTAATGTCTTTTTTTCTCATGCCAATGCCAGGATCTATTAGGTTGTCACTTATTGAGGTTGTTTTACATTTATTTTATATACAATGCCTATTATTAGGTTGTCCTTAGCTATAATATTTGGCCATAATATAGGCATTCCTTTTAAAAATGCTCAACACTTCCTTTGCTTCAGACAGAGGCACCCATTTTTTTAAAATCCGGAAAATTAAATATATATAGTCATATAGTCATATATACCTCAACAAAAGATGAAGTGGGTCTTTAGTCCTGATCACATAAATATTGACATATTTTTATTTTTATTGCTTAAAGAGTTACCCAACCACTATTTAAAAGATTACGAGTATTGCTTAAGTTATATATATATATATATAGATATATAGATATATAGATATAACTTGGACAGAGGTCTCTTGTTGTTAAAAGTCATTTTTTAAGAATGATTTGTTTTTATTTTATCTAAGATTGTTTGGATCGATGAAATCCATCATTTGATGTTATAAAGATCGTTTTATTTTTAGAATACACTTTGATCTGCAGATAGTATTCATAGGGGCTTAAGAATGGATTTTGTCAAAATTATTTTTCTCTTGATATTGATACAACACTACTACATGTAGAGGTCCTTTGAGACATTAATTTAAGACAATTGTCTTTTACGTCTCAAACTTTTCCCCCTTTTTATTTATGTTGACTCCACCAACTAAAAAATTAACTATGTGACCGAAATAATGACTACACTTTTGAATGAACATTTTCATCCTCGTCCCAGTAATATTGTTTGTGAATGCTTCTGATCTCAACCCAAATGTCCTCATTCAACGCGTAGTGTCGCAGGCGGAGGCGGGTTGTGGCCATGGTTCCCTGACACGTAATAATGCAGAAGAACAATGAGTCGGACGTGTTCCCTGCCTCCTTCAGCAATATTGGCGCCGCACGGACAAGTTCATGCATATTAGCTCTAGTGCTCCTTGATCTCCCGTGGGTTCCTTCCTTTACTGCCTTTCAATGTTCTTTACTTGGATTGCTCATATATCTGCTCACAAGTCCCACTGCATGTGCAATATCTGGTCTTGTGCACACCATGGGATCATTGAAGCTTTGCTTTTTAACAATTTTCAATCCTTCCAATAGGGTGTCTAGCTCGGTAGTATTGTTGCTAATGATCCCAATGTACCCTATAGATACTCTTAGTATGTGTCCTTTGTTGTCTCTGAAGACTCCCCCATATCAAGATTTCCCGGTATTTCCTTTCAAGGCTCTGTCAAAGTTGAGCTTGACAAAGTTGATAGTAGGAGGGATCCAACTGTTGGGACTAGCGATTTTCAGCCTGAGATTGTAAGGAGGGTCAGTCTTGAATTGGAGATTGAGGTCCCAATTTCTTAGAATAATAGCTTCCCGTTCATGAGTTGTTTGTCCTTCTCTGACCATTGTTGCGTGTCGGCAATTTCCTTTATGTTGGCTTTGATTTTGCTCCAAATTTTCTCCATGGTCATGGCCTGTGCCCTGAAGAATATCTTGTTCCTTTCTTTCCACGTTTCCCAAAGGAGAAAAGGGGGAAAGAGATTCTAGATTTTGTCCAGCAAGGGACTATTGAATTGAAAATGTTTCCAACTAAGAAGTGTATTGTTGATGCTTGCATGGTCCTATTTAGTGGTCTTGAAAGTCTCTGCTCCTTTGTCCCAGAGCGAGTTGACGAAGGTACAAGAGTTGAAGATATTTTCAATATCTTCCCCAACTTGCTTACGAAGATGGAAATAGGTTGGTCCAATGAAGCCTTTTTTTCCAAGTTATCCCACGTGAGGGTTCTTTTTTGAACAAGGAGCTAGAGAAAGGTAGCCACCTTGGGCTAGAGGTTTCCCTTAACATGAGAAAAATATCTGCTATAAGTGACCCAAGGCATCAAATTTTCATCACTTGTCACCCCATGAAATACAAGTGACCAACCATAACAAAGTCAATATTCACCCCTTTATTAATTTGCAATCGACCTTTAAGAGATTATCTTTTATTTGTTACAAAATATCATTACTTTTTCTGTGTGTGGGTGTGCTTAGTTTGCGTGCTTCTTCATGTTTTGTATCCCATTTGATGCTTACTCTCTTCTATTCTTTAGAAGTTAAAATTTAAGCAATGGCCGGTATTGAATTAATTTGTACTGAAATAGGATTGAATCGCTTCAACTAAATCTGTCCATGACTCCATTGTCTATGACACCATGCACATGTGGAGTATTTGGAAGATCTTGGAACTGTTAGTTGACTTTATATTATATTATATCCCTAGAGATTCTCGCAACTTTTCTATTGAAATTCCCCATTATCTTTGGCATTCAACATCTATTTTGCAACTCTGCTCATGCAAACTATTGAATTGTGCTTATGTCTCTTCTTAATATAACATTTCCTTTTGTAACATTTCTAGGACAAAGTAGATGGAACTTTGGAAGATATCGATGCCATATTTTATCAATGCCATTTTTTCATCTCATTTAAAGAATCTTTTCATCTTATTTAAACCTTCAATGGGGGTCCAAACCCACAAATGACTACAAGATTCCCATATTATCCCTCAAGGCCTCTTCAAAGATGACTTGCTCATCAAGCAACATCCAAGAAGGGGCTGAAAAACCATTGAGGGCTTTCTCAAGGTTATTTGTCCATCAAGCAATGTCATCAAGGAGTTTGGCACCCTTAGCAAAGTCCATGTGTGCATGTCAATGGTATCTCCAATAACCTTCCAACCACTTTCTTCCCATATATTAACAAAAATCATTTTCCATGGCGTAAATGGTTTCTTAAGAAACCTCTCCAGATGAGTTGGAAGCAACCAATCCAAGGGGTTTCTTAGCATGATTTTCCCACAAGGAAACTATTCCCAATGCCAACAAGGTAAGCCAACTCGATCTCGTCACCTCTACACATAATGAATGTCCACATAAACCATGGAAATGAGTAGCTTCACATGTTGATGTCCTCCAAAGAATACTCAATGAGCTAGCCCTTCCTGGAATGCACTATAAATCAACCTTGTAACATTGTTGTATTATTGATACTGAGCTGAGACATAAGGGAAGATTCTGACACTAGAATAGAGAAAAATAGGTGCGCTGAGGTTGTGGTAAGGAAGATTCCTCAATGGACACCTTTAAACCTCCTCCCTTGTTGCACTATTTCCATGAGTTTGGATACAACCAATGCCGAGAGTTTGAGATAGAATTACAGTGGTCTACTAGGGATTCAAGATAGAAATGAACTGGAGCCTGAGATAAAGAAACCTTGTTGATAGACTAAGATGCAATTTGAGGCTTACAGATCATTCTTTTTCTACCAATGACTGTTTTTGCAACCCTACAGGGGTATAACCCCTGTACCATAGTAAACGGCCTCTCAAACCTTGATGAGACAGAGCATGTTGAGGCTTAGACCTAAGGTTGAACGTGTGCATTGAGGTCCGAAGGTAGGGCTCTTCTTGCACATAGTATTCCTACATGGATAACGTCACTGAGTGTTGCTCATTTGAGATCTGAAATAATTCCCTAACTTCTGACTGAAAGGTGTGCAGAGACAAGAGTTGTCTTCCAGGGCTGATATGATTCATCTTTTTAATAGCTACATTACAATTAACAACTAGATGTACCTTAGCTCTGGAACAAAGCACTTCAAATTAAGGCATGCAAGGTTGGAACAACGGAACACACCCTCCACAGGTTGGATGTCCTTCCAGAAAGAGTTCATAATGCTACCTCAAGTTGCACTTTCACTGAAAATTTTCATTTATTTTCATGCTACTTAGTCATGGTTTGATATTCTACGTCTGGATAACAACAATATTTAGTTTATGTTCCAAGGTTAAGAATATTCCAAACCATGCATAGGATGCCCATAAACATCGAGAAATAGCCCAGGTCTTCTTGTTTACTGTTACTAGTTCCTCTACGGTCTGAGATTTTCGTATCTCCATGATGGCAGTATATCTGCCAATCAAACTTGTAATCCTTTCCTCATATCTGTGGTTGTATTGCTGCTATAGGTTGCATGGAAACTAGGGATACAACTTGAACAAGGTTGTCACAGAACTACTCCAAATCTGACATGCCTTTGGAGGTCAAGTCTTCAATTGGATGCACATTAACATCAAACAATATTGTCTAGAAATGATGGAAAAAACCCTCCAAAGTGGTGCCAATAAGCTTCCACTTGGTGTAGTGTTCCATCCCAAGTGACCTCAAACATACATATAAGAAATACAGGGACAAGGAAGGATTTCTGAGGCTACGGCCTGTTCTTTATCTCTATCACAAAATCGCCTCCCAAAGTGTATGTAAATATTAGTTAGCCTTTAACTCTTCTTTGCTCACAGGTCGGGTCTTTACACCAAGAAATGGGTATTTACTATTGCAGCATGCCAAGGGAGACATTGACATGACTCTTCCTCATACAGATACACCCAGATTTTGAAAAAGAAGGGTTATTTTCTTGTTTATTTATGATGCCCACGCCTAGACCTAGAAATGAAACCCTCTACTATTGTTCCTAGGACCAGAACTGTCGTTTTATGGCTACAAGCTCTAAACATGATCAGGATTTGCATCAGGTTTGAGTTCAGTGTCTTTACAATTCTCTTGACTTCCCAAATGTGGGATTTCTCAACGAGGTTCAGGCTACTTTATTTTTCTATCAGATCTCCTCTTTTTTTAGCTTCAAAGGTTGATGCTTATTTAATAAAAAGACTAACTTCATTATGCTCATAATTTCTTTACCATGACTAGAGGTGAATTTTTAGTTCCCAAGACTACTACTATGTGCCCAAGATTTCCTTTTCTTATGCCCAGCTATGCATATGACACACCCAAACAAAATGAGGGTAACATGGGTTAAATACTCTGTTTTAACTTAGTAATTGTGATTAATAAAAAATTCAAATCTTTTAATGTTCACATGTTAAAAATATTATTGCCCCTGTTTAGAAAGGAAAGATTGATAATTCCTTGTACAAAAAGAAAAATATGGTCCAAGAGTATATCCTTTTTAATTGTTCACTTCTTAGAAAAATTATTGTGGTTAAGTTCTGCACTGGATTCCAAGTTTTCAATTTGACTACAATTTTTCATGTTCTGTCCCTTATATGTAAATATGACAAGGTGTGTGGCCTGCAATCTGCACTTTCTTGTCCTACAACATATTAAATTCAAGTTTGGGGAGATTTCATTCACACATTTTTTGGTTATGGATGCTGGTGCTACAAAAATTGGGAGCAAATTCTAATTTTTGTTCCCTTATTTTTCTTGAATCAATTATATCTCACGTTATTTTTTTTGCTGCCATGTATTTTTTCTGGGCATACTTATTTGAACAAGATGTTCCCTAAAGGACTTGTTTGATCTGAAAAATTGAAATGATTTATCTAAAAGTAACTTTGTGTTTCTAGGCATTTCTCTTTGTGCCAGAAAATTTATGTGGAGGTATTACTTCAGGTGAGCATCCTGTGTTATTTTTATAGTCTCCAAACTGATTTTTATTCCTGGAAGTTTTCTATCTTTAAGGTGATGGGTCAATTGTAATCTCATTTCTTCATGTGATGTGTTGTTTCTATGTAGTTACTTCTATGTATGTATCTACTTACCTTGCATAGATTTATCTGTATGTATATTTGATAACAGTAAAAACTATTGCGTGTTGCAAAACAACTTACCTCTCTCCCCTAATTCTTTAAAGGGTGTTAGCTCAATGGTAGAGCATCTGCATTGCAGAAGGTTGGTGGTTCAACTCCACCATGCCCCATCATAAAAAAATAGAATATAGGATATTATAGTTTATTTTTAATAAAATAAGCTTTAGTTGATTTTTCTGAAATGATTAAATGTTTTCTATACATTATTTATATATTTTCTCTCTAGAGACAAAAGTGATATTGTCTTTACAGAGATGAAATATTTGCATTCTATAGTCTTTGAAGAGACAATATTTAAGACAATACACAACTTTATTTGTCTCTTAACTTGAGACAATATGGTCATTTATAGAGACAATATGGTTTATAATTGATGTATTCTATATTGTCTCTATAGAGACGTTAGGTTAAGACAATAATTTAAGACACTCGCTTAAAGACAATATTTAAGACAATACACAACCTTTTTTTTTCTTAATTTGTCTTAAGTTGAGACATTTTTTGTAAATATTGTCTCAAGTATTGTCTCAAAACCCCCCTATATGTAGTAGTGTCCACCATTGCAGTCTGACTATCCTCTATTCGACTTGTTGTATAACTAGCTTATATCTACAGTATCCAAGGTAGTCTCAAGTTTGCGGTCATCTTTGACCTTATAATGTAATAAGTCAAATGATAGCACTCGACATCACTATCCACTTGTGCAAAATGGTCATGATTTTGACTTGGTTTCCATAGCACCTTGCCTTCTCTGTTACCGTTTAAATGCCTCGCTGCCTTGTCAAATATTTTCTCTCCCGAGCCTTAATTATATCACTATTCATATTTCTCTCAATATATCGTCATCTCTCCATTTTCAAAACTTTTAATGGTGAAGGAAACTGATGTTAAGTTTGTTAATTGTAAAGAAAAGAGGAATATATATATATATATATATATATATATATATATATATATATATTGTATCATTCACAGGTTGACACATTATTTGGCTTAGAGATATCAAAAGTTCATAGTTAATAAGCATAAAGTTTAAATCCATATTTTATTGGGTTGTTGAATTAATGGTAAGAAAATACTACATAATTTTTCCAAACCTAAAAATAGTTATTTTTTCAATAATTTACAAGTTTATTATGATTATATTTGATTTTTTTTTTTATATGATTTTTAAAATTTTTAAATTTAAAATATGATTTTTTTCTTTTTATTCATTAATAAATTATATAATTTAATTTAAAAACATAATTGATAGTTATATATTAAATAAATTATAGAAAAGATATACATATTTTTGTTCAATCTAAAAGGTCATTATTTCTTAAATTGCTCTCACAACATTATTTCTTAAATGGTTGTCAAATGGTTGTCATGTTTGATATGATTAATTTTGATTTTTTTTTATTATTTTTTTATATTTTCAAATTTAAAATATTTTTATTTTTATTTTTATTGGTTAATAAATTATATAATTTAGTATTTTTAAAGTGTAATTGATACTTGATATGGTTAATAAATTATATAATTTAGTTTTTTTAAAGAGTAATTGATACTTAATATATTAGTAAAAAATAAAATAGTTACAATCTTATTTACAATATGTAAATACAGAAGTTTGGTAAAAACATGAATCTTGGTTGTGTTTTTTTATAAAATAGTAAAAGCAATATTGTCAATCAAATCCATTTCTTCATTGTTAATTACTCAATTTTAGCATAGTTTATTTGCAATGCACACGTATATAGGTTTTAATAGAGATTCACTTATTGTTCATAAATGTTTCATGAATCCTTCCAAGAATAATTGGCTTCTCCTAATATGAAAGTGGAATTCAAGCTATCACAAAACCAAAACTATAACATGGCATAATTGATGAAATTACTATAGTCCATGATCTCTACTTGTCTTTTGACATGCTAATGAAACCATGAGGGATGAATCTTGTTTTGCTTTGTTGTATGGAGTCCATAGTATGATTATTCCTTAATAGTAGATTATTAAGGGGAGCTTAGTAATGGATTATACAATGCAATTCCTTCACTTTTTCATTTCTTCCTCTATTATTTCTTTTTGAAATTCTATATCAATTTTTTAAAGAACCAATTTACTTTTATACTCTACTAGCTATCCTTGCATTTAAATTAGTTCTCTTTTGATCACCTTAAATTTTTGTCATTATTCGCATCCCAATCTCTCTTCCAACTCTCCCATTATCTTAATGCTGAAGCTATATTGTCTTCACGGTAATCACGATGAGCTTCACATCTCCTGGTAGCAGTAGAAACACATATTGTGATGGCTACAAGAATCACACATCTTCACCATGTTCATTTTATTTTTGTGAGTGCCTATCTCATCGAGCTAATGTTCCAAAGAAGAAGCTAGGGATGGGTATTTAAATCACCCTAAGATCATATGAATAAGTGAGGACCAAAGGGTTAGAAAGTTTTGAGATAAGCAAAGCTCATCGACATACCCCTCTACTTCTTCACCAAAGAAGAGCTAATTTAAAATTGAAATAAGATGCAATGAGTGAAGGCCTAGGTTGTATGGAATGGCTTGGTTAATCCCACACATACTATCACGTCGATTCACCTATGTATTCATAATGCCAAGGCTGCCAAAGAATGATTGAATTGCACAAAGACTTATATGGAGGTTAAACATGGTTTTCATGTGAAGGAGCATAAGCCAATCATATCCCATAATAAAATTCACAACTTCCATGACGATTGAGTCGAAGAATTAAGGAAATGACCCCTATGATTGAGTGATAGTTAGGCTTCCTTGTTATATGACTTTTAAGTGCTCCAAACACTTAGTCTTAATACCAAGGTTGGCCTATTTAGTCATCCTTACTCACATCGAGCGCCTTCCTTACCCTAGCCATTAGGGTTTCCTATGGTTTCATATTTCATCTTAGCACCCTCCTAGCCGACTATTTTACTCTTAAAGTTTAAATTTATTAAAAAAATTATAAGTGAGATGTCAAACAACAATCATAGAAAGAAAGCGTCAAAACAAAGGAATTATCATACTTTAAAAAGCCTCAATCAAAGAATCTACATTATCTTCATGATTGAAGCTCTTTCGAGTAATCTATCAATGAGAGCCGTCAACTATTCTAAGAAATATTGATCGAATATCCATATAATGGATGATAAGATAGGTTCCCCTATTGATCAATGTGAGATAAATGCAATTTCACTAGAAATTGATAATACTAATGTTGAAGGCTTTTCCCTAGAAAGCAACACAAACCATTCACAATCACAAGAAAGGAAAAAAGGCCAATGAGACAAGGGAGACAATTCCAACGAGAATGAGTTTCAAAATTTCCATTTATTTAGCCAATATGTCCATCAAGAATGTGTTTCAAAATTTCCATTTATTGAAGCTTGTTATTTCAAGTAGTGCTTCAAGAAACTAGTTTCTTTCTCGTAGTAATTTCAATTGAAGGGGATGATTAGGTCCCACACATTTTGTAAAAATTGATTGTACACCAAATGTCGTGGGATAAATTAATTGCACATTTTGACCAAGTGCTCAATTTTATATTGCAAATATTTATGAAATTATCTCTACATTGTATCTTTAAGGAGGTATGAACTTACTAGCATAAGTAGTTGTGATGAGTAAAGTCAACAAATTAGTTTGGATTTTGTTTAGAAGGTGTTCGATTGTAAGAGTACATGGAAAATCCAAAGTGAATAAAAAATCATCTAGGAAATTTTATTCTGTCAAATTTCAACCAATTTGCTAATAATTTACAAGATTTTATAATTTAGTGAAATATTCGCCAATACTTTAGAAGATTTTATAATTTTGTGAATTATTCGCCAAGGAATTTACAAGGTTTTATAATTATATAAAATATTCGCCATGATTTTACAAGATTTTATAATTCCATGAAATATTCACCCATATTTTACAAAATTCTATAATTTCGTGAATGTTTTGCTAAGAAATTATATATACATATTATATTATTGATAAAATAGCCTTCACACTTACCCATGTATCATGGCGATTTTCCCATTTATTATATACATAAATTTAGAAGGGGTCCTTAAAATTTTCCCTGCTTCCCCATTACTATTTCATTGGGTTTTCCATATCCAATGCCGCCCCTGCAATCTTAGTGGGATCATTATGAGCATTATACTATTATGTTATTTAGCATCATGTTTGCTTATACTAAGATGTGTTAGGGATTTTGTTTGCTAAAACTTGATAATATTATATAAAGGGGGTATTAAAAATGGGTTGATAAAAATAGATACCTACAATATCTGGTGAAACTAGGGGTTTTCTTAATTAGAAAGGTATATTGGGAGGGGGCTTCAACAATACAATTTTAGGAGGCATTTTCCAATATTTAGTGAAATTAGGGATATTATTTAATATCTTGCGAACGATCGTGCTAGGTAACAAGTTTACTGAGTGAACCCCCCGTGGTTCCTTCAAGCTACCTACTATCAACACTCACTCAAAATTAACTTTGGCGGACATTCCTGTGACCTTGCTGAGGAAACCTACTAGCATTTGATAGAGACCACATCCCCTCTGATGCGCTTGTAGATAATCCTGATGCAGATGTCCTCACACCATGAATAACTCTGCTCCCCTTACTTCAGCCAGTTGTATCCATTGCCTGATGTCCACCAGAAGAGGATTGTACTAAAACACCCTCACTTCGAGTCTCCTTAAAGACAGTATAGTTAGTTACAGACTTGTAAATCTTGGTTGCTACTATCTTTTCCACTTGAGGTGAATATTTAGATGATTTTATTTGCTCATTTCCTACAACCAAAGAGGAATCACTTTGATTCTAACCAACACTTTAATTTGTAGTTGGTCCAGATATAAAATTCCTATTTGCTGACAATTGATCCTTGTCCAGGCTATCTTTTCTATCTTGGGAAATATTTGCTTCCACATTAATTGGTTTATTTACCAAGGATGAACTTGGTACTTGTGGCATAGTTTTTTCCTGGGCTACCATCTAGTTATTCTATTGCAAATCAATTACAGATAACTTCTGTAAAGAAGAATCTAAAATCTGTTGGGTGGGTAATTGCACCGCAAGCTGCTCCAATGAATAATGTGCCGAAACAGTGGGATGTATGTAAGGCATGGATGGTTGTGTTAATGGTAGAATACCTTGAGATATGGGATCCGAGTATCTTAATTGACAAAACTAGAATAGAGGAGGTTGGGAAGGAGGGATTTGTGCTAGTGATGGGGACATGTTTCACACTTTGATTGTTGGTGCAATGAAAGGAGCTAGAATCCAAGATGCTCTTTATTTCATGGATGAGATGAAATCCATGGGCCTCATTCCAAATGTAAGTTATTTCTTGTACCAATTATTTATACTAATTTTAGTGTTATATTTGGATCAAATGGCATCAATGTGGAGAAGATAAATGCTTCATTTCGTGTTTGTGTTTAACTTATTTAATTTGATGTAGTTCTAACTTTGTCAACTCCTTTAAAATATCCTTTAATTTTAGGTAAATTTCATGATCCTCTCAAAATATTTTCAGAATGTCCTTCCCATTTAGTGCACCCTTGATTTTGTCCACCACATCATCTTCATTTCTTTTCTGCATTAACATCTCTTTATATACCTCCCAAAAATATAGTTCACCATTTCCATTAAAAAGGTGAGGCGGTCCCTTTTTGACAACAAGGTTGAAAATTGATTTTACGTCTATGATATTTCAACCAAGCACTCCTTTTTATTGTGGGCATATTGCATGAGCCTTTGTGGGTGAGAATTTTATTTGCTATATAGATTGTGGCAGTCCTGTCACGAACTCCAATAGTGGCCAATTCTTCCCTTTTCAATGCATTTAAATACCTAATCAAGGTTTGAGCCGTGTCTGGCCTTTCTTCAAGCTCTTTATGGATTTGGTCTACGTCAAGTCTTATTGATCTAGTTGGCTCTATCTCATCTTATATTAGTTGAAGGTGCTTCCAATCAACATGGATCTTATTAATAGACTTGCCCCATAATAGGTGCATTGCACCTTTGACAACTGGTTTTCCTGTTACCTTATCCTTTAGCTCCTCGAGTTGTCATTCTAGCTTGCTAACATGAGTATTAACATCAGTGATCAATGCAGTGTGTTTAGCAAGAGTATCATTTAGTGAATAAAAAAATTGAAGTTTGTCCTGGAATTGTCATCAAAGATGAAAGTGGCAACATCAAGTTTACACCTATCTTTTCAAGAATAATTTCATTTTATTCTGAGCAAAGTGAGTTGTAGTTTGTTGTTCCTAGAGGCCTTATTGGTGTGTGTACCAACCATAGATCCACACTGACACGTGTTGACAAGATTGTCAGGCAAGTCCTTTGAGAAGTTGGAGAGCTACCTGATGCATTTATTGAGATTGAGGCATATTTATTTATAGATTAGTGCATTCGCTTGATGGATAGTGTTCATTTGACTTTTAGGAATACCCTTTTTTCCAAGAGCTGTTATTAATGAGAATCTACCTTCCCAAACTATCAATGTGCCTAGTATTGCTGGTGTATGGGGTTTGAAAATGCCTCCATCATCATCCTTTATGGTACAATTTATCTTTACTTTATGAAAACCAAAGTAGTTATTATGGGTGAGTTCTCTTTGTTTTTAGTTGTAGCATGCTAGCTTTTAGCACTTCTATTACATTCTTGACTAACTTGTAATTCCCCAATTCTGAAAGGGTTCTAGCTCAATGGAAGAGCGTCTGCCTTACAAGTAGGAGGTTGGTGGTTCGATTCCTCCATGCCCTTTTGATATTGCAATATTGGTATTTTTAATAAAATATATTTTATTATGACTATATAGGGGGTTTCAAACCATCTTTGTATGTTTCTATGAGGGGGGTTCTAAACCGCCTTCATATGTCACTACAAGGGGGGTTCCAAACCGTCCCTATAGGAATCTACGAAGGGGGTTACCAACCGCCTCTATAGGCATCTATGAGGGGGGTTCCAAACCGCCCCTATAGGCCTCTACGAGGGGGGTTTCAAACTACCTCTATAGGACTCTATGAGGGGGGGTTCAAAACCGACCCTATAAGCTTCTACGAGGGGGGTTGTAAATTGCCCATATATGCCTCTACAAGGGGGGTTTCAAACCGCCCCTGTAGCACTATACGAGGGGGGTTCACAACCGTCCCTATAGGCCTCTATGAGGGGGGTTTGAAACTTCCCCTATAGTCCTCTATGAGGGGGGTTCCAAACCGTCCATGTAGGTTTGTATGAGGGGGATTATGAGGGGGTTTCAAAACCGCCTCCATAGGTCTCTATGAAGGGGTCTACGAGGGGGCTTTAAAACAATCTCCATAGACCTCTACGAGGGGGGTCACAAACCACCCCCAAAAGTCTTTGGGGGTGGTTCCAATCTCATCAAAAACCGCCCTTAAACGGAAATTTTTTTAACATCGGTGCCTTTAGGGGTGGTTTTTCTAAAACCACCCCAAAAGCCAAACCCCCCTCCATAGGTCACTTTTGGGGGCGGAAAACAACCCCCCCTAAAGACAAAAAATGTAGTAGTGTATGGAAACCCTAAAAGTTCTAACTTAACTTTTGCATGATGTTGCATGTTTTATTAATTGAACTTAAAAATAGGAACTAAGGTAAAAGCTAAAGCTAAAGCTAAACTAACAGAAGTAATTACTATTTCTAACACTCCCTCTTAATTACTAGTGTTGACTATTGCATCTTTTACAATGCCTAAATTATCTCTATGAGTTTCAAAAATTTCTTTTTCCAATGCCTTTGTGAATATGTCAACCAATTGGTCAATCGATTTACAATGCTCAACATGAACTTCATCATTGTTCACAAGTTCTGTTATGAAGTGATATCTGGTATCAATGTGCTTTCTTTTCTGGTGAAAAACATGGTTCTTGGATAGAGCGATTGCTGAAGTGTTGTCACAATAGATTGTTGTTGGTCCTTCTTGTTTCTGTTGAAGACCTTCTAAAAATCTACGTAACCAAACTGCTTGACATGCTGCTGATGTTGCTACTGCATACTATGCTTCTGCTGATGAAAGTGTTACAATGGGATGCTTCTTGGATGCCCATGAAATCACCCCTGATCCAATATGAAAAACATGACCGGAAGTGATCTTCCTGTCGTCCACACTTCCTGCAAAATCACTGTTAGTGAAACCTGTCAAAACATCATACTCGGTGCTTGATTATAAAATTCATAGCTTGAAGTCCCTGCAACATATCGTAAGATCCTTTTTCCAACTTGCCAATGCGAGTCTTTGGGAGACTCCATGAACCTGGAAATCAAACTGACAGTATACATAATATTTGGCCTCGTAGCTGTGAGATACATGAGACTTCCTACAAGTCTCTTAAACAATGTTGGATCTACTTTGGGACTGTCATCTTCTTTTCTCAACTTTGTATCTATTTGCAATTAAGCATTTTGAGTCGCTTAAGAACTTCATTAGCATATTTACTTTGAGAAATAAATATACCTATTTCTGACTGTTCTACCTCTAAACCAAGAAAGAACTTCATTAATCCAAGGTATGTCATCTCGAACTCTTTCTTCATAGTTGCCTTGAACTCATCTAATGACAGGTCACCTATAAAAATCATATCATCAACATATAAACAAACTATCAAAATTTGTCCTTGTTGATTTACATTTGTTTAAAGTGTTGGTTTGTTGTTGCTTCTGTTAAAACTATTTTTTATCATATAAGAATCAATTCTGTTGTACCAAGCTCTTGGAGATTGCTTGGACCCATATAGAGCTTTCTTCAACTTGTAAACTTTCTCTTCATGTTCTTTGATTTCATACCCATGTGGTTGCTCCACATCTTCAAGAATTCCATTCAAGAATGTCGACTTGGCATCCATCTGACACACTTTCCATCTTACTGTGTCTAATCTTTCCACCGATGTAAAAGTTTATCCAAAATCAATTCTTGGTTGTTGCGAGAAACCTTTTTCTACTAACCTTTCCTTATACCTATCAATCTCACCTTTTTCATTGAGTTTGGTCTTATAGACCCACTTCACACCAATGGGTTTCCTATTTTTTGGTAGGTCAACTAGATCCCATGTACCATTTCTCTCAATGGAATCTATCTATTCGTCCATAGCTTTTACCCAATGATCTTCTTTTATTGCCTCTTCATAAAACACAGGTTCACTAGCAATAAAATCATAATTGGTATTTGCATCCAATTCATCATAAATATCTTCCAATCTTCTAGTCTTTCTATTATTGTGATCAGATTCATTACCTAATTGCGGAATTGATACTACACCTCGAACTGATTTTCTAGGTGTTCTTGCTGGAGTATTTTCTATTGGTGAAGATGCTACTGGATCCTATTGTCCAATCAACTCCTCTTCTTCCTCATCTTCTAGTTGGGGTATTGCAGCTCCCACAACCTTGTCTATGGTTCCATCCCATGACTCTTCCTCCTTTAACAACACATTTTTGCTGAAGATAACCTTTTTGGTAATAGGGTTATACAATTTGTAGGATTTAGATTCTTCACCGTATCCAAGAAAGATACATTTCTCACTCCTATCATCTATATTTTTTCTTAGTTGTTTAGGAACATGAGCATAAGAAACACAACCAAATATTCTGAAATTAGAAATATTACAACTCATACTTGTCCATGCTTCCTCTGGTACTTTGTTCTTCACAATTTTGGTGGGAGATATGTTTATCAGATGAACAACACAAGCCACTGTGTCTCCCCAAAAATCATGGGACAAGTTTCTTCCTTTCAGCATGCTCCTTTCCATATTCATGATGGTTTTGTTTCTGTGTTTTGCAACACCATTCTGCTGAGGTGTATATCTTGTAGTGAATTGCCTCTTGATTCCATGATATCTACTGTAATCATGAAGTTCCTTTGAGTCATACTCTCCCCCTCCATCTGATCTCAATACTTTGAGTTGATAACCACTCTGTTTTTCAACCAAAGCCTTAAACTCCTTGAACTTGCCAAAAGTTTCATACTTCTGACGAAGGAAATACACCCATATTTTTCTACTGAAATCATCAATAAATGTAAGAAAATAATAGCTTCCTCCAATTGATTGTTTCTGCATTGGACCACACATATCAGTATGAATAAGTTCTAGAGGTGCATGTGCCCTTCGAGACATACCTTTAGGGAAGCTATCCTTGTGTTGCTTTGCAATGATGCAACACTCAGAATTGTTTGCTGGCTCTTTCATAGGGGGTAATCCTCTTACCATCCCTTTTTGCTACAACAACTTGAGACAACCAAAGTTAAGATGTCCATATCTAAAATGCCTTAACCAATAATCATCCATGCATGTGTATTTTTGAGCAACAGAGCTTACCTTGCTGCTGCAATTCATGACTAGTGGATACATCCTGTTCCTAGTCACTGGTACTTTGATGATCAACTGTCTATTTGGGGGTTTGTCATAGATTTCACAATCTGATCCATTAAAGACAAGTCTGTATTTATTTTCAGTAAGTTTCCCAATGCTAAGAAGATTATGCTTCAATCCTGGAGCATAATATACATCTGTGATTGTCTTTTGTTGGCCTTGTTTGGTCAGAATGTTGACCACTCCTTTGCCAAGAACTGGAACTACCTCATCCGTGCCGACTTTGACCTTTGTCTTCACCAATACATCTAGGTCTATAATTGGACCTCTATAACTTGTCATATGGTTACTGCAACCACTATCTAAAAGCCAACGTCCCTTTCGGCTTTCGTGTACAGCATGACATGTAAGAAATAACATATCTTCTTTATTTTCAGAGGTATTAGTCACATTAGCATTCTATTTTTCCTGATCAGACTTTTTCTTTCTACATTCATGAGCATAATGGCCAAATCTATTGCAATAATAACATTTAAAATTATATTTATCTGACCTTTTTTTTGTCGTAGTTCCTGCCTTCATAGTTATGATCGTGATCTTGATCTTCCTTGCCATTACTTTGGCCACCTGTGCCTCTTCCTCTTGATCCTCCTCTGCCTCTTCCTCTATCTTTTGAGACTGAGACTTGTGATTTGAAAGCACTCTCCAGAGAGGAATATTCATTCATGTTGATTCTGGATTCATATGATAGTAGAGATTTGGTCAACTCATCTATGGAGAGAGTACTTAGATCCTTTGCTTCTTCAATCGCTACAACTTTTAGATCAAATTTGTGGGGTAGGGATCTCAGAACCCTTTCAACCACCCTTTGATCTTCGATCTTTTCACCATAGGTATTAAGCTAATTAACAATCCCGATGACTTGGGTCATGAAAGAATCTACTGAGTCTGATTCTTTCATCTTCAGATCTTCAAAATCTCTTCTTAGGTTTTGGAGTTTAGCTGTTTGTACCTTACCAACACCTTGATAACTGGTCGCCAAGGTTTTCCATGCTGCTTTGGCATGCAATGAAGCTAATATCTTTGGAAATACGCTATTATCCAAAGCGTTCATTATGTGATGCAGTGCCTTTGCATCCTTCTTCTTGTGAATTCTTAGAGTATCATTTTCTCTGTTTGATAGGGCTTGATAGGATGCATCATCTACTGGTTCAGAATAGCCATTCACAACATATTCCCATACATCTTCCGATCTGAGATAAACCGCCATTCTCTTAGTCGAGACATCATAGTATGTTTTCCCTATAAGAGGAGAAATCTGAGACTAGTTGTTGCTGCTAGAAACCATAGATGCTGCAAAATATTTCACTAGCTTTGTTCAAAAGAAAAATATCATTTTGTTTTTTTTAAATAATGTCTCCTCTTAAATAAAAAATACTTTTGTAAAAAAAAATCTCTTCTTCTTCTCTTGTAAAAGAAAAATTCTTACTTGACGTAACTCATAAAAAGTTACTCGTGAAAGCAAAAAAAAAAAAAAAACCCCAACTCAATGAAAAAATCTTCTCGTGGAGAAATTTTCGCGGGTCTTCTCAAATTTTCGGGCTTTGGCCTATAGTGAGGTCAGGAAAATTTCCTTCTATTTTTATTTTGAAAGTTTTCCCTTTATTTTCGCCCCTCTATGCAGGGGAGGGGCGCAAAAATTTCTGCAAATTTTTCTTTTGCAAAATTCTTCGAACTTCTTCCAAGCTTTGATACCAAACTGAAGGATGGAGGAAAAAATAAATACATTACAAACCAAAACTGAATGTGTATTTAAACACTTATGGAAACTCTAAAAAGTCTAACCTAGCTTTTGCATGTTGTTGCATGTTTTATTAACTAAACTTCAAAATAGGAACTAAAGTAAAAGCTAAAGCTAAAGCTAAGCTAACAGAAGTAATTACTATTTCTAACAAGTGCGGCTTAGCACATATACAAACAACATGCACATGCCATTAACATTTGATGCGAGAGGCCTCGTCTATTTAGATTTATGCTTTGTGACAAATCCTTGGATTTCCAATATTTAAAAACACACAGAAAGAAAATATGCAAAAGAAGCAACCACAAAGGCACAGAACCCCCCTACAAGTTTGAAAGTTTCACGAAGGCAACTTTTGAGATCCTACCGTCTAGAATATTGCGCTCTGAAGGCAGCAAAAGAGAATTTTCTCCATCCAAACCCTTCGACTACCATACAAAGTAAATGCAATAGAGGTGAATCTCTTGTTGCGGTGATTTCTGGCTCAATGTCTTGCAAATACCTCTAAAATTTGAGTATATCGTGCTCTAATGTAGTTTATATCATAAATTCACATCACAAAGGACAACAGAAGCTCTGAATTAACACAAACATAATCCCTCGTGGAAAACATTTACCGGGCCGTTATAATATTATAATTTTATATTGAACACTAAAGATTAACGTCATGAATGGCATGGAAAAGCAAACAAATGATGAATTTTTTGCAAAACAAATCCTGTAAACAACAGGACTCTACAATTTTGATTAAATTGTATCTAACTTCACTAGAGACTTTAAATACGAAAAATATAAACTCCGATCGGCACTATTTTGAGAAAGACCTGTCCGAAGAAGCTTACATGCTGTCAAAAGATATGTAATCCAGAAAATTCCTCTACTACTAAAATAGCAAGATAATTTTGGCAAAGATCCTTAATATCGACAGTTTTTTTCTTGTAAGACTAATTTTCCTAAATTTGAGACAGAAGAGTTGATTTATCGAAAAAATTTACCTATAACCACCATATCTCTAAATCTTCCTAACACCAAAAGAGCCCATTGAACAGATTGAAACGACCTAGAAAGTGGTTGGGACCAAGAGATCCAGGGCTGGCACCAAAATAGCAGCCAAAATGGGAATTCTTCCAATGTTATAGTTAAATCTTGAGGTCGTTTACTTAATTTCTCTGACAGATCCTGGAAATGGAAATGATGAAAGTGGCAAAGAAAGTAACATATTTTGAGCCTAAAACGTTGCTTTAAGGCGGCGCAAACTCCATATTTAAACGCCACCTTCTATTTATCCAATTTTCCATTCTATTTATCCAATTTCCCAATCATACCAGTTAGTCGTACCGTCCAACAAAACCAACAAAAAAGTTAGTTGTTTCATATGCATGGATACCCGCTTCTCCTGTTGATTAGGTTGTGGTTCAGTAGTTGTTTCAGGCCCGCACTCTCTATCATCTGGAAACACTAGATTTCACTCTTGAATTTCCCATCCACCCCAGCCTATACCTTTTTTATTTCCTATCCATTGTTGGGTGAGTCACATAGCTTGTTTGGTGCTTAACCTGACATAAAACTAAACCTACTCCCAAGGTTCGAACTCAGAATCAACCTGACAATATTTAAATTCAAACACTTACAGAAACAACATTGCTATTTCTGCAAAATTAGAAAAATGATTGAAAATTTGTAGTTGCTTTGAATATATAAATAGTTGGATTCAGTTCGTGCATTGTCAGAACCCGAAGGCTTCATCTTCCATGCTAGCACATGGACATGTGATCTCACTTCACAACGCGCGTTCAAATGAAGCCACTGCTTGCATGCAGCCTGCTACGCAAAGAATTCATGCAGCCTACCATGCAAAGCATTCATGCAACCTGCTAGACAAACATCGATTCCAATGCTCGTTATTTGGTTTAAGTTTTAATGGTTTATTAAAAACGGAGCCCATGCCTAATGCGTCAGAAAGAAGCCAAATAAGGCTTCCAAAACACTTATTGGTCAGTAAAGAAATATATACCAAAAAAATTAGTATATAATGCGTAAATAATCGTGCACAGATTAATACAAATGCCAAAACCCATTTCTATAGTCCCTACTGCTTGGCAAGGACTAAAAAGAGTATGATAAGTATATTTAAAGTGGTATGATAAGTATATTTAAACTGGTCTAGGAATAAGTGCTCAATGCAATAATATTCGGTGGTATTATTGTAAAAGAATGGAGGTAAGTACTATCAATTTAATAATAATAAAAAAGAGTATGATAAGGATATTTGAAGTGGACTATGCGGCAGGGACTAAAGAGAGTATGATAAGTATATTTGAAGTGGTCTAGCAATAAGTGCTCAATGCAATAATATTCGGTGGTAATACTGTAAAAGAATGGAGGTAAGTACTATCAATTTAATAATTAAAAAAAAAGTATGATAAGGATATTTGAAGTGGACTATGAACAAGTGCTCAATGCAACAATCTTTATTTGATGAAAGTTTTAATGAAAAACCATTTTTAAATAATTACAGAATTTATACATTTTTAACCATCTAATCATCTTAATGATTTAAATTTTGAAAATTTAAATTGGCATTTTTATTTCATAAATCTATATTGTAGAACTTTTATTAATGTTATATTCGAAAATAATCTCGAATAGTATCGTAATACTGAATCTAAATGCATTCGCATCATCAACTCAATTCTATTATTATGAAAATATTAAACTAATAAAAATTTAACCTTTAAGCCAATCATTTTAAACACAAGAAAATATTAAACTAATAAAAAGCAAACCTTTAAACCAATCATTTTAAACGAAGAACCAAATTCAGTGACGTAATATTGACAACCACTAAATTGTGTGATGTGAGATTTCTAAATATAACCAAAATATTGGGATGGAAAGGGAAACATATTTCATAATCCAATATGGTGACTTAAAAGGAAATAGGTCTATGCGTAAAGCTCAAAGTGAGTGATATAAAATTGATAACCACTAAATTGTATGATGTGAGATTTCTAAATATAATCAAAATATTGGTGATTTAAAAGGAAACAAGCCTATGCACAAAGCTCAAAGTGAGTGATATAATATTGATAGCCACTAAATTGTGTGATGTGAGATTTCTAAATATTGATTATATTTAGACCTATTTGAAGGTCTTATTTGGCCTCTATTTGAGGTAGGCTAGTGGGGATTCGAACTGCATGGCAAGCAGTGAGCGTGGAGCATGACAAGCTACATGTTGTGTGCATTGTAGTCGATGGTCGTTGCATTTTAAGACGTTGTAGTCATGGTTGTTGTGGTGGAAATCTGCATGCAACAACTGCGCCACCTCTAAGTACACTTGCTTGAAGGCCATGACACTGTGCATGAAGGCCACACAACCGTTCCTCCACGATGAGAATAGTAAAACCCAAGCTTCTGCATATCCCCAGTCATTTGCCCGGCATAGTTTGGTGACGAGCTCTGCAACTCCGACATGAGTTAGCATGAACACAAGCTTGCAGGCATTTTCCCTCTAAATGCCAAGGAAGTTGCCAATAAATTTTTTTCCCCTTTCTAAATGCCAAGGAAGTTGCCAATAAAAGTTTTGCCACTTGCTAGGTACAGATTTCGAATCCATTGAGAACGGATTGATATCTTAGCACACTAACCATGGAAGTCGACTCGAAGCTTCACCCGTTTCTTTCTTACGTTATGTCTCTGAGGCCCCTGCGGAAGCCATTGATGCTAAGCTCCAAACCCTCGTTTTTGAACACCATTAAGGTGGACCTTAAAGAGAATGAACATCATGGCGAGGCTCTGCTTAAAGAAATGCCTATGGTCCAGATACCAGATCTCATGGCTAAAATGATGACCATTGTTTCCGACGTCGTTCAAACAAGATCCATTCTGCAATCTTTGGGAGAGCGGTTGGATTACGAGGTTGTCGACAAAGCCCATCGCTACGTTGCAAGATCGAGCGTGGTCTTTCCAAGTGATTGGAAGACTTTTCGTTGTGAAAACCCCGGAAGGGTCGGAATGGAGGACTCTGCAGATTAGAGCCGTTGGATTTATTTCTATTATCACTTCCAAGAACTTTCTAGGGTTTAATTTTATGTGTTTGGGTCAATGGTGATTTTCCGATGAATCTTTCATTTACTTTTTAAACATCAACACATAATTACCTTTTTAGCCATCCTTTTAGTTTTTACATAATCGGGTGCGAATATTTATGGGTCCTGCCTTTGAAAATCGTGTAACGATCCATCCCAACTTAAACAATTGAAGGATATATTATACACTAGATCGACATCTAAAGAAGTAGCTGTGTGTGGAAATTGGATTGCATGTAGAATGTTATCACTTTCAAGAATTATTTTCATTTTTCCAGTAAGACAGTGAAATGAAAAATTTTCTTTGTCAAATTCGTAACACTTGAAGTTGTTGCCTAATATAATAATCCTGTTTAAATTCTCAGGCGTCCAGTTTTCCCTTGGTACTCTGTCAGTAAGAAACATATTGCACTGAAGCATGAGAAACAACATGGGTCTATCCACTTTCCATCTACCAGTTTCGTTAAGAGAGAGAAAAATGCAGTCGAAGAAATTTATAGCTTTTTTCTCCACTATTGATAGCACTAGATCATAAACCACGATATCATGCGCCCATTCATTTTTTTCTTTTAACAGAATGGCCAAACTTAACTACATGTGATTAGGCTCTACATATTTCACCATCTCAGTGTGATTCATCAAGCAAACAACATAGAGAATGAATTGTAACCGTGAATGACCTGGGTCTGTGCCTATCATCTTTTCTATTAGTGCCCTCATTTCTGGGTGTTTCATTTGTTTCATAAATTTTGTATAGAATAAAGATATCTCCAAATTTTGGAGAGCGGGCTGTATATTCTTGCCTATTTCATGTACTTGTAGATTAATTTCTACATCTGATTTACTCTCCATGATTGGTAGTCCAAACACATCAATGAATAGCAGAAATTGTTGGATTATGCCTCCAGAAGAGAAAACACTCTATGTGCGTCATCGGGGTATTTTCTTTAACATGTCTAGTTTTGTAGTTTCAAGATTCTAAAATCTATGGGACCACTAAGAATTGCTCATATATACTGGGCAGGAGGAGAACCCTTGGGATATCAACAGGCTCTGGAAATGTTGAAGAAACATTTCCCTAATTTTCACAAGAAGCAAAGCCTTGCATTGCATGGGGAGTTGGATTCCTTCAGTATGAAAGCATCCCTTCTTGCTTCAATTGACTATATTGCTTCATTAAACAACATTTTTTTCATGCCATCCCATGGAGGAAACATGAGCCATGCAATTCAGGTACCAATTCAAATGCTAAAATGCCTCTATTTGCTTTCAATTATCTAAATATTTTTCTTGTTCCATTTTACCAAGTCAAGGCTTATGTTTTCTACCCCATCAATGCTCCCCCATTCCTGTAGGTGTTTCATTCGCCCTTGTTCCCTCATATCCTTGCTTAAGGGTGGCCTCTCAACAAAAATATTATATGTTGGAAAGAACACGTACGGTTGGGTGGAAAATCTCTCTTACACAAACAATTTCTTGGATATTTGTTTAAAGATAAGTATTTTATTTGTATTTGAATGTGCAATGATTTTATCTTATGCATGTGATGAATATGTTGTGTATGCATGATGCATATGTGTGTGGATAGAGTTTATTTCTACCGTGTTTTTATTTATGCATCTGCACATGCCTTATTGTTTTTTACTATGGGGAAAAAATTAGAGGCTCGAAATTCATAAATCTCTCCTCTGTTGGTTGGAACGATTGATGAGGACGTGGTAGAGTGGTATTGGAGATCTTGGTTGTAGCACTGAGGATGTATGTTCCAAAGTCCATAGTTACATGCATAAATCATAGATTGCACATGAAATGTTTGACAAAATGCTTCTATGATAAATCCGGGGTTTTAATTATTAAAGAATATTTTAACAGAATCATGTGTTAAATCAATGGTCTACTGTAACATCCCCATTTTGACCCCATTATATTAAAATGTAAATGATGTAATATTGTTATAAAATCGTGGTGAGGAGCTCAAGGCCAAGGCCTCACCGTCGATTTATTGATGCATATGGTTTATGTGCTAGCCAGGCACATTGGAATTTCGATATCATGTAAATATGAATTTTAATAAAATACCCACAATTAGCTATGCAATGCAACAAGAGATGGCGGCATGATTTTACAAGGAATTGGGAGGGAAATATTCAAACCCTTGGAGCCAATCAAGTCAAGCCAAGTGTCAATGAGAGAACCCATCAAACCCTCAACAACCCATGTTGACTTTTGTACCCAATCATTCATTTTCTCCCAAGAGTTGGTTGAGGTAGTTAATGCCTTGGGAATGGAGAGGCATGGCTGTCCAAATTTGAGTATGGGCAAGCCACCCTTCATGGAAAAACGTGTTTTGTTTCTTGGGCAAGAAAATAGCCATGAATTTCTCCCCAAGCCATTACCCATCAACCAGGTTTTCCTCTCTCACGTTTTTGGAGCTGCCTGGGCATTTTTCCTCCATGTTTTCATGTGTTTTGGCTTGTTTTTCAGTTGGGAAGAGGGCGTTTTTGTGTTGCAGAGCTACTGGAAGAAGAGGGAGCCCGATTGGGGTTTCAATGCGGCCGTTTTGGGAAATTGGAATGCTCATAATCTGTGGGAGAAATTGGGTTTTCTCCCTGTGGTTGAATCTCCCTTTTTACAGTCCATTTTGGTGTGCCCACGATTTGGGGAAAACCTAGGGCCATCCTGTTTGTAAATCTAATTGCTGGAAATGTTTATCCATGCCCAGTTTTGAGTTTGCTATGTGTAAGTCAGTGTTGGGATTGAGATGGGTATCTCTTGCTTTGGTTGTGCATGAGTTGGAATGTCCCATTTTCCTTGTAAGAATCATGCCCAGCTCGAGGGTGGCAGTTGTGTTGAGAGAATTGATGAACGCAACTGGCCTATGGTTGGGTGGAACATTGTAGCGACATAGCTAGTTGCTTGGGACAACATTACATCAAGATGAGTATTTTCTTATGTGTAATTACTTATGCAAATGTATTAATTTGTTGACTGTGTTAAATTGAATGGCATCATGTGATGTGTGTGGATGATGTTATTCCGCTGTACATGTTTGCTTTAAATTGCATCTGCACACATTTGATTTTTAATTGCTGGGAATTTAATGAATGGGCTGAGTTTATATAAAAGCCCCAGATTGGCATCATGTTCCCTTCTGGGAATTGGATAGATGGGACGGTACGTTACAAAATGGTATCAGAGCAAAGGTTGTAGCATTGGGCCTTCATGGGCTACCTATCGCAGTTGCAGAGGTAAGTATGCATTCTGTATAGCACTAAACATCATAAAAGAAAGAAATATTTCAAAAAAAAATTCTAACTATTTTTTAAAAGTTTGAAAATTTTCTAAGTGTTTTGAAATTTTGCCTAAGACTTTGTTGCTGATTTTAGTGTTAAATTTTGCAATGCATGCGGCGAAATTAATGTTAATTTTTGCGACGCGCACGACAAAATTAAGGTTAATTTCTGCGACGCGCGCGGCGAAATCAAGGTTAAATTTTGCGACACGCGCGATGAAATTAAGGTTAATTTCTACGGCGTGCGCGGCGAAATTAAGGTTAATTTCTGCGACGCACGCGGTGAAACCAAGGTTAAATTATGCGACGCACGTGGCAAAATTAAGTCAAAATTTGCGACGCGGTCGCAGCAACGATGGCTTGCGGGCGGCGAAGAGAAGTCCAAAATCGCTGAAACGGTCGCGGAAGTTAGGGTTAAAACTAGCACCGGTCAGCGACGACACTGGCGAAACGATCACAAAAGTTAGGGATAAAACCTGCGCTGCGACAACAATGTTAGTTTTAAATCCAACGCCAAGGTCGACGGAGTTAATGTCAAATCTAGCGACGGTTGAGAGGTTGAGCCGCGACCAACGATGGGAGGAGCAAAAAAAAAAGGCCATGAAATTGGATGATTCTTGTGGGGCTTGGAGGCCATTAACGAAGGCCATGAAAGAACCAGAGAGGGTCCCGAACCCAATATGCTCCAATATGAAAGAAAATGGAGAATAGTGAGTTTTGTAAGACGGTGTCCCGAGGTTTGAGGGAAGGTCCGATTGAGATGAAATTGATATGGCGCGACCATGGAGTAGGCACAGTGTTAATTTTGGAATTTTGGAGCCGGACTCCAAAGGATGTGGAGTCGGGGTGAACCAGAAGGCCAAAAAGCACTGTTCCGGGCCACTTTTACGGGATTTTGAAAATCTTGTGGACAGTAAAAGTGATGCTAGATGTTGGAATAAATATTTTTACTGAACTAGACATTTCATCTTCTCATTAAGATAGATAGTTTCCATTAGACGAATATTTTTCAGAAATGCATAGATTGGGAGATAGCCATTTTTGGCCAAATTTTGATATTTTGGGGGAAAAGTGAAAATTTAAAAGTAGCCAAATCCCAAATTTTATAGAGGTTGATTGGTGCATCGGAATGGGGATCTGAAGGTTGCTGAGTGTTCTTTTCTATATGGAATACTTTCTCCTAGTAGATAATTTTTCATGATTCTTCCTAAATTTGCTTCTACAAGCAGCTGAAGTTGGCCTTCCAGGATAAAGTGCAGTTGTGCAAAAGTGCAGATATTTGGGCAAAATTCGTATTTTTGGAAAAATGTAAATTCCATGTCCTGGATTGGAATGGAGCACGAGGATAGGTGTTGGAAAGATTATCCAGAGGAGAACAGGTATGCATCACCAGAATTTGAATGAGGTCCACATATATCATAGATATTTGGTGCAGAAGAGTGCCGATGGCTGTTTTGACAAAAACAATTTGTTGTCAATATGGGCAATTTCTAGAATTGCATGACTGGAAGGAAATCGGGCCAACTATGATATGGAAGAGGGATTCCATGCTACGATGAGGGATTGGAAAGGGAGAATTCCTTAACCCTTGTTTTTCTATCGTATTTATAATTATGAAATTGCCATATACTATGGCATAAGAATGTTGAAAATGCAAGAGATTACATAGATGAAATGAATATGCACCAGATAGCACATTAACAAACATTGCACAGTGCATGTGAAAAATGTTTGTGCATGAATAGTATATTGCATATTGGTAAAATAGTGAGGTTTTACATATGCAATGAGCCACTTGAGATAATTATGGTGGTTGCTAACAATTAGTTGTGTCTGCATTGGTTGTAGGACAGAATACAATCAAAGCATGGCTAAAGAAGTTGATGACGTTGTTGCATGAGACCAACAACCTTATGAAGAGAGGATGGTGCAACAAATCCGTGATCATGATGTTGGAAAAAGGACTGAGTAGACTTGGTAATAGGCCAACTGATCAGGTAACGTCAAGCGATGTTAATAACAACCATGCAGGTAAGGGTTAACTGTGCTTAATTGCATGAATGCTGAAAGAGGATTTGGTGAGATCCCTTCAACTATGTTTAAACTACGTTGATTGATTTGCATGTGGTATTGAGTGCCTGAATGTGAATGTCAACCTACCAAGTATGGTGAGGTGTGGGTAAGTGATGGAAAGAATCCTTGCACCTTATAGTTCTTAGAAATCTAAATGCATTCATATGAAATTATATCATGCCATTTGTGTATGTCAGTTGTGATTTTAACAACCAAAGTAAGTGGTGACTTATGGTCCTGTTGTAGTGTATGCCTTATGAGACAAGCATGGTTAGGCCATAATATGTTGGAATGCATAGTATTCAGGGACTGATGCAAGGTTGTATGGAGTGGTTGTGCATTGAGTGAATGCACATTAAAAGATCAGGTAAATGTTTTGAATGTGCATGCATATGTGTGGGTGCAAGTGTGAGATGCATTGTGTGGATGCATGGTTGTGATATATATGCTTCAATGCAGTTATATAATAGATGAAATGGTGGACTAATGTTAATCTTGATACCATTTCATGAGCTACTATGAATGCAGGAGAAAGACTCCATGAAGAAGGTAGACATGTAATGGGCTACCAAAGCACCCTATTGGAAGGACAGAGTTGCATGGAATTTGAAGTAATGCGTATTTATAGTTTATTTAAATTGCATGGATAGTGTGACTGTGTCTTGTAATTTTATTGTGATAATGATGCATATATAGAAATGTATATATATTTCACTGTTAACAATTGAAGGTGTTTGAATTATTGAGTGTTATAATTCTGAGATCACTTCAGTGACTATTGTGGCAATGAAAGGATCATATGCATAGATACTCACAATGTGTTTGGATTATTGAAGTTTCAGTTTTCAGGTGGAAAGGTCTTACATATGGAAATGAGGATAATTCCATAGTAAAGACCGGGATATACCATGTGCAAAAGCCAGAGGTTATGAGGAGGTTCTCATGGCTGTAACTTATGCATGAACAAATCTGAAAATTGTCTGATTTAGGTTTATGAGAATAATCTCATGGTTGCAAATCTAATTCTTGTAGGAAAATAGATTTGTAGATTTCAGATTTGAGAATTTGCTTATAATTGCTAATCACTATTTGGCTTATATAAAATTGTGTCAGGAGGGCATGTTGTAGGTGGATGTTCATGTATGGTAGCCAGGGTGAAACCATAATGGACAGAGTGATACCACTTACGAGAACCAAACAACATGAGGATAGCCTCATTGCTAAGCAAATCAATTTCTGTAGTAGACAGAATTGCAAATTCATATTGAATTTAATTATTAATGACATTGATTGGTCATGGAACAATCATATTTGAAGCTTATTGCTAAATGTTGTTGACTGTTTGGCTATAAATAAGTGTTCCAGGATGACACATTGCAGGGAGACCATGTGTGATGGCTTGCAAAAGCCAAACTAGATGGGAAGGATCCCATGCTTTGGAAATGAGTTTCAGGTGAAACGCCATTGTAAATGTTGATAATGTCTCAACCGAACTGCATGTTGGTAAACCATGTGAGTGAGACAGTAAAATTATGCCAAGAAGGCATGTGTGAGTTATGGAACGTGGAAATATTGGGGTGGCAAACTGAAGTACTGTTGACACAGAGAAGGGAGCCCCCATTCTTCTCAAATGAAGGAAAGAGACATCTGAAAAAGGGATAAGTATTTTGTAACCCTAACTCATAATATACATGTCTGGTTATTAGATTTAATATGTAGAGCATGTTTTGTTATTTCATTATTATTCTAGACTGCTTGAGTATGATTAGGGCCTACATGTATCACATTCGAAAGGGAGTGCACACCTTTCTGGTGCCGGGTTATGATAGGGTTGTCAATACTGACTACACCCTAAGGGAATGGATGCATTCCTAGTGTTTCAATACTTGATAGTGAATGTTATGAATTATGCTTCAATTTTAGAGTAGCAATACTGATGAGTTTGCTTATCCATCTTGTGTTGTCAACTAAAATAGATGCAATTTGGGGTTGCACACAGAAGAAGCATAATGGAAGGTTGTTATGAAGGGTTGCTGCATGCCTAATAAACCCATTCAGTGCACTGGTTTGTCATTATTTATTTGGATGTTGTGTAGTGTGAGTGGGTATCATGGGGCCATGATAGCCTACAGTCAAGAAAGTCACCTATAGAGTTCCTAAAGGGAACCGTTGGTTTTCCTGGGAGAAGACGTGCCATCCTTGTGTGGATGAAGAATTGTTATGCGCATGCAGGGTTGTGACACGTGTGAAAGGTTGATGCAAGCCTAAGGTAGAGTGGTAGAGCCTTGATCTATAATAATCGGTGGCACAATTTCCTTCCATTGGATGATGACCCAAACGGATGTGCTGGCTCAGCAATGGAGAGGGCCAACCAGGTATGGGACTGGTTGGGCACCACAAATGCTTGGTAAATCCAGTTGGCGTGAAGGTGTACTGGTTGGGCATTAACTATTTGATGTTGTGGAGCAGTATGCATGCTGGCCAAACATCCAAGTCCATAGTCGATCCCAAGGCTTGCAAAGCGAAATAGGATCCTGTGGACCAAAAAGGAAATGCACAATACAGATAATCATTCATTTTCGTTTATTTCATGTTTGGAATAATGAAGATTTCAGGTATAAGTCTTCTAACAGCTAATCTAATACACTATTTTTTCTTTGCTGGAAACCTTGGTCATCGTAGGAAAGCAAGGACCCTGAAAGAACTATAAAATTCTTGATAAATACAGACAGTAATTGGTTGGGCGCTAAAATTCTTGGTAAATCCAGAGAGTAACTGATGCTCGATAAATTCAGAGAATAGTTGGTGGGAGAATTAACCACTTGATGTTCTGGAGCACCCAACATGCTGGCCAAACATTCCTTAATTAATTGATAAAACCCAGTCAGCGTACTGGCCTGGCATTGCCTATTCGAATGGTTGTGGAGTAGCCTGCGTGCTGGACCAACATTCATTATTGTATCTACGGGAAATCGAATGCCTGTAAAGCAAAAAAAGGAGTCTGTGAAATAAAGTGAAGACATCCAATACATATAAGTATTTGGTTATTTTGCAACCTCTTGCTTATTTAATATGAATATACGTGTGTATATGATTTGATTATGATTTCTTAAACTCTTTTTTAGAGGTAATCCTATGAAAATACACTAAACATGTGAATTGATTCAATGTTTGAGTGTAGGTATTGTTGGAAGCAAGGACTATGAAGGCATCATAGGGATGCATGTAGAAATGCTACCATCCTAGAGAGCTCGGTATGAGCAGTAATGAAAGATGGTGCTAGTGGACGTGTGTGGGTCCTAGCAGCCAAAGGTTCTGTAAGCAACAATGGGAAAGGGTTCCCTAGTTGAAAATCCTCAGATAGACCTTAGACACTATGTGTCATAGCCAAGAAAGGGCAAGTCAAGCATTCACATTGAAGTGAAAGAGGCTAAGGAGCATAAAACCACAAGTGATGGTGTGGCTCTGGATTGGAACAAGACTAAGAGGGGGAAACTTTTACTCTTCTCTTTCCTTTTTGACTGGTGCATCTTAAAAAAAAGGATTGTTGAGTGCATGTCATAGATGAAAACAAATTGTGCTTAATTGCTTGAAATGAATTGTGAATGCTGAAATAGTTATTTTTCTTGTGAAAGGATGAAAATGAATGAATTCATGTGTATGTTGGGAAATCATGAAATGTTTGGAAGTCTCATGAGTAAAGCATGGGTGTTCCATGTCAATTGGGAAAATAATTGACTAATTTTAATATTGTGCTATGCTTGTCCTAACAGGAATTGCCATGATTAGTCTCACAGGTGAGACATTGAAATCCATTTGAGTGCAGCTTGTACTAGCCAAGTGTTGCTAGTGAAAAAAAGTGAGATCCAGTTGTGCACATTGATCATGGAAGCAGACCAAGAGCTATTTTGCTTTGGCTGAGAATCTTCCTCAAAAGTTGCGAGTACATCAAGAAAGATGTCCTCCATGGAATTCCAGACGTGTAGATCAGATGGAGGGTAAATAAAAAAAAGGGATTGCTGTGGAGCAATGCCCACCTGCAGAGATGGAAGATCAAAACCAGCAAGAGCATCTTGTGGAAGCCAAAGTACTTGTTCCTGAAAGTTCAAGTAAAGATATGAAATGCAGGATAGATCTGCCACCATTTTGTGAATTTTGGACATGTGTAAAGTGGGTATTTATTCCTAAGTGTTGGAACATCGAGGATGGTGTTATTCCAAGGGGGAGGGAAATGTAACATCCCCTTTTTGACCCCATTATATTAAAATGTAAATGATGTAATATTGTTATAAAATCATGGTGAGGAGCTCAAGTTCAAGGCCTCTCCATCAATTTATTGATGCATATGGTTTATGTGCTATCCAGGCACATTGGAATTTCGATATCACATAAATATGCATTTTAATAAAATACCCACAACTAGCTATGCAATGCAACAAGAGATGGGGGCATGATTTTACAAGGGATTGGGAGGTAAATATTCAAACCCTTGGAGCCAATCAAGTCAAGCCAAGTGTCAATGAGAGAACCCATCAAACCCTCAACAACCCATGTTGACTTTTGTACCCAATCATTCATTTTCTCCCAAGAGTTGGTTGAGGTAGTTAATGCCTTGGAAATGGAGAGGCATGGATGTCCAAATTCGAGTATGGGAATGGAGAGGCATGGATGTCCAAATTCGAGTATGGGAATGGAGAGGCATGGCTGTCCAAGGTCCTTTTCAGGGAATTTTTTAACCCCCCCCCCCCCCTCGACAAAAGTCATGATAATTCAAATTTTGGGGGTGGTTATTTTAAAGTCTCCCCAAAAAGTCATGATAATTGGACTTTTGGGGGTGGTTGTTTTAAATCCACCCCCAAAAGTCATCATAATTGGGATTTTGGGGCGATTGTTTTAAAACTGCCCCCAAAATTCACAAAAATTGGACTTTTGGGGACGGTTGTTTTAAATCCGCCCCCACAAGTCCAATTATCATGACTTTTGGGGGTGGCTTTAAAACAACCATCCCCAAAATACCAATTATGATGAATTTTGGGGGCGGTCATTTGTGATGCATCCCACACCTTCCAGCTCAACTTACAACATTCAGCGGGGTCCACACACTCTCTGGGTTTTTATTTGATGTATTATTCTTTCATTGAGGGGGGCACGATTTGGTCACTTGGTCACTTTGTGATGTTATTGAGTCATATATTTTATCATTGTGGCATGGGGGTGATGCTAGTGAAGGATTTTAATACGTCATATCCCCACCATGTGCTCCTTACACTTGTCCTAGTCATATTTTATGTGGTGCGGACCCCTTTAGGGCCACTTTAGTGAGTGCGCACCCCTCTTAGTGAGTTGATCCATGTGTTATTGCTTCGGCTCATCATAGTTGTCAATTTTATTATGTTTATATTTTTATATCCGCCACTCATTCATAAAGTGGTTAAGGTTTTGGTCTCTCTCATTCCTATTTAAGGAAGAGACCCCCTCATTGTAAAGGCACCTTTCGGATCTTGAACTCTTGGAATAAAAATATTATTTTGCAGATCTGCTTCTCATGCTTTGATGAATGTTATCATACATGATTATACATCTTTTATTTAGACATCTAAGTTGCTTACAGTTGATTTCCAATATCTTCAGAGGGAGGCCAAATTCACTTATTCCATGGGTGTGAATTGCTTGAGGGATGATTACAGGGGTTTCCCACATCTTCTATGGGCATGGAGTTTTCATCTTGAAGGTATTTTTTCAATTGTGTTATGTCCATTGATTTGCTTCTTTTAATATGTCGCACATGGTTCATCTTTTATCTGTGGATCAAATCTCACTTTGGTAGTTTGAATTTGCAGCTGAAGAGGACGTTTTTAATCCTTGGGCTAGGACCTTTTTGCTTGGAATCAATTGGATATAGCTTAAAATTGTAACTAAATGGGAGTATCATCAATTGTAACTATCCATAGGATGAATTCGCTAGGAGGTATTGTTTATTGTCTTAGTTAAACCTACTCGAAGATTAAACTAAGTTTAAACAAGCTTAATCTAAGATAGAAGTGAAACAAGTGGTTGTTTACTCTCCTAGATCTAACACAATACATAAGATTTAAAACACCAAGAGGAGAAGGAATCATGAAAATTACCTCGAATTCATCGGTTGTCATAGCTCCAGCTTCACACTTGATCTCCAAGGGGTGAACCTGTTTGAACAAGACAAGAAACAATACCTCCAAGCACTAAATGTAATGGTTAAGATCTAATTTATACAAAAACATATCATGCATATAATTAAAGTGAGAAACACAATATGGGAGAATAAGCCAATTTTGTATTAATGAAAGCTAAGAATATTATTACAAAGTTACCCTTGATGTCCAAGCAACAACTTCCACTTCCAAGCTTTTCCTCTTGCTATCTCTGCAAATATCCTAATACCATAGGTTTGATGCCTCCAAAAGTTATCCCAGAGCTCATGGATGGCCTCCTTCTTATAGGATTTGGGAGGCCAACCACTAGGAGAGAATAATGGATCTAAGTGAGTGGAAGTTGGATCAAGGAGGTGATTCATGCTAAGGAAGATAAGATTTGAGAGGAACCTCCATCCCAAAAATATCTCCTTCGAATCCAAGATCCAAGATTCAAGTGGTAATGTGGTTAAGGGATTTTAGTTCCCTCAAAACTAAACATAGCTCGAAAAAGTTGCAATTTTCGTGCCCTTGTAGGTATGCAGGTGTTATACCTCCATATTCCACAGTGTTGCATCTCCACCTCAAATAGAGTTGACGACACTTCCCCTACTGCTTAAAACACCCAGAAGAGACAAAATGATGAGTGGTCCTTGAAAGTAAACCTACCCTGACAAGAATCACCCTAGCTGAGACTTCATTTACCCTAACTACCGTGCCTTGATCAGTTATAAGTGCACGGTAGTCCGTACTATCGCGCTATTCTCTGTACCTGCCACGTGGTACTACCGCGTTATGTTCTTCCCTGGAGGCGCGGTACACTTTATTTATCCTTTTTTCCATGTCTTATGGGATTTTGATTTTCGAGAGATTTTGGAGAATTGAGGTCCCTAATTCGATCCTAACTCACTTTTTGTGATTAGCAAACCTGATCCACTAAACTCTCCCTAGATCCACCCATCTCTCCTGTTGGTTAACCCTACCACACACTATAAGAGAAAGCCATTCCATGAGCAAAGGGGGAGGACTCTTAGAGGTATCAAACTTATGATCTTGCAGCCTTGTGGAGATAGCTAGAGGAGGAAGCACTTGGAGCTGGAGGATTGGCTTGGACATCAAGCAACCTTTGTAAGCATTCTTCAAGTTTGTAATAAAGATAACTTGTCTTGTTTTTCCCATTTCATGTGTATGATATGATTTTCTGACATGGAATGTATCTAGTCTAGATTTGAATCTAATATTTACTTCAAGGTATTTGGAAGCTTGTATGCTTGTTTCTTGTTTGAATTCAACAGATTCTACTTTGGAGCTTTGGAATCAAAAATCGGAAGCGGGACAAACCTCGAATCGAAAGGTGAGTTATATCTTTCATATCTTCTGAATGCATGTAATCTTGTTGTGAAAATTAGTTTAGGAGATTCAAGGTAGCATTTGTTTTGTTTTGTTCTTATCTTAGAGTCAGTTATAAATCCAATTTAATTTAAGAGAATTTTGACTTATCCGTAGGGAAAAATTCTACCAACAAGAATGGCGACTCCACTGGGGAGAATTTCATCTCATTGATTGAGTTCACTGTTATTCATCTTTTGATTGTGACTTTTTCTTTCTTTTCAAACTAGTATTGAATTTTGGTCTATTTGACCTTTATTCACCCCTCCTCTCTGTATTTTTCCTTCCTGTGTGACCAACGAGTCCTCTGGGTCTGTAGCAACCCTGAAATTTTCATCTTTCTTTTCAAAAGTTGCGCTTTTTCATGCTTTGCAACAGTACCGCGCCCTCTGCACTGACTACAGCGCGATAGTACCCGCGTTCCCTACATTAGTACCAGAGCGGTAGTAAAACAGTACCGCGCTTTAGTCTGACTCTACCACGCGGTAGTGTCTGCATTTTTTCAAAAAAAAATTTCCCCCCTGCTTGGTTTTCTCAGTCATTTTCATCCTCCTCTTCCTTAGTTGGTATTTTCTGTTTGCTGTTACCATCCTGTTCATTTTACATTCTGTGTGGTGTGTTTATTGATTTTTTGTGAGCTTGATTATTGTGTGAATTAGTGGCATTATTGGCACACAGGGTCACCCCTTCACTTTGAGTGCATTGGCTTGATCTTCCCATCACAACCAGACCATTACTACTGTTCTCTGTTACTGAATTGTGTAGTTTTCATAGTCACATTGTTTCCATTTTTATCATTAAAATTCATATTGAAAGTTATCATTGGAAAACATTTGTGTTATTTTGATTAAAATGGTCTAGTAGCATCATTGTGCATTAGGAAGTTAACCATTCAAATTTGCCACGGAAATTCCTATTTTTTGAAGCATATTAGTTGTAAGATCAGTGAATTGGAAAGAAGTGTTTCATTTTGGCTCTATTTACAAAAAGAAAACAAAAAAATTTTGCTTTGGTTTTTTTCTTGTGAAAGTCATGCATTTATGATCGAAGAACTCTCTCTCTTCTATAGCTAGTTTTCATCGAAGACAAGGCTTATTTCGATTCATTCTCACTTGCATGGTTTGGGTCGTCATAACACCACCAAGTTTCACGTCCATTTACCCGATTGAGTAATACAACCACTAAAATTAATCTCCCTAACTAAAGAAACATTAACCTCACTTGAGGAAATCAAAAGAATTTGGTAGTTAGGTAGGACACCGGGGATAGGCATCAAAATAATTCCCCCTTGTCATTTTCATCTGAGGCATAGTTGTTGTCCTCTAGGGAACTAAAATCCTCTAGTATTTATTGACACGGTCACAGCCAGTTTGTGGAGGGGCCTCCTGACTGTTTTTAACTTTCAGGGGTTAAACGGCCGTGAGATTGAGAACCGGACGGACTCTGTGGAATGCCGCACTCCACTTAGCCCTAAGAAAACATCGATCATTGTCTTCCTCGGAAGGCAGAAGTGCCCAAAATCTTTTCCAACGTGTCTTTGAAACTTGAGGGCCAAAAATATCCTGCTCGCAGTATTTTCTGGGTCGTAGCCCTCCCAGAGAGATGACCACCACATGCTCCAGCGTGGCAGTCATTAAGAACACGTTCTGCCTCATCTAGGGTCAAACATCGTCGAAGAACGGTGTCGACACCACGTCGATAAAGAGTATCGTTAACTATGAGATAGTATTTAGCATGGTGTCGGATGCGTCGACGTTCATCGCGAGTGAGGTCGGGGCGGAAGCGTTGGGTTTGGATATATAGTAAAATATCTCTGTACCACGGATCAGACGTGCTAATGAGGAACAACGATTCATTAGGAAGAGAATCGATGGGCTCGGATTGCTCGGTAGCACGGGGCAAGTTACAAATCAACTCGGCAAAGACCAAAGACTTTTTGGACTTGGCTTTGACAAATTCCAAGTCAAACTCTTGAAGGATGATGATCCAAAGAGAATATTTTCCCCGAAAATGTTGTAATTTCGTGCCTTGCACCACTAGCAGGGCGCAGAAATATGGGTACAGTGGATCCATTGAGGTGGAATTCGACCATGAAAAGTTGTATTTGCCTCCAAGGAAGGCTAAGGAGGGGACCAACAAGGTGGAAATAAGTCTCAAGACTTCCTAGGAGATACGACCAATAGGTTCTACATGGTGGTATGACATGAAGACTCGGAATGGTTCTCAAAGTGGGAATTTGAGGTGTAACAGATGCCCCTGAAAGTGTGGGTCAAAATAAACTGATGGCCAAAACACTTTACCAATAAGTCTTGTAGAGATAGCGAAAAATAGATTGGAGAGAAGCTACAAGGAATAAGAAAACATCAACCAGATATCAAATAATGTCAAGGCGGGCATACCCATGCTTGGAACAACTTAATCAAAGCATGGTTGTCAACCAATACATCCCAGATCCATGATAGTACTGACTTAAAAATTCTTGAATACAAATCATGGCTACTAGACTACAAGCGTAGATCCATGATAAGACAATGACATAGCCACGACCAATACAAGAGTGGATATGTGTGACAATACATGGATGATATTACCAACATAATGTCCATGTGGAAACCTACTAAAAAATCACCATCGCAACCTTGACATGAAATAAACATCAGAACCATCCAGGGTATTCCACCCGATCCCAAAGCGATACAAATCTAACCATGTGATTACAAGGTGTTGAAGTCGAACATGGCAGAGACTACTTGATTATTGGCCAATGACATGAACCCTTAACAAGTACGAGGGTAATCATCAATGATGACAATGATCCCCAAGGTATCTCTAGTACATCCCAACGAATGTGAATAAGAATTATTTGAGGTAGAACATTCGAGGGATTATCCGATCATAGGTCAATAATGAAAACCTACTGTCGAATATGAGGAAAAATGCCATTGAGGCATGTATGTAACAAGGTACTACGGTTGGTTCCTAAGCCTAATTCCTAGATAATGAGTTGAATTCAATAGGAACAAACTCGTTGAAGGAAAGGAGGGCCATAATGAATCCCACATCATTGACACAAAACAAGTATAGGAAGGTGAAATGCAGTAATGAACCAGATGAGTATGGATTGACACAAAAGATAAAGGTTGAAAACGTTGCAGAAGATTGACTCAAGTTAAGAATGATCCTTTGAACACATAACGACATGAGACACAGCTTGGCAGCAGGGATTGATAAAGGTGACAACCGAAAGGTGAGATGACTCAAAGTGGGAGACTAATTAGATGGTACTCTCATGAAAGGTGACTCACGATCACAGTTAGGACCTGGATGTATACTGAATACCCAAAGAAGAATACAAGGTATGAATGCATTCCATGTTCAAAGGTAAAGACTCATAAGCTTCCATAAACGGTAGACTCAATGTATTCCCCCATTTCCCCCATCATGAATGAAGAGTACCTCTTTGTTTTTCAACGAGATCGAGGAGGATAACAGATGCTTGATATATCTCACCTTTGGGTGAGTCCAACCTTGTACATTTCACAAACCCAAGGAAGGAGAGGTTCGGTTCCATAAGGATCCTTCAATGTTTAATTTCACGAGTCCAAGGAAGGAAAAATCGATGATTTTTCATGTTTAGTGAGTATGAAATAATATAAAGAAGACTCTAAGTTTTGACTTTTTCATAAAATTCAGTCTTTGGACTCAAAAAAGTATAAAATAATATCTGGAATAACTCTCCTAGTCAAAAGCTGAATAAGGTATACCTCTCGTAAATAGTCTAAACGGTCTAAAAAAGGGATAACCTACCACCAAATAGATGACCCTTCAATGACGTTTACAAGTGTAAAAGAGACGAATGCACTTGGAAATATTTTCTTGATCGGGGAGTCTGAAAAGAGCTTAAAGAAAACTCCAATGGTTCTATTTTTGTGAGTTAATCACCTTAGTTCGAAAAAGGATAAAATAATACTAAGATGATACTTTCCTCATTGTTTTAGGAGCATGAGTAAAGTGAACTAAGATCGACACCGTTTTACTTGGGTTTAACAGACTCAAGTTTGAACAGTGCTTGTAATCTCTTTCATAGTTCAGATCCAGATCATGAAAGAGAGAAAGTGAGCTTGAAGGTCAAATAAATAACTCCACCAGTGTGAACAACTTGAATGAACCTATCAAAATGTGGTCAAAACCCTAGAAAAATGCATTAGAGAATAATAAACGTGAAAATAGACTCTAAACAAAGGCTATTAATGTAAAAATAGGAAAAAATGACTAGGTGTAATATATGAAAGAGGGTAAAATGAGAAATTAACCATTGTTACTTGGTCATTTTCACTCCAAAGAGAATTCTTACCTTGGTTGGGAGCCAAACTCTATCTGACAATATCGGGAGATCCAGGGCACCATTTGAACCACCGTCTAAAGCAGGTAAGTCCTCTCATCCTACGTTTTCATTCCATGCATTAATTTTTTGATTTCATGCAGGATTGGGGATTTGCAAGGGCCTTAGGGAAAACAATATTTCACTCAGGAATTTTCATGCCCTCCCTATATTGAGGGACGTGAAAATTCTGAGAATTTCACGCTATGGGAAGTGGTGGGGGCGTGAAAATTATCAGTTTTTGCATTCCCCACCATGGTCGGGGTGCATAAATCCGCAATTTGGAAATTAAAAAACTTTCCCCCATCTCATCCAATAAAATTTGGTTTAAATATTTTAACTAGAGGTTTCCTTGATGGATTGCAGGAGTTTCCAAGAGATAAAGGAAAGGATGGTTGAGTGGAAAGAAAGGGAACATGAAGAGGAGGACAAATATGCCCTCAATGATGAAAACACTCTATCCGCACTGAGAGAGTGTGGCTCATTGAATTTTTTCAAAACAAGAGGTATCCGGAAGAAAGGTAAGTTGCTAAATCACATCATACAAATGTGGGATGCTGATATACAATATTTCTGCATAGGAAAGACATCCTTTAAATAGAGCTTGAGGAAATTTACTTCTTGAATGATATCTCCAAAAGAGGGGCCCGAGTCAATTTGGAAGGGCACTAAAGCACTGAAAAAAATACCACTAGCACATTTGAGGAAATGTGCCATGGATTTGCATTGATATTGCCACGTTTTATCGTCTCAATTGCGACAATCATGGGCGCGATTTTGCGTGGAACTTGTTTCATGGATATAACGACGAAATTGGAAATCCATCGCAATAGAGACAAAAAATGGTCACCATGTGTCTTCTATAAGGTGGTCTTGAAAATGATTTTTTTAATTCATCTTCTACAAACCGTCTCTCTATCGATGAACATTCGTCCCTATAGCGACGCAAATATGCCAAAAAAGCATTGCACAAAAATTTGCTTCCATGAAAAACCGTCTCTCTATCAACGATTGTTAGTCGAACAGACCAAAACAAAGACAGGGGATGCAATGGTTTTTATATACCTACGATGATGTTTCGATTCAACTACCGATGAATGTTCGTCGAACATACCAGAAGAAGGCAGGTGCCTTTCCACGGTTTCCACAAACAAACGTCTCTTTATCGACAGTTGTTCGTCGAACAGACCAAAACAAAGCAGGAGGCTGCGACGGTTTTTCTATACCTGCGACGATGTTTTGTCAAAACTATTGATGAACGTTCTTCAAACATACCAAACTAAGGTTGGTGCCTTTCCACGGTTTTTCTATACCTTCGACGAAATTGCATCAATATATCGATGATACCTGGAAGTTTAAAAAAAAAAATTGAAAACTGTGGAAACTGATGTCTTATGAGTATAACCTAAATGTCCAAGCCAGGTGACATTATATTAGTAAATTTTGGCATTGGACAAGAGCTTATCATCTTTTCTGAGAACAAAGATGATTAAATGAAATTGATGGTGAGTTTATCATGGGTTTTAGAATTTTCAAGTGCAAAAGAAGAGAATGAAAAAAGAGATTGATCTAGTATATCTCCTTTGATTGATCTAATTGTAAAGTCAACAAAGAAATGCTTCAACCTTTCATGAGTAAATGAGGTTAGAAATGAATGCTTACACGTGACAACAAATTGAATGCAAAACTAACATTAGCAGTGGATTTCATGCCCAAAACATTTCAATTTGGTGTAATCTTAAGTTGTTTTGGGATCTAAAATTGTCACAACAACACCGAAGTTTGATCCAGAGTTCATCTAAATCTAGTGAAGGCATGGATATTTTTAGTTTCTAACCGACATATTTAGTTGTTTATACTGTGTTGTTAATGCCCCATAATGTTCCTAGGAGGATGAAGTACTCCATGATAGTTTTTGTGCTATGAATCCCCATGTTTCATGTTTTTTATTTTCAATATGGTAACCACCTTTAACCAAAAGACATGGAAACTGGTTGGAAATTGTCGGAATGTTAGGTTGGGATCAGATTGGGTTCCTTAAGGGAGGAAGAGATTCTACAATTGGGGAAGCTGGAACAGTTTGTCACATGCATTTTGTACAATAAATTCCACTGGAAAAGTTTTTAATATTGTACATACATAAAGGATATGGAACATTATAGCGACCTTAACTCAACCCCTAAGGGAAAAGAGTATTTTCTCACCTAGAAAATATTTCTAGGCTCTTTGTAGTGCCAACTGGTGGTAAGTTGTTTTGAATTTGCACATTATTGGAAGAGATGAAAATGAAAAACTGATCCTTCTTATGCAACCACCTCAAGCATGGCCAAAATCGGTCAAAGTTAGTACCAAATATTCCCAAAAGAAAAAAAAAGTCCCTTGAGCACATGATAGGAAAGAGACATGTTAATCAACAAAAAATTGACAACTTATTTCTATTCTTTTACTATGCATGATCTCATATAACAAAAAATTCATCATAGATCACCTTTTGGCATTGATCAGAAGCATGTTTCATAGTTGAGCATGCAATTTGTAGTTTAGAAACCATATCATAATTTCCTTGGAGACACTCCTCGTGAAATAGCATCACTTGCTCTACTACATGTGAAGAGATACTAGTGAGAATTCATCATACTACAAAAAACATAAGGTGCACTGAATTCGTCTTTATTGAAAAATAAATAAATAATAAAAAAAACTCAACCCCTAGGGAAAAAGAGTAGTTTTTCACTTGGAAAATATGTGTAGGATCTTTGTAGTGCCAAGTGGTGGTAATTTTTTTGATGTTTCTCATTATTGGAAGAGGTGAATATGAAAAGTTGATCCTTCTTATGCAACCACCTCAAGCATGGCTAAAATTGGTCAAGTTAGTATCAAATATGCCCATAAGATAAAAACATTCCCTTGAGCACGTGATGGGAAAGAGACATGTTAATCAACAAAAAATTGACAACTTATTTCTATTCTATTACTAGGAATGATCTCATGTAGCAAAAAATTCATCATAAATTACCTTTTGGCATTGAGTAGTAGGTTGCACAGTTGAGCATGCAATTTGTAGTTTAGAAACCATATAATAATTTCCTTGGAGACACTCCTCATGTAATAACATCACTTTATCTGCTACCTTTGAATATCTAGACATATCAATTTATGAAGAGCTCACCATATTTAATGATAAAAATTCCAATTAGATTGAGGAAAGACACCACAAAACCAATCACATTGCTTTTCTTGGGCCCTAGCAAGTATGAATAATTGAAATATTCTTAAGGGATATTGTAATTCAATTCAATCATTAGAGATTCTAGCTTTTGCATCATTTTGAGAAATCAACAGCGTATATATACACTTGTAGAAGAATTATAGTTGGTTAGGTTTAAAGATTGTGTCAATTCTTTTCCTAGTAGTAGTGTGTCCATTGTAGATGCAAAACTTTGCCAAACAATGTTTGAGTCGAAGTTGTAGAGAACAAAATTGCCTGAATGTTGCATCTCCCCTAACTCAACAAACAACATTATGGTCTTATCCATCTAGACTGTTGATTTTCCATCTCCCAGCTAAATTTCCATCTTAACCAAGAGTGAGGAATCCTTCTTCACTTACTAGTTGGCTTTTGATAAACCCAAAACCATAAACCTTCAAATTTTACAGATACATAAAAGTTACAATAATAAAAATCAATCATCACTACAATCCAAGAACTTATGTATCCAAATAGGAAATTTCACAATATAAAATAAATATAGAAGATGATTTGGCTAATACAAAATAAATACAATAACAAACATACGATACAAACATTAAAATGCAAAACATATTTGTGTGACTTTTTTGGGCTACTTTCTCATGCATTCCAATTGGAACTTTGATGACTAGTCTTTGTACTTGATGATGATGCAATTGGAATTCTCATTGAACCCATTTGGTCATCTTTGGATGTTAATATAAAATCTATTTCTTTCTCTCTCACTATAATTTTAAACCACACACTCATAAGTGCTAAGGCTAATGATCACACCTTAATGAGGAATAGGGATGACTCGACTGCATGGAAACAAAATTGAATGGACTTTAATAGTATACTGCAATGATGTCCTTATTCATTTTATTTACATGCATCTGCGTCATTGGGGAGATTGGAGTCTGCCCCAAGATTTTTCGATATTCAATCCCACTTTTAAAACCATACTTGAAACCAAGCTTTAGGTCTTCCTCAGTGGTAGCATATTGGAACGTATTTCCCTGCAATGCGTAACACATTTAAAATTTCCAATATCAAAAACAGATATTTGTTCGCTACTGTCAAATAAATATTCCCCAAAATTAATCATTTAATTCTTACGATTCAGGATCTTAGTTTTCAATAGCCACCCTGGCCCAGTCTATGTTGCCCATGCTTTTCCACTCTAGCCTTGGTTGCTTTGGAGGTGTCAACTAGCCTATATATGAAAATTTTGAAAAAGGTTAGATATCAGAATTCGTACTTAAACAAAAAACAAAAAAAATAAATGAGCATATTTCACTAAAAAGATGATATGTGTTGTACCTTTCTTTTCCAGGCCATGGTTGTTGTCCTTGTCTTTTTAGCAACTTCTCATTTCATCCTCTATGAGTTCCTTCCACTCTTTCTCCAAAACCATGGGAGGGCTCTCATTCTTGAGCGCAAGTTGCAATTTATCCCTATATTGGGCCTTGGTATATTTTAAATTCTCGCTAGCTAACTTTGCAACCACTTTCTTGTTGAATGTATTGTAGAACAAGTTTACCATGTGGTCTATCAATTCATCTCTCTTTGCGCTATCTTGGTTATTCCACCGTGAGCAAATGGTGGGGCCAAACAGCTCCAATGCTTTGTCATTCAAATTCCTGTAGAAAATATTGTTTCCTGCATAAAAGTGTAATCCATTAATTTATAATAATTTCAACGTATGTCCATTTAAACTTCATGATTAAAATGAATAAATTAATTAATAAATACCTACAATATTTTGAATCTTGATTGGAACATAAGTTTCATCCACCAGAAAGGTGAGATCTAGTGATCCGGTGCTTTTAACTCGTGCTTCTCTAGGAGTGTAAAAAAGACTTATTGGTACATTGCTTTGTCGATGTTGTTGTTGCATTAGAGCATCACTTCTACCTATACTTGTCTCGAAAGTTTCTCTAGTCACGGGTTGTAAAAAATCCTACAAACGAAAAACTTTACTTTATCAGATCACTTGGAAAAATAGAAAACATAATATCATATATGAAATCATGTCATAGCTTAACAAAATATGTGAGGATTCCACTTACCCCATAATATTTTATTTGTTCTTTCATCTCTTCAATCCTTGCCCTGATCTTCTGTGGCATGGGCTTTATGCGATCCAAGGCAAGCATTTCTATGTTTTCCTTTTTCAGGGCCTTTTTTATAGTTTCCATTGGGTCTATGGAATAGTAAATTTCATCCTCAAGCTCCTCATCACCCAGATCATGTGAACTTGACTAAATTCATCTAACAATAAACTTAAGCAAAATAATTTTAACATCATTCAAACATTGTTATTGTAATGAAATTTAGTTACTATTAAGAACCAACACTTACATGATGTGGTTTTGTGGCCGGTGACTTCCCACGGTCACCCCGTACTGATCTACTTCTAGTGGATGATTGTCCACGGTCACCCTGGATCGTGGAAGCAGTAGGAGCCTTTCCATGGTCCTCACCCTGACACGATAAATCAATCAATAATTCATCATAAGCACAGAAAAATACGAATGTCAACAGTGGAAATTGAATGTTAACAGAAAAAATTGAAACATTTAGTTATTATATTTAACACTTACCTGAGGGGGCACAGAGTGTGACCTTCCACAGTCACCCTGGACCATGGAAGTAGCAGGTTCCTTTCCACTGGCTCCACCTTGACACAATAAATCAATAAATAAACGTTATGAAAATAATTGTAACATAATAAAAAATGAGATATTGCAATAATATTTATTTTTACCTCAGAAGTAGAGGACACGCGTTATGTTCCATGACAAACATTGGCATACCCCTGCCACAATGTAATACGCATGTTGTCACATGGAAATATTTTGGGATTGGAGTTTCTAGTTGTTGTAGTCATATTTAGTTGCTATATTTAGTTGAGTCAATAATTGTAACATAAACAAAAATGAGATATTGCAATAATATTTACTTTTACCTCTGAAGGAGAAGATACATGTTCTTCTCCATGGCGATGAGTAGACCCCTTCCACAGTGTAATAAGCATGTTATCATATGGAAATATTCACAATAAGCACAAAAAAAGAAAATGGTAACAGTGATAATTGAATGTTAACTGAAAAAATAGAAACATTTTGTTATTGTAGTCATATTTATTTACTATATTTAACATTTACCCCACGAGGCATAGATTGTGACCTTCCATGGTCACCCTGTACCGTGGAAGCAGAATGTGGCTTTCCACTGCTACCACCCTGACAAAATAAATAAATCAATAAAATTTGAGTCAATAATTGTAACATAAAAAAAAATTAGATAAGCATAACAGTGTAATAAGCATGTTATCACATGGAGTGATTCATAATAAGCACAAAAAAAGTGAATGTCAATGGTGGAAATCGAATGTTAACAGAAAAAATGAAAACATTTAGTTATTGTAGTAATGTTTAGTTACTATATTTAACATTTACCTGATGAGTCATAGCGTGTGACCTTCCACGGTTACCCTGGACCGTGGAAGCCACATCTATTCGATTTAAGTTGTAACCGATCAACAACTCTTCACCTGGAAGTATCGTTTTTGTTGTACATACAAGTATTTGATTTGTTTTGGAATTTTTTCACAACATGGATATAGAAGTGTGTTTCTTGGGCCACTTGACTAGTTAATGCATGCAAAGAGGTATGGGGTTCCCCCTTATATAAATCATGTTGGCGATTCAATTGGGAATGGGCGGTAGTCATATTGATTCATTCATGGATTTCCCACCAAAACACGATGACATTAGTCTAACACTCCCTCTTCCACAGTGGTTTGATATGCAAGTTTCCTCATGCAAGGCACTCCTTCTCTAACTATGTGCTACATGTGCAAAATGGTACTCTATTGTATGACAATGTGGTCACAAAGGTCCAACTCTCCTTCTCAACATAGGTCCTTGGTTCTATCACCAACCTCCGTGAAGTATCCTCCTCAACCCAAGCATCATCAAATCAAGTATCCAGCCTGCAAACACCCAACCAAGGGGAAAACAAACATGGAATCCTAGGCATATTCAAGAACAAAAAATTCCTCATACACTTGAACCAACAAACTTAGTGAACCAAGATAGCACAACTATAACATTAAAACATAATTTTCATCTCTTTCAACTACTACATTAAAACATAATTTTCATCTCTTTCAACTTTAACACTCCTAAGAGTTCCCTGTATTAAAGTTGAAACATACAGTAACAATAACATGTAAATGATAGCAGCAATAGTATGGCTATTTACACAAAATTATAAGAGCAGTAATATATGTATCTAACAATACAAAAGAAAAAGTCTTATTACTTAAAAAATCAAATAACAAAATAACTATGTTGTATAGTTAAGTGGGCTTCATAACTAGCATGCCAAAGTATCCCTCAAGCAGTCAAAGACAATCAATGTAGCAAAATCGCAGAACAAACATGACAAAATCACATCTAATAAATTACATGATGGGAATAACCTTCCTTAATGTACTCAGATTTTAACTTTCAGTCCAAATCTTACCTCTCAGAGGCAAGTCAACAACTGGAACAAACTGGCCCTTAGTTAAGGGAATAACATACCTGAGAAGGAGAGAGAGAGACCATAAATGTTGATAAAAAATACATACAAGTACGACAGAAGAACCGACCACTTAAATAGGTATGACACAATCAATATCATGCCCAAAAAATCAACGAGCATACCAAGTATCCGTCAAAATAGTCAAAGACAGTCAACACAACAAAAAATGTAGCGACAACAAGCAGCAGTATGGACACGCATGCGTGAAGGAGTGAGAAGCAAAATTGCTATAGAAACCCTCATAAAGGATAGTGCTAAGTAAGGACAAGTTGGGTGTTGCTTTTTTACCGAAAAAAACAATTAATGCTCAAGTAGAGACAACCTTAAAAACCCTTGAAGTCATAAACAAGTGTGCGTGAAAACCCTAGATCAACTGTACCAAAAAAGAGCTCAAAGTGCCATAGATCCAACACTCTCAACAAAGCCTATACTAGTTCTTATATCCTCTGAAAGACCTCCTAGAAGGTCCTTCTAAGTCACATTAGGGTTTCTCTTACTATTAGGTTAGGCATGATGTCATCAATTTAGAAGTCAAATCAAAGTGTCAAGCAACCAAATTAAGGAGGGCACATAGCTGAATGAAGGGTCAACGGAAAATATAACCACAAGAGGGATAACCACAAGTCAAAACACAAACATGGCTAACCACAAACATAACAGAACAAGTGGGATAACAACAAAGTCAACATAACAAATTAAGCATAACAGAACAAGTGGGGTAACCATAAACATAACATAACAAGTGGGATAACCACAAAGTTAACATAACATAACAATTGGGCTAACCACAAACTCAACATAACATAACAAGACACTCACTCTCTCAAACATATGTGGTCCACATATGTGCCATGCAAAAACTGAAAGTTTATCATCACTGTATAGGAAGGGTTCAACTTGGAATATGTGATCCTCTCATCCTCATTTAGGTTTTGCCAGAATCCGAATTTCAAAATACCCAACCAAGGGGAAACCAAACATGGAAGCACACTTGCACCAACAAAATTAGTGAACCAAGATAGCACAATTGTAACATTAAAACATAATTTTCATCTCTTTCAACTACTCCATTAAAACATAATGTTCATATCTTTCAACTACTCAATTAAAACATATTGTTCATCTCTTTCAACCTTAATACTCCCAAGGGCCAAGAGGTCCTTGTGTTAAAGTTGAAAGACATGAAAATTATGTGTTGAAATGGAACCCATGAATGAAGTGTTATACATTGATGAAGAGTGTGGGAACCTTAGTGTTTATATATACAAATTCCTTAGCACCTAAAAAATTAGAAACCAATAACAAGGAATCATACTACCACCTACCAAGACATACCATGCTGCAAGACTACCACTAAATATTGTATGTGCCATTAAACAACAAACAACGCAGCAAAATCGCAGAACAAACATGTCAAAATCATATCTGATGACTTACCTGATGGGAAGAACCTTCCTTGTACTCAGATTCTAAATTTCAGATCAAATATTTCCTCTCAGAGGCAAGTCAATAACTAGAACAAGATGGCCCTTATTAAAGGGCATAAACATAGCTAAGAGAGAGAGAGAGACCATAAATATTGATAAGAAGAACATACAAGTACAACAGAAGAACCAACCACTCAAAGAGGTATGGAATACTAAATATCAACCCCAAAAAATCAACCAGCACACCAAGTATCCCTCAAAACAGACAAAGACCATCAACACAACTAAAAACACAGCCATAGCAAGCAACAATATGGACTCACGTGCATGAAGGAGGGAGAACCAAAATTGATGTAGAAACCCTCATAAAGTACAGTGCTAACTGCTAATTAAGGACAATTTTAGTCTTGCAAGTAGACCCAAGCTCAAGCATAGACAACCTTCAAACCCTTGACGTCATAAACAAGTGTTCTGGAAAACTCTAGATCACTCATGCCGAAACAGAGCTCAAAGTGTCATAAAGCACGAAAAAATCAAATGGTAACAGTGAAAATCGAATGTTAATTGAAAAAATTGAAACATTTTGTTATTGTAGTCATATTTATTTACTATATTTAACATTTACCTCGTGAGGCAAAGATTGTGACCTTTCACAATCACCCTGGACTGTGGAAGCAGCATGTGGCTTTCCACTGCTGCCACCCTGACAAAATAAATCAATCAATAAAAGTTGAGTCAATAATTGTAACATAAAGAAAATGAGATAAGCATAACAATGTAATAAGCATGTTATCACATGGAAATATTCATAATAAGCAAGAAAAAAGCGAATGTCAACGGTTGAAATCAAATATTAACAGAAAAAATTGAAACATTTAGTTATTGTAATCATGTTTAGTTACTATATTTAGCATTTACCTGATGAGGCATAGCATGTGACCTTCCATGGTTACCCTGGACCGTGGAAGCCACATATATTCGATTTAAGTTCTAATCGATCAACAACTCTTCACCTGGAAGTATCGTTTTTGTTGCACATAAAAAATATACGTTGTTCTTCGCGTCCCTCAAATTCGCAATTCGGTTGCTTAGTTGTTGTCACTGACTGTGTACTATTTATAAAGCGAACAACATTTATGGACGCTTTTGGTCTCCCATCAATATACATAGTCACCCCTTTGTTTTTATTGTTTTATGCTAGTTGTATATAATTTGCGGCAACTCCATATCTCCGCATACTTCGAGTATATTGGACCAAGATCAACCAGTTATTGTATATGTATAATGGTCTGACATAATCCATCAATTCAGTTACAGTTCCATAGCTGACCTTTATTCCATCCATGGAAAATAGCCCCAATCCATGTAAGGACGAAGGAGCAATGCGATACATCCTCCCATTGATGAAGAAATTTGTGTCCACTTGAGGTAGCTTATTAGGTACCCATCATTGCACTAGATGTATATACCTATACCTCAAGGTAAACTCAATGTCACCTATGCTCTCAGCATCATAATTACATGACCCTATGTTGGAAATAAAATATTACATGCGTCTACGAAATATTTTCCTTACCTTTTCAGATCTAGTTGATATAGAACTGGTAGATCTAGTACAACATGTCTCACTTTCAACCTCTCCAAGTATATCTTCATCATCACTCAAGGAAGATAGATCTGACATATACCTATTTGGTGGTACCTACACTCGATAAAATAAGAATATAAGTTACCAAGCAGATATAATTTAGCGTGCAAATATATTTACTTGTAATGTTTTAATATCAAAAGTTATTTCTTCCCAAAAAATTTATCAAAAGTTATTTTTCTCTCAAAAGTGTAATTTCTTTTAGATTTATTTATATTTGAATTATTTTTAAGTATAAGACATGATTTGATTTGATTTGGAATTTGTTCACAACACGGATATAGAAATGTGTTGCTTGGGACACTTGACTAGTTAATGCATGCAAAGAGGTATGGGGTTCCACCTCATATAGATCATGTTGGGGATTCGATTTGGAATGGGTGGTAGTCATATTTCTTCATTCATGGATTGCCCACCGAAACTCAGTGACATTAGTCTAACACTCCCTCTTCCACAATGGTTTGATATGCAAGTTTCCTCATGCAAGGTACTCCTTCTCTAACTATGTGCTACATGTGAGCAATGGTACTCTATTGTATGACAATGTGGTCACAAAGGTCCAACTCTCCTCCTCAACATAGGTCCTTGGTTCAATCACCAACCTCCATGAAGTATCCTCCTCAACCCAAGCATCATCAAATGAAGTGTCCAACCTCCAAGGTGTGTAGGTCCCAAGCTCTAAGGGTTAAGTTCCCAATGCTCCTCCTCCTAGGTAAGTACCTCCCTTGATCAATCAATCGACTCCCCCATTCTGTGCACCCAATGAGTTTATCAACATGTTGATTATGTAACAATATCCTAAGGGTACCACGTCAACACACTAACCAAGGCCAGGCATCCACCCAAACCAAGACATTGATATGAACATGAAGCATCACAAGGGGCTAGGAGACCTATTGCTCGTCTACCGAGGTGAGAACACTTTTGGATTAATCCCAAAATCTAGCAAATATTTTTCCCTAAAATGAATAATTATATCTCAAAACTAGGTGGCCATGTGTATTACTCACTCATTATCCTTGCCAAAAATTTTAGGTGCATGCAGTTAATACACATGAAATTTATAACATCATGTCCATAAAAGAAAAATGAGTATGGAGTAACATAATTCTCTACAAAACTTCTTTTTGCTTCAAAGTGAAATTCTCAATGTAGATATGAGTTTTGATTGCTTGAAGTTGAATGAACAAAAAACTTTACAAATTTAATCGTCGACAAGCAAATGTATTACCCATTTTCATGTTTGCACCCTTATACCACACGAAAGTGGTGTCTTCCAATAACATATTGGTTGATTGGTTGGGGGGTCAACATGATTTCTTGGTATACAATGTTAAACAGTTAGAAACCCCTATAATATGGCACCTAAGAATAGCTTAGAACGCTTTAACTTACACCAAATTTGGCCATCTTTTGCCGATTTTTTCCAAATTTCATGCAATTTCATACATGGAGGGAAAGTGGGCCCGTGCACAAAATTGTCCAAAATTGGGATAGATTTGGTCGATTTTGCAAAAAACGCACTATTTTTTTAATTTCAAGCATGAAACGAGGTGGCATAGCATTGGGTATGACTCCCACTCCCTACCATGCGTGTTTGAAATTGTAAAGCATTTGGACAAATTTGGAACATTTTGTTAGTGATTTTAGTTCTTGGGAGAGGGTTTAAATGATAAGAATCAACCTTGGTGGAGGAGGAGGATTCTAGACATCATTTCCCCTCTCTCCATCCAAGAAACTCACAAAATTTGGCAAATTTTTCCCTCCCTCCATGCTTGATTTTAAAAAAATAGGATAACATGGTGAAATGTCACCAAATTTAGACCAATTTTAGGTAGTTTTGAGTGGTTTTTCACATGGATGCAGATAGGGTGATGTTGGATCTTGAATCGTCTTATCACAAACCTGAATCGTCTTACACTACCCAAGACCATTTTCTTACCATTTCTACACTTTTCTGCAATACGGAAATCCCGAATTTGTTTGGTCGTGATGGTAGGGTTTAGGCCCGTCCTCTATCAAACGGGTGATGGATGGGTTCAGGGTTGGAATTTGACGGGAAAAATTCCCATCATGGATCATTTGTTACCTCAAATATGGCCTATATTTCATATAAACCCTAAAAAAAATGAAGTAAAGAGTGAAACGTCTGTATTTAGTGTGGAAACAGTCAAAACCATGGGATTTTTCCCAAATTCCTATGCTGCTAGGGTTAATGGGATTACCAAATTCATTGGGCCCTTTGTTATCCTCTGGATTGCTGCCCGATTCCCTCCCTTGGGAATGTCAATATCCTCTGGACTGGTATCCCCTGCTACTCAATTTACCACTGCTCTTCTCATCAGATTACCAGTGCTCTATATGCTGCTAATGAACTAGTGTGCGGGAGTGAACTTGTTCTTTGTTTTTTCAAATGAGAATTTGTTCTTTGTTTTTTTTCTCTGGGTGTTGCTAGTGAGCTAGTGCGCGGGAGTCTTTTCCTTCTATGTTTTTTTGTTTTTTTATTTGCATATTTTTTATTTATTTAGTTTTTAGTTTTTTTGTGTTTTTTTTTAATATATTTTGTTGTATTTTAAATTAATTTTAGTTAAACAACTATGTGTTTTTAATTTAATGTAATTTAATTTAATTTAACTGGGATTTTGTCATAATTTGTATTGGTTGCATTGCTTATAGTGAGATCATATACATAAGTCCCTTCACGGACGAATATGATGATGATGACTATGATGATGATGATGGTGATGAATACTAGGAAGATGATGGTGATGATGACAACAACGACGATGATCATCATCATCATCCTTGTCGTCATCATCACCATCGTCTTCGCTGTCTTCATCATCATGATCATCATCATCATCATCTTCATAATCATCAGCATCGTCGTCATCATCATCGTCATCATCATCTTCTTCTTCATCATCATCTTCCTTATCATCATCATCATCATAATCATTATCTTCATCATCAAAATCTTCATTATCATCATCATCATCATATTCTTCATCATCATCATCAACATCTTCATCTTCATCATCATATTCATCATCATCATCATCATCATCATCCAATTCATCATCATCTCCATTATCATGATCATCATACTCATCATTATCATCATCATCATTATTTTCATTATCATCATCATCATCTTCATCATCATCATCATATTTGTAATCATCATCGTCATCATCATCATCATCATCTTCATCATCAGAATTTTAGTGGGAGCTCAGTAAATGAAGACGTCTACATGATAGGGGGAAAAGCCGGTTGAGTGAAAAATAAAGGATTGCTCCTAACACCCATTCCAAGGACTAATCTGACGATTCAATATGATCAGAGGAAGTAGTAAAAAAAAACACAACTTTTTGGGCCCCGTGAAGCCTCTTGTTCTTAGATTTGTGCACATGAAGAATCAAGACTTATGGACCTATTTCGGTGTCTTAAAAGAGGAAGATCCTAACTGAGCATTTTGGTAGTTCTATAAACTGCATTCTTTATAGGAGTGACTAATCACTCATAACTATTATATTATAATGTTGGCCAAGCTCAGAATACTTTAGTGAAGACCAAGGTAAATATCTTGTCATCACATCTTCATCATCATAATCATCTTCATGAGCATCATCATTATCACCATCAACATCATCATCATCATCATCCTCATCATCATCGTCCTCATCCTCATACTCATCCTCATCATCATCATCATCATCATCATCATCATCATCATCATCATCATTGTCGTCATCATCACCACCACCATCATTGATCATCATCATCATCTTCATCATCATCATCATCATCATCATCGTCGTCGTTGTCATCGTCATCTCCCTCTTCCTAATCAACATCTTCATCATCGTCATCATCATCATCTTCATCATCGCTATCATCATCATATTCATCATGATCATCATCTTCATCACCACCACCTATTGAAATATTGTAACTTCGAAGAATATTCTATTGTATTTTATTGTTGTAATTTATTCGGAGATTTTTTATTCCTCCGTCAGCATTTCATTATTGTATTTGATTATGTAAAGTCATTGAGTAAAATCCTTCCTTGTAAGTCGGGGCAATAGATCCCCTTTGAGTCAATTGTAATGGGGTGTTTAAGTCCCCTAGAGGAGTCGGCTCAGTCAACATTAAGTTGAGTGGTTAAGTTGTTGGGGCCCACGAGGGAAATTTTTAGGGGCGAAATTTCGCCAATTGGCTATTTTTTGGGCCTTTTTTCAAAAAATAAATTTGATATTTGGTCATTTTTAGTCTCTAATATCGCCTATATTTACATAAAATATGTTTTTTTATCATAATATTCGCCAAAATTTACAAGTTTCATGAGTAAATTGTATGTTTCATATTTAATATTTGCCTATCAATCGATATATATGATTTTTCTAATCCAAAATAATCGCCTAGAATACTACACTTAAGTATACTATTAGAATCCTTAAAAAATACCCTGGGGCCCACCTAGTTAGGGAAAAATTCAAGTGGAAGATAAAGTATAAATAGGAGTGATGTGCTCCTCAATTGGACACACACACTCACTTGTGTAATTCGGAATGGAGAGAGAGAGAGAGAGAGAGAGAGAGAGAGAGAGAGAGAGAGAGAGAGAGAGATATCTGCAAGGAGAAGGAGCACTTGTTTGGGGTTTTGTCTTTGTACATTTGATCATCTATATTGAGGAAGTTTTGTTGGGTTTTCTTAAAAGGTGATAGTTAGAGAACGGACTATAGTTTCATAGTTCCAAGTTTCAGAGGCCAAAGTTGAAACAGTGACATGTGGCACGTCATACAAGTTCACTATGTTATTTCATCCTATAAACAGGTCATGTTGGGAAACATAACATATCTCTCTCATGGAGAATCCAATGAAGCTGAAATATGTGGGGTTGGAAAGATGATAGGTCGGGATACTACATGTCGAATTTTCATACCCTGAGGATCCTAAATTTCAGAGATACACCAGAAACAATATGGCACATCTGAAATGGATCAACGGAGGAAAACAATGAAGAGGAGGAAGAAGTTCTCACTTACGGTTTTCAGTTTTTAGGTATGGAAGGACATGATACAATGTTGGAGACACCTGATGAAACAATGGAAACTTTGAAAATGGATTTGGAATCAGGATTCATCATAGATATTAATATTCCATCAAATGTGCGGGAGGAAGGAGATTACAAATTAGGGTTTCCATATTCTAAAAGTAAGAAGAAACCATAGCAAAGTTGGGAGAATCATAGGGAAGAAATGAAGGAGGTTTAAATGGAAATGGTATTTATCATCCTAGCACCATGAATCTATATAATATGTTTACAAGTGACCTACCTTGGAATATTAGGGTTTTACCCTTATAGAGAAGACTACAAGCAATCTCGACAGGTATGACTTGAGGAGATGCAGGTATGTTTTGAAATCTGTTTTATTTATCGGATGATTAAGTTCATGATATGTTTGTCTTCATATTATTTAGGTTAGTACAATCATGATTAATTTTATATTTGTCTAATCACCTTAGTAAAAGTATGAATGCATGTGAATGATAGAATACATCCATTGATTAGGGTTATGTCACTTATGATTGTACTAATGCACTTGTGGTGTTGTATGAGGATGATGTTGTCTGCTAACATGAAAGGTACATGAAGAAAGACAAATCAAGTTCTAGATCAAGAATATATGACCATGATGACATGAAGACAAAGAATCATCCATAGTCTTTGATCACATAGAATCTCTACTTACGAGGATGGATAGAAGTTCAAAGACATATAATCATGATGCTATCATAAGGGGAAAATAGAGATCAAGAGGGAGGAAACCACGCAAACATAAAAGATAAGGATTTTTTATTTGTTATTTAAATTACTTCTTGAATCTCCGAACAGTTAATGATATTACTCATAATAGTTGTATGCATATTTGTATTCCTAGAATTAGGAAATGTATCATGCATAGTGTAAGCATTCATATAGAATTGAACAATATACTACTAATATGCATAAGATGGGTAAGTTGGACAAACATTCCATTGTTGATTGTCTAGAATGAAACCTCTTTGCTAACATGCTGGGATCTGTGCACACTCTTGATAGTATGTTCTGGTAGAGATGGAAGGAATCTAGGTAGCCACTGTATGCATTCAGGATATGGAAAAGTGTTGTGCCAAAGTATTGGTCAATATAGTTGCATAACTATGTGAATCATATTAGTATGCATAATAGGTTATCATTGAAATTTCAACATGATTTGATGATTATGAAGTGTTACTAATCGTATTGTTCTTGAATTTGATTTGTAGGAAAGATCGTGTGCTATGATATATAAAAGAAGGTTGATGAACACTTGTTCCAAATAACAAGTGTTGACAGTTCAACAAGAATACTTACAAATCAAACATACTATAGAAGTACAAAGCAAGGCTCATGGCTAGAGGATTCTCTTAGAAAGAGGATGATGAGCATAATGATATGTTTGCTCCAGTGGCTATACACACACTTCCAAATATAGATTACACTCATGGATGACAAGACCATTCTCTTGAATGGTGTAATTGAAGAAGAAGTGCATATCGAGGAAAATCCCAAGATTCAGTAGAGAATCACATGATTGAAGAAGGCTTTGTATGGGTTCAAAAGGTACCCAGGATCGATATTCATTTGACGAGCTTGATGATCACCATCATCATCATCATATTCATCATCGCCATCATCATCATATTAACCACCACCAACATCATCATCTTCATCATCATCATCATCGTCTTCCTCATCGTCATCAACATCTTCCTCCTCCTCCTCCTCATCATCATCCTCATCCTCATCCTCATCCTCATCCTCATCCTCATCATCATCATCTTCATAATCATCATCATTTTCTTCATCATCATCCTCATCCTAGTCATCATCATCATAATCATCATCGTCATCATGATCATCCTCATCCTCATCCTCCTCCTCCTCCTCATCATCATTTTCGTCGTCATCACCACCACCATCATAATCATCATCATCTTCATCATCATCATCATATTCATCATCATCATCATCTTCATCTTCATCATCATCATCGTCATCATCATCATGCTGCTGCTGATGATGATGATGATATTGATGATGATTATGATGATGATAAGGAAGAAGATAATGATGATGATGATGAATATGACGATGATCGTTGTCTTCATCGTCATCATCATCATCATAATTGTATTCGTCATCATAATAATTATCATCACCTTCATCGTCGTTGTCATCATCATCATCATCATCATCTTCTTCTTCTTCTTCTTCATCTCCATCATCATCATCATCATCATCATCATCTACATCATCTTCATCATCATCGTCATCATCATCATCCTCATCATTATCATCATCTTATTCTTCGTCATCATCATCATCATCATCATTATCATCTTCATCATCATCATCATCTTCTTCTTCATCTCCATCATCATCATCTTCATCATCTTCATCATCGTCGTTGTTGTCATCATCGTCGTCATCATCTTCATGATGATGACGACGACGATGATGATGATGATAAGGAAGATGATGATGATGATGATGATGAGGATGATGAAGTTGATGATGATGTAGTTGATGATGATCATGACGATAAGGAAGATGATGATGATGACAACGATCATCGTTTTCATCATCATCATCATCATCATCATTATCACCATATTCTTCTTCATCAGCATCACCATCATCATCTTTGTCATCATCATCATCATCATCTTCTTCATCTCCATCATCATCATCACCTTCATCATCTTCATCATCATCGTCATCATCATCATCATCCTCATCATTATCATCATCTTCTTCTTCGTCATCGTCATCATCATCATCATCTTCGTCATCATCAGCATCATCTTCTTCATCTCCATCATCATCATCATATTCATCATCTTCATCGTCGTCATCATCGTCATCATCATCTTTATCATGATGATGATGACGATGATGATGATGATAAGGAAGATGATGATGATGATGATGAAAATCATGTTGATGATGTTGTTGTTGATGATGTTAATGATGATGATGATGATGATAATGATGACGATGATGATGTAGTTGATGATGATCATTTCAATAAGGAAGATGATGATGATGATGAATATGACGATGATCATTGTCGTCATCATCACCACCATCATCATCATAATCATCATCATGAAGGTGATGATGCTGATGATGATGATGATGACGAATATGATGATGATCAAGATGATGATGATGATAATGAAGATGTTGATGATGAATATGATTATTATGATGATGATGATAAGGAATATGATGAGACGAAATTTCATTATGAAAGGTTGAAGAAATAAAATGATTATGATAGTTTGAAACATTGGGGACATCAATGGCATTGCCTATGGAATGATCCATGCTAAGGCTATCTTTATTGGAACATTTAATTGGACGTTGATTGTTTGGACGGAACTTATCATCTAAATTTTTAGTATGATGTTGATTTCATCACCACTCTATTCATAAACGTGGTTCTTTTGAATGTATGAAGAATGTCATTTATATTCATATTGATTGTGGCTGGTCATATTAATCATAACATTTTTTGAGTTATACTCTAGAACCATAAAATAATTTATGCATTTTTTTCATCATCATTGTCATCATCGTTGTCATCATCGTCGTCATCCTCCTCTTCCTCCTCCTCCTCCTCCTCCTCCTCATCCTCTTCATCAATATTGTCTTCATCAACCCCGCAAGCCAAAATTGATGGAATAAATATCTTTCATTTTAAACAATAAGAAGTAAATTAAAAAAAATGTTTTTCATAGCCATCAAAACATATTATTTTTTATTTTTTTGTTAATAAATGGTCATTGTCTCCTCTTCCAAAAGGTAGGGGGCCCACCAGGTCATCTCGGGCTCTAGGCTAGTGACTCCTTGTGAAGTCCAATCACCTAGATCCCCCACCATACCTTTGCACTACGCTTCGAATACAACTAGAGAGGCCAAACCATATAAACTCTTACAAAGTAGAATCCATTGCCAATGTGGGATAAATCCCAAAAAGCATATCAATCGCTAACGTTAGATCCTTTGATCGAACGGTTGTTGAGTCTTCTCCATTTCTCCTGCATGACCAGGAGAAAGATCACAGATCCGCACTATTTTTTGAAATGCCTGCAAATACCTGCGATAAATATGCAACTTCCATCTCGTCTAGGGATTTTCAGGCCCATCTGATCAAGGGATTTTGGGCATACGTATTAAGTTTCAGTCCATTCTTTTCTAGGGATTTCCAGGGCATGCAAAAATATGAAAATTTGTGGTTTTGATTCGGAAAACTCTGTCCTCTATGCTTAAAATATGTCGTTCTAACCTCTATGCTTAAACTTTGTCCTCTATGACTAGGAGAACACTAAGATTGAATACAATGTGTATTGCGATAGTTGGATTTGAACATGTAAAGGAGTTATATGTTAGGATATTCCTATACTCCATCCTAGTCCCACCAGTATTTTGATCATTTACATTTTTAGTCATGCATGCACTTTTAGGGTTTGCATGCATTATTTAGGGTTTGTATGCATTTGCATGCATCCTAGTCATCTGTCCTAGCACCTAGCCCTCAGTTAGCAGACCCCGAAGCTTCCTTCCACTCAGTTTCAGCCCTCCTAGAGGTTAGTACACCCTCCTTTCATCTCTACCAGTTGAGAAAGGCGCCCTTCTTACCTACCACTTCAGTTTAGTTCAGTTATCTTCAGTTCCTTCCTTGATTTAAGGATTACCTGACTCTTAATTGACCTTAGCACTCTGATGGACCTCCAGTGAGACTTGACTGCCCATTCTGACTCCAGTTAGGTTCTCATGCACCCTCCACTGAGCCTCCTTCATTTAGTTAGTGTCTCCATGTGCCAGTTACATTCAGTTACACCTACCACACTCAATTAGACTCAGTTTGACTGACGGTTGACAATTACTTTTACATTGATGACTCCATTGATGAGGAGATAGACTACTAGTTGTGCTCCTATGACATTCCAGTGATCATTTGATCACTCCATGAAGGCTAATTCGAATTTCCACCTTAGGCATTCGAATCCTCATGAATTGTACAATTTATTTGTTCATATTGTGATTAATTAATTAGTGTGTGTGAAGTATTTTTGCTTCTATCCGAGTTCTACTGTATTATTATTCTGTTGCTCATTATACTGCATTGACCACTCTTCCTCTATTTTACTACTTAATCATAATTACTTTCTTGTGAGGTATACATCATCTCTTAGATATGCTGTGAGGATTTTCACATGGTATCAGAGCATGTTGAGAGTATTGTTTGTCTCCATTCTTGAGATTTTTTTGCAGGTTATTACCAATATTTCGAGTGCAGTAGTTGCAGCAGTTTCTACATTCTTGCAGCAGTAGCAGTTGCAGATATTCTCTATTGTTTTTGTAGGTCTTCTACAGCTTCAATGTTTTCAGAAGATCCTCCTCTTTATATATTCGACTATGTTGAATGGAAACAAAAAATGATAGCATATTTGAAGAGACATGATCTCTTTGATTATTGTTTTGAAAGAGAGTTTGAATCCTATGAAGAAAATATTGACTGGTTACATGAAGGTGGAAGAGCTATTGCAGCCATCATGGTTTCTATGTCTCGAAGCTTGGCATTCTATTCCCTTAATGATGTTGAATATCCAAAAGAGCTATGGGCCCACCTGGATGAAAGATTTGGCAGACAGAATGAAGGGATTGGTCCAAACCCATTTGAGAGCAAGCAAAGTGTTGCATTCGCCCTCCTTGAGGATATCTCAGATCATGAACCAATATCATCTCATATTGAAGTTTTCCACAAAGAACTTGCAGATTCTACACTCATGCTCCAACTTTATTCTCTTTTTGTGCAAGCTCACACTCTAGATATTGTAGAAGGTCCTAAATCCTCTCTTGCACCAGAGTCTGTTGGTTTGCATCATGATCTTATGAATGTTTCATAGGTAAATTCAGCCATTGGAGGTAATGCATTCGCTCTCCTTGGTTACTCACCTCTTACTTACTACTATATGATCATTAATTCATGCTTTCAGAAGGTTATTGAATATTATGGGCATTGCCATTCGCTTGGGATAATTTCTCATGCAATTACTGGTTTTGATCTCACCTCTAATGGTTCAAAGGAGATCTCAAGAAACCATGATTCAAGTCTTGGATCTAATTTGGATTCTAAGCAATCACTACTTGGGATAAATTCTCATACATATGATGGTTTTGATCTCACCCCTACTAGTTCAAAGGAGATCTGAAGAAGCTTTTTTTTAAGTCTTAAATCTGATTTTGATTTCAAGCAAACATGTAATAGTTCTTTTTGGAATAATCTCACCCATGGTGGTTCGAAGGAGAAAACAAAAGACTATATGCATATTCAAAGATTTGATCCTACCTCAACTGATTCGAATCACAGGTTCAAGGATCATTCTCATACTTTTGGATTTGTTCTCATCACATTCGAACTGAAGAGCAAGTACAAGCACATGCCTTTTGAGCATGATCCACTTCTTCCCAAGAAGAAGATACATCCAGACATATGACCAAGCATCACACCTGCTTGAGTTTGGAGCATTTATTTTTTATGTGTTCCTTACAGTCTGTTTTGAGCGGGGGGTATTTTTTCCATGAAATTTTCCCCACTTCCTTGGTTTATTGACTGTTATTATTCATTGTATTGGGTGACCTTTGGTCTTAGTTACCAGGACCCAGGATGGATTAAGGGGGGGTGTTAGGATATTCCTATACTCCATCCTAGTCCCACCAGTATTTTGATCATTTACATTTTCAGTCATGCATGCACTTTTAGGGTTTGCATGCATTACTTAGGGTTTGCATGCATCCTAGTCATTAGTCCCAGCACCTAGCCCTCAGTTAGCAGCCCCCGGAGCTTCCTTCCACTCAATTTCATCCCTCCTAGATCTTAGTGTGCCCTCCTTTCATCTACCAATTGAGAAAGGTGCCCTTCTTACCTACCACTTCAGTTTAGTTCAGTTATCTTCAGTTCCTTCCTTGATTTAAGGATTAACTGACTCTTAACTGACCTTAGCACTCCGATGGACCTCCAGTGAGACTTGACTGCCCATTCTGACTCCAGTTAGCTCCTCATGCGCCCTCCACTGAGTCTCCTTCATTCAGTCAGTGTCTCCATGTGCTAGTTACATTCAGTTACACCTACCACACTCAGTTAGACTCAGTTTGACTGACGGTTGACAGTTACTTGTGCATTGATGACTCCACCAATGATGAGATAAACTACTAGTTGTTCTCCTATGACACTCCAGTGATCCTTTGATCACTCCATGAAGGCTAATTCGAATTGCCTCCTAGGCATTCAAATCCTCGTGCATTGTACTATTTATTTGTCCATATTGTGATTAATTAATTAGTGTGTGTGAAGTATTTTTGCTTCTATCCGAGTTCTACTGTATTATTATTCTGTTGCTCATTATACTGCATTGACCACTCTTCCTCTATTTTCCTTCTTAATCATAATTACTTTCTTGTGAGGTATACATCATCTCTTAGATATGCTATGAGGATTTTCACATTGTATGCATAGGATAAGGACTCACATAGACTATGGAAAGGCGCAAAAATCTAGTGCCACAATATGGGTATGAAATTATATTATTTTCTCCAAGATTGTTAATTCTTTAGAGGAAGATAGTTGTGTATACCTGAAACTTCATTATGTGAAGTTTGATCAGACCAAGTATTGTTGCAAGTAGAATTTGCATCCAAAAGTTGACATAGTAGATTGATAAGATTTTCCATATGTGGCTCTTACAATCCAATCCAATGCCAAGATTTTCCTCCAAAATGTATATCAATGAAACATAGCTCTCCTTTGTCTTCATAAAGAGTACATATTTCCCAAGCAACGTTGTCTCTAAGGAAGCATGAATTTTCCAAACAATCGAACATAGATATTTTTTCCTCATTTTCATCTCCATAAGAACCTTCTTAAAGCCATTTCCATTTTTTAATTGTGATGATAAAGGTAAAAGGAAAAAATGGTTAGTTGATAGGTACTATCCAAGATGCTAAGTTTACTTTCTAGAGATATATCTCCACAAGATTCCTTTTGTAATTAGTTTCAATCTTACTTAATAATCCTTCTTGAACTAATGAGACAATGACACCCACAAGGATACTTAGGTATCTAATATCTTTCCCTTGTTGGGTGATTTTTCATTCTATCATCTCCCTCTTCCTAATAAACATGTTCTTCATCGTCGTCATCATCATATTCATCATTGCCATCATCATCAACTTCATCATGATAATCATCTTCATCACCAACACCACCATCATCATCATCAACAACAACAACAACAACATCTTCTTCATCATCATCATGATCATCACCCTCATCATCCTCACCCTCATCCTCATCCTCCTCCTAATCATCATCATCATCCTCATCATCATCATCCTCATCATCATCATCCTCATCATCTTCATCCTCATCATCCAAGTTGCCTTGGGGAAATGCCCGTTATACATCATAGGAGAATGATAAAAAATATCTAGAAGCACCAAGATGAAGCTGGTTCATCTGACTACTTGAACATGGTCTCAATTTGTCATGAGAGTGTCTAAGGAGGAAGTTATAAGTTTTCCATGGAGTCAGATTCCTATTTTGTGCTCTCACGTGCGAAATTTTGGCCTGCCAAAATCAGTGAAAAATAAGGCTGAAAGCCACTTTATATTATGCCTGTAAAGGCTTAGGAAGATGCCCGTAGGGGCTATGTTATTCCTGCAAGGGAGCTCTAGGATGCCCGCAAGGGGCCTCCAATATTCCCACAAGAGTCTTATACACATGCCCACATAAGGGGGTTAAATATGCCTGCAAGGGGCTCATTTATTCCCGCAAAAGGCTTATGAAATGCTCGCAAAAGGGGTTAAAAACTCAAGGAGCTGAGATTAAGCCCGCAAGGGCTTATGGGATGCCGATATTCCCATAGGAGCTTAATTAATCCCACAGGGGCCAAAAGTACCAGCTTGATTTGCACTACTCTAGTAACATGCCCGACGACGAGAGAGAAAGAGGCTTCAAGAGGTGAAATTGGTTTAGATGAAGTCACCTTCTTGGCCTCTATCCATTGGGTGTATCACACTTCAAAATTGGTGAAAATAAAAATATCATGTTACCCTAGGGTTTGACAATTTTTGTCTAAGTGTTGAATTAGCAGTTTAAAAGGCCATTTGGAAATGCCCGCAAGGAGGTGTCCTTGTGCTAATAAAATTCATAGGGTGACATAGATTTGTTCCTTGTTGAATTGTTTATCCACCCATGCTTTCAGTTTCCTTATGATGGTCACATGTGCAAGAAATCGATCTGCCAAAGTAGGAAATAATGTGCAAGAAATCAATACTATCCATTCCATTATTTTCTTAATGTTTTTAAACAATATTTTGGTTTTTTTTTTCTTTGTTTTTTTTTCTAATGCAATACAACTTTCCTTTTAGTTTTTCTTTTTCCTTTTATCTTTGGCTAAGAGAATAAAAGTATATGACAATACATATGTTAGTAGTTAGAATACCTTGATGAGTATATCTCTAAGGTGGATGTAATTTTGTATCTATGAAAGGCCAGAGGATAATGAGAAGTATTCTCGCTTCTTTACTGATGTAATGTTTTGTTGACACATCGTTTTCATTTAATAAAATGATGTTTTTTAGTTATGAAAAAAAAAGTATACATTCAAATCTTTATTTTTTCATTTTTGTTTTTTTTACAATATTTTAAACTCAAAATTTAATACTGCAAACATAACATATGATTGTAATATTTGAAAGTCCAAAACACTTTAATGAGAAATATTATTATTTTTAAATTAAGAACATAAAAATGGAGGTACAATGACTGAGTGTGAATGATACCTTCAGAATTTATAAGAATTAAACCATTCTCCTTCAGTTTTTGTTTGGATGTTCTAGCTTGTACCTCTTTGTAGTTTAGGTACAATTTCTAATGCAAGATGTCAATGATATGAACTAAAGAAAGAAAGAAGAAACCATAAGAACTTTTCACTAGAGTGAGTTAAGGTAAGGAAATATAAATCACATATAATCACTAAATCATAAAGATATTACAAAGATCTGAAATGAAGGAATCTGAAACATAGATGTAAACCATAAATATAAATATAAAGAATCTGGTTATGTCCACAAACTTAAAATCATTTTCAGGATAAAAACTTTTATTAAGAAATGAAATAGTAAGACAGGTGATCAAACCGATCATAAACATCAATCGGAAAATAAGATCAACATATGGATTATATATTATATTTCAGTCCAACAATTCAGTCTTCAAAAACTTACATCCTTCTTGACAAAACCTCGGGGAAATCTCTCATCACAGCTAGTGCATAAACTTAGACAGGTATCGATCATGCTTTTTAATGATTTAAGGATTCCGGCAGCGCCCATATGCATGAAGCTGAACGATTGCGCTGCCGGAATGTACTAAGTTACATTTCATAGTTGAAATGTTTACACAATCTCAACACAAAGGTTAGGAAAATATTAACTTATGTTTTGAATACCAAAATGAAGAAAAACTACTTATAAGCCAATGTTTAAATATAAGCCAATGTTTAAATCACAAATAAAAGTAAATAATAAAACTAAAGCATATAACATTAAGCTAATGTTTGAATGATATAACAAAGTAAATAACATAAAAAATGAAACATAAAAAATAAAAACAAGGAAGAGAAATTAGAATTGAGGTACATTTTTCAGCTCCAACACATTTCATCTTTCTTCTTTGGCTGATTATTTTTTCTTTAGGAGTAGCTTATATTTATTTTTCCAGTCGTTTCATTGCAATCTATGTTTTTATGAGTATTTACTTTCAATGTTATCCATTCCATTATTTTCCTAATGCTTTTTTACAATATTTTAAATTCAAAATTTTGCATATGATTTTAGTATTTGAAAGCCTAAAACATTTTTTTTTTCAAAACATTTTAAACCATAAATATTTTTTGAAATGAAGAAATGTAAAGTGAAGGTACAATGATTGAGTGGAGTCTCACTCTAATGAACAGTTCTTTTTTTCTTCTTTCATTTTTCTAGTCCAGTACAACTTTCATTGACATTTTTTTTCTTTTTTCCAATCTAGTACAACTTTCATTGACAGCTTTTCCATCTTTTTCTTTAGCTCAGAGGTATTCAACTGAAACACGTTGTGAGAAATAAAAGTCTACAATGTAATACATTTTATTGATAAACATCAGAAGTATTTATATACATACAAAACCAAGAAGAGATAGTTATGTCTCTATAACTTATTAACTAAATAAAATTGTTAACTAACTATAAATGATATAACTAACCTCGAAATATTAGTCCACATTACCCCCTTAAACTAAAGGGACATCTGACATGCCAAGTTGCATTCTGAATTTTTCAAATTTTTCATGACCCAGTGCTTTAGTAAATATATCTGCAATTTGATCTGAAGTAGAACAATGTGTTAGATGAATGTTGTTGGCCTGAACATGATGTCGAATCAAGTGATATTTAGTGTTGATGTGTTTGGTTCGATCATGGAATTTGGGATTCTTTTCCAATTGAATTGCTGAAGCATTGTCAACAAAGATGTTGAATTTATCTTGTTGACTCCATGTTTTAATTAATATCAAAAAGTGGTTTAAATTGTTAAAAATACAACAATATTGATTCACCCTCCCTCTCAGTATTAACCAATATTCCAACATGTCATTCGAAACCATGTCAAATTTCAGATATATATGGTATACACCCCAATTTTGAGCTTCTCTGGGTTTTGAGAATAGTCCATTCTCTACTAAACAGGGGCAACCACGTGAAGGTGGAAGCTCTAATTATACCCCCCTCCTCACACCACTCTCAATTTCCCCATACACAATTTGAAATATTAAAGAACATGCAACATACTCTATTATACAAAATAAAAACATATAAAGATCATCATGATATAAAATATATAAACACGTGCCTCTACTTTTCAACAATTAAATATCATTCATCTTCTTCTTCATCCACGTGTCTCATCATGTTTATTAAAGAACATGAAACATACTCTATTATAAAAAATAAAAACATATAAAGATCATCATGATATAAAATATATAAACACGTGCCTCTACTTTTCAACAATTAAATATCATTCATCTTCTTCTTCATCCAAATCAACATCTATATCAAGATCTAGTTCAGAATAGATATTGATTAAATGATCATTCACATCAACATCATCATTAGTGTCATATTCGCTAATATAATCATCAACATCGTCTTCTACATTTGGATGATCAAACTCTTCAACTTCTTCATCTAACACATCGACTGCAACCACCTTCTCCTGATATGAATTATCATCATCATCTTCTTCTTCGTGATTATATTCATTATCTACATGATTATACTTTACCAGTCTTCCTCTTGGATCGTATCTAACAACATATGACCAACCTGCTTTACCTGGTAGAGTAAAAGACTTTCTCACATTGACTTGGAAGAACATAAGGCTCTATATCCGGTTCAAATTCCCTTGTATTAACCATGGTAAATCCATTAGCATGCTCAATAACAATTCTTGGAGGATCACGTTCATGCATCTGTATCCTGTACCACTTCACCTCAAACAAAACTATTTTAAAGGAATTAAAATCACACTCAATTATGTCCTCCAAATGCCCATAGTACCTATTCTTAGTTTCTTCTGTATGTCTGTCACTTCTAAAGGAAACATTGGTAACCTTAAAAACTGCAGTTATCCCACAATCCGAAGTTTTCATCTTAGCATCCAACATTTTGATAGGAAATTTAGGACCATTACACCACATAGCCTTGTGATGTTTCAACTGCAACATTGAAAACAAGTAAAAAATACATTGTGAATTAATAAACATCATATATTACGTAGAAAATATATTTGAAAACTTAAACAAACCAAATACATTGAAAAAGTGAGAAGTAACTAGAAAAATGTGGGTAAAAAATTTAGTTTCCTTTTTATCTTTTAAACCATAGGATAAATCAACTTCCCTTTGCGACACAAGATCAGGAAATTGATGTTGATAATGATGAGATGTTTTAATCATCTTACTGACCCCTTCCCATGATAACCTACCGAAATATTCTTCACAATATTATATCCAATGCTCCATCCAATCAAGGTTGTTTGCAATGTATAAATGTAAAGCATCCCACACTCGAGCAACTATATGAAAAAATAAAAATTCAATATCATTAATTAGATATCATTAAAGGCATATTTTAATATAGTTGAATATGCAGGATTGATAAAAAAATAAAAAATCAGTATGATAATATAAAATTGGAAAAATGCATGTGTAATATATTAATTCCACAAATCTAATAATTACCTTTCATGGTCCTCATTGTACCTTTCCCCAATAGGACCTCCCCTTCAAATTTGTTGATGGAGTTGAGATGCCAAATGCGAGGGACATTCATATTTTCTGTTAATTTAGGTAGATATTCACTAATATACACCATGAATTGATATACCATATATCCCTCAACCATAGATCCCTCAGTATGTGCTCTTTGTCTTAAAAAATCCTTTAATGACTTCAACTGCCTCTCCACCATCCACATCGACCTTGTGTGTACTGGTCCACATAATTCAATCTCCTCAACTTGGTGTATGAGGTAGTGTTCTTGTGCTTTGAAAAATGTTGGAGGTAGATACTATTGCATTTCGCACATTAGTCGGGGAATTTCTCTCTTCCAATACTTTATATCTTCTTTATGGATTTCTTTCGATGAAAGCCACCTACAAATGATGCAATAAAATAATATCAATCCATATATAAAATTTGCGAGCAAAACATAATATGTCAATAAGTTCCACTACAAATCAAAGACCAAGTACATTTTCCATATAAAACATTACTTACCTCGTGTATTTTCCAAGAACATAAATAATTTGTTTTATGTTGTTGTCAAAGTCGTCTGGGAGAGATAAAGGTAGAACATACTGTATCAAAAAACAGATCATTATTATTTATTTCCAAATAAGAGAATAAAATTAATAAAATAGTGCATACCAATAAGGAAATATATTATAAACTCATAATTACCTTAATGAATGTATGCCAGTCATGTGTTTTAAACCCAACAAAATCAACTTTTTTCGTTAAGATATTCTTTATGTTAGATGAAAACCCCGTCGGAAACCTGATTTTTCTAATGACCTCTTTTACCATATTGCTCTATTGGTCCATCAAGCACCAAAAAAGACTAATATTCTGTTGACGGCCATCACCATTAGAATTAATGATCACACTTTGAAATGCGTGATTATCTTCTTGGATGTCACTACAAATCTTTCCAATTCTTTCTTTGGCAGTCCTTCCATCTAATATTCAGCATAGCAATTTTGTTATGTTCAACCTAATATGCATTGTATCAAACAAATGAACTATTTGTAGGTGCTCGTAGTATGGCAACCTACTGAATTGCATTGGGTAAATTTTCATTCCTCGTGGAAGCCCATTCATTCCTTAATGACATTCATGAAACATCAGCATAATCAAATTAAAACTAATTAATCAATATAGGTACATACCTCGCTGAACATAATTCACTAAAAAAAATAGAGATTTATATAATATATGATGCATGTTGAATGTCATTGTCATTGATGTCAAAGGAGTTCAATGAATGACAAAAGGATAACCAAAGACATGGTGGCAGGGTAAACTTAGTGAAAGACAAAGGAATGACAAAGGAAGTAATGACATGGCAAGTATTATGATGTGGCATGTATGATGAGGCTGGAAAGACACATGATGGTGTTCTGGTGCTATCAGGAAGTCAGTGTTGTAATCTGACATCATTCTGGAAAAATATGGCAAGTTTGTGAAACTTTGGAAATTGAATAAGTATGAAAAAGTAATCATAACTACTCTAAGAGAATGCCCGCCATAATTCATGGTTTGAATAAAATGATCGCACCAGCATAGCAGGCTATAGTTTGTTGAAGTGGCTATCTATCCATGGTCTCAGTTTTCCTTAATCATTTCTGAGGAAAAAGTTATAATTCTGCCAAAATAGGGTTTCAAGATAAACCTTGGAGACATTCTTGGAAATGGCTAAGTGTTGGAAAACTGGTCCAGGTGGACTTGGGAAAATGCCCTCCATACCTCATGGGAGAATGATAAAAATTATCTGGAACTATAATGCTCTAGATTTTCAAAGAGGTTATCCAACCATGGACTTAGTTTTCACAGAAGGTGTTTGATGACAAAGATAACAGCCTTCCAAAATAGGGTTTTAGGTTTCTTTTACACCAGAGTGGAAAAACTACCTAAGTGGCCTCAGGGAAATGCCCACCATAGTTTGTGGGTTGAAGAAAATGCCCACACTATATGGTCATCTTGCAGGTTGTTGTTTTTCCTGCCTGACCATGTTCTCATATTGAATTAAAAGTGTCTGAGGAAGAAGTTATGGATCTGCCAAAATAGGGTTTCAGGTAGATTGGACCAAGTCTAGGAAAGTGCAAAATTGTCTAAGTGTAAAATCACTAAAACTGCCTAAGTGACCTCAGTAAAATTCCTGCCATGTCTTGAGTGTGATGTCTTAAATCATTTTGAGAGTATGGATCTCTAGAATGTTGTTTGGTGCATCCAACCATGGTCTCAAATTGTCTAAAGAGTCTCTGAGGAGGAAGATATCAATCTGCCAAAAGTGCCTCTCAGCTCTATTTGCACTACTCTAGTAACATGCCTGCCGAGGAGAGAGAAAGAGACTTCAAGAGGTGATATTGGTTTATATAAAGTCATATTGTTGGCCTTTATCCATTGGGTGTCTCACACTTCAAAATTGGTGAAAATAAAAATCTCATGTTACCCTAGGGTTTGACAATTTTTGTTTGAGTGTTGAATTAGCAGTATTAAAAGGCCATTTGGAAATGACCGCAAGGAGATGTACTTGTGCTAATAAAATTCATAGGGTGACATAGACTTGTTCCTTGTTGAAGCGGTTATCCACCCATGATTTTCGTTTTCCTTATGATGGTCACATGTGCAAGAAATTAATCTGCCAAAGTAGGAAAAATATTGTTTTGCATATTCAGAAATTTCGCTAAGTATTGACCAATATTCCAACAATACATAAATAATTTGGCATACCTTGACGATTTATATTATATTCCAACTTCCATAGGTGAGGTATCATTCTTCGTGGTTTTTTTCCATTCTCTTATTTACTATTGAATTTTGCTTTCTCTGTAGTTCGATAATTATGGTTCTTAGGAAGAAAGTGCATATACTCATCAAACACTTCCTTTACTAAAATCCTTGAACGACGAGATTTTATCCTGGGACTGCAAAATGGACATGCAAATTTACCCTTTGTTTGAAGACCTACAAGATATATGAATTAGTGTAGCGAATTAGAATTACCATTTAAAATAATGCATGATATTTTCAATAGATATCTATAATATTAAAGAGCAAAAGAAAGTAACAATATACCAAAAAAATGTGTTAACTCGGGAGCATCATGAATTGTCCATGCAAATATTTCATGGAATTGAAATCATTTTTTCCCTACTGGTCTAGAGATGTCATACATAGTGACGCCAGCCCATAACTTCAACAACTCATCGATAAGAGGCTCAATATATACATCATATCTTTAACCTGGTACTTACCTAATTGGTCCAACATACATGATTAATTATATTATCTATATGTCGTTATATATAAAAGACATCATTATCATGCACAAAACAAAGAAATGAAATATTTAGTGATCAGACTTTGAAGTAAAAAAATACAAATTAATTAAATACCTGGAACAATCATTGCCAACATTGTGTGCTCTCTCTTGATCGACATCCAAGGAGGAAGGTTATTGTGTATAAAAAAAATAGGCCATACTGAGTAGGTAGAACGAAGCTCTCCAAATGGATTGACACCATCAGCTGCCAACGAAATTTTAACATTACGAGGTTTTGATTTGAAAATTGGCCACTTTTCTTCAATGTACCTCATAGCAGAACGATATGCAGGAATTCGAAGAACATCGTCTCAACTTCTGTTCATTGCATGGAAATCCATAAACTATGCTATACTTTGGCACCTGAACAACCGATGTAAACGTGGAATTATCGGAATATAACGAAGAACTTTGTGAGGCACCTTTTTTGTCACTTTATTGGTTCAATACCTACTTGTTTGACATTGTGGGCATTCATTTTCTAATGCATATTGTCCATAGTATATGATATGATCATTAGGACATGCATCAATAGCTTGATACTCCATTCCAAATTATTTCATAATCACATATATCTCTCGATATGTGCATGGTAAAATATTTGACGTTGGTAATAGAAATTCACCTAACAATCTACAAAATTCAAAAGAATAAGTCAATGTAAACAATATTAATCATCAATATTGCATCCATACTTTACAAATTAGATAACAATAGCAATGTAGAAAAAAACTCAACCCTGTATGTACATGTGAACATGAAGACATAAATAATTAACAAATTACATACCTTAGTATCTGTGTGAGACAAGTGTTTGATAAACCATTCAAAACCTTCAAGTTCACTAACAAAAATATAGCAGATAGAAGATTTGTTTTTCTGCCTTCATAAAGAGGTTGACGTGACTTCTCGAGTAAAGGATCAACATCATGAATATCATCCTGGTTGTCCTCATCCATTGGAGCAAATGTGTTTTGGATCAATCTATGTATCTCATCTTCCTGATTTGTATCACTAACGTTATCTCCATCTATATCATCAATAAGAACTTGAATAGATTCAATATTCTGATCTAGATGTTCATCACCCTGTAAATGAGTATTTCTGCTAGTACTTGGCAAATAACTCTATGGAGGGAGACATTTTGGGGGCATTGTCTATATATTTACAAACAACGTAGTAAAATTAGTGTGTATAGAACATATAATAAAACTATAAGACATTTTACTGAAATTCATGACATGATGACTATTACAGAGAATACATTAAAAATTGAATAACCTCTTACCAAGGGACGATATTCATAACCCCCTTCGGCGTACCCCTTCTCCCTACAATGTATTTTAGTTGTTGTTATTAAAAGTATTCTTCTTTGCAAGCCCCTGTAATCAGAGCAAGGGAAATAACATTTTCCATCTCCCCTCACCTCTAATGCCACTCTAAACTAAGCAAGATTCCTTGCATTTTCATTCATAGTGACAAGTAATTTTCTTACCTACACCATACCAAACAGTAACTTGTCAAATACATTAGATATACGTATATTTCTAAATACAATATATTATATACCATCACTAGGTTTTTTGGGCCCAAAATCCGATGGCCTAAAAGTCGAATTTTCTACATCTTGTGGTCGATTATCCAACAACCTCAGGTTATTTTTAATGTCGGTCCAAATTCGGATATATTCTGACGGCTCATACCTTGTCGGTTAACCGACGCCAGACAAGGTCGAAGCGTCAACATCGAGCACAATTGGGCAGGGCTTCAATTTGACATCTTTTGCCGTTGGACCTATAGAAAACTCGTCGAATATCTAAGTTGTTGCCGTCGGGTATCCGACCACTCGCCGACTTGAAAAAGGTTGAGCCCCGACGTATTTTTTTGTCGGAGCTATGGCATGGACGTCAAATATCTTCATATTTAGAGTCGGATATCCAACGGCGTTAGGTAATTTAAAAAAAAATACACTATTAATTTGTCATTGTTTCTCCATATTGTGTGCCCAGTGCCACCTCCCTATATCAATGCATAAATCAACCTTTTCTTGGTTTCTGGTTCTAGATGCATGCCATTGAGTGTTGTTTAGAAATGAAGTCTTGTAGAGGAGGACTAGTATGTGGCAAATATATATTGATTCTTGATGGTTATCTCATTCACTACTCGGTAGTCAGTACACATTCACAAACATTCATCCTACTTAAGCACTATGATGATAGGAAACCCATAAGGTGAAACACTGGGTTATATATATGACTCCTTTCTCCAAGAGCTATTATAATTTCTTCTTCACATCATTGACTTCCAATAAAAATTGTTGATACAATCCAATATAGGGAAATGGAGATTCTGAAAACTTTTTGGTGGAAACTACAAAAGATTTGTAAGATGCTACTAATTGCACATGACATATCTCATTCAAATATATCTAGAGGATTTGAGACATATCTCATTGAAATATTCTCGAGGAGATTCCAAGCAATTTAAAGAGAAGGTTAAAGATATTGGTTCCAGTGCGTCATTTACTCAGCCTTTCAAGTTGTGGAAACTCGAAATTGGTTATGATCAGGAGCAACCAAACATCACAACAAGCTCTAAGAAATTGTCAAAATTTAGATGACATGGGAGTGGGTTGTAGAAAGGCAGCATCGTTGCCATTCATTGAGCTCCTCTCTGTTTCGAGAATAATTTAATATTCTCTACTAAACAGGGCCAACCATGTGAAGGTGGAAGCTCTTATGCCCCCTCCCCTCACATCACTCTCAATTCCCCATACCCAATGCATGTACTTGAAAAAAAAATTACATGCAAATTCATGCATATTTCATCATAAAAAAACATCTACCATTCATTCAATAAAGGCTAAATTCCATTAAACCAATGTTTCATTCTATCAACACATTCATTCAATAAAAGATAACATTCAATAAACTATCCATTCATTCAATAAAAACTAACATTCAATAAAGATAACTATTTACTACACTGAATCATTAAACCATCTCTTACCTTGATTTCAAGAGGCAGCTGTGAAGACGAATAGCCATAAAGCATCGTTTCATATATCTATAATTTTCTCAAAACTCGAGAATAAAGATAAAGAGGATTTCCATGGTAATTTGTTCCAGCCAAACCTATCAAGTGTACTTTTAGGTCAACAGTATTCTTGTCTCCGAACTGTAGTAGTTGTTTGGCCATTTTCACCCTGTAACATCTTAGAATCAAATGTAACAAAGCCCTGAAAGATCTTAGAAGAAAATGTAACAAAGCCCTCAAAGAAGTTCACGTAACATATTGGTTTGTGTTTACAGGAATCCTTCAATTTATAGGGTGAAAATGGCCAAACAGCTGCTACAGTTCGGAGACAAGAATACTGTTGACCTAAAAGTACACTTGATAGGTTTGGATGGAAACCATTTTCAATGTTGATGCCACTGCTGACCTAAAAGTACACTTGTTGTCTCTTAGTACTCTTTGCATCTTGACACATATGATATTTTATGGTTGTCTTTGCATCCTGACAAAGGAAATTAAATAAAACATATAGTTTGCATCGAAAAAATAATAGGGTACGAACTAAACTAAGGAAATTCAAACCTGAAACCTATGTCTAGTCCCAAGGCTACCACCTTCAAGCTTGAAATGCAGCTGACAATGGAAGACACAAGTGTAGTTTATTACCACCATGCGAATTTAATTTGACCTTAACAATCAATTCCCATCGCCATTTCCTCTCATACGACGTCCCATAACTATCTCTCTTGACACCCACTCTTGATTCATTCTATATGCATTTCACTATGCAACTGTCTCAGATTCTCACTGCATTTTCCCTCAATTAGTTTCTCAATTAAGTATGACCCACGCCCAACGTCTGAGGAGTGTTGCCAGCGGTCCTGATTTTATCCTGACAACAATGGGGATTCATGGTTTTATGTTTCCCTTTGGATGCAATATGGAAAACTCATAGTTCACTACGAAGGTTTGTATCCTTACAAACCTTCGTAGTGAACTATGAGTTTACAAACCTTCGTAGTGAACTATGAGTTTTCCATATTGCAGCTGAAGGAAAACATAATACCATGAATCCCCACCATTGCCAGGATGAAACTCAGGACCATTGGAAACACTCCTCGGACGTCGGGCATGGGTCATACTGAATTGAGAAAGTAATTGAGGGAAAATGCAGTAAGAATCTGAGATGGTTGCATAGTGAAATTCATGCAGAATGAATCAAGAGTGGGTGGCAAAAAAAATGGCGATGGGACGTCAACTTTACGTATTCCTTTATATGTTTTCTACAAAACATAAGAAAAATGTGGAGTAAGTGAGAGACACGTAAAATCATAATTACTATGAAAAACATATGAAAAGTTATGTTGAAAAAATAATAAAGTACTTTGAATGATAAGTTAGGGCACACAAAAATATGAACAAGTTATAATTGAAATTTGAGGAATGACAATAGATAATAACAGTTAATAGAATGTTGCAACCCAGTGCATACAAGCTGATAGTCCGCAAACAAAAGGACAAAATAGTTTGCTAAGTTGTAATTTAAATTTGAGGAATGACATTAGCTACTAACAGTTATAGTGCTACAACCCAGTGCATACAAGTTGGTTTCCACAAACAAAATAATTATCGCAACAATTATATTTGACTAAAAGATGTCAATTACCGGAACATATGAGTATGCGACAACAAATTGATCAGTTGTTGGACCCCAAATAAGCCTTCCAGCAATTGCCACAACCCAATAGAGATTCCTTCTACCCCAAATTCCCCTCAGCATTTCAATTCAAACTACACATATGCCGTTATTATTACGACCATTTTCCTTCACCATGTCCATTAGGAACATTAAATTTTCCAGAATCACTGACAATGATGGAAGCAACATCAACTCAAAAAATGTTGGGAAGCACTAGCATATTCAGAGGAAGGCTAGGATCTTAGTTGATACTTGGAAGAAACATTTCGATGAAGTAATGAAGAACAATGACACAGTCTAGATCAAGCCAGGGAGCATATTTTCCCTATAAGTAAGATACATGAAAAGTTGCTTATACTTATGGTGGAAAGCATGCAAGATCTACTGAAGTTGTGAAAAAATCAACACCATTAAGTGATATGGATGATGGGGGTACGAATCTACTGGAAAATCTAGTAGCCACCAAAAATTCCAAGGATAGGCAAGTTCTTGTTGTTGTTAGTGAAAGAAGTGAAGGACCTTATTGTTTCCAAATTCCAAGGACAGGCAAGGAAGTGAAGGACCTTATTGTTTCCAAATAGAGTTCAGATGTTTCTAGCTATGACTTGTTGAATAAGATTCAGAAAATTGGAAGGCATGATCCTCAAAAAGAGACACTTGATACCGCCTATAACCTTAGAAATAACCAATTAAGAGATAGTGACCTACATATTATAACTTTCCTTCTTCTCTTCAGTGGCATTTTTATGTCGAGTAAATTGCATGGTAGACTGGCTTGCATTTGTTTACAAAATGCACTCTACTAGAATTCTTATGTTTGGGCCTATTAACCTCCATTTTGTACCAGGATTAATACCATATTTGGGCCTATTACCCCCCTTTTGGTATTAGTGTCCACATGTGCTATTGATCATAGTCTTCAAACAATAAGATACAACCCTTATGAGCATAATGGGAAATTCTGATTTGTGACAGCAGTGGGCCCTTTCATTATCAATCCCATACAATCCAACAGTAATGAATATGGCCATACATTAAATCTGGGCATACTAGAAGGCATTCTGGAAAATTATAGTGAGGATAAATGTCATATGTGGGCATATTTGTATTCATTTAGAGTTGGTTGTGGCAATATTATCCCCAAGGAAGCCATTAAAGCATCATTTTTTAGGCCTATAGCTGAAAGGGTATGTGCAACAGGTATGATAACATTATGTGCACTATATTAGACCTAAATAGAGGCCCTAACCATTCAACAGTAAGGTCTCCTACAACACACAGACTTGGATCAGCAGCCTACAGTTGCATAGTAGTCCTGTAACAACACATAGTGGGGTCTAAGCGCATCTTCTAGGAGTCAAATTTAAGATATGCTCACACAATAGAGGGAGTTATCTCATTGTTTTGGAAGGTTCCAAATATTAGCAGTTACCCCTTATTCCAGCCCAGCCAAACCTTGTTTTAGAACAATCATCATTTGAGGTCTTATGCCAAGGGTTACGAGTTCAAAACCCTCAGAAAGAGTTTCTAAACAGTAAGGAAAAATCATAAAGGTTAGCTTGCCACGAGATCTTCTTGGCCCAGCCATTCATTTAAACATTTATCACGGGATACACTACAGTATCATAGTAATAAATTCTACCATTCCTTCAAACCCAAAAACCACTGACATTTAAGCACGCAAACATAGACAGAGACATTGGTTGAGTGAATTAGAAATTGAAAGTGAATTATTACTCAAACATTTATTTACATTCCTCTTAGCATATCAATCTACAAGTCACAGGGTCGAATCCCATTATCAATTTTCTGAGTAAATCATGCAAACCCAAAAACGTGTCAATACATAGTTTTAAAGCTACAGATTCATCCTTTTAAACAAGCTAGAAGTTGGACAGAGGCACCATCATCATCATACGAATCTAGGAGGCCTTTTTAATTACCAAATCAACTGCATAAGGAAATAGAACAATGACATTACATGCAGCATGCAGACTTGGGCATCACCATACATTTTTCCATAGAAATCAAAACGCAATGCTAAATATAACTAAGGATCATAGATCAAAATACACAGAGGCCCATTTAACCCTGTCTATTTATTTCAACCACCAGAGAATGCAGCAGTAAGAACTAGAATTTACACTTCTCGGGCTTATAGTTAAACTAGTATCGGGGTTACGTTTTTCCCCTGTCAACACATTCTTCAATATTAGTCAAATAACAACGATAGCCAAAACACCGAGGATAGAGAGATTATTAACCATACAAACTTCATAAAGAAAACGTAGAGGTTCCACATTGCTTTATACATGTTCAAGGTTCAATAGAAAAATGCAAGTCACTATATCGATTCCCCAAAACCCCAAATTTACACAACATGAGCTCACAACTCCTTTAAAGAGGCTTACAGTTTCATATAACCACAAAATGGTCAAATATTACATTCATTAAATGGTCCAGCCAAACGGCGACCTTTTAGGAACTGCAAGAAGTTTTAGTGAACCCAAAAGAGGATTCATGTAGTTCCTCCTAAACATCCATAAACAATACCACTCCATAAGAGGCGAGAGGAAAGGGTAAGGGTTGGAAAACCATGAACTTACCAATTACAACGCCAACGAAGTCAAGAGTATTGGGAATCAGTTAGGAAGCCACGCAGAGGAGTAAAGCCATCATTCACCTGCCAAGCAAATAACAACACGAAGTTAAACCCAAATATTTTATCAAAACTCTGATTTGAATGTAACATAAAACGATTGCAATGAATCGAGATATACTGTACCTATTGTTTTCTTATTTGTGCAAATGGAACCATCGAACTCCTTTGTGGCCTCCTCAACCTCCAGTATGACCTTCTCAACCTCCTCCATGATTGCCTCAACCTCCTCCGTGACTGCATTGGTGACCTCTATGACCTCCTTGGTGATGACCTCTACGACCTCTAGTATTGGAAGTTCTTGCAGGGTGAGGTAAGTGAAATGTGTTCACACGGGCTGGGAGGGAGGTAAGTTCTCAAGGGAGGTTAGTTTTGTTGATTATTGTTTTATATTTTTTTGTATTTATAATTTTTTTTTTTATAGTTAGTATTTATGTATTATTATTTATTTATTAATATAATATGTACGCAAATGTGTGTGTATAAAATCTATTTTTTTAACATATAAAAATAGATGAAAAAGCAGGCCACAAAATATTGATGGATTGAAAGAGACGTATGTTCCGTAGGATTGCTGTTGATTTTGATGAACATTGGATTGAAAGAGAGAACATGACCGCTGGGAGTTGGGAGGCGCTACTAGTGTGATATCGGACCATACTATATGAAAGGAACTATATGACTGTTCGGAGGTGCAGTGATCAGATTTGTTCATAATTACCATGAGATATTATTCATCATAGCAAACTCATCAACGTCGTGTCAGCATCCAAACGGTCATAAGTGAGTACAACAATTTCATCATGTTTGTGCCTCCAAATGGTCACAATCAAACAAACTCATCAACGGGTGCGCATCCAAATGATCACAATCAAACAAACTCATCAACGGGTGCGCATCCAAATGATCACAATCAAACAAACTCATCAACGGGTGGGCATCAAAACGGTCATAAGTGTGTACAACAATTTCATCATCTCTGTGCATTCAAACAGTCACAATCACAATGTCTCTTTCGATCAGTTTAGACTCCCGAGTCCCTACATAGATTGTCACTATTTTCAAGCTCAGTTGCTATCATGATAATCCTTGGAACTCATATAATCCTTGGAACTCATGATATCAATCCGACTTTGACAAAAATACGATTTTGATAAATGAGTTCCAAGGATTATATGAAAATTCAATTTGCATGGGAAACATGTGCCCCACCTCAGAAGCTTGGGACATAGACAAGAGGTTAACAAGGTTATGGATTTGGACACTTGGCAACAAAAAATTAAATAATATTTTATATGGATTTCTACTACTGCCCCTCTCATTGGTTCATTGCCCCCATGGTGTTCACATGGAGATTTAACCCCAAGTGCACCTATTTATTATTTTATTATTCATTTCATTAATTATAATATAATGCACTCACCCACTTACCATATATTTATGCTATATGGTCATATGCGCATAGGGGTATTACAAACAAAGTTATTATGATTTAGAAAGACTACTCGGGGGTTTGAAATAAGGTCGATCTTTTACCTATGCAAAGGAGTCCTTAACCAAAACACCAAACCAAGGTGTTTGGAAAGGTATGCATCCCATCGATTTTTTATTCTTCTAAACATAGTTAATCTATTCATTTAACAAGACCACTTAGGGGTTGGAACTCAATACCTTTTACTTGCGATATCCGATGTCGTCGGATATCCGACCTCCGTGGGCTTAAGATTAGGTCGGATATCCTTATTAAAAATTGATCAATATTTCTAAGGGACGTCAGATATCCAAGGGACGCCGAATATCTAAGGTACTTCGGATATCCAACGAATCCTTCAATTATCTTTTAAAAAAATCATCAAAGTTCGTAATTTTGAAGGTGAAATCCAATGACACAAACCTTTTCATGAAAGACAAAGAAATGACAAAGGAAGTAATGACATGGCATGTATGATGATGTGGCATGTGTGATGAAGATGGAAAGACACATGATGGTGTTCTGGTGATATCATTAAGTCAGTGTTGCAATCTGACATCATTCTGGAAAAGAATGGCAAGTTTGTGCAACTTTGGAAATTGACTAAGTATAAAAAATTAGTCAAAACTTCTCTAAGAGAATGCCCTCCATAATTCATAGTTTGAGAAAAATTCCAGGCTATAGCTTGTTGAAGTGGCTATCTAGTTATGGTCTCAGTTTGCCTTAATCACTTATGAGGATAAATTTATATGTCTCCCAAAACAGGGTTTTGCACCAGAGGAAGTAAAACTACCTAAGTGGCCTCAAGAAAATGCCCGCAATAAATCATAGGTTAAAGTAAATGATCGTAGCATATGGTCAGGCTATAGCCTGTTGATATTTCTACTTGACCATGGTATCAGTTTTCCTTAATCATGTCTGAGGAGAACGTTATAAGTCTTCCAAAATAGGGTTTTGGGATAAACCTTGGAGAAATTCTTGAAACTTTGATAGTGTTGGAAAACTAGTTCAGGTGGCCTTGGAAAAATTCCTGCCATACCTCATGGGAGAAAGATATAAATTATATGGAACTATTATTATCTATCTTGTGATAGAGGCTATCTTTCCATGGTCTTATTTTTCACAGAAGGTGTTTGATGACAAAGATAAAAGCCTGCCAAAACAAGGTTTCGGGTAGCTTTAACACCAATGTAGCAAAACTGCCTAAGTAGCCTCGGGGAAATGCCCTCCATAGTTTGTGGGTTGAAGAAAATGCCCGCACCATATGGGAATCTTGTAGGTTGTTTTTTTGTCTACATAACCATGTTCTCACATTGACTTGAAAGTGCCTGAGGAAGAAGTTATGGATCTGCCAAAACAGTGTTTCAGGAAGATTGGACCAAGTCTAGGAAAGTGCAAAAACTTTCTAAGTGTAAAATCACTAAACCTGCCTAAGTGACCTCAGTAAAATGCCTGCCATCTCTTGTGGTTGTTGTATTAAAATATTTTGAGAGTATGGATCTCTAGAATGTTGTATGGGGCATCCAACCATATCAGTGTCTTGTCCAAAGAGTCTCTGAGGAAGAAGATACTGATCTGCCGAAAGTGCCTCCCAGCTTGATTTGCACTACTCCAGTAAAATGCCCGTCGAGGAGAGAGAAAGAGGTTTCAAGGGGTGAAATTTGTTTGGATATAATCCCCTATTTGGCCCCTGTCTAGTGGATGTCTCACACTACAAATTTGACGAAAAGAAAAATCACTTCATATTAACCTAGGGTTTGATAATTTTTCCTAAGTGTCAAATCAACAGTTTGGAAAGCCACTTTCAAATGCCCGCCAGATGATGGGTGTGTGTCAATAAGTTCATCTTTTACATGGTCTTGTTCATTGTTGAAATATATATCGAGCCATGGTTTTAGTTTTCCTTATGGTGATCACCTATGAAAGAAATCAATCTACCAAAGTGAAGAAAAAATGTTTTACATATTAAAGACAAAAATTTGTTGAAGTGTCAAACTCACATGGCTCAGAGGCCATTTGGAAATGCCCACAAGGAGGTGCTCATGAGCTGATAAAATTAATCAGATAGCATAGTCTTGTTCTCTGATGAACTAGGTATCTAACCATGAGCTCAGATCTTCCTATAGAATTCACTTGTTACATCCCCTTCCATCAATCCAATGCAAGGAAGGAAACATGACCAAACATACCGGGCTTATTTGACCATCTCATCCCCATTCGTTCGTAAGAAATTCATGGATAAATAAAAATTGTGTGTGCAAATACATACTCAATATAAACACATCGGAATAACCATAATGACACACACGCAGAAGGGGATGCATCAGTATATCTATCCCAAGCATATGATGAATCAATCAAATAGAGAATCAATTCCATTCTCATGCCATGCTCAAGATTCGTATCAACCATACTAAGATATTCATTTCATCTCATTAACATTAACAATTAACATTCAGAATTAACACATTGCAAAACACATAATGCATATAAATTAAACCACAAAGAATACTTATCTTGAAGATAAAGTTGTCCAAACAACTGGCTATGTGAGATAAACGTTCCACCCAACCATAGATCTCTATCCATCCTATATTCTTTCAGCTGAGAGATCACCCCCGAGCTGGGTTGTGTATCCACTAAGGAGGAACTAAATGGGCTCACTCACAACCATGGTTTCACTCAACAACTATGCCAATCCAACACACAGTTGGGTTTATCAAGCATACAAAATTTAAAGGAGAGAAATGCTAAGCCAGTGAGCTCAACCACAGAGCTACAGACATCTCAAGCTAAATTCAAGCAATCCAATCCTCTATTCAAACATTCACACTTGGATTTCTCACAATTCTGTCATCAAATAACTCAATCCCGTCACTGGACCTCTGGGCTATAAAAACTGGGTTTTCCAATGGATTTTGAGGTATCTAATACTCTCAATTTCACCCCAAGGTTCATATATATGGATCCCCCATTGGATTCCACTGTCAATATCAAATTTTGGGCATTTATGGCTCTTCAAAACATGGGTTCTTGCAAAGTTGCGATTTCTGGTTTTTCTCACTGCTGGGAATTCGTAATGGATGAAAAATGATGATGGGTTCTTCAACCATGGAATGGAGATGAGGAAGGACCCATTCCCATGAGGTAGAGTGACTTGTGGTACAAGAAAATAGAGCCCATACTCTGCCATACGAATTTATGGGCTGCCCATGCTCCATTGAAGCCATGGACTGATTTCTTCAACAACTTTCTTACACAGAATTAAATGCCAGCAAAGAAATTCAAATGGGTTCTCAATATGACATTTGGAAGCCTATGGTTCAGTCCCACAACCCCCTCACCACTCCCTAGTGGATACACATGGCCCCTTCTCATTAGTTTCTTCCATAGCTAGTTTTGGTATTTTATTGCATGATGTTTATTTACATCATTTTTACAATCTTCCATGGCTAAATAACACATGTGTAACATAATATCTAATACTTGCCTTTTAAATAAAATTCGAGCATCCACTAGCGGGGCCTTGGCCTTGAGCTCGACGCTAGGGAAGCATACATCACATGTTTACAATATTTACATTAAAAGCTAATATATCCTAAGGGTCAAAATGGGGTATTACAATCCCTTCCCCCTTAGAATAACACAGTCCTCGGTGTTCCAATATTTATGAATACCTATACAATTCACACGTCCAAAATTTTCAAAACTTTTGCAGATCTTCCCTACATTTTATCCTTTACTTTGAAATTTCAGGACCAAGTCCTTTGGCTTTCACAACTGCTCCTGCTGGTTCTGACCTTCCAGGTCATCCACAAGTCTGAAAGCTTTATGGCTGCTACCCTCTTGATGTTCCTTTGTTGGGAAGTTGCGGCAGCGATGATTCCCTCCACATTTCCAACATTTTATTGGTTGCTTTATCTTTTCCTGCTCAATTTCCTTTGAGTCTTCCCACCTGGAATGTTTCTTAGTGCACTGATTGGATGAATGTCTCCTCATTGATCCATTTCCCTTTCCTCAGTTGATTGTTTCCAGAATTATTTTCACTTGTCTTTGCAGACAAACAGAGTCTTGCAAAACCTTATGGTTCATCTCATTCTGCTGCTTTTGTAGCTTGAGCAGTTCTCCAAGATTCTCTTGGGCCTTGGAAATTGTTTGAAGAAGAGTTTCATCTAAATCCATTAGATTTTGGTTTATTGTCATGGCCAATGTACACAGCGGCCCACTCTTTGCTTGCTAGTACCATTGTTTTTGTAACAGCTGCAACCAATTAACTTTCAGTTCTCACCTATGAAATACATCATGGCAATTTATGTTAGTCCAAGCATAATAGAAACATTAAAATAAGTCAATTAATTTCCCAATTGACATGGGTATTCCATGCTTTATCCATGAGACTTTCATACTTGTCATGCTTTCCCAACATGCACATGAGTCCCTTCATGTCCATTCTTTCACAGAGAATTAACTACTTCAGCATTCACAATTTATTTCAAGAGGATAGACACACTCTACTTTCAGCCATACATGCATTCAACAATTTTCTGTTTTTATAAATGCATCAATAAAAAAAGGAAAGAGAGAGCAGTAAGAGTCTTTTCCTCTTAGTCTTGTTCCATTCTAGAACCCACACCACCACTGTAGTTTTCATGCTCCTAGCCTCTTTCACCTCAACGTGAATGCTTGACCCTCCCTTCTTAGCTATGGATCTTAGTGTCTATGGTTTATTCCAGATCTCTCAACCATGGAGTCCCTCCACATGGTTTGTCTAAAACTCTTGGATGTTAGGACCCACACAGTCTCACTAGCACCATCTTTCGTTACTACTCATGCTGAGCTCTTTAGGACGATCACATGTCCACATGCATCCCTAGGATGCTTTCATAGTCCTTGATTCCAACAATACCTACACTCAAACATTTAATCAATTCACATGTTTAGTTTATTTTCATAGGTTCTATCTCTAAACAAGAGTTTAGGAAATCATAATCCAAATCATATACACATGTATATTCATACTAAATCAGCAAGAAGTTACAAGATAACCAAATACTTATTTGCATTGGATGTCTTCGCTTTATTCCACAAGATCCTTCTTTGCTTTACAAGCCTTGTATTTCCTATGGATACAATAACGAATGTTGGGCTAGCACGCAGGCTACTCCTCAACCATTCGCATAGGCAATGCTAATTCAGTACGCCAACTCATTTTATCAAACATCCCATTTAGCAATATGCTAAGCCAGTACTCCAACTGGGTATTATCAAGTATTTGAGGAATTTTTGGCCAGCACACCGACTGCTCCATAACATTCAAGTAGTTAGTGCCCAACCAGTACACCTTCACGCTGACTGGGTTTACCAAGCATTTGTAGCGCCCAACCAGTTACTCTTTGGGTTTACCAAGCACTTATAGTTCTTTTAGGGTCCTTTCTTCCTGCACTGACCAAGGTTTCCAACAAAGAAACAATAGTGCATCAGCTTAGATGTTAGAGGACTTCTACTTGAAACCTTCGTTATTCCAAATAAAAATCGAATGAAATTGAATACTTATCTGTATTGTGCGTTTCCTCTCTGGTCCATAGGGTTTTGCTTTGATTTGAAAGCCTTGGGATCGTCTATGGAATTGGATGTTTGGCCAGCATCCAGGCTACTCCAACAACATCAAATAATTAATGTCCAACCAATACACATTCACGTCGAATTGGAAGGAAACTTCACCATGACCATTTCTAGGTCAAGTCTCTACTATGGAGCCATAGGCATATAACAACCCTTTCATCATCACCTTCACAACCCTTCATCAAAATCCCCACAACCTCCACGACCTCCACAACATCCTTCCATACACATCAACCCTTCCACCACAACCCCTCACAACAACCTTTTACTTTGCTTCTTTAGTGTGCAGCACCAAGTTGCATATGTTTAAGATGACAACACAAGTAGTATAGGAAAGCTCATCGGCGTTGTTGCTCTAAAATTGTAATCATAATTCATAGCATTCACTATCAAGTATTGAAACACTAGGAATGCATCCACTCCCTAGGGTGTAGTCAATATTGAAAACCCTATCATGACTCGACATCGAGGAAGTGTGCACCCATTTCCGATGTGAGCCATGTAGGCCCTACTCATACTCAAGCAATCTGTCATAATGGAAATAAAATCAAAACATGCTCTGCATATTGAATCTAACAATTAGACATGCTTATTCTCAGCTAGGGTCACAGAACACTTATCCATTTGGAGATGTAGTCTTCTTCATTAATGAGAAATGGGGGATCCCTTCTCTGAGTTGACAGTCCATCGGTTTTCCATCCCAACTCCTTTTGATGTTACATAACTCTCATATGTCTTACTGACATAATCTTTACCATCTCACTCATATTGTTTACCAATCATGCAGTGCAGATGGGACATTATCAAAATATCTAATGGCGTTTCACCTGAAACCCATTTCCAAGATATGGGAGCCTTCCCATGAAGTTTGGTTTATGCAATCCCTCTCTCATGGTCTTACTACAATGTGTCTTCCTGGCACACTTATTAAATAACCAAATAATCAGCAACATTTAATAATAAAATTCAAATCTGATTGTTCCATAACCAATCAATGGCATTAATAATTAAATTCAATATGAATTTGCAACTATGTCTACTATAGAAAATGATTTTCTTATCCACGAGGCTATACTCATATTGCTTGGCTCTTGTAAGTGGTATCACTTTTCACATTATGGTCTTATGTCTGCTGCCATACATGAACATCCACTTACAACATGTCCTCCTGACACAATTCACATAAGCCAAATAGTCATTAGTCATTCATTAGCAAAATTCCAAATCCGAGATTTACAAGTTTGAGATTTACAATCCTTCTTTATAACAAAAAATATAGTTCTCAACCATGAGATTCCTTCTCATAAGCTCCAAATCAAAAAAAAAAATTCAAATCCGTTCCTTACAGAAATTATATTTGCAACCATGATATTATTCTCATAAACTTAAATCAGAATATTTTCATATTTGTTTCATGCATAAGTTAAATTTCACAACCATGAGAACCTTCTCATAACCTTTGGCTTTTGCACATGGTAGAGTTCGGTCTTTACTATGGTCTTATCCTCATTGCCATACGCAAGACATTTTTACCTGGAATCTGAAACTTTCAATCAGCCAAACATGTTGTGAGTCTCTATGCATATAATATTTCATTGTTGCAACAATCACTGAGGCATTTTCAGAATTATAACACTCTAGAATTCAAACACTTCTAGCTGTTAACGTATCAATATCACCAAAACTCATTTACTTCACGTGAATCATTATCATACTAAAATTGCAAGGTACCGTCACATCATTTATGCAATTTAATGAAACTTTAGATACTCATTATTTCACAGTCATATCATTTATACAACTCTGCCCTTCCACAGAGCATTTCAGAAGGCCATCGATCATGACTACCCTCTTCATGCACTTACTATTGTGCATTCATAACATCCCATGAAATGATCCTAGAATTGTCATCAATTCATCATCTCATTCATTATTTAGTTTGCAATAACACACGCACCATCCCTATGCATTCATGCAAGACATCGCAACATGTGCACCCACACTTATGCGTGCACATTTACAATATTTACTCAAACTTTTCATCTGCATTCACTCAATGCATAACTATAAGATTTATAAAATCCATTAATGCATATCCACTCAATGCTACCTTGTATTGATTCATGAATACTATGCATTCAAACATATTAGGGCCTAACCATGACTACCTCATATAGGATGCATTACCATAATCCATACCACCAATCCTCACTTGTTTTGGTTATTAAGCTCATAACAAAAATACACATGGCATGATATATTTTATATGAATGTAGTCTAAATTTATAAACAGTCACATGGTATGAGGCCTTTTTCTTTCACCACTCCCTTCTCCACCACACTATGGCAGTATGGAATTCACATGAATGCTTTTCAACCTTAAATGCATACCATTTTATGATTACTAAATATGGTTCAATGGATTCTTACCCAATCCCATTCAACACATATGCAATCATCATAATTAATCCATTACCTGCATGGATCCCATTTACACCTTTGATGTTACTTGATCAATGGTCTCTTACAGAGGATTACAAAATCCTTCCACCAATCTCTTGATCATGGATTTGCTGCCCTAGACTTTTCTTCATAAGGTTGTTGGCCATATGCAACAACATCATCAATACATTTAGCCATGCTTCTGTTGTCTTTAGTCCTACAACCAATAGTGATTATCAACCGCAATATTTTCCATTAGTGGTTCATTGCATATGTAGAACCTTACTATTTTTACCAATATGTAATATCATATGTGTGCACAAGCATCTGCTCATGCATTGTGCAATGTTTATTAATATGTCAGCCAATGCATATTGCATTTTCATCATTCTCATGCCATAAATAGAGTTAAGGGATTCTCCCTTTCCAATCCTTCATCGCTGCATGGGATTCCTCTTCCACATCATAGCTGGTATGATTTCATGGCCCCTAGAAAACACACAAGGAATCATTAGATATGATTTAATCACCAAGCATCAATTCAATATATATACTCATGCATAATATTCTAACTTGCTACTTTCCAGGCATGCAATTCTAAAAGTTGCCCATATTGACAACAATTTGTCAAAACAACCACTGACACTTTTCTGCTCTGCATAACTATGAGGTATGATAACCTCATTCAAATTCTGGTCATGCACCATTATTCCCTGCTAGATACTCTTTCCAATGCCTATCCACGTGCTCCATTCCGACTTCGGGTGTGGAAACTACATTACTTCAAAATTGACAATTTTTACCAAAATTTCTGCACTTTTACACAGTTACAAAATATCCTGAACTACCAACTTTAGCCATCTGTAGAAGAAAATATATGAAGAATCACGAAAATTTTTCTATCGGGCGAAGTTAGCCTATATAACAAGGAACACCCAGCAAATCGCGGATCTCTGTTCCGATGCGCCTTTCATACGCTATACAATTATGGGTTTGACTACTTTCTACTTTTCACATTTTTCCAAAATTTCAAATTTTGGGCCAAAAATGGCTCTCTCCCGAACTGAGCATTTCTGGAAAATATTTATCTAACGTGAATTGTTTGTTTTAATGAGAATAAGAAATGTTGAGTTCAGTAGATTTCTTGAATCCTTCATCTAAGGTCTCGTTCATCCATTGCAAGCTTTTCAAAATCTCCAAAAAGTGCCCCGGAATAGTGCTTTTTGGCCTTCACACTCACCTTGACTCCACATCCTTTGGAGTTTGGATCCAAAATTCCAAAAGTAACACTGTGCTTGTTCCATGGCCTCTCCATATCAGTTTTGGCTCATTCTAACCTTCTGTCAAACATCGAGACACTGATTTGTAAAAGCCATTAATTCCAATTTTGTGCCAAATTGGAGCATAATGGGCTCGGGATCCTCACTGGTTCATTCATGGCCTTCGTTGATGGCCTCATAACACCACTAACCTTACCCAATTCCAATTCTGTAAGCTCCTATTATCCAAAAATCAATTTTCAGGCTCTATACTCGTTTTTGTTTTTGCCACCCCACAACCCAAAATTGCGGGTGTGGAAAGTCAAGTTGCGGTCACGAAAATCTAACCATCCTGCAACCCAAAACCCGAAATTGTGGGTTCGAAAAGTCAAGTTGCAATCATGGAAATGTAACCATCCTGCAACCCAAAACTTGAAATTGCGGGTTTGGAAATTCAAGTCGCCGTCACGGAATGTCACCATCCCACAACCCGCAACCCAAAACCTGAAATTGCGGGTTCGGAAAGTCAAGTAACGGTCACGGAATGTAACCATCCCGCAACCCACAACCCGAAACCCGAAACCTGAAATTGCGGGTTCGAAATTGTGGAAATTTAAAATGCAAGTTTTGAAAATCCCCATTCCTGCAACCCGAAACCCGAAATTGCAGGTTCTGGATTGTGGAAACCAAAACGCACTTTTTTCAAAACTTTGCGTTCCCGAAATCCGAAATCCGCAACCCTAGAACACCTCTGGCCCTCCAACTTCTAGGGTTCATAACTCCTTCGTCCCTTAGCCAAATGAGGCGAGTCTAGTACCGTTGGAAAGCTGTTGGAGATCTTTCTCCAATGGTGTGATCATCTGCCACATCTGATAACTCTGATCTTGCCATTTTTCCATATCAAAATGATGCCCTAAACTTCTCCAATACTATGTTAAAACGTTATGTTATCTGCCTGTAACTCATAGTTTGGCCCAAGCAGCCCCAGTGCTGCAACATGGGCTCTGATACCACTCTGTCACATCCCCTTCCATCAATCCAATGCAAGGAAGGAAATATGACCAAACATACCGGGCTTATTTGACAATCTCAGCCCCATTCGTTAGTAAGAAATTCATGGATAAATAAAAATTGTGTGTGCAAATATATACTCAATATAAACACAGCAGAATAACCATAATGACACACACGTAGAATGGGATGCATCAGTATATCTATCCCAAGCATATGATGAATCAATCATGTTATGCACAAGCTTCGTATCAACCATACTAAGATATTCATTTCATGTTATTAACATGAACAATTAACATTCAGAATTAACACATTGCAGAACACATAATGCATATAAATTAAACCACAAAGAATACTTATCTTGAAGATGAAGTTGTCCAAACAACTGGCTATGTGAAAGCAATGTTCCAACCAACCATAGATCTCAATCCAACCTATATTCTTCCAGCTGAGAGATCACCCCCGAGATGGGTTGTGTATCCACTAAGGAGGAACTAAATGGGCTCACTCACAGCCATGGTTTCACTCAACAACTATGCGAAGCCAACACACAGTTGGGTTTATCAAGCATACAAAATATAAATGAGAGAAATGATAAGCCATTGAGCTCAACCACGAAGCTACAGACATCTCAAGCTAAATTCAAGCAATCCAATCCTCTGTTCAAACATTCACACTTGGATTTCTCACAATTTTGTCATCAAATAACTCAATTTCGTCACTGGACCTCTGGGCTATAAAAGCTGGGTTTTCCAATGGATTTTGGGGTATTTAATACTCTCAATTTCGCCCCAAGGTTCATATCTATGGATACCCCATTGGATTTCACTGTCAATATCAAATTTTGGGCGTTTAAGGCTCTTCAAAACGTGGGTTCTTGCAAAGTTGCAATCTCTAGTTTTTCTCACTGCTGGGAATTCGTAATGGATGAAAAATGATGCTGGGTTCTTCAACCATGGAATGGGGATGAGGAAGAACCAATTCCCATGAGGTAGAGTAACTTTTGGTATAAGAAAACAGAGCCCATACTCTGCCATACGAATTTCTGGGCTACCCATGCTCCATTGAAGCCATGGACTGATTTCTTCAACAACTTTCTTACACAGAATTAAATGCCAGCAAATAAAGTCAAATGGGTTCTCAAGATGACATTTGGAAGCCTATGGTTTAGTCCCACAACCCCCTCACCACTCCCTAGTGGATACACATGGCCCCTTCTCATTAGTTGCTTCCATAGCCAGTTTTGGTATTTTATTGCATAATGTTTATTTACATCATTTTTACAATGTTCCATGGCTAAATAGCACATGGGTAACATAATATCTAATACTTTCCTTTTAAATAAACTTCAAGCATCCACTAGCGGGGCCTTGGCCTTGAGCTCCACACTAGGGAAACATACATCACATGTATACAATATTTACATTAAAATCTAATATATCCTAAGGGTCAAAATGAGGTATTACATCACACGTACGAAAAACAAGCCTGCCAAAATGAGAAACAACTTGTTTTTACTGTTCAAATGAAGGTTGAAGAGTCAAAATGAGAAAAAGATTGTTTTTACTGTTCCAACAGACTGAATTTTTCATTGATGCCAACAAGTGTTGTGCAATGGCCTTTGATTTACTCACAAGGAGACCTTCATAGTTTGGGCATTGGAACACTAAATGGCCCAAATGGTCCAAATGAAAGTTGTCCTCGATGCATGCTTACCTTTTATGAATTTACCAGATGATTGTTGAGTATGAATCTCTATAGTTTTAGATATGGTTGATAAAGAATGTATTTAGGAAACACGTGTTGTTGGTATCTGATTGTATGGCTTATATTATTGGACAAACATACAAGAGAAAAAAAAGAACAAGGGCGACAGAACCATGTGACACAGTTGAAGCTCATAGTTCAAGTGTTGAAGAATCTAAGGCAATCACAAGCATAACTGGAAGTTCTTGGATACTACTGAGGTGGTTTTCAATTCAGATTTTGGGTTGCTAGAAGTGTATATTCTTACATCAGCATAAGATTATCCATGCATGTACATTTAACAAGACCAAGAGTACAATATAAGGGAGACATTCATTGTCAATATATTTTAGCTCTTGAAGAATGAGCAGATCCTGAAGAAGACAATTCTAGGTATACAAGATATCTATAGCTCTAAGTCTTCCTAAATTATTTTGTCATTCTTAGATATTCGGGTTGTTTTTGTAAAAGCACTCAAGTCCTACCTTGAGATATGCTAGATCCTTCTTCAAATCACTGAAGCAAACAAAGGCACTTGAAAACATTTAGAAGGCATGAAAGAAAGTGAAACCTAGCAACAGAGTGTTGTTCTAAATGAGGGAAAGTGAATTAGTATTTCCTAATGTACTATGAATGATGAACTCTGCCTAATGTACTTGTAACATGAGAAGAATCCCATATGAATGATGTATAGCCTAGTGTTGGCTAAATGATTTTAAGTTTTAAAGAAGTTGAAATTGGTATTTAGTGTTGGCCCACTGATTCACCCCCCCCCCTCTCAGTGTGCCATTGTGTCTAACAATACCTTCATGTAATAATTATATTCTAATATAGCTATAGAAAAAAAGAAAAGGTTTAATTAGTAATTAATATATAATCACGTATGCAAATCCTATAAAAACATGTATGTATAACTAATTAATCACACGAAATATATGTAGCAATGCTAAATTTAAAAAAAAATTAAATTAAATTTCGTTCAAACATGCATATTAAAAAAAAATCTTGATTTTTTTCTTAACATATAGACAAAAAAATATAAAAATACAAACCTTGCAAGTTCAAAATCCGAGCTATGTAGAATATCCGAGCTCAAACAATCACCATGACTGTAAAAAAGTTTTGTTAGCTGAGTTATATGGTATAGAAGGTGGTATAGATTATGGTTATTGTGCAGTAGAATAAATCATGACTACTGGGTTTGTTAGAAAGGAACCCATAGATCATTCAAGGGTTAATGGTAACCCAGATGTAGTAGCTGCCTTCCAAAGAGTGGGGTGGTTGGTGTTCTTTAATAAGTTAGATAGATATAATGATGAAGTTGTGCTAGAATTTGTTGCTAATTCCAAAGATATTTAGACTACAGGGAAGAATATATCGCAAGTTCAAAATCTAGGCTCAATCAATCACCAGGAACCTTGTCGCAACTATAGTAAATGTGTCGAAAATTGTCTTAAAGTATGTATTTAAGACAATGCATGAGTTGACCCGCGGTAAAAAGCCAAGAGCCGTTGGAAGCTGACAATGGTTTGGCGCATGTACAAAGATAGTCATATTTCGTTGATATAGAGATGAAAGTTTGTCGAAAATTAAAAAACATCAATACTTCCACGATTTTTCCGCCATGATTAAAAAAAAATGAAAAGACATCTTAAATTTCATTATATTAATCCACAAATGTTCAAAACGTGAAAATATTTCATGGAAAAATCCGCTCGAATGTACTAGTGTACGAAGACCTATATTCCTCAATATTGTACATAAGAATCTCGCAAGAAGAGCGGGAAAGTGCTTATCGCTGATGTGATAGATTTTCCATTGAGGATGATATTATATACTATTTCTCAAGTAACAGGGAGTGTTGGGGATCACCATGCTACCAAGGCTCATATGACCTATGCCTTGGAATGCCTTGACCCAAATTATTCAACTGGTGTGAAGGAGTCTTGGTCAACATCAAGGACCAAGTGACTAAATGTAGCAATGGAAGCATCCGAAAATTTGGATATGGGATTATCATGGTTACCTTCTCCTTGGAGAGGGTACCATTAATGCATCCTCAGATATAGACACCTTGTTGTCCCTCATCCGAGCCATGGATGGGGAGATGGAGCGATTATGTTGGGTGGCTTGGTGGGCCACAAGTCTTAGCATTCAGCGAGGATTTCTTCTCTTGGCTTGAGGAGCAGACTATTATGATAGAGGATTATCCCTATGCTGGAGTAGAATTTCATGGTGATGTTGACTTGGCATTACCAGAGGATGATGACTGGGACAAGTCAGGTATGTGACCTTCCAACATGTTTTTAATTTTTTTAATTTTATGTTATTTTTTGTTTTGTTTTGTTAATGCATAGAATATCTTATATATATGTGTGCAATGCTACAGATTGAGGACCGGTGAGACCAGTAGGATCCTCACCACTACGGTGACGAGGAGTAGAGTACCAGGCCGAGGAGAATGAGGCAAGAGGATTCCATGATGTGGAGCGGAACCTAGAAGGATTGGCCATGGGAATTCCTCCGATGAGGATGCCCGATGTCCCTTATAATATCTAGAGGCATACTGTGGGTGTGTCGTAGAAGATTGGAAGGTTGTTCCACCGTGTTGCTAGGGCAGTCATATGCTATCATGAGAATCGTGCTCCTCGCGACTATATTTTAACAGTAGTTTTGTTGGCGGCATTTACATGATATGTAGGCCAGAGTGCCAATGTTTGTATGGGTTATGATCCCAATTTTTGTCTTTTGACACATTATAATACTATATGTGACACGACAAAAACGTCTTACATGATATACATATGGATATATCTCTACTGTTTACCTATGATGACTTGTATGTTACATTTTTACCCGTGTTCTTATGATGTATTGGTTATGTGTGAAATAGATTCCAATCCAACATATAGTTATCTAATGAATCAACCACTGTGTTGAATTTCCTTGGAACATGTTGATATAAAATATACTCAAATAGTCATTCAAGTAGGCGTACCATTATGTATAAACGAATTAATGTGGGATCACAGACGGTATAAATGCGGTTCAGTTGAGATACCACAAGCTGAGAGTCTAGGTAGACTATAAAATGATGGATTCCAAGAGAAGAAACTTCAGTCAGAAGTCCAATGATTGCATGATACTCGACAATGTTATTTGTTGCGGGACCTAAGTAGATGCTACCTGAGGATATCAACTCTCTAGTATGGGAGTACAATACCCATGATGTAGAAGCAAGGTTTCGGGTATGTCAGCTGGCACCATCAACGAATCCAAAGTACACCAACATCTATGCATAAAAGCACAAGTTGAGATAAATGGTTGTGTACGAGATAGAATCATGACATGCAAAAATTGAATCAAAATCACACTATATATACACTATATACAAAGTATTTCACACAGGATGATTCTACACATAAAATCTCTTCAGGTAAATCACGTTATGTGACTCTCCCAAAGGTGTATCATCGTAGTCCACAAGCTTGTAATCTCCCTTCTCTAACACTCGTTTGATAACGTAGGGACCGTACCACAGGGATTCTAATTTTTCTTTACCTAATTTGTTGTGCATTTGGTCATATGTTAAGACTAGGTCACCTTCATTGAAAATGTGAGGTTGAAAGGATTTATTATATTGAACCTTAACGTTCTTTTTATGAGCTTCGTTGGTAAGCACGGTGTCGCGACGAGTTTCATCAAGCTTAGTTAGGTATAGAAATTGTTCTTCTTTAGTAGTCATGTTAGGTAAGAGTTCAACGACTAATTTGAGAGATGGTATTTCGCATTCAATCGGAAGGATCGCTTCCAGGCCATAGACCAATTGGAACAGTCTAAACCTAGTCATGTTTCTTATTGAAGTCCTGTAGGCCCAAAGGGATGAAAATAGAGCTAAGTTACACTTTGATTTTTGGGTTCCCACCATGCATTGGATCATTTTTTTTCAAGACTTTATTAATTGCCTCTACTTTTCCATTTTCCTGGGGGTAATAAGGATTTGCGTTTTTGTGATGAAATACCAATTTGGAACTTAGTTCATCCATCATATGATTCCTAAATTGGGAACCATGGTTAGTTATGATGGCTTGCGGGTATCCAAACCTCACAATTGTAAGTTTTAAACCTTAACGGTGAAGTACAAACTTATATCGATTCTTAAGCATTAACAGAAAATACACAATGGCACACACATTACACAGAGATTTTCACCTGGAAACCCTTAACCGAGAAAAAAACAACAAAACTTAGAGCCGCACTGCTCCTTTTCATTATATGTTTATTTAACCATGTACAATACAATAAATGGTATTCCGCAGCATCTAAAACCCTAATTCGTTTACCCGAAATTAGGTTACAACCCTAATCTCTTTTACTGGGATTAGATAGAGTACACGCAGCGACCATGTGAAGAGATATAACATACCCAACATTCTCCCACTTGTTGTTCTCTTCACATACAGGAGAAATTTATGACTTCAACAATTCAGGGCAACAATTCCCATGTTCTCTTTACACCAAGAGAACTTCTGAGTACTCACAGACTTTGTCAAAGAGTCTGCAACATTTACCAAAGTGTCAACCTTCTCCAGCAACACTTTGTTTTGTTCAACCATGTCTCTGACGAAATGGTACTGTACATCAATGTGCTTTGTCCTCGAGTGATAAGCAGGGTTCTTTGCCAGAAATATTGCACTTGAGCTATCACAGCCAATTTTTACTGCATTCTGAACAAAACCAATACCTGAACACAATCTTTGCAACCATACAGCTTCCTTACTTGCATGGGTAGCTGCCATGTATTCAGCTTCTGTAGTTGAGAGTGCAACTACAGCTTGTCTTCTACTCATCCAACTGATTGATCCTCCAAATAGATTAAAAATGTAGCCACTTGTAGATCTTCTGTGATCAAGATCTCCAGCCCAGTCAGCATCAACAAATCCTTGTATATCTATCTCTCTGTTTAGACCGGGTCTTCCTTGGTAGCAGATTGCAGAATCTGTAGTGCCACGCAAATACCTGAAGACCCTCTTTACTGCAGTCCAATGTTCCTTTCCTGGTTTTGACATGTATCTACTCAAAATCCAACTGCATGGGCTATATCTGGTCTAGTACAAACCATGGCATACATCAGACTGCCAACTGCACTAGCATAGGGAACATGAGACATGTCCTCTACCTCTTCTTGTGTCGTGGGACACTGTTCTGCAGATAACCTTACACCTACAGGAATAGGAACCTTCACTGGTTTGCTTTCCTGCATATTAAATCTCTTCAATATCGTTTCAACATATTTCCTCTGATTTAACCAGAGTTTCTGTCACGTCCCCATTTTGACCCCCTTTGTAAATGATGTAAATATTGTAACTTAATCATGGTGAGGAGCTCAAGGCCAAGGCCCCACCATTGATTTAACGTTTATGTATCGGCAATTAAAATAGATGCCTATGGTTCTTGTGCGAGATGGGCACAATGTATATAAGACATCATGTAAATACGAATTTTAATGCAAAATACCCACAACTAGCTATGCAATGCAACAAAAGAGAAGGGGCATGGTTCTACAAGGAAAAGGGAGGGAAACTATTCAAACCCTTGAGCCAATGGTATTAATCCATGTGTCAATGGGGAAACCCATAAACCACCAACTACCCATTTTGTCTCATGTACCCAATCATTTAATTCTTCCAAGAAATTGGTTAAGGCAGTTAATGCCTTGGGAATGAAAGAGTATGGGCAAGCCATTTTCGTGCATGGGCAAGCCATCAACTTGGAAAATCGTGTTTTTGCTTGTGGGGCAAGAAACCACCCACGAAATGGTGCCCAAAGCCATGGGGAATAGGCAGTCTTCATTCATTCACGCAGTGGGAGCTATCTGGGTCATTCTCTTCACGTTTTTCAGCAAAATCTTGCATCTTCCCATGCCTGGGAGTTCGTTTTTGCATATACAGTAGTCTGGGAGTGAAGGGCCACGTTTTGGGGGCTGTAGGGAGGTCGTTTTTGCCCCTGGGGCGTTTTTCTGAAATGGGTTCTGTTTCCCCAGTCGAATTTTCCAAGTGCCAACATGTTTTGAGTCTACCCACGTTTTTCTAAAGTCCAGGAAACCCCATCTCATATATCCCATTGTTGGAAACGTTTTCTCATGCTCAGCAAGTGTAGTTTGCTGTTGTGTGCATCCTGGTTTTGATTTGAACCTGTAAGCAAGAAACTGGAATGGTAGTGGACAGAATTAGCTTGATAAACCTAGTGTAGGGAATATCCTCTCAAGAAGATCAAGAGGGCTGGCTACTTTTCTATGCACACCCTGAGAGCACTAGAAAGGAAGGTATGGCTTGAGGGACTGTGTGGCAGTGAAGAGAATACTTCCTGGTGTTGGGTGTGTAGGCATTGTGAGTGCCAAGCTGAATAGATCTGGGAGGGGTACCCATAGCTCTGTGGTTGAGCTCACTAGCTTAGCAATTCTTCCTTCCCATCTCCTAGCAGCCTGATAAACCCAATTGTAGATTGGCTTGGCTCATTTTGGTGTATGTTTGGCTATGTGTGAGTCTGTTGTTCCCTGGTTCCTTGTAGAGATCATGCCCAGCTCGGGGGTGGCAGTGGTGCCGAAAGATTGAGGAGCACACTGGCCTACGGTTGGGTGGAACGTTGCAGTTGCATAGCCAGTTGCGTGGGACTGCCTTATTGAGATAAGTATTCTCTTGTGTAAATTGGCAATTATCATTTGATGAACATCTTAAATGTATGATGGATGTGAAATTCTTATTACTCCGCTGTGATTTCTGATAATTATGCATCTTCATATCTCTCTTATGTATTATGTGAATGTGTATGCATATTTATTCTTCAATTTGAATGTTTGATTTCAATATATGGGGCTGGATGCCCGGTTCAACCGTCACGATCCTCTCCATCTAGCTTGTTGGATGGGAGGGGACGTGACAGAATGGTATCAGAGCTGCGTTGCAGCATTGGGCCTCTATGGGCCAAAACTGATAGAAATTACAAGGGAAGATTTTAAATTTCCTAAGTCTGTTTTTGAAAATTTCCGTTTTAAGTCTGTTCTGGAAATTTTTGGTTTAAGACTGTTTCGGAAGGAATTCCCGAATGCCTTCCGAAACAGCGGAAGCATTCGGCGAATCGTTCCGAAATTTCGGAAGCGTTCCGAGAATTTTTCCGAAAATTTGCGTAGGGAAGTTTTTCGGAAGGAATTCTCTTCCGAAATTGCGGAAGGAATTCTCTTCCGAAATTGCGGAAGCAATTCTCTTCCGAAATTTCGGAAGGATTCCGCGAACCGCTCCGAAACAGCGGAAGAATTCAGCCAATGGCTCCGAAACAGCGGAGAAAATTTTTGTTTAAATGAAAAATTTTTCTAAGTGTCGGAATTTTTCGGAAAGAATTCTCTTCCGAAATTGCGGAAGGAATTCTCTTCCGAAATTTCGGAAGGATTCCGCGAATCGTTCCGCAACTGCGGAAGACTTCGGCGAATCGTTCCGAAACGCGGAAGAGTTCACCGAATCGTTCCGCAACTGCGGAAGACTTCGGCGAATCGTTCCGAAACGCGGAAGAGTTCACCGAATCGTTCCGCAACTGCGGAAGACTTCGGCGAATCGTTCCGAAACGCGGAAGAGTTCGCCGAATCGTTCCGCAACTGCGGAAGACTTCGGCGAATCGTTCCGAAACGCGGAAGAGTTCACCGAATCGTTCCGCAACTGCGGAAGACTTCGGCGAATCGTTCCGAAACGCGGAAGAGTTCACCGAATCGTTCCGCAACTGCGGAAGACTTCGGCGAATCGTTCCGAAACGCGGAAGAGTTCGCCGAATCGTTCCGCAACTGCGGAAGACTTCGGCGAATCGTTCCGCAACTGCGGAAGCCTTCGCCGAATGGCTCCGCTCGGCAGATCGCCCCGCCGTTGCGGAAGCGTTCGGCGAACTGCTCCGCAATTGCGGAAGCCGTCGCCGAACCGCCCCGCAATTGCGGCACCATTCAGCCAACCTCTCCGCAGTCGCGGGAATACACAGTGAACCGGCCCGCATTGCGGAAGCCTTCAGCATCTCACCCCGCCCATTACGGGAGCATATAATGAACCTCCCCGCAGTTGCGGGAGCAGTGTGTGAACCGCCCATCGCGGCAGGATTCAGCGAACTGCCCGTTGCGGCAGGAATTCGCGAACCGCCCGATGCGGCGTGATTCCTAAAAAAAAAAAAAAAAAAAAAAAAAAAAAAAAACAAAAAAACGAGGGCGGAAGCCACAAGGGGGCAAGCCCCCTTGACCCCCTTTTTCTTCTCCCCTCATATTTCATTGTTGTGATTTGACAAGTTGTTAGTATGGCATTTTTCCCCGTGCATGAAGTAATTTGTGAATTCTGAGAATGTAATGCAGCTAACAATTGTTTTGATGAACACATTTCAGAGAGTCACAGTTACAGCAGGATAACACTCTAAATAATACAGTGGAAAAAATTTTGGATCTTGGTTGGGCCAAGAAAATGCACATCATGAATGATGCACAGGATCCCTATGAACCTGAGACAGATGCCATGGGGGAGAACATACAGGTTGAGAATGCTGAAACAGAATCTAATGGGAGAAGAAATCAAGAGACCCCTCCAGATGTTGCAGCCACCATGAGAAGCCTAAGGGTGGAATTGCAAAGCTATAGGGAAGATAATGAAAGGATGATTAAAGCATAGTAAATCTTGGTTAGTTCAACTAGCCACTGGAACCAAGAGAAAAGTTAGCGAAATAGTAGAGAAATGTCCATTAGAGATGGATGGGCTATTCACTTATGCAGATCTGAATATTTTGCCACTTGGTTCCTATGATATTCTCATTGGAATGGATTGGTTGGAAGCACACAGGGTTAAACTTGACTGCTACAATAAGACATTTGAATGCATGGACGAAGAAGGAAACCCGAGGGTTGTAAAAGGCATTCCAAAGGTGACTTCTGTTAGACAGGTTTCAGCCATGCAACTGAAGAAGTTCTGTAGGAAGGGATGTCAACTGTATGCAGCTCACGTTTTAGAGGCAGCAGAGAGTGAAACTCTTAGGCTGGAGGACTATCATGTATTGCAAGAATTCAGGGATGTTTTTCCAGATGAGATTCCAGGACTTCCTCCAAAGAGAGACATTGACTTTACAATTGAGCTTGTGCCAGGAGCGGCACCAGTGTCCAAGACACCGTACAGGATGAGTACCCCGGAATTGCTAGAATTAAAAATGCAATTACAAGAGTTGCTGGAAAAGAAATATATTAGGCCAAGTGTGTCCCCGTGGGGAGCACCTGTTCTATTTGTGAAAAAGAAAGATGGAACACTCAGGTTATGTATTGACTACAGGCAGTTGAACAAAGTCACAGTGAAGAATAAATACCCGTTGCCCCGAATTGATGACCTTTTTGATCAAATGAGAGGAGCAAAGGTATTTTCAAAGATTGACTTGAGGTCTGGTTACCATCAGGTAAGAATCAAAGAAGAAGATATCCATAAGACAGCCTTTAGAACGAGGTATGGACACTATGAATTTGTAGTGGTACCATTCGGTCTCACAAATGCACCAGCTACATTCATGTGTCTCATGAATAATGTTTTTAGCAAGTATTTGGACAAGTTTGTTCTTGTATTCCTAGACGACATTCTCATCTATTCTAAGAATGAAGAAGAGCATGAAGAACATTTGAGAATGACAATGCAATTACTAAGGGAGCATAAGCTGTATGCAAAGTTGAGTAAATGTGACTTCTATAAAGATAGAATTCATTATTTGGGTCACATCATCTCCGACGAAGGAATATCTGTAGACCCTGAGAAGATTGAAGCCATTATGAATTGGCCAACTCCAAGGAATGTGACTGATGTGAGATCTTTTATGGGCCTTGCTGGTTACTACAGGAGGTTTATCGAAGGATTCTCCAAGGTTGCTAACCCGATCACTTCTTTGCAAAAGAAGGGGATAAAGTTTGAATGGTCACCAAGATGTGAAGAAAGTTTTCAGCGGTTGAAGAATCTTCTTACAAGTGCACCCATTCTGAAGATTGCAGACCCGGAAAAGGACTTTGTGGTGTGTACCGATGCATGCAATCAAGGACTTGGAGGAGTTCTTATGCAAGACAACCACGTGATATGCTATGAGTCAAGAAAGTTGAAGGAGCATGAGAAGAACTATGCTACTCATGATATAGAACTTGCAGCCATAGTACATGCCTTGAAGATGTGGAGGCATTACTTAATGGGAAGAAAATTCGAGTTAAGGACAGACCATTGTGGTCTGAAGTACTTGTTTGATCAGCCAATGTTAAATGCTAGGCAAGCTAGATGGTTGGAATTTTTGTGTGAATTTGATTTCGAGATCAAACACATAAAAGGGAAAGAAAACAAGGTGGCTGATGCACTCAGCAGGAAGGTACATGAAATGTATGTGGCAGCGCTTAGCACTTGCCAACCAGATTTGAGGCAGCAGATTGTTAACCATATGGTTGAGGATGAAGTGTATGAGCAGATAAAGAGCAAATTGCAGCAGCAAAACATTGAAAGGAAGTATGAGGGCTATCATTTGGAAGAAGGAGGACTTCTTACTTATAAGAATAGGGTCTATATTCCAAATGCGGCAGGTTTGAGGAGAATGGTTATGGATGAGATCCATAAAGCTCCATACTCTGGTCACCCAGGATATCAGAAAACAATTGCTACGGCAAGAAAATATTATTTCTGGCCAGGTATGAAGAAGGACGTTGCTGAATGCATCTCTAAGTGCATGGAATGTCAGCAGGTAAAGGTTGAACACCAACACCCAGCAGGTTTATTGCACCCAGTGCAAATTCCAGAATGGAAATGGGAAATAATTTCCATGGATTTTATTACAGGATTGCCAATGACTAAGAGACAACATGATTCCATCATGGTTGTGGTGGACAAGTTAACCAAGGCAGCACATTTTATACCGGTTAAGTCCACACATAAAGCCGATGCCATTGCAGATATTTTCATGAAGGAAATTTTTAGATTACATGGGTTGCCTAAGGCAATAATTTCTGACAGGGATACCAAGTTCACTTCCAATTTTTGGAAAGCTCTCTTTGCAGATTTGGGTACACAGTTGAACTTTAGCACCGCGTACCATCCTCAAACAGACGGGCAAACAGAAAGAGTAAATCAGGTACTTGAAGACATGCTCCGCATGTATGTAATGGACAAGCCATCCAAGTGGGAGGATTATTTACACCTGGTAGAGTTTGCATATAATAATGGGCATCAAGAATCATTGGGAATGAGTCCATATGAGGCTTTGTACGGCAGAAGGTGTAGGACACCAGTGACTTGGGACAATCCAGTGAACCGAATTGTACTTGGGCCAGAATTGCTTAAGGAAATGGAGCAAGAGGTTGTAAAGATCCGACAAAATTTAAAAGCATCCCAGGATAGACACAAAAGCTATGCAGATAAACACAGAATGCATAGGGAATTCAATGTTGGGGATCATGTGTATCTTAGAGTAAGATCAAGGAAGAGTTCCTTGAAGCTTGGGAGCTGTGCCAAGCTATCACCTAGATATTGTGGGCCATTTGAAGTGCTTGAAAGAATAGGGCCAGTTGCATATAGACTTGCATTGCCTGCTAGCACTAAAGCTCATAATGTTTTTCATGTCTCTTTGCTAAAGAAATATGTACATGATCCTAACCATGTGATTAATTGGGATGTGATCCAGGTGGAACCCGAGGGAGAATTCCAAACCGATCCATTGCGCATCCTAGACAAGAAAGTAACATTGCTCCGGAACCGAGCCATCGGACAGGTAAAGGTGCAATGGAAGCACTACGGTCCCGATGAGGCTACATGGGAGTTGGAGGATGCCATGAGGATGGCATATCCATTTTTGTTCAATTTTGATGAGCACTGAGGACAGTGCTAATGTAAGGGGAGGGGTATGTCACGTCCCCATTTTGACCCCCTTTGTAAATGATGTAAATATTGTAACTTAATCATGGTGAGGAGCTCAAGGCCAAGGCCCCACCATTGATTTAACGTTTATGTATCGGCAATTAAAATAGATGCCTATGGTTCTTGTGCGAGATGGGCACAATGTATATAAGACATCATGTAAATACGAATTTTAATGCAAAATACCCACAACTAGCTATGCAATGCAACAAAAGAGAAGGGGCATGGTTCTACAAGGAAAAGGGAGGGAAACTATTCAAACCCTTGAGCCAATGGTATTAATCCATGTGTCAATGGGGAAACCCATAAACCACCAACTACCCATTTTGTCTCATGTACCCAATCATTTAATTCTTCCAAGAAATTGGTTAAGGCAGTTAATGCCTTGGGAATGAAAGAGTATGGGCAAGCCATTTTCGTGCATGGGAAAGCCATCAACTTGGAAAATCGTGTTTTTGCTTGTGGGGCAAGAAACCACCCACGAAATGGTGCCCAAAGCCATGGGGAATAGGCAGTCTTCATTCATTCACGCAGTGGGAGCTATCTGGGTCATTCTCTTCACGTTTTTCAGCAAAATCTTGCATCTTCCCATGCCTGGGAGTTCGTTTTTGCATATACAGTAGTCTGGGAGTGAAGGGCCACGTTTTGGGGGCTGTAGGGAGGTCGTTTTTGCCCCTGGGGCGTTTTTCTGAAATGGGTTCTGTTTCCCCAGTCGAATTTTCCAAGTGCCAACATGTTTTGAGTCTACCCACGTTTTTCTAAAGTCCAGGAAACCCCATCTCATATATCCCATTGTTGGAAACGTTTTCTCATGCTCAGCAAGTGTAGTTTGCTGTTGTGTGCATCCTGGTTTTGATTTGAACCTGTAAGCAAGAAACTGGAATGGTAGTGGACAGAATTAGCTTGATAAACCTAGTGTAGGGAATATCCTCTCAAGAAGATCAAGAGGGCTGGCTACTTTTCTATGCACACCCTGAGAGCACTAGAAAGGAAGGTATGGCTTGAGGGACTGTGTGGCAGTGAAGAGAATACTTCCTGGTGTTGGGTGTGTAGGCATTGTGAGTGCCAAGCTGAATAGATCTGGGAGGGGTACCCATAGCTCTGTGGTTGAGCTCACTAGCTTAGCAATTCTTCCTTCCCATCTCCTAGCAGCCTGATAAACCCAATTGTAGATTGGCTTGGCTCATTTTGGTGTATGTTTGGCTATGTGTGAGTCTGTTGTTCCCTGGTTCCTTGTAGAGATCATGCCCAGCTCGGGGGTGGCAGTGGTGCCGAAAGATTGAGGAGCACACTGGCCTACGGTTGGGTGGAACGTTGCAGTTGCATAGCCAGTTGCGTGGGACTGCCTTATTGAGATAAGTATTCTCTTGTGTAAATTGGCAATTATCATTTGATGAACATCTTAAATGTATGATGGATGTGAAATTCTTATTACTCCGCTGTGATTTCTGATAATTATGCATCTTCATATCTCTCTTATGTATTATGTGAATGTGTATGCATATTTATTCTTCAATTTGAATGTTTGATTTCAATATATGGGGCTGGATGCCCGGTTCAACCGTCACGATCCTCTCCATCTAGCTTGTTGGATGGGAGGGGACGTGACAGTTTCCTGTTTTCACGATCTCTTTTTATTTCCATGCCCAAAATGAAATTTGCAGCACCAAGATCTTTCATGTCAAATTCAGATGACAGCTGATTCTTGACATCCTTGATGATTTCCTTGTTGTTTCCAATTAGCAACATATCATCAACATACAATATTACATAAATAAAATGATCACCAGTTAGCTTAAAATAAACACAGTGATCATCTTTGCTTCTTAAGAAACCAAGTCCCAGTATATAAGTATCAAATTTTTGATACCACATTCTGGGAGATTGTTTCAATCCGTAGAGAGATTTTTTCAGCTTACAGACGAGCTCCTTTCTTCCTTTCACCACAAACCGTTCTGGTTGCTTCATATAGATCTCTTCATTAAGATTTCCATGTAGGAAAGTCGTCTTTACATCCATCTGTTCTACTTCAAGGTCAAAAGCAGCAGAAATAGATAGAAGAAATCTAATAGAAGTCAATTTTGCAACAGGTGAAAAAATATCACCAAAATCGATGCCCTCAATTTGGGAATAACCTTTCGCTACTAGTCGAGCCTTGTACTTATCCACTTTACCTGCTGCATTTAACTTCTTCTTGAATACCCATTTGCTTCCAATAGGATTTCTTCCTTCTGGAAACTCAACCAGATCCCATGCCTCATTTTTTTCCAAGGCATCCATTTCTTCTATCATGGCCTTCTTCCATAGTTTACTATCTTCTGAATCCATTGCCTCTTTAGCAGTTCTAGGATCATCATCAGTAATAGATAACAAAAAATTAGAACGAAAATCAGGGGGACTGTACCTTTCAACTTGCCTTCTTTCTCGGTCAGATCTCCTCAATACTAGAGTCTGTGGATCCGCCTCTTCATCTGATTCAGACGATTCTGCCTCCTCATCTGATTCAGACGAATCTGGTTCCTCAAAAGAGTCACCTCTTTCATCCTTGATATCAAAGTGTAGCTTCTCTGAATCCTTTTCCTTTGGTACATCCTCAATCTTGGAAGTGCTTTCAACTTCTCTGAAGATCACATCTCGACTGTAAACTGTTTTCCTTTTTATTGGGTTCCACGGCTTGTAACCTTTCACTCCATCCTTGTAACCAATGAAGATACATTTTTCCGCTTTATTATCCAACTTGCTCCTTTTCTCCTTTGGAACATGTACAAAAGCATCACACCCAAACACTCTGAGATGAGAGAGAGAGGGTTTCTTACCAGTCCAAACCTCATGAGGTGTCTTTTCAACCAACACTGATGTGGGTGTCCTATTCACTAGGTAACACGCAGTGTCAACAACTTCTGCCCAGAATTGTTGTGTTAGCCCTGCACCACTGAGCATGCTCCTTTCCTTTTCCATCAATGTCCTATTCATCCTTTTTGCAACCCCATTCTGTTGAGGTGTGTATGGAGTAGTCTTTTTCCTTGCTATTCCACACGTTTTACAAAACTCCTCAAATTTACTTTCACAGAATTCTCCACCGTTATCTGTTCTTAGTACTTTTATTTTCTTCTAAGTTTGATTCTCTACAAGAGCCTTAAATTCTTTGAATCTATTAAAAACCTCAGATTTCTTACGCAGGAAATAAATCCAAGTTTTCCTTGAGAAATCATCTATAAATGAAACATAATACACATATTTACCAAGTGATGGAACAGGCACAGGTCCAAAAACATCACTGTGTATTAACTCTAAGATTCCTTTAGCTCTTACAACAACAGATGAGAATCTTACCCGATTCTGTTTACCATATAAGCAATGTTCACAGAAATCAAAATCTAATGTGAAATCAGACATGCCTTCAACCATACTTTTACCTTGTAATAGTCGAAGACCCTTCTCTCCAATATGTCCCAGCCTTCGATGCCATAGCGATGTCTTCTCACTAGAGACAGTAAGGACTCTGTCTCCTTCATTTTTACCCTCAGGAACAATAGTACTGTTACATCCATTTTTGAAGGTGCTTCCCAACAACTTGTATAGAGTTCCAATCCAAACTCCCCTCATCAACACCAATGATTCTCGAACCATCTTGCATGTGTTCTTTTCAAATAATGTTTTCACACCTGCATCATCCATTTTACTTACAGATATAAGGTTTCTAGCCAGCTTTGGAATGTGCAGAACCCCAGGAAGAGTTTTAACCCTTCCATCTTTGAGCAGTAGCTTGATCTTTCCTTGACCTATGATTTTCGCCACCGAGTTGTCTCCCAGAAATACATCTCCTCCATCATACTTTTCGTATTCAGAAAACCACTCCCTATGAGGAGTCATATGATAAGACGCACCTGAGTCAATCAACCACGAATCATGCTCTGCATGTGTACTTGAAGATGCCAGATACACATCTCCTCCTTCCTCTGTAGATTCTTTCTCATCTGCGGATGGAGCATCATTAGGTCCTCTGCTTTTATCAGTATTTTTGGATTTACAATCCTTCTTGTAATGCCCAGCTTTACCACACTTCCAGCATTTTCTTACAGAAGGTCCTGGAGATTTAGATCTCCCTCTAGATTTAGATCTACCACCTGAAGACTTATTTTTAGATCTGTCTCCAAGGCGACCTCTTACAAATAAGGCATCCTTGGCTGAACTATCTATGGATCTCCGCCTCATTTCCTCCGATAGTAGGGATGCAACCACATCATCGAAGTTTAGCGTGGTTGCATTACTCCCAATAGATATAACCAGATTATCCCATGAATCTGGCAAAGAGCACAACAGACTAATACATGTTTCATCATCAACAATTGTAATACCAACAGATGTCAACTGACTTACCAGAGTCATGAAGGCGTTTAGATGCTCTGACACAGAGTCTCCATCATTCATCCTCAGAAGGTACAATTTCTTTCACAGAAATAACTTATTTACCAGGGACTTTGACTGATACAGACTTCCCAGTTTATCCCATAGCTTCTTTGCACTGTCTTCTCCAGATACGTTCACCAATACCGAATCTGCAAGGCAAAGACGAATGGTGCTCCTTGCTTTTCTTTCCAGCTTTTCCCATTCTTCTTTTACCGCACCAGAGGGCATGGTAACTGGATCTACTGCGATCCATTGTTCTCTATCTACCAGAAGATCTTCCATCTTGAGCTTCCATAGCTCAAAGCTCTGACCATTAAATTTCTCAATATCGAATCTAGAACTGCTCTCCATTCTTTAAAGAAAAATAAATCACCGCTGCAAAGCTCCCACTGAAACCAAGTTTATCACAAATCCAAGATCGAGCCAAACCCTTGGAAACAAAGGCATCCCTCTGAACCCAAAAAAATGCTCTGATACCAAATGTAATTTTTAAACCTTAACAGTGAAGTAAAAACTTATATCGATTCTTAAGCATTAACAGAAAATACACAATGGCACACACATTACACAGAGATTTTCACCTGGAAACCCTTAACCGGGAAAAAACCAACAAAACTTAGAGCCGCACTGCTCCTTTTCATTATATGTTTATTTAACCATGTACAATACAATAAATGGTATTCCGCAGCATCTAAAACCCTAATTCGTTTACCCGAAATTAGGTTACAACCCTAATCCCTTTTACCGGGATTAGATAGAGTACAATGGGTCGAAAATCGCGAAAAAGCAAAAAGCAACCCAAAAATTTTGCGCTCCGTGCGGACTCCGGGGGACTAACGGCCCCCTCCGTGTCGTTTCATAACCTAACGGTCCGAAACGAAGGGGGTGGGCCCTGTCGGGATACCCCCCCCTCCGGACACGCCCGGCGCAGTCGAATCACTAGTGCCGTGGGGATCGTGTTGTACACGCAGCGACCATGTGAAGAGATATAACATACCCAACAACAATGATATGATTGAATATGAAAAGTGTTGTTGTTTTGTTGTCTTCTACATATGTAGGCATGGGTTCATCCCACTTGGTAAAATAGTCAACAACGACGATGACATAACTATGCCCCCCAGCTGAAGTAGGCTTATAGTGCATGAAATCGATACCCCAATTTTCAAAGAGGCCAATGGAAACATCAGGATGAAGTGGAGCTGGGTGGGAGGGCTTCTTACGATGGAAGAATTGGCATGGAGGGAAATTCTTGACTGCTTCACCACAATATTTGAAGATGGAAGGCCAGAAGTAGCCAGTGCATAAAATTTTCTGGGCTATATCCATCCCAGAAAGATGACCGCCACAAGCTACATAGTGGAAGTCATTAAGGGTGTGTTCAGCTTCATCAAGAGTTAGGAAACGACGCAAAACAGAATCGATACCACAATGGTACAAATTATCACTAATGATAAGATAGTATTTGGCGTGGTGTCTTATGCGATGACGTTCATCATGGTTGAGATCAGGCCAAAAAAGTTGGTTTTGGAGATATAAGATAATGTATCCATACCATGGATCAGTCGTTCCAATGAGGAACAAAGACTAATATGGAAGAGAGTGAATGGGCTCATATTGGTCACTGACACGGGGAAATGTGCAAATAAGCTCATCAAAGACCAAGAATTTTTTGGATTTCACTTTGGAAAAATCTAAATCGAATTCCATGAAGACTACAATCCAACGAGAGTACTTGCCCCCTAACACTTGACATGGTAGTATATAATACATTGGATTGAAGTTGGCAATAACTATGGTTTTGTAGAGTAAAATGTAGTGTCGGAACCTCAGGACCACAAAAACAGTTGCCAGAGCTAGTTTCTCCACATGTGAGTAACATGTTTCAGAGTCAATGAGACTCTCACTAAGATAGTAGACCACGTGTTCTTGACCACTATTGTCTTCTTGTATGAGAACCATGACAATGGTGGTGGTAGAGGAAATGAGATATAAAATGTAATCCCGTGTATAATTGGGGGGTTGTAACATGGGAGAATTGGTCAGGGCCTTTCTCAAATTGTCAAAAGACTATTGGGATTCGTAATCCCAAATGAAAGGAACATATTTCTTGAGAATCCTCATGTAGCCCCAAGTGATCGCAGAAAAATTGCAGACAAATCGACGTAAAAATTTCGCATGCACTTGCAAAATTTGGAGTTCTAGTGAGTTAGATGGTGAAGGTAAAGCTAAAATGGCTTCCACCTTCAATGGATCAAGGCAAGTTCCATCCTTGGAGATTATGACTCCTAACAATCTACCAGCTTCAACACAAAATAAAAATTTGTGAGGATTCAAGCGAATGTTGTAGTGGTGAAACCATAAGAATATGGCACTCAAATTATTTGGATGGTCTTCTCGTGTAGAAGAGTGAGCGGGTAGATAATCCATATAAGGTTCCACAACATGCTTGATATCGTGAAATATGTATGGCATGGCCTATTCGAAAGTGGCATCAGCATTCTTGAGACCAAACAGTAACTTGCGATATGCAAAGGTCCCCCATGCACAGACAAAAGTAGTCTTGTGTTGGTCTGATGGGGGTATCTCAATTTGATTATAGCCATAGAAGCCATCCATAAATGAAAAGATGACGCTCCTAGAATAGTTATCAATAATTTGGTCAATAAAAGGAGTTGGATAGTTGTCTTTAGGGAATGCTTTGTTCAAATCCCTATAATCAACACAAACTCTAATCGTACCTTGTTTCTTAGATAAAGGATGATATTGGACACCCAGTCTGTCAATGGGACAGGATAGATAAAACCAGCTCGAAGAATTTTTTTGAATTCTTCTTTAATGGCTGCAGTTTTTCCAGGATGAACAGGTCGGAGTTTATGTTGAACAGGTTAGGAATTGAGATAAACTTGAATTTCATGGACCAATATAGAGGGGTGAATCCCCGACATTTCTTCATAACTCGAGGCAAAAACATTGTGGAACTCCTTAAACAAGGAAGTATAAAACTCCACCTTAGTAGGTGTACATGTTTTTCCTAAATGGATATGTTCCATGATACCAGGTTTCACGGATATGTCAATGGGAAAATTTTCCATGATGTTTGCTAGATTTCCATCAGAAAACACATTATGCATAAGGACAGAAATCTGAGATGTTTGGACAATATCCGGTGGAACAGTGGATTTGTTGTTGGTGTCTACCGGGTGGATCGTAGGAAAGGATGACCGATGATGATGATCTTTCCAAGGTGGTTCATCAATGCTCATGATCTCCATAATAGATTCATCCAAGGGAAAAATCTATGAAAGGGAATCAATAGAAGGGAGAGATGAGTTGATCCACAATGGGAGAGGTGCCACCAGATGGTGGTTAATAGTATCAACTCAATAGGAAGTGGATTGGATCACATGGTACGTTGCTTGATTGAGGTTCAGAGGCATGCAATCACTAACGGTTTCGTACTCAGCGGGACTCGGTATAACCCAAGAATCATTAGGTTCATAGGGTTGAGAAGTACTCGAAGAGATCATGTTGATCGAAAATATTAGGGTTGGGGGCTCCGGTAATACTCCAATGACGGAGGAATCCTTCAGAATATCAACACCAATGTCTTCATAGCAATGTTGAGATTGTGTCAACAAAAGGACATTATTGGTAGTGTTGGAATGGATATACGGAGTGCAAAAATCCAACTGATCAATGGTGACAATTTTCCCTTGGTGAGGAAATTGTACCGAATGAAAAACTGAAGATGCTACCACGGTCATGGAATAAAACCAATTTCGTCCAAGTAGGATATTATAATTCAATGGAGCATCTACAATTTCGACGTGGATGGAAATGGTTTTTCCCCCTAGTTCTACGACAAGTGATGGGATGAGTCAGTAAGGTTGGAAACCATGGTCGTCAAAAGATTTCAAAGTAGTAAGAGATTGAGTTACATCTGGAGAGTCGATATCTCTCTAGCAAGACAAAGACATGTTAGAAGTGGAAGCACCTTCATCCAAAATGATACAATGGATGTTTTTCCACAAATCTTGGTATGAATTTGGAAATATATCTGGTGAGAAAGTCTTGGCTTAAAATATTCCAAATTGAACATAATCATGTTGGAAGAGTCTGGGTCAACAACTTTGAGTGTTGACAACAAGGTTCTACCCTGAGTAGGGAAATGTTGTAGAACTTCGAGAGTGGACATTGCACAAGGTGCTTGAGCTAAATCCTCAACAATATTGTAATTTTGGGCAGCTCGCGTGTTTGGATTGAATGTCGCTTTTCGAATGGTGGCCTTTGGTGGGTGCAACACAGTGTCAGTAATAGGCCTTTCGATATGCAAAGGGACAATAGTGGGGAGTAGAAGGAGGATCTTCCATGGGAGATTTATCTTTTGGATTCTCATTCTTGTTTGAATTTGGAATAGAATCATACATATTTGATCGAGTGGATATATGGACAGTGGTTTGAGGATGTCTCTGGTTGGGTGGGATCGTTTGGATTTCCCCCTTGTGGGGGGTGTGTGTGACCATTTGTTGTTGTTGGGATGGGAAAGGGTCATTTAGGACTACCGAGAGGGAAGAACCTTTCACAATTTTTTTAACTTCCTCTCGATAAGGTCAGTCTTTTGTATATTGGTCTTCCTAGAAAACAAGGCATGGGAACTTAGCTTTCTGTTTAAATTTTTTTTCAGCATTGGTTTGTTGTGGTTTGGTATTTTCCTGCCGAGGAGAATTTTTTTGGATTTTTCCTTATCATTCTTCTTTTTCCCTCCATATTTTTGTGATGAGGATTGAATCATGTTCACCTAGGGGGTGTGAGCAGGAGAAGTAGTGTTTTTGGATGCATCCTGGTTTTGAAGTGGAGCAGCAGTGTTTTGTTCTCACCCACTAGATTTGGTTGCAGGCTGTTCCTTCATAGAACCAACTACCCCATCGATAGGAGGTTCGGTAGCGGGCCTGGATGGATCACCAATGGGGAAAGGGAAATGAGGGATCAATTCATATAGAGTTTTGTATTGGGAGTAAACCAAGTCCATATACTGAGCATGAATGATCTCCTTCTCTTCTGTAACATCCCCTCCCATTGCAACATCCCTAGCAATAGGTGGCAGTAATAACTTTGTGAACCAATCAGATAATAATTGGTTGGGAATAGGATCCTTAATTAATATTTGGCGTCTCCTCCACTCATGAATATGGTTATAGATGTGAGTGGAAGTGGATTGTCAAAACGAAGTTAAGAGGTCCATGCCAGTTTCATATCGAATGGGAAGCTGGAAATGTGTCAAAAAATGCATGGCAAGGGAGTTGAAATCTCAAAAAGAGTATTGTGGCAGCTCGATAAACCATTTAGCTTCCGTTCTGGTGAGTGTTCGTTGGAAGAGACTTAATCGTATGGATTCATCCATCAATGAGTTCATAGAACACCAAAGATGGAATTTCATGATGTGATTTTTTGGATCTTCCCCGGGTTTGGCATCGAATTTTGGGATATCCGATGGTAGTTTGGCAGGAATAGGTGGCCAATGTGGTTCATGAGAAATGGGATTGTTTATAAATCTTGACAAATCGAGCAGGTCCAGTGTTTCCAAGAAGGGAATTTGTCTATTAGGTTGCGGGTATGAATAGTATTGGTGGGGTGCTGGAATGTTTGTCAGGCCCTACATTGCAAATTGTTGCATATTATACCCATACGTGTTACCCACGGGGTACTATTGGAATTTCTATGAGTTAGGGACCATAGGGATAACCGGTTGTTGGTTAGGAACCATAGGATTAACCAATTGATTCAAAATCAAATTATAGACTGAGTGTTAAAAATGTTGTTGGGTGGGATTGAATGGTGTGGATACAGGGGTGGTGGGACCCATGTATGGTTCCCAAATCCTTGATTGGGTGGATTAACTGCACCTTGAGTGGGGGGGGTGTCTGAAAAGGTGGATACCATGGATTGTTTGTTACACCTTGATTGTGAGGCGGGGTTTGGGGAGGTGAGATCCATTAATTGTTTGAGACACTAGGATAAGGTATCCTAGGGTTGAGATTAGGGTTAAGGGGGTAAAAATATTGATGTTGATTTGTGTGCCCCCTAGCAGGATTCTGGTTACCAAATGTATGTTTCCCCCTAGTAGGTGGGATTTGTGGTCCCCATGAAGGAAGTGGGCCTAACATAGGAGGTTGTTTATTGGTCCCGCTTGGGGTACCGACAAAAGGTTGTCCTCCAATAGGTGGGGTTTGTGGTCCCCATAGAGCATATGGTCCTAAAAGAGGAGGTTGGTTACTGGTTCCTCTTGGGGCCCCAATAAACGGTTGTCCTCCAGAGATAGTGTAGATTGTGGCTGAAGATTGACTTCCAGACACAACGGGTGTTCTAACAGTAGGAATAGACGACCTTCCAACAGAAACATTGGAAGAGACTGACTGTGCAGGTTGGATGGTTGCATCATTAGTACCAATTTGTGTATATGAGTGTGCACCAATTCGATATGATACGGGTAACAGCAAGAAAGTATAGTTTGTCCCCTGACTAGAAGTGTCCCCTAAAGAATAACCAAGGATTTCATTTGGTAGAAGATGAGGGGAAGGTTGAAGGGGAGTTTCCGGTGTTAATTGCATATGCATAAGAAAAGTGCAGAATATATTGAGGGCTTGGCCCAGAGTCGTGTTCCATAATGAGAAAGATGGATAAAAAATGTTTCCTGCCCCCGGATCATCGAGTAAAGTTTTGGAATAGATCCAATCTGTGGGTCCAGATCGACCTATGAACGAAGTTCCATAGGTAGTATCATAGGAGGTGGATTGGAGGGATCTGGAATCACGAGGATTTACCACTTGGGATGTGGATGTTGGTGAGAATTGTGAGCTCGAAGACATTATTTATGCAGCTTCACGTCTAAATATTTCCGTCACTGCGCACTCTTGGGACAAACTAACAAGTTTTTCTCGTATGAATGCCATGATTTCATGGCCCGTGATGCAAGGCGCCTTATTGCTAAGGTTCTTGTTTAACAATTACACCCAACACACACACGTTCACATAGAAAATATGTAAATAGGACTCCAGTAGTTGGATTATATTACTTCTACTGAATCGGTTACAATGCAAACTGCAAGGAATGAAAATAATTAACTAACTATTATCCTCACTTGTTACAATACAGAAGTAACTATGTGCTATCTCAGTGTGTTGACCATTACCCTCTCCAGGTTCACTGTGGAACTCTGAGCTATGGCTTAATATCATCAGCTTGTAGATGTGTGACTTTCCTATCCAATCTACCAGAGTTCTCTTGAGCTCTACTTGCTCTGCTTGACCCTCTCCAAATGCCAAGTCTCTTATCCAAGTGATCCAACGGATCTGCACCCGTAGGCCTTCTACTCTGCTGTTGTTTTTCCTAAGATCACTCTGACCCCCCGATACACGCATCCTCTGTCTGTCGATCTCCTCAGATCCTGCAGACCTGCAACTATTAGTGTCCCAACCGTGTTGCACAATCTCTTCCAGTGTTGACATCTGTCACGATCCCAGCTACCTTCAATAATTGCCATTAACTTCCTTAGCAACCTTGAACTATTGCCAAGTACTCTCCTTAACTTCTCTGTGTCCTTCTGACAGGATACAGTAATCTGTCATGTCGGCCATACTGTATGTCAGCTTCGACTTACCTGTCAGCTTTCTTTTCGCACTCTTCAGGCCTTTCCAGCCCACCCCTTTCTCCTCTTTTGGCTCATGCCCAAACCTGTTGGAGTCATGGTTCGACGCATGTCGACCATCGACGCTCCGCTACACTCTGTTGTTTGTCGGCTCCCAACATGTCGACTTTCGACTTTCTCTACATCTATCAGTCACATACCTGACTGCTCTTGCTCGAGTTATTGACTAAGACAAGCCAATATACTCTTCTGCACCAATGTTCGTTGGCGCTCCCTCTGTTCAGTCTTCCCCATGTCAACTAACTTCGACCAATCTTCCTAGGCCCCAATGCTCCTGCATAAGACTCCCCAGGTGAAAAAGAACTTGGCTGCTCTGTCAGTCTCCTAAACTCTTCTTCAGAAATCCATGTCGCCTCCTGCAAATTATCACTCTCCCATCACACTAAGTATTCCTTCCTTCACGAACTATGCATACGCCCGACTTCGTGTTCCTCTATTACTTTGGCGATTTCTTCTTTCTGTCAATCTGGAATCTGCTCTATTCAGTTGGTCGTCGACACTTCCGCGCTTCCACTGCTTGAACCTTCTTCAAACTTGTACAGATCTGAGACATTGAACATTGGTGAAATTCTCAAATCATTCGGAAGCTCCAACACATAAGCGTTGTCCGAAATTTTCTTCAGAATCTTACATGGTCCAATCTTCTTCAGCTTCAGCTTGTTATATGTCCCTGTCGGAAATGATTCCTTCTGCAAATGTGCATAGACCAAGTCTCCTTCGCTGAACGACTGTAGTCTCTTCTTCCTGTCGGCTCTCAACTTGTATGTCGCATTACTCTTTTTTATGCGCTTTCGCACATCTTCATGCACTTCTTTCATATACTCTGCAAATGATTATGCATCTTTGCTTTTCCTGGTTTCTGTTGGTAACTCGACCAAATCCACCACTCCATGTGGGATTCTTCCCTGAACAATCTAAAATGGGCTCAAACCTGTCGATCAATTCACATAATTGTTATATGCAAACTCTGCTTCTGCCAACACGTTCTCCCACTACTTGGGTCTGTCGGCCATCAAACATCTCAGAAGGTTTCCCAAACTTCTATTCACCACCTCGGCCTGTTCGTTTTCCTGTAGATGATATGCCGAGCTAAAATGAAACCTTGTGTCCAGTTTCTTCCATAGGGTTCTCCAAAAATGTCCCATAAAGTTGGTATCTCTGTCTGATGTGATACTCTTCGGCAACCCATGCAATCTGACTACTTCCTTGAAGAATAGTACATCAATGTCTATGGTGTCACTTGTCTTCCAACACGGAATAAAGTGTGCCATTTTCAAAAATATGTTGACTACAACAAATATTGAGTCACTCCCTTGGTGTGTCTTCAGAAATCCTAGCACAAAATCCATGCTCAGGTGCTCCCATGGGGTCTCTGGTATAGGTAATGGTGTATACAACCCCGTGTTCTGACTTCTCCCTTTTTCCAACTGGAAAACCCTACATTGTTGAACCCACTTTCCGACATCTGTTGTCATTCTTGGCCAATAATACTTTTCCTCAACCAATTCCCTAGTATTGTTGACACCAAAATGACCTGCTAATCCACCACTATGCAATTCTCGGATTAGCTTCTCCCTTATGGATCCTCTGGGAATACACAATTGTTGTCCATTAAATAGGTATCCCTCTTGGATAAAATAATCTAAGTATGGAGTCATGTTGACACTCCATGGTTCAGGACAAGCTCCCCATGCTTTCGCAAAATCCTCGTCGGTCTCATACTCCATCTTCACTGACTCTATTCTAGTTTCCTAAAATGTCATCGTGTTCAGCAATGCAACTCTTTGACTCAGCACATCGGCAAGCTTATTCGACTTGCCCTATTTATGTCACAACATGAATGTATATCCCAGTAGGAATTCGACCCATTTCATGTGTCACTGATTCAACTTCAACTGAGTATTCAGATACCTCAGGGCTTGGTGATCTGTGTATAACAAAAATTCCCTGGGCAACAAATAATGCCTCCACTTCTTCAATGCGTGGAAAATAGAATAAAATTCCTAGTCATATACCGAATATTTCCGCTTCGCATCATCCAACTGCTCACTGAAGAATGCAATTGGTCAACCCTCCTGGCTCAACACTGCTCCAATTGTCATTCCACTTGCATCGCAATCGACTTGAAAAACTTTGTCGAAATATGGGAGAGATAACACTGGTCTCTCAGTAACCTTTTCCTTCAACTTGTTGAAATCTTGATGGGCTTCTTCCGTCCACTTGAACTCGCCCTTCTTCATGCACTCCGTGAAAGGTGCACAAATCCGACTGAACCCCTGAATGAACTTCCTCTAGAAACTGGAAAGTCCATGGAAACTCCTTACTCCATTCGTACTTGTCTATTCCATCCAATCCAATATTTCCTTCACCTTTTCTGGGTCTATCACCAACCCTTTACCTGATATTACAAATCCCAAGTACACCAGTTCCTCCTTCATGAAGAAACACCTTTGCAGGTTCACCATCAACTTATGTTCCTTCAACTTCTTCAATACCTGTCGAATATGCTCCAAGTGTTTTGTCTTGGTTCGACCAAAAATCAGAATGTCATCTAGATAGACTACGAAAAACTTTACCAAGAATGGCTTCAGGACCTCATTCATCAATCGCATGAATGTACTGGGTGCATTAGTCAATCCGAATGGAATAAATAACCACTCATACATCCCTTCCTTTGTCTTAAATGTTGTCTTCCATTCATCTCCTTCTCTAACCTGAATCTGGTGATAACCTCTCTTCAAGTCTATCTTCGTGAAGTACTTCGCTCCACTCAAGCAATCCATCAAGTCGTCCATCATCGGAAATGGAAACTGGTACTTGATCATGATCTTGTTGATGGCTCTAGAGTCTGTACACATTCTCCATTCTCTACCCTTCTTTGGCTCTAATACTGCTAGTACTGCGCACGGACTCAGACTTTATCTGATCAATCCCCTATCCAACAACTCCTGGACCTGTCGGTTGAGTTCGTGACCTTCTGTCGGACTCATCCTATGTGGTGTTTTGTTTGGCAGACTCGACCCTAGAATCAAGTCGATCTAATGGGATACGCTCATTGTCGGCAGCAATACCGTCGGTGTCTCATCGAATACTATGCTTCTAAATGTGTCAAGCATCTTCTCGACTTTGACCGGAATCTTCTCCATTGTCGACCTCTCAACACATGGTCCTTTTAGAATGATATCATAACACCCTGATTGCTTTTCCTCCTCCATAAGGAATTCTTTCGTTGAGCACATCAATACTCGCTTCTCCCAAAAGTTGCTCTCACCGTGCTTACCACCAGCTCGCTCCTCCGGCTTTGGCTTAAGAGTCCTCTGCACGCCATTTTTCCACAAAGTGACTGTGTTGGCTCGGCCATCATATATCATTTTCCGATCATATTTCCATGGTCTCCCTAACAACAGATGGCACACATCCATTATGATTACTTCGCATAGTACACTGTCTTCAAATCCTTCGACTCTGAAGTTAATCAGGCATTGTTTGGTCACCTTCACATGATACCCTTTCTACAACCATGAGATCTTGTATGGGTGTGGATGTTCCCAACACTTTAACTTTGCCTTGTCGATCACCTCTGTTGACAGAAGATTCTCAGTGCTTCCACCATACACTCAGGTCTTGCAACGCCATTCACCAATTCGCACCTTAGTTTGAAAGATGGCCTTTCGTTGTGTCAGCTCTTTCTCATTGCATCTCTCGTCCTAAACCAATGTCTTCTTGGCTGTCATGGCCCGACTTTTCTTCTTACCATCCTCACTAATATTGGATTTCGATTCTTCCCTCTCGTTTACTTGCTCATCCCTTTGACGTCTGGGTTTCGACTCCTCTGCAGCATGTAGGTTCTTTGGGCACTCGTATGCCTTGTGTCTCGCTCCTCGACACTTGTAACAGATTATGGCTGGTATGTCACCTCCCTTTCTGTCGGATGGACCACTTCGACCATATGCACCTCGACTGCAGTTCTCACGACCACCGCGTCGGTTTTCTTGTGCTTTCTCCCTTGCTGATGTTCCTTATGTTCGTCGATTTTCTTCAACAGATTCCTTCCTGTAACCGCTACTTTGGCCTTTCACGGAAACAGTCTTCGCACCCTGACCAGTCATCTTGCCTCTGGTTGCTACGGATTTCCTCAACAGTTTCTCTTCTTCCTTCAAAGCTAACTGGTAGGATTCACCCACTGCTCTGAATCTTGACATGCTCAATTCATCCTGAATAAAATATTTCAATCCGTTCACATATCTAGCGACAGCTTCTTCTCTTTCGTCGGTCTGACCTGACTTTATCGACATTCTGTAGAACTCTTCTGTGTACTCCTTCAGGGTCATCTCTTTTTTTCGGAAGTTCTGCAACTTCCGGAACAAGAAAATCACATAGTCATTTGGCAAGAACTTCCCTTTCAGCTTGGCGACCATCCTATCCCAAGACTTGATTTTCTCCTTTCCCTTCTTAACTCTGTGAGCTTACACATTGTTTCACCACAATGAGGCATGACCCTTCAACTTCATACATGCAGTCTTAACCCATTTAGGATCCTTGATCTGCTCTATGTCGAAGTATTTCTCCATTTATCTGAACCAATCGATTAAGTCTTCTGGATCCAGACTTCCTAAGTAGGTACGTACATCTGTATTTGTCTGACCTCTCATATCCGTTAGAAGTTTGATCGGTTTGTCTTCTAGTTATTCTCCCGGTGCTTCCCATCGTTCCACTTCTTCGACCTCCTCGTCGCTGTGGTTTAACGCATTAGGAATACAACCACGCCTTTGGATTTCTTTGATCGATGCGACTTCATTTGCAAAAATTTCGCATTGTTCGAATGCACTCGTCGAACATCCCACGATCAAATTTGACTGCTTCGCCACGCGCTCCTCGTCCAACTCCTCGAACGTTAACACCTCTGTGAGCCATTTTCAAACTCGGCTCAAAATCCCACTCCGTCCAATCGCAACTGGACTTCAACAAGTCATGTAGAACTATACCCAACCTCAGCTGGAGATGTAAACACACTCGCAGGTTCAATACCACATGACGTTCTCTGATATGGCTATCCTCCATATCTCAGGATGTTATAGCTCTGATACCAACTGACGCAAGGCACATTATCGCTAAGGTTTTTGCTTAACAATTACACACAACACACACATGTTCACATAGACAAGATGTAAACAGGATGCCAGAAGCTGTCTTATATTACTTCTACCGAATCGATTACAATGCAAACTACAAGGAATGAAAATAACTAAATAACTATCGGCCTCGACCGTTACAATACAGAAGTAACTACGTGCTATCTCATTGTGTCGACCATTACCCTCTCCTGGTTCACTGTGGAACTCTGAGTTATGTCTCGATCTCCTCTTCTATGTAGATGTGTGACTTTCCTATCCAATCTCACTAGTACAAAATGAGAAATTAATGACTAAAATTTGACTATAAACGACTATTTTTTAGTCGGTGACTAATAGTATCCGATTTCCACTATCTTATCTCTAGTCGTATTTCACTAGTCATTAATTGGTTGAATTATTAGTCATTGATCGTCACTGATTAAGTCATTGATACTCACTGATTTAGTCATTGATTTAGTCATTGATACTCACTGATTTAGTCATTGATTGTCACAATTAATGACTAAATATATGACTAAATAAACTACTAGATGATAACATATTAATGACTAAGCTAAATACGACTAAATGTTAATCGCACTATAAGATACTGAAAATTAGCTACTAATAGTCGTATATATGCGAATTTAGTCACTAATTTATGATAGGGTACGAAGGAATCGAACCACCAATTTCCTGCCTATAATTAGGCAGGTGCTCTACCATTGAGCTAACACCCTTTAAGAAGTTGTTATTGCTTGACAATGACGATATTCAAACAAATTTTGCATGGGAACAATATATGAGTCACTCGAATAGGGACAAGTCATATGGTAATACCGCCACAAGTAAAGTGGCAAACAATAATAGAATATGGTTGAAGGTTCAATCCATATGCAACAAAAATTTCAAATAAATAAATGATGGGCATGAGTATTTATAATTTTATATGCTTGCAACATGCAAACTTCTGGATACAATTCACTTGGGCATGAATATCTTGAGCATATTGATAGATATGCTCAAGATGCTTACAAGATTGTATAGCCTGGAAGCCTGGAGCCTGACCAAAATTGTTTTGAAGAAGGGTTAGTGATGTGAATGCATGCAACCCATAAATTAAAATGTCCAGGTTTAGGAACTAAAAATGGCATAATTATTGGCACTGTTGCTCTATGGAGACAAGACATACAATAAATTGTTTAGGAATAACAAGTAGAGTGTGGGATGTAGTTATGTAATGCCCATTTTCAAATGCAATCAATGAGATTTATCAAATTTGATGTTAAAATATCTGAGTCACTAGAACAAAGACAAGTCATACGTTAATGCCCACACAAGTAAACAAGCAAACAATAATAGAATATAGATGAAGGTTCGATATATATGCAACAAAATTTTCAAATAAATACATGATAGGCATGAGTATTTATATGCTTGCAAAATACAAACTTCTATATACAATTCACTTGGCCATAAAATTTTGCGAGTTCATCTACAGTGTTGATTTCAAAGCAATGAATGGACAAGGTATATAGTTACAACACTCTATCACGACCTGAAAAAACCAGTATTTCCCCAATGTTATATCAACTATGCCCAATAAAATAGACAATAGGAATGTGTCTCAAACCAACAAGATTACCAATAGTCGCGACATGTAATTTGAATTATGTATCACCACTTAACTTTATCATAAAAAAACAGGATCGTAGAAAAAGTAGAATCTCAATCAGATTCATTAGGATTTTCCGGCACAGGTTTACACCATTACACACAATTAAAATTAGGGAGTCAAACAAACATCTAACACCACAATTGTATAATATAGGCATTTGTTAAAGGTTGGAAAACATCTTAACAAAAAAGTGCACATGTTCTTTATCTCAGCAGCCATGGTCATGAAATCCTGCTCCACATTTGTTGCATTCTTCGCACTTGTCTCCAAAAATGGAATTCCAATATCATCAGCAAATGCCTTGAAGAAAAAAATACACAAAGCATGTCAAGAAAAATGTAGACTGAAAAGTGAAAAAAAAACCTAACCCTTGAGATTAATAAAAAAAGAATTTACAAGCCAAGTCAACAAACTTAAGACCACAAACTGCTATAGTGTTGCAATTAACAAAAAACAAAGCACCAACAACTTCAAGGCACACTCATATTTAAATCCTCATCAAGTCAAAGAGAATGATGCATACAGTGAAACACATAACATTGCACATGATGCCAAAGCTACTCAGCATTTAACATTACCTTGGTTGTATCATAGTCAACAGCTTTATTAACAGTCAAATCACATTTGTTTCCAACAAGCAACTTGTTGACATTCTCACTCGCATAGAGATCAATCTCATTCAACCATTGTTTCACATTATTTGAACTCTCCTTGTTGGCTTGGTTTTGCAACCAAGCTTTGTGCAATGGGCACCTATCAACAATGTGATAACAGTTTCAATATTGAAAGCAAAAACAATTATAAATTAAATCTAAATCTAAACTAGCATGTGCATATAACAAATAAATTTTTTAAAAATGATTCAAGAACAAGAAATAAAAGAATAGATGTTTTGTATTAAGATACCTCAAATGGCGAGGATTTGTGTTGAGCAACTCCCAAGGTGAGTAGCTCCAAGCTCCAAAGGTCTCTTCTCCAAGATGCTAAAAATGGCCAAAAGTCTCATGAGAGATTTTGACAGCGTGAGGATAGGATGATGGATGGATGGAAAGTGAGGAGCCCCTACCACCTTTTTATAGTTTTTGGTGGTGGGGAATACCATTATGGTTTTGAGGAAACCAATGGTATTGACGAACATGGTTTAGGTACCTTTTTCCTCCTTTTTCCTTTTTTGAATATTTTTAATATTTGTATTCCCTTTTTAATATTTTTGGGAATTCTGGACCCTTTTTGAGGGTTTTTTATGCTTTTTGAGGAAAAATATTCATTTTGAGGGGGAAAAGGGGTGTATTATGGTCTTTTGGTGACCTTTTGATGGCTTTAGAGACTCAAATGGTGGAAAAGTGGACAAATGGGTCATGTGAATAAGGAAATGCGCTAGTGAGCACTTTTTGGGTGTTAACACTCCTGATTCGTAACATCATAAACAACTTGCCAATAGAAGAAAAATATCATTATAAAGCCATAAATTTAAATATAATGGAGTATACCAAGGATAGCAACAATCAACAGCTACTCAACATTTAACATTACCTTGGCTGTATCATAATCAACAGCTTTATTAGCAGTCAAATCACATTTGTTTCCAACAAGCAACTTGTTGACATTCTCACTCGCATAGCGATCTCATTCAACAATTGCTTATATCTTACTGAATCTTGTTTGCAATATTTCCTTTCATATATGTCAGTTACTTTCCATCATATGTGTTCTATTGTCCCTGTTTGTTGCATCTATGGGTCATTGTTGAACTGATAAGGTTACAAACTTCCTTGATGAGTCCTTTACTAGGGGTTCTGTTAATTTCAATGCTTGCAATTCTGTCTACATTTTGCATGCAATAGCCTATTGACAAATACCATGTATCTGGATGATAACCATGAAATGCAACAATAGGCAGTTCCTTTAGCAACATAATCAAAGCACAATTTAGCACGATTTCCTACTGAAACTGAAGGTATGTTTTACTGGGAAACAATAATATCGATCTTGGTAAAATTTATAAAATGATTCCACTCTAAGTAATAGGTCAACCGGGATTTTGAACAGTTTGAAGGCATTGTAGTCATTAACTGATCATATGCACAGTCTAGCTTTATGAATATAGGTATGTTTAGTGAAGCTTCTGCTGTGTGTCAGATGTTCCAGCCAGAATTGGTGACTCTGCTGTTGAAAAGCACAATAATTCAAAGCATGCTTCCTTCAAAATATAGGCTATGAAGGTATATGATTGTATGGAGCTTGCACAGTTTGGGAATACTGAAGCAGATTTTAGCAATGCTTCTTTGAAGGGATGCTCAATTAAGGAAGAGTTGGATTTGTTAATGGAAAGAGATATTGTTGGTTCAAGTTTGGTAGGAGATCAAGCAAAAAATTGTAACGATAAGATACCAGAAGAGTCTAGTAGGAAGTAAGCAAGTGCTCATGCTTAAATTATAAATTTTCTTACTGTAGAGTTTTGTATCATCCTTAATCAATGTTGTTCTATATTTTAATGTGAAATGTAATCCTTGGGTATTCTGACCCACTGATGTTTGGAGAACAAGAGATTGCTTCAAAGACATTGAAACTTCTATCACCAACATGCATATGTGGCAAGGAGGCACCCAAGTACTATGTGCATCCCTACATACAGTGGAAGATTCTGCAGATCCAAAAGGGGGGTTTGGTCCTTTCAAAAGGAGACCAAAGAACCTACTATAGTGGTAGAGTCTGCATTTCTTTCTTTTGCCATTTCATTTTTCTTTTAACAATATCATATTTGAAATGCTGCTTACTGAGATTTTGCTTTCTTGGATTCGTGTTTTTGGAGCAGATCATCCAAAAGGAGATGAAGTAACCAATGAAAATTGCTTTCATGGAATGCTAGATACCAAGGAAAAAACGGATGCTTCTTTTACCTCGCCCAATATTGAAATGATCTCAAAAGATCTCAATGGAAGCAGCTCTCTGAGGCAAGGGATACAAAGGTTTTGAATATGGCACCAGAAGATGAATTAGAAGGAGAAATTCTATTCTTGCAAAACAACCTGCTTGAAAATGCAAGGGAAAATCGCTCCCGTTCTCGTTTGACCCTTGATATGCTTTTCTTTGTATATCAGTGAATATTTAAATTTATTATCTATTTCCCTATCTGTTTTGGTAATTATTACCTTGAATATCTTTGTAGAGAATCTAATTCTCAGGGTGATAATGAATTTGTCTGAAGAGCAGCAAGCATTGTGGAAGCAAAGATGTGATGCATTTCTAGTAAGTGATAACCTAAATCAGGCAAGAGAAGCTAAGAAGTAGGGTAGAAAAGAGAGGAGGCATAAGAATGGAATTGGAGATGCAATTGAAGAGCATAGTCTACGTCAAGTTAGCTTTCCTAGCAAGCATTCACATCCAAAACATCCAATTTTAGACATCCTACCTCTAAATATCTTCTTCCATTTTTATAAATTAATCTATATCATCTACAACTTAGACATCCAATATCTACTATAAGAACCAAAAATGCATTTGACAAATGTACCTAAAGACAAGAAGGCAATAGGAAGCATATGGGATTATAAGATGGCATAGTGGATTAGTACAATGCAAGATTGGTAGTTAAGGGGCCAAGCGCCATGCAGAGATAGAGGGTGTTGATTATAAAGAAACCTTTGCAGTAGTAGCCAAGATGAAACCATATGAACTATGTTAGCTCATGCAGTACATAGATGGTACACCAAGTGGAAGTGAAGAGCACTTTCTTAAATGGGTGGGTTGATGGAGAAGTAGATGGAGCGACGATCAGGATTTGCACAACACGAAAAGGAACATCTTGTGTGCAAGCTGTGTAAGGAACTATATAGACTAAATCAAGCACCCAGAGCATGATTTTTGAGCATTCTGTTTCAGATTTTTTAATTTAGGTTTCCTGCCACAAGTGTGCAATTTCTCCCCATTATAATTTTTTAAATTTCCAAGCAGGATTCTATTTGTTTTTCCAGTAGTCTGGAATTGTTCTCAATCAACTGAATGGAATTGTATTTCTGTCAGTAATTTAGAAATAATGTCAAATTTCAGTTAACTTTCTGGTGTGAAATATTCCTTTTAATGTTTCAAAGAGTAATCCCAAAGTCAACAAACTATCACACAAATAATCCCAATCCAAATTCCATCTCATGAACCCATCCACCTAAGAAGTATACTATGTTAATATTAAGCCAGTGACCAGCATAAGCAATTTATAGAATTTAAAATATAATGCATAACTGCAAATACAAATGATATACCTAGTAAATCATCATATGATTCTGAAAGTGAAGAAAGCTCTAAAAGCAATGGCGGTGAGAATTGTTGGACTGAGTCCCGACTTGTGTTTTGCATATTAATTTCTACAAAACGACTGTCCTGCATAATGGAATTACCAAGTCATGCATTAGCAATGCATTAATTTCCTTTGCATGCATGAACATAAGAAGCCCTCTCAAATTTCTTTTGGCTGTAAACCTTCATCTTGTCAAATGTAGAATCCTGCCTTAAGTCATAGCTATTCTCTAAGCATGTGAACACATGTAAATTTTTCTGGTGCCTTGTATATTTCTTATTCCCTCCTCTCTTGGGGAAACTACTAGTAGAAGAAAGAAGTAAAAAGTAGTGATTATTATCATTGTCAAAACTTTCTCTTGAATGATCCAATTAAAAATCCGGCTTTGAAAGAGCAGCATTTAAAATGAAACGTTTTATACAAATAGAATTTAAAATTATTAATTCTAGTTGGACCGAGAGAAGCGAGGTGCTTTTATAGCTCAGGGTGAAACAAATCTGTAGCATGTGTAATGCTAACGAACTAGCATGAGAAAAAATGCAATATGCAACCTATAATCTTCAATATTTAAACAAAAATGAAATAAAAAAACTAACATGGAGCCATCTTAACCTTGAAACTGCTGCTCATCATCAACCTGCTCAACCTGCTACTCAAGAATCATGCCAAGTCATCAAAGATTCTGCACATGCACTGCTCAACAAATACTCTGCTCAGCTCCTTCATGTTCCAATGTCAGAAGGTCTGAAAATGTCTTCAAATGCCTGTGTGTATATCTGAGGATATGCCTTCCTTCTATGACCAGGCTTATGCTAATTGCAACTGCTGGGATCAAGTCTTGATCACCTCCAATTGTTCTTCTACATTTGTCCTCAATGCCGACTTGTACAGTCCTCGAGGTGAACTGAGATGTGCCTTCAAGAACCTGAGATATACCTTCAATCATAAGAGTGTCTTTGGCTGATTTTGTTCAAGAAAAGAGTATCTCGCAGCTCAGCTACCTCTGTCCTTGGGGATGAAACTTCTGAATCAATCTTCATCTATAAAATACAGTGGAATAACATTAGACTCATAACCTACCATCAGTATCAAAACAAACCTATTAATTTATTAAAAGAATTGTTTAGCAAAATATATTACTCCAAGAACAATGTCGTAAGTTGAATGGTAATAAAAGTAAATAACCATATATAAAAAAGAGGTAAAATAGAAACAGAAGAGGTTATCACACAAGCAAAGAATTAATTAAGGTTGAAAGAGATAATACACTATAAACATCCTGCAAAAGGGAGTAAAAATTTGAGATAAGCGGTTAAAAGAAGGAAAAGTGAGACCCTTCAGAGGTAATTTTCACCTTTAAATCCTATTAGTAGGCAGGATCAGATGATGGTATCAATGAATTGAACCATTTATTGATGTTCACCAATAAGAATTGGGATTGGGTTTTGCTACCATTCTTGAAATAGTCCAAGTACGAACCTTATCCTAAGCATTGATGTATTTCCTAAATCAGCATATTAAATGGAGTCTTTCAATTATCACATACCACGATTATTTTCAAGGTCCACATCAAAGTGCAGAAAAAAGTTAGATTATGTAGAAAGCAAACATAATTACCCACACTGTTACATGTTTATCAGAAATTAAATTTGACAATTAAATTCCTCATTTCCAGGGACAAATTCTTCTGTGACATCTGCACTTTCCCATCCATTTAGAAGAAGTTGAAATGACTCTAGGTAAGCAAAGGATGGCATCAAACCCGGTCCATCAATGTTAAAGTGCTTTCTTATTAACACCATAAAGCATCCCCCTACATATTTGGGCATTTATAGCTTTCAAAAACAGTTAGGCACAGGCAAAAATTTTCCTAAACTCTACGATGTTAATTGCTAAATATAATATGCATACATGGAATTAAATTAAGCCTCGGTAAACTAATTGAGAAGCAACAACGCTATATATCTGTTAGGCAGTACTTGCCTTCAAAAATTGCAGTAATGTATTGGCACTTTGCAATTCACGATGTTGCTCAACCTGTGCTGCTTCCACCATTTCCCTCAATTCTACACCCTCTTGCCGTATCTATACATTTCATTCAGGATGATTCACATGAGCTCATAGAACATAAAAATAATCCCACAATAAATTAAGCACAAAAGGCACTGGTGCATAAACAATCCAGTCATGGCAAATTGCAGGCATGTCCATATTGACCTGTTTTAGAAATGCAGATAAATGTTGAATCTCTCTTTCATGCAACAAGCAAGAGGCTGTGTTCATGGAAGGAGCATTTGGTGCTTGAAGAGTCGCAAAAGAATTTTCCTCTGGAGGAAGACTGCTGCTTGGCTTACTTGAGGCACTTCCTGCAGGAGAGGGAAGCTCTGAGTCTGAAATGCAGAGATCTTCCCCATAGATTTCTGTTCCAGCATTATCAAATTCATTGGGCAAATAAAACTCCACCTCTTGTTCCGATTCATCATACAACAATCGTCTGCCACCGTTCTCATCTTGGAATCTCTGATGACTGGCTGGAGATTGCGACTGGCTATCTATTTGCATGTTTTCACCTTGTTCCAGACCCATAGAGGACCTAGCGGGTGACAAAGGATTCAAAACTTCAGGAATAGATAACTTGTCTTTATGAGGTGGGTGTAGCTGCCCCAGAAACAGCATAATCAAGTTATATGTCTGTTGGTGATCAAGCTCAAATTTGAAGTGGTTGCTTTGACCATAATAATTATCTCTTATGACATGTTTAAAATCATTTTCTCGAAGTGGTTCACATTGCTTGTCAATGTGGGCAGAAACCTATGCATTATAACAAGAATATTCAGAACTCATCTAGTAATCAGAACTTAATAAGATAGCTATACATAACATCTTACTAAAACAACATAGTCTGGATTTCTACGCAACTGTGCTTAATGCAATAAATTTCCACATAAATCTTTGAGAAAGCCAGTCATCACTCTTTTAGAGGCAATTTATACCTGTGCTGGATACATTGTTTGCCCTGTACCATGTGAAGCCCATGCAGTTGTATCTATATTCTTCTTACCATCATTAATTGCTTCATAAACACCATGTAACTTCCTGTCTGTATAGTTGAACAGAAATAGGTAATGCACACCCTTTTTAATGTTTTGCACATAGACCATGTGGCGGCTGGGCAATCCTGTGACAAAATCAAAGTAACCTAGCTAATTATTGCTATTCATTTATATAACTGAACCAGATATTTTGTCAAATGAGTTATATATGGCAGTTGTATGTGGTTCAAATTTGAGTGTCATATGAAAGACAGTTTTATATACAAAATACATGGATATTAGCTACCATTCTCATCCATCCAAATTATTTACATATATTACAGATAAGTGTGAAATGCCTTTGTCCTTTCTATTTCCAATTTAAGTTTTCCAAAGACATTGTTAGCCTTGACATTGTCTATGAAATTTGAATGTACATGGTATAGATCTATTCAGAAGACATCTCGATTAGAATGACTCTTATTGAACAATTATGTTTTAGCTGTTGCATTTCACCATTATAAGAATTCATTATACTCCATCAGTGAATGTCCTTGGGTCAATGTCATTATATTGTGCGTGTTTGGAGGCTAGTTAGCTGGTGTCAACTCTAAGATCAACTTGGTTGTCAAGTAGACCATCTTGGTGAGGAAAATCTCTATGTCGAGTTGATATATTAGTCAATTCAAAATCGACTAGTGTCACGCTAAGTCACAAGATTCACTGAACCTGAAGGTTAAGATTCGAATTTAAACGAACTTCAGCGGTGAAATAAAATTCGTCAAACTTTTTCACAAATTTGACTTTCTGTTTGATGGGTATTCAATTCTTTAGGTGAACAGAAATAGTTGTAAATCTCTCAATTTTCAAGCTCATCCATAGCATTTGATTGAAAACAATAACTATACATAAGATACATTAATTCCTGCTAAATTCATTGAATATTACCCCATATAAAAAATAAGTCATGTACCTGACATCAATAATCATTGTTTACTGTGCTTCCTAAATAAGTCATGTACCTGACATCAATAATCATTGTTTACTGTGCTTCCTGGAACATTTCAAATATATGCTCTCAATGGATGCGTGCATGGTTTTGTAGAGTCTGGGCTTTGCATTTGTCCCATCCATCACCTGTGGATTTCATTCCTGTAGAGTCTCTCCCCTTATTAAATTCTCTTACTGAAACAAACCTGGTTGAGTTAACAGGTTATTCATAGCACTGAATTACCGCCGAAGAAGCTCCACATAAACAGGGCTCGGTTTGGTGGAGTTTGTTCTAAGCATAGTATTCGTATATTCGTAACGCACATCCCACGCATGAACTCAAAACACTAACTCTTATTGCGATATAACTATAACCTAAAAGAACTTGAGTATATTCTCTTATATTATATATCTAATCTATTGTTCAAAACAGAGAGGATAAGGCTTGACAATTTGCCCTTTCTTCTGCAGCTTCCACAGTAGGCCATTTACCCGAAATTCAGAGAGATGTGTCTTCTCAACTACCTACATTTTGGAGTGAAATGCATTGTATATATATAGTGTAGGACGTGGAGGATTTTGTCTAACTGGGCAGACCTAGTATGCCACTTCAATCTTTTTATTACAATTCATAAAGGCTGGCCTAGAAGCTATCAATAATCTAAAATTTAAAATAGTAATTTTATTAGCATTTTTTTTATGAGAAATTCTCAACAATGAATGGCATATCTCTATATCATTGAAATTTTATGCCATGCAATGATACAATCACCGATTCTCCTATGAAGATTCCAAAAACAACCCAAATGGCAACCCATCAAGGTTATGATTGTGATATTGCAAATATACCTGAGGTTTGAAGCTTATCAAAACAAATTAAATTTTTATCACTGGGCTAGAATTCTAGCCAGTAAATCCATAGCATTACATAGAAACAAATTTGAATCTCTTTTGAAATACAATTGCAGAAAAATAACCTGGTCACTAAGTATAGCATTGTGAAAAATAACAGTGTTTAGTTTTAAATTGGATAATTTTTTAATTTCAATAGTATCACACATGAATGCATAGTACCTAGATGAATAGCATTCACTTTTAAATTGGACAATTTTCAAATGTCCACATCATTGAACATAAATGCAAAGTACTTGGATCTCCCTCTGAATCGTTGAGAAGTCGGTGAAGCATTTTCCTGGATGGTGCAAGAATTCACCCAATTCAGAAGCCTCATATGTTCCACATATGTTCATGAGGGGAATTGGACAAGCTACAAAAAGGGAGGCCTTCACATGCAAATATCGCTTCCTCGAGGAAGACAATATTTTCTAGCAAGAGCTTCCAGAACATCGGATTTACTAGTACTCTAACTTCCTACTACTACAACTTGGGGTAGGTCAACAGTGGAGACACTTCAAACTGTGCTAATATGTCTTGTAGTTTATTTATCACAAGGATAGCAAATTGGCCTAAATAATAAACAACAACAGTGATGGAATTTGAAGAATATGGAGACATGTCTCTAGATGCGATCACTTGATCATCCATGATATGCAAATAAGCTGCATAAACCAAGCCAAAGATAATCCAAAACACCCTACAAAATGGATCAAACCCACCAAAGAAAATCCAAAAGTTCCTAAAACTGAGCATAACCCTAAAATACTTGATATAAGTATCAAGACCAACAATTCATGTTATCAAACCCACTAAATTTTTTCCACCGAAAGAAATGAAAACCACATGAAAACCCAGCTTATCTAGAGAGGAGACTTAACAGTAACAAATGGATCAAGCCCACCAATTTCTAGCGCAAAAAAATAGATAGAAGACAAGTAAAATTTGGTAGGGTTGGTTGCATACTATAAATAAGACGAAAGAGGATTTTGTCAAGCTACCTCCATCCATCCGAGGATTAAACGACTTCTTATTCAACTTGAATATATGCAAAATAAAGCAGTTCATACATCCTTAACCAATATCAAATTAGAAAATCAAACAACCAAAAAACATACTAATGGGTTAGGCCCTCTTACTAAGACCTGTCATTGATGGGTGATTCTTCGGTATTGGGAAGGCAATGCTATCGGTGAAAGAGGCCAGGCATGGGAAGTGCCACTGTTGCTGAGAATAAATGTGCGCCCCATTTCTTCGATAGTGATGACCTGCATATGGTGGATTTTTGACATCCTCAAAGATGAATGGTAAGAATTTCTCAACCTGCAAAGAACAAAAAATTGAATGAAAAGAAAATGTAAATGCAAAAGACAAGTAAAAAGGTAGATGGAGAATTGCTGGAACCCTCAAAGATGGAGGATTTTGGAACTAGTTCAACATTGGCACCCAAATCCCCTCTACTTCACTTTGGCGCCAAAACCCAAATTGTCTAATTGCAGTTCGCACTATGTTGTGGTTTGGCAGAATGAAGATTTGTTTTTTTTTAATTTGTTTTGTTTTTAAACTTTTTTTTATTTTTTTATTTTACATATTATAATAAATTTCAAAACTATATATATCCCAAAATACCCAACAATTAATATTATATATAAATAATAAAAAACATCTCAAAAAAAATGTATATATGTATATTTGCATAGTTATTTCCATAACAAATGTATATATACAACATCATCATGTTGGGTGAGTTATTCCTTGGGCATGATGGGTTGAGAAATTAGAGGGGCAACCACTTCTATCTCCTCAGCCAGTGCTATTGTGATGTGCACACATGAGATCTGTATAGACCATGAATGCAATCTAACATATCGAATCCCTCGAGACTCTTTTTCTTCCCCCCAAAAAATGTGCTAAAAGCCTTTTCTTGTAATATGAAGCCCTAACACTGCGCAGACGATAGAAATTAGGTACATGGTTTGAATCCAACGAGTACAGTCCAACATCTTAAAGTCATAGAGACTCTTCTTCTCCCCCCAAAAAATACACACTAGAACCCTTTTCCTATAATATGAAGCCCAACATCGCACATATGACAAAAATCAGATCCAAGGTTCGAATGCAATGATAGCAATGCGTGCATACAAATAATAAGAAAAGTCTAGATTGTAGTTGTTTTGATTTAAACATATTAAAGGCATGTTTTGGTTTTTTAATGTGCGCTCTATCAAGAGTGATAGTCCATGAAATAAGGATGCTGATACAATGCCAAATAAGCCCAAAGGGGGATAAACCTACTTTTAGTGATGCTATTCTAGATATAAGATCTTTTTGGGAAGTCTGGAAATATGGTAATTTCTTTTAGGGTGGCATTGGAAAAATATTTTGATGTCAAAATACTGCTCCACGGAGATTTTGTATTCTACAATAAACTCTAGAAAATTATGTTGTGAGGGTTGAATTCATCAAAGCCAACTGTAAAATTTACTAACAAATCACCATAAGAACTAGATGCCACTTTATAATCAGCTTTCAACAACTTGCTATCGATCTCCCAATCATATGTTCCATCATTTGGTATTCTCACACATTCAACATTAGATGCCCCACCAACAGGACTTAGCTCGATAGTAGAAGATGATGGAGAAGGATTTGACCATATTATTTTCTACAAAGGAAGTAAGAATTTAACACTCCACTCAAAATACATTTTTTCCAATTAACATTTGCACAAACAACATTTTAAGAATGAGAAAAGAAACACTAAAATGTAAGGGAATGGTTAAATTATCGTTAGTAAAAAATGAATAACACAATCCTGGAAAAACAACTCAAAATAACAACCCAAGTACATCTCGATAACAACCTACCCCTTGACATAAATAATATAGACCCTACAACTAACTACTTTCAAATGACTAATTATTTCTTCTTTGCAAGTGTTAGTGGATCCTTTCACTTTTACAATATATCATACCATTGTTTTATCTCCAATCCACAATATAGTGATTCAATAATTGCTAGCCATCCCAACATAACATGACGAGACGATTTGCATTGATAGAAGCACTATTGTGCTCATATTCCTCTGCTAACTCCCTTTTGCAAATTTTGCAATCACGGTACATATTATCTATTTAATGAAGGTGTCAACTTCAAAGGGATCTATTAGCATATACAATAATCAATAACTATGTTTCCTAGGGATTTCCTTTATATAATACATTTCTTATAACTAACATGCATAAATGCATACTTTCAAACATTTTGAAAGAAAATCTAAATTTCCTCGAAATGATCAGGACACCAACATCCATAATCCAAATGCAGTAAATTTTAATTTAAGACCCAGAGTTGTCACCACCTTGGATCCCATATGAACAAATTTTCTGAGACTTTCCCAATATGTGTCAAAAATTTTGATGTATACAGTAAGTATGAGCCCCATTGAAGATAGTTGTCATATGGATTGAGAGGAAACCACCAGGAAAATCCTCCACAAATATTAGATTAAAATATAGTTGAGATTCCAACTTTTTAGCATGATTGTGCAAGAATGAAACTATAATTCTCATGGGAAAAGCCTATGGGTTTAACTGTGCCACCATACCAAACATGAAATTTAGTCATAAGCAAAAATTGAAGTGCAATGGGTATTTATGTAGATACTTTTTACCTGAATATAATAACCTAACTAGGTCTAACAATTGTATGCCTCACATCACATCTGCCTAATATCAGTTCTGCAGTAGACCAACCGATCAGTCAGTTGTTCTCTAAAGCACACAACAATTTGTCTGTGGCAGTAATCCTTTCATCACTCATACAACATGTCTACTTTTTTCTCACTTAGGTGTTATATCGTGTTTGATAAGACCAGCTTCACTCTAGAATATACCAATTCAAATAACAAGGACTTCACCTAAAGTAATAATGAAGGATTTTCCCTCTGGAATACATATGGCAGTTTGAAAACCAATTCTTAAATCATGTAAATTGAGTTGAACTAAGTTTTGAACATTACTGACATCAATACTACTAAATTATGTCGAAGTTGAAATTACAAAATCGGGATATGGGACAGACTTGGATAATAAAAAGAGTAACCAAGATCATGTCCCAAATGAATACATTAACTTGGTCATCTGGATTTTGAGGTAGTACAATTTAAATTTATCAATTACAAATCAATACTTCTAATTTAATTTTTATTTTTTAATACTTTACTTTTAATTTTTTTAATATATATTATTGTCTTGGTTAATGCTTTGAGGATGACTTGTTTTCTACATCAATGTTTCTAACAACATTGTTTTTATCATGAAGATGGTCCCAACTGTGGTCCAAAACTTTAGTGTCCTAAAAACTACAACCCCATTTTGCTAAGGCTATCTTTTTCAAATCACCTTGTGCTCTCATTTCCATAGCTAACAATCTTATATAGGGATTCCCCTCAAGTTGGAGAAGAGCCAACTAAAAGTGCATAGAAGTAGTTATCATGGTGATGCTAATAGGAACATGTTAACAATTCAAACAAGTAAACATGTCGCAAGTGCTAAGTTAAAATAGTTTTGCAGGCTAGGTGTAGTCTGTCGATGCAACGGTTCAGTTGGCCAAGCCCTCAAGTCGTTCCCAGGAAGTGTCGCACACTGTAGTTTGGCGCTGGAGACTAGCGAAAAATTGTTGTTGTGATAGTCAAGGTCTCTAAATCCATCTACATTGCTAAAATTTAGTAAAATATTGTACAAATTCATTATCAAGATTGTAATTTTCCATTGTCAGTGTGACACAACTAAAAATGACTAACATAAACGACTAATCCACATTAATCGTTGTTAACTAGTTTTTATATTCTCGTGACTAAATTAGTCATTTATGTTAGTCATTTTTATTTTAGTCACTTGTTATCTAGTTATATATTTCATCCCGCGACTAAATTAGTCATTTATCTTAGTCGTTTTTTGTTGGCTTCTTTAAAATTGTTCAATTTTAATCATTTATCCCTTGAAAAAACTATGGTGACTAACTTTTTTAGTCGCCTAGTCACTTATCTCTCATTTTGTACTAGTGTCTACCAAACTTCTCTTGAGCTCTACTTTCTCTTCTTGACCTCTCCAAATGCCAAGTCTCTTATCCAAGTGATCCAACTGATCTGCACCCCTCGGCCTTCTACTCTGGTGCTGTTGTTCCCGAGATCACTCTAACCCCCTAAGACACGCATCCTTTGTCTGTCGATCTCCTCAGATCCTGTAGACCTGCAACTGTCAGTGCCCCAACTGTGCTGCACAATCTCTAGCGGTGTTGACATCTGTCATGATCCCAACTACCTTTAATAAATGTCATTAACTTCCTTAGCAACCCCAAACTGTTTTCAAGTACTCTCCTTGACTTCTCTGCGTCCTTCTGACAGGCTACAATAATCCCTCATGTTGGCCATATTATTTGTCAGCTTCGACTTACCCCTCGACTTTCTTTTCACACTCTTTAGGCCTTGCTCGTCTGCCCCTTCCTCCTCGCTTGGCTCATGCCCAAACCTGTCGGAGTCATGGTTTTACGCATGTCGACCATCGACGCTCCTTTACAGTCTGTCATCTATCGGCTCCCAACATGTCGACTCTCGACTTTCGCTACATCTATCGGTCACATATCCGACTGCTCCTGCTCGACTTATTGACTTAGAAAAACCAATCTACTCTTCCGCACCAGTGGTCGTCGACACTCCCTCTGGTCGGTCTTCCCATGTCGACTAACTTTGACCGATCTTCCTAGGCCCCAATGCTTCTGCATCATCCCGTAGGAAGATCAGGAGAAGACATTCTGAATGATCTATTACTAGGAGATCCAAATTCGTAGCTAGGCATAACCGAGGTAGTAGGCATGACAGGTGGGGTCACCAATTGTAGTAAAGGTTGGTTAAAATTTGCAGCTAATTGGATCGTAGTAGAAGGGAAAGGATCATATTCCTCGATAATCTCAATATATCCTTCGAGGATATCATTTTGTGATGGCATCTCTAGAGCGATGCTAGTTTCCAGAGTAATAATAACTTTCGACACAACGTCGGCTTGTGGTGGGACACTAACCTTAGGTGCTACAATGGTATCCAATGTCATAGTAACTTCTAGTGCTACATTAGTTTTAGGTACTACACTAGTTTCGAGTAGTGTAGGAGTTTGGGATACTGTAGCAACTGGTGGTGTCATGCTAGTTGATTATGGGACAGTCCCCCGACCAGCTGATCTACTAGTGGGGGGTGGGGATGCGTGAAGGCGGTGGGAGACACTAGCTCGAGGCGCAAATGGTTTCGGACTCATCCCTTTTTGTCTTTGTGATTTCCTTTGGTTTGCCATGGAACAAGACTAAATGATATGGGGAAAGTATCGGTAAAAAAGAACTCAAAAACCCTCAAGCAACCAAGCGTGCAAAAGGGGAGCTAGAAAAAAGAAGGCACACAGGCCAAAAAGAAAACTCTAAAACTTTACTGTGACAGGTGTCATAGAGAGCAAGTGATAAACAAGAGGCCAGGAAGCCAACAAGCAGCACTAAAAAATGAAAAAGACCCTCTACAAGGTATAAGAGCAAGCAATCCTCCTATCTAAGATCCAGAGACCTTTGCAGATCGTATCCTCCACAAGCTGATGAAATCGAAGTCGGAAAATATGAAGTGAGAGACCAATATAGATGAAGGGATATCCCTCTACCGAAAGGGATCCCAGGTAAAAGATCCCTAGAAGGATGGTCACTAGGATACCTCGTTCATGACACATCTGGGAAGGTTTACTGGAGCTTCTTCCTTTTGACCCTTGTACAATCAATATGGAAGCAGGAAAATACAAGGAAGGAAATGGATTGATGTCCTTAGGTGCTAAGTGGAGTGCTATATTTCACAAATTCCATCCGGAACCAATCCTTGTTGCTTACCCCCGTGGAATGGGAGGCCCCCCAACAAATTGGTGTATAACCATCTCAACAAATACAAGAGGATTTTAGTACCCTAAGAGAAAAAAACTATGTCTCAAATGTATAACGACAAGAGGAAATTATTTGGATTCCTATCCCCGATGTCCTACCTAACTACACAATTCTTCTATGTCCTCAAGTGAGGTTAATGTGTGTTTAGTTAGGGAATTAATTTTAGAGGCTTGTTGTTTTACTCAAAAGGTAGCAAAAGTGCAACTTGGTGATGTTGAGACTCGACTCAAAGCATGCAAATATGGATGAATCTTTGCAAATATTTTTCCTTCGATGAATTTCTAGCTACAAAAGGAGAGAGTTATTTTCTGTTCTCAAATGAAAGAGACACAAGATGCAAATTTTTGAAAAAGAAAAATACTCACTTCTTGTTTTTTTTTTTTTCGATTTTATCTGCCAAATCAAAATATGAAATACTCTTTCACATTGAGTCTATAAAAAAAAAAACGAAAAACAAGCTCTTTTGTTTTCTCTTCTACTTTGAATGAGTATGAAAATGACAAGTAAATGAAAAAAAATGTTCTATGATTGCAAAAATGCTTCAATCATTAAGTAAGGAGGGAAAAGAGGTTTTGAAAAGTTTCCAAGCAAGTTTGAAGATTCAAAGTATGCAAAGATCCTTCACAAATAAAAAATGACCAATTTTGTAACATAAAACCAATAATTCCAAATAAAAGATCTCTTACTTTGTCACTTCAATCTCAAAAAATCCAAACCATGAATAAATAATCAAGTAAACCAAGCCAAAATTCTTAGATTTGCATATCAAGAGGACAGTGAGTTATCAGAGCAAGTACAGAGGTTAAAGAAGGTTATGAGAATGGTATAAATGACTATGACAGTCTTCTAGTTTCCAATTCACTAACAATTTCCACAACTTCACTCTATAATCCAAACAGGGTTCCAAAGCAAATTCGAAAATGTAAAAATCAAACTGAGATCACACATATCTGATCAATATCAGAGAGCTAAAATCAAGCCAAAAACCAAAGGAAAAACATTAATCAAGAGGATTTTTCGTGCTCTAGTACACTGCAAGGGTGCGAAAATTAGAGGATTTTCGCTCTATGTCACACAGGATGGGCGCGAAAATATCCTATAGGGAGGTAGGGGCGAAGGTCTGAGAAGAAAATTATGAATTTCTTAAGTTTGCAGACCTAGAGAACTGAATGATGAGGATCAAAATGGAAAGTAAAGGTAGAAAATTGGTAAATAACATAGATAAGAGATCAAATATTGGAGATTTGATGGAAAAATGAAACTTGGTATGTCCCCAGCGGAGTCGTCAATTTCTGTTCTAGCAAATTCGTCCTAATGATAGTTAAACCTACTCGAAGATTAAACTAAGTTTAAACAAGCTTAATCTAAGATAGAAGTGAAACAAGTGGTTGTTTACTCTCCTATATCTAACACAATACATAAGCTTTTAAACACTAAGAGGAGATGGAATCGTGAAACTTACCTCGAATTCGTCGATTGTCCTAGCTCCTACTTCGCACTTGATCTCCAAGGGGTGAACTTGTTTGAACAAGACAAGAAACAATACCTCCAAGAACTAGATGCAATGGTTAAGATCTAATTTATACAAAAACATATCATGCATCTAATTAAAGTGAGAAACACAATATGGGAGAATAAGCCAAGTTTGTATTAATGAAAGCTAAGAAGACTATTACAAAGTTACCCTTGATGTCCAAGCAAAAAATTCCACTTCCAAGCTTTTCCTCTTGCTATCTCTCCAAATATCCTAAGACCATAGGTTTGATGCCTCCAAACGTTCTCCTAGAGCTCATGGATGGCCTCCTTCTTATAGGATTTGGGAGGGCAACCACTAGGAGAGAATAATGGATCTAAGTGAGTGGAAGGTGGATCAAGGAGGTGAGTCATTCCAAGGAAGGAGATATTTGGGAGGGGACCAACAAGGTGGAAATGAGTCTCAATACTTGCTAGGAGGTACGACCATTAGGTTCTGCATGGTGGTATGACATGAAGACTCAGAATGGTGCTCAAAGTGGGACTTTGAGGTATAACAATAACTGCATGCTAGACTTAAGATCCTCCCATAACTTGATGCCAAAGGTTATTACAGAGAAGTTGGATCTAGATATTACCAAGCCTTACCATGAACTTTATAGTTTTGAATCTAGAAAATTGAAATGCTTCGGGATGATAAAGGATTTGGTGGTTACACCAGCTCAGTTTCCTACAAACTGTATCATAATGGATGTAGTAGTGTAAGATGTGCCTGCTAAGTATGGGATGCTGCTATCTAGAACATGGTCTAAAAGGCTAGGAGGCATGATGCAGATGGAAATGAAGTATGCAACAGTCCCAAACACCCTAGAATGAGGGCCTATGGAAATGAAGTGTGGGATTTAATATTTTTTTTCATGCTTCTAATATCACTTATGTTCTGTTGGCCCCCAGTAACTCCCCTTAATTTTGCAAAACAAATAAAAATTAATAAAGGGGCCCCCATGTAAATTTTGTATATAATTTGTTTTCAGTTTCTTTTGCTTGGTTGTAGAGTGTGATCAATTGGTTTTTGTTACTAGATCTTTTACTTTTTGTGCTTCTATTTCTTTTTCTTGGCTTTCTTGAGATAAGGATTTGGTGGTTTAACTTATGCATGTCATTTTAGTCTTCTCACTTCTTGCTTGCTATTTAACATATCTTTCATGGTTTAAAGTTTGGGTGATTTTTGTCACTTGACTCTCTACCCTTATATGAACTTGTTCGAGTTGATTGCATGCTTTGGTTTGGCTTAATTGAATCAATTTCATTTCTCGATAACTTTGTTAAATGTTGGCTTTCACTTTATTAATGAATTTTTAGGTTTTTTAGCAAATCATAATTAATTAACTAAATACTCAAATTTATGATTTTGAATTAAACTTTGAACAAATATTTATCAAAGAATGGAATCATACATTTTTGATCAATTTTGGGCAATCTATCATATTTTTTCAAGCTTTCATCAAATTTATGATTTTGAATTAAACTTTGAACGAATATTTATCAAAGAATGGAATCATACATTTTTTTTAATCAATTTTGGGCAATCTATCATATTTTTTCAAGCTTTCAACTTATTCTAATAATTTTTCCTTCCTAATGTAGTTTTGTAATTTGAGACAAAATTAAAATACTTTAATTAAAAGCTTCTTTATTCAATTCATATCTTAAGGGGTTGTTTTTAAAGATTCAAGATGAATGGCTACTTTTCCATTTAAGCAAAACATCACTTTTTTTTGTCATAATTTCTAATTGTTTTGGCACAACGTTAAATATTATTTCATTATAATTATAAGCAAACATTTATATTTTAGTAAAATAACTTTTTACAAAATATGTAAGTTAATTTGAGTAAAGTTCTTTTATTATATAAGTTATCACGTGTTCTCATTAAGATCTCATCGTTATAATGCATAACAGCTCATGCCAAAACTTTGTCACTATTTTATCCAAAACTAAAATATGATTGTATGACTATACAGTTTAGGTGGTATTTTAATTTGCGAGAATGGAATGGATGATTAATAAGACATTTTATATTAAATTATAAAAATATTATTTTTTAAGTATTATGTCTTTGTAAGCCAACTAATTTTATAATTACGTTCATGGAAAAGTACAGCCTCATAAGAATTAACATTTTTTCTTTGTTGTGGAAGGCTAATTATTATATATATATATATAGGAAATGAGGTTGTAAAAGCTAAATAATCACATTAAGATACCAAACCACAAATAAAGTTGCGTGAGGATAAGGCTAAAAGCTCCACAATAAATTATTTTTAAAGGGATTGTTACAATCAAAGGAGAATAACGTAATCCTTTTGTTTGGCCACCCTATCACCACGTTTGCATAAATATCAAGGGAGATCGCTATGGGAGATCTCTGCCAGCACATTAAAGGAATTTGCAGTCATGAGATTGCAACACGCCAAGAAATAATCATTAATGGAGCCTCATAGCTGACTGCCAACAATAGTGCAACGGGTCACTTGTTGACTTTAGAATGGCACACTATCATATATTCACCTACACAGATTTTGCCAAGTTGTTGAGAGCTTCATACCATCGGATAGCATTATTTCCACATATACATCACAAGGCGATTTTATATTCGCTAGTCTATCAATGATTATCAAAGGATGAGTCTACCATATACATCATCCAAAACTAATAGTCCCATAGACTTGAATTTCACCATACTAAAACTTGAACTTCTGTTTATTTTTGCTTAGTTTTCATATAATTTTCTTACTATAGTTTTTTAGTCAAATTTTATATTAGATTTTAGTTTTAACTTAATATTTATTTTGAGTTCCACTTTAGTTTTTAATAAAATTTCACAAAATATATTTCTTTGTAATATTGTTTGCAAAGATTTTTGGAGTATAATATTATATTCAAGATTATAAGAATAATATTTTATTCAATATTATAGTAAGGAATTGAAAACATTTGAGATTTAACTTGATGTATAATGGTTTATCAAAGCACCTTCGATAGAGTCAAACTCTACTGCATTCACTAAATACTGGTGAAACCCTCATGGACATGGCATGTCTTAACAGACAAGACTGACACAAGTCTCGAGAGATTAAACTCTTCTGTAATAGGCATCTAAGTAGAAGCTATAGCCAACTTTGACGAAGAATCCATTCAATTTTGTGAACGAAGAGATTAAATCTGGGAGAAAGGCTTCCCAACAACGAAGATAGGCACATACCCACAAGCAAGAAAACATGCATTAACCACATACTGGTGAAACCCTCATGGGCATGGCGTGTCTTAATAGACAGGACTGGTACAAGTCCCGAGAGATTAAACTCTTCTTCAATGGGCATCTAAGCAGAAGCTATAGCCAACTTTGACGAAGAATCCATTCAATTTCGTGAACAAAGAGATGAAATCTGGGAGAAAGGCTTCCCAACAATGAAGAGAAGCACATACTCACAAGCAAGAAAATATATCTACAGAAATGATCAAATATCCAAGCAAAATTTTATCGATATCAAGGCCACCATTATAAACCTGGGCAAGTCTGCGACAAGTAACATTCACAAATTATGCCTTGAATGCAAGCCCTAATGCTCATTTGCAACACAGATTATGATTAAGATTCTCCATAATAACCTTAATTCGATTGGGATCTTAGTCCCCTTTTAACAAGAACTGCATTGATTTCATTTGGGCCTATCGAGCAGTGATATGAACTTGTTATGTGCCTTTTTTGGTAAAGTCCTCCTTCGGGCTTCCCCAAAGGCCTGTATGTATTGGCTTAGGAGAATGTCTTCCTCTGGAGACCATGGACCCTTATTGAGTCCGATTTTTTTAGTAGCAAGGAGTGCGTACTGCCATGCTTTTGGTGTTCTCTTGCATGGTATAATTGAATTTCGCAGCTTATTCCCTTCGACTGCACCGATTGTGCTCTGTCTTCGCTCTACCAACCCAACAACAACAACTCTAATCAATGAAAATGAATTTCGCTATTGTGATAAGAATCCGATGATAAATCCCATCCCCAATGCAATATAACTCAAGTTTTTTATCGCAATACACCAGACACATTACATGCATGCTAGCTAGGGGTAGGTTACACATCTTATAAACATTTATTTGAAACATTATGAAAGGATTTGGCAATAATTCCATTATAATAATAACATTTTTAATAATTTTTCAAGATGGGTTGACTGCTTCTTTTCCTTGACATCACTTCATAAAACTGAATTCCTTGGTTTGAACTTGATCTTTCTAAGCTTTCATCTCGGTAGCTTGGAAGATGATTGATTCGGTTGGATATTCAACATACAGTCTCCCAGTTTGACTATAGTCACACAAAACTGTATTTTTTGTCTGTTCTTTGACATTGGTGATTCGCTGTGTTTGTCATCTTTGGGATGCCTTCTTTTAATTGTAAGCTTACTCAAATTCAAAGTTGTATTGTGATTCTTTGATATTTTCGTCTTTATGATGACTTCTTAGTTTCAATCTTACTCAAAATAAAAATAAAAATGGCATATCCGGTGTTGAGGATTTCATTCAACATTAATTTGACTATTGGATCTAAGATTGGGCATTGAGCTTGTTTGAGGGTTAATGAATCCCTCAGACTCTTATCGTGTTACTATGCATATTACTTTGCTTTGATTAGGTTGGGACAGAACTTTGAGTAATCTAAGATTTCACCCAAATATTTAAAGAAACATTTTAAGTATTGTAGAAATTTTCACAAAATTTTTGTAAAATATTTATAGTTCATCAAGTCTTTAAACTTAACATTTAAAGTCTTAAATATCTGCGATGGCTTGTACAATTTTCCCAAAAATACTGAAAGTTTTCAATGCTAAGAAACTTTTTTTAACACAATATGAGAAATAAGGATGTAATTCACTTCAAACTGAAATCCTTCACATAGAAACAATACAGTTAACTCACTAGGTTAACTCAACCATAGGTGTTAGAGTACTATTGTAATTTGCTTGAATTTCAACAACACAGGGGTCCATAACAGTTCAAATAGATGAAAAACAAAAAAAGGTGTAGAACATAATTCCAAAAATACCTACTCATGTGTATATATCGGGCACAAATATGAATGAATCTTCAAGCTCTGCAACACTAAAACTGATGCCAAAAACTACATCATTTACAGAAAGTTTAATCTTTAAAGTAAACTTGGAAAAGAAAAAGACTCTATAATGTACACAGAAACAAAAGTTGGATTTCTCTTTTGAGCAGGATTTAAAAAATCCAAAGAGGAAAGCAGTGATATATACAATGTATATAAGTCAAGTGCAACCTCTATAGCTCAGAATTCTTACAGTACAATTGATCCCCAGACATAACATTTAATTATGTGCAACACAATCCCAATTCATAACCTCAAAATATGCAACTACCAACGTCATGGAATGGAAGTACTACAACGAAATTACAGTGATTTATGGTATTAACGAAAAAATTTACAGATGCCATAAAACAGTAAAAAATATGCTTTTAGATTTGACCTTTACCATCCGGTTGAGAGGTGGGAATCCACCATAAGAGGCTAAACATAATACTTAACGGGTCTAGAACATGTTACGTAATAGTCAAGAGCGGTGGACTCCAGTTCCATCTAACACGGCGCGTCGGTGAATATTGGCATTTTAGGGGCATGTTGTAGGTACAACAGATCCCATGTTCCAATGGACATGGGAGTCCCAATATTTTTCACTACAAAGGTAACGGTTTAAATTCCTCTGTCATTATGGGGTTTCATCATCTTTACTATGATTTCATGCCTTTGCATTGTTTTGATTTAAATTAGAGTTTTCCCTTTGAAAATTCTTAGTTTTTTGATTGTTTTTCTGAAGTTGCGGGAAGCCTTGAATTCTCTCAAAAGGTCATTTTTTAGCCCACAATCCCACAATTGCAGATTGCGGGGGCCTTGTTTTTCTTTTTTCAGAATTTTTGTCATCCCGCAACCCGCAAGTTGCGGATTGCGGGAAGACCATGTAAATATGTCTGTTGAACTTTTCGTTCCGCAACCTGCAACCCGCAATTGCGGATTGCGTATTGCAGAAAGGAGTTTGAATAATAAAATGTGTTGTGTGTTTCTGCAACCCGCAACCCACAATTCCGGATTGCGGATTGCGGAAATTTTATTTCATATTAAAGGTTGTTTGCATTCCCGCAACCCGCAATTACTGATTGCGGGAAGTTGTTGAATAGATCTTCAAATTTTGCAATCCTGCAACCCACAACTTGCGGATTGCGGAATTATATTTTGATTCAATAAACGCAGTTTCGATCCCGCAACTACAGATAGCGGGAAGGATCTACATACCTGCAAATTTGTCTCCCCCAATTTATCTCCAGCAAATCCCAACAACTGATCTCAACCGTTGATTGGTTTATATCCGATGGCTCAGATTTTACCCGTTCAATTTATTAAATAGGTCATTTTTCTTATTTTTCGCTATCATTTTCAAATTTGGAAAATTACCCTACTGCTTGGATTTTACTGTGATTTTTTACCAAGGGTCCCTTGCCCGCCATTTTTAGCTTAAGCAGGTTGGTTTTCTCTATTCCTTTGTTCAGTTACTTACGGTTTTGATTATTTTGGATTGTTTTTTATTGTTGTTGTTTATTCGTCGGAAGTTTTCCAGTCTACAAACATGTCGCGCAATACAGGATCTAAGACTACCCAGGAAGACCAATTGAACAAGGACCCAAATTTTGGCATCTTCTTAGACACTAGTGGGAAAATTACTGAAACCTACCAGGTGGACTTGTCTAAAATCTATTTGATATTTGACAATGATGACCTATCTGACATTGAGAACGACCGCCAAGCCTACAATAAAATTAGGAACTCTCAGCTTCATGCAATTGTTGTCAGACCTGTCATCTTGCCTTATACTAATGCAGTTAAGTGGATAGTACAGCATGCCAACCCCAAAGACCGCTCGTTCAACAATAGCACGGGTTCACAATTAACCACTTTTCGTCCTGAGGTATTCACCAGGGCATTTTCTCTTAGACCACCTTTGTAGATACTCAATGCCGCATTCCTGGATTTTGCAAACACCAGGTTCAATTTCAATGAAATGATCAAATCCTGGATGCACAAACCAGCTAGCTTTATGTGGAGGCCTGACAACTTATACCTAGTGTCATGGTTTAAAGAACCCTACTCGGTATTGGCAGATATGCTTTCTCGGCTATATGTCCTTCCTAATTCCTCAATTTTAAAGTTGAATAGGCTCCTATGGCTCATCATGTCTTAACTACAGGTGAATCTTTTCCTTGGGCTTCTATTTTGTCTTTCGAGCTTAAAAATGCAATTGAAAAGTATCAGAAATCCCCTGCTACACAGAAAACCTCTTTCTTTCTTTCAGCCTATGGGATGGATGCCTTTTGTGCTGAATTTCAATATCCCAATATGGGATGGAATTGGACCCCTTCTGAGCCTTCTATTCACATATATCATTCTGCACTATGGGAGGATAATTATATAAATATTTTATATGACATTTGTGATCATTTCCTTGGTTCCATTTATCTCAAGATATTTAAGGAATATACACCAGCTTTATCAGCTGATGCTAAGCTTTCCATTGCCACAATTGAAGATTGGTATGTAGGGGAATATTTCTCCTATGTCAGGATTTGGGGAAGTAGTGTTGTTCACTTGCTGCCTAGAATTGTTCCAGATAGGTTGTTGATTGAGGAGGTATCATATCAGACTGTTATAGAAGGGTTTTACCTAAAACTTACAAGTCCTAAGAGGAGAGGATGGCCCAAATTCCCCTTGAACCTTGGACCTTTTTCTATCCCTACTTCCACTTGGGATCAAGTATTGGGTAACAAGATTGCTTCTTTGAACCTAGGATATGCTCCTAAGAGAAGACATGACCCTAAAAAATTCCTAGATGCTCATTTCAAGCACAATCATATGAAGATGAGATATGAACATGAAGATCTCCCAGATGACTCCATATACTTGGGAGTTAACACTTTTTCTGAAGTCCTGGCAAAGGCTAAAAGCAGGGATGAACAGAACTAGATTTTGCTATACCAGAAAGAGCTCAAAGATAAGGTTTTCAGCTACAGGAAAATGGAATTCGATTTGATACAACAGGTAAGAAGGGAAAGAAAAGATAACTAGGCTCAAAAAGATAGCACCCCTCTCATGCTAACTTATCCTAATGGTGATAAGGGAAAAGGACTTATGGAGAAGCCTCCACGTCTAAATATTTCTGAACAATATAAATAATTAATTCAAATTGCCCAGCAAGCCAAGAAAGAACTAGCCCAAATGACTTCAGTGATGCACACCAAAGAATTCAATCTATCTAGCTCAATGAGTGATGTACAGGTGATTGTGATCAACAATCCAACAAAGAGACAGAAGCTCATAACCGCTCCCTCTCAAATCCCTACGGGTGAAGTAATTTCTCTTGTACCTTTGTTAGAAGAAATCACTGAAGGTTCACATGCAGTCTCAAATTTGTTGGACGTTATAGCTATGGATGAACCTAATTCAGGTGAAGGTATATTATCTCAGGTTTCTATTGTTCTTGATGCAATAACTGCAGCCACATCACTTCCCTCAACATAAGTTTTTCTTGTTAAAACTTCTGAGGTGATAACTCCAACAACCATGTCTCAGTTGTTTGATGCACTTTTCATTCCTACACCTCCAGCTTCGATAATTCCACTCCCTATTTCCCCATCAACCATTGTAGAAGTCCGGTATTTGACTGTCCCCCTTCAATCACCTCCATCTTCTTCATTACCCTCTGCTACTAATGCTCCAGATGCCTTACCTCCTCCTTCACCTTTAGTTGTTGACACTCAAGATTCATCACATCAAGTTCCTACTTCCATTCCTTCATCAACCACTATACCATCAACTAGTGAAGCTCTCCCTTCTTCCCAAGTCTCATCTCAGGTTGCTATGTCTATTCCTAGCCCTACTATCACCCAGACACCCCTTTTGGTTACAACAATGTATGTGACCACATCATCCACTGATATGGTGGCTACCTTCGAAGATGATATAATTGTTCCCCTGGGGAATTATTTTTAAAGTTAGGCAGCCAAGGCAGTCATGAAGAAAGGAAAAAAGAGAAGTAGAGATAATGGAGGATTAGAGGCACCCATTCCCGATCAAGTCATATGGACTAAGCAGTCTGATGATATCTAGGAAGAAGCAATGGATGCAACTGTAGCCTTGGGTGCTTTTGCAGGAGAAAATTTTGATTAAGTCAAGACCTTGAATAGGGAGATTGACTTGAAAAAAGAAGAACTGAAAAAGCTTCAAGACCAATTGGCAACAACCAAGGAAGAGCATGAAGTTTATGTTCAGGACCTAAGGAATCTATTTGAAGACAAGTTGGAAGATTTGCAATTGCAGAATACTTCTCTCTAGGTTAAACTACATGATGAAGAAGTAGAAAATGATGTCAAGGAGGAGAGAATTGTTGTACTTAAAAAGAAACTTGAGGATGCCTTTGCAAGTGTAGCCTCCTTTGTGTTTTCTAGGTTTTCACAGAAAGAGTTCAAGGACCTAGCTAATCAATTCAACCTGTAGCATCTTCAGCTTCTGGCTAAGCTATTTACTACCTTGGGTGAAATTCATGAGACCTACATTGCCTTTGATAAAATGTCTGGCACCTTGGGCCAACAAGTAGAGAAAACAAAGTAGGCTTCTAAAGCTGTAGAAGACATCATTGATTGGCAGAAGTATATTGAAGAAATCCAGTTGATATCCCTGAGTTGCACAACCTCAAATTCTGAAGGATCATAACTGCTGTGCGAGCTTGGGAGAATGTTATTGAGATGGTAGAGGATACTATCAACCAGGCTCAATCCCTTTGTAGGAGAAGATGGTATGCCTCAGACAATATCATGGAGATATTGGCATTCCCTGCAATGGGGCTCATTGATCAGGTAGATCCGTCGAGATTGATGATTGAGAAGGTCGAAACCTGTTGTGATCAAGTCAATGAGAAAATCCTACAGATTGAGCACATCCAAATTGAAGACGTGGATTGGTTGATTAAGCAACATGTTTCCATGAAGACCAAGATCTATATGTTTATCCACACGTGACATAAAATAGCCAAAAACAAGATCGAAGGATTCATGTGTGATGCCTAGTTGGAGCTCGAATCTCCTCATTATCCAGATATAGATGGAATGATGGAAGTTTGGGACAAGTGGGAGGATTTCCTCACTAAATAGAATATTCTGATTTTGTAATCCCTATTTAAGGGGAATTTATCCTTTGTATTATTTTTGTAATTTACTATTTAAGGGGCAGGTCTCTCTTAGGAAAAGGATGATGATTTTGGGGTATAAATCGACAGAAGAAGACTCGAGATACTTTGTCTTATGCTGAGCTTGTAATTTCTTACAGATTTTCATTAATACACTAATGTTATTATCTTGTATCATCTTTTGTTCATTGATCAAGTTTATTTGATAAATATCAATTTTTACTTCCAACTGTTATCTGTGTTATTTAATCCATTTGCAATTATTATTTCATGCAGAGATCTCTGATTTGGATTTCTCCTTACGTTTGATGTGTGTATGCATTATGTTTTAATTGAATTTATTTAATTAAAATATTTATCTATTTCTGCAAATGATTCGCATTAAATTATAATCTATGTTAATTTTTCAATTGACATATGGGTTATAGGTTAGTCTTGAATGAGCTTAAACACTTAATATTGCACTCAGTTAATTTTAATTGATTGGTTGTAACTTAAGCAAACAAGGAATTTATCTTCTTCACATTTATGTTAAGTGGATGAACATACTTAATTATCTTCACATCAAGTTAATCTGCATTAAAAAAAATACCTTTTAGAGTAGGTCTAACTTAGCTTAGATTTCCCTTTCTAGGTAGATCTGTTTTCAAACTGAACACACTTTGTTTTCCTTCATCGGAAGATAGATCCTTTCAGGATCAAAACCACAAGTGCTAGCGGAGGCCTTTGTATCCATGTGAGATCACTATCCCAAACAGCTCGAGGATAGGGTAATACTTGCACAGTATTATCTGAAGCCTTTGGATGGGTTTTCTTCCTCTATTGAGAGCTTTGGAACCCATTCCAGCACCCTACACATCCGAGGCCTCAACAGGGCAGTAAAATATAGAGAAATAGAATTAATATTAATAACATTAGAACTTAACTGAACTTTAGAAGGTAGTAATCCAGTTTTGTATTAGTAGTTTGGGAAGGGTATTGAATGGAATAAAATATCAAAGGAAGACGCCAAAATCAAATAAAAATAGTATAGCAATGCAAGTCTAAAGAAGAAAGAAAACCTCATTTTAATAGAAACAAGAAAATCACGTACAAATAGTCTATGGCATGGAAAAACAAAGATTATTTTATTTTCCATAGCAATGAACCAAATTCACGTTATAATTCCCATTACCAAGTTGAAATTCCGAGTCTCGAGCATAAGCATAGTCTCAATGAGTGATTTCCATGAGTGAATCCCACTATTTAATCCACGGATTTTAAGGAACTAGACATTGATGTAAATTAAAAAAATGCCAATTTTGACATAGAACGAGCAGAGAGGAGGCTGCCGCCCACAAATCGTATACGCAAATAACATTAGAATGGAATCATGCACCAAACAAGGAAAGGCAGGCCATAAAAAACTTTGGGAAGGTGGCGAGAAAAATGGCCACCATGCAGATTTGGCAGAATCCATGACGGGACACTCCTTGGCATTTTTTTAATCATTAAAATAATGAAACCCTAGCAAACTATTCGCACCCACGGCTGGCAGGAATCGATGACACCCTTATGCATCCAAGAAAACACCACCCACCTTAGACGCATACTATACTAGGTAGCTCACGCAGAGGAGGGGATGGCACTAGCAGGATGGTAGTGATGATGGTAACGCTTCACCAAAGAGAAAACATGTAGCATAAAACAGATAAGTACACCATAATTCACACGTTGGAAGACGATGCACACTTTGGGTGCAAGAAGAATAAAAAACACACAAAACCTAATCAGAAAACGGCTCCTATGTGTAGATACACATTGTAATAGCCTACAGATATATATATATATATATATATATATATATATATATAAAACAATAGTGAAGAAGGTCTGACCATCGAAGAAACCTCGTGAAGGAAATGATGAAGCATATTGCACCCGAACGTTGCACGAGCAAAAACTGAGGGGAAGTAAACAAAAAAACCTAACGTTCAATCTGAGTAAGAAGTTGCGTGAGGAACAACCATGCAGAAGATGTCTATAGGTGTAATTTTCTTTGTTGAAGAGACAGTGAGATCAATTGAACATTCGACAGAAGATGTTTGCAGTCCAAAGGCGTGAGAGCACTCAATACACAGTTGCGACCTCCCACGACGTCCAATTTGCGTATGCAATTATAAGATTTGATGGTCTCAATACTCTTCAAATATAAAATCACGTTGTATATTTTTTTTTCTAATCATTAACTGGTTCGTTTCATACTAATGGACATGAAGAATAATGTGTGCGACTGTGATTTATAGAGGAGAGACACAAGTATGCTCTGTAACATATCTAAAACCCAACTACAGCTGGAGGACATGCAGGTGTTGCAGTGCATGCAATCCCATTAGTGGAAAGCGGTCATGCAACACATGAAATCCCGTTAGTGGCAAGCAGTTGTGCAACGCATGCAATCCCATTCATGGCAAGCGGTCGTGATCGTGGTAGGATGTGGTGCTAGGTGGAGTATCTAGACTTATGCAGTCAGCTAGAGGCATGCAACACAACAACTGGAATCATCGAGCGACCCACTAGCATATGACTCGATATGAGACCAAATAAGGCTTCGAATTTGGGGATTGGTCGAGAGGCAAAAATTGGTTTAAAACTTTTTTATAAAAAGCATTGTAAATTGCGCCAAGGTAATAAAATTACATCAAATCGATTTCTATAGTCCCTACTGCTTACGGGCATGGTCTAATTCTAATTCAACATAAACCAGTAACTAATCAAAGTTGCCAAGTTCGGAAAAAACAAATTCTCTTGTACCTCTTATATATCTATTAATCCAATAGAAATGGAAAGTGAGTAGAGGTCACAATCAATTTTTTTCAATTTATCATTCTTGGTATTTGTAAAAAAAAAATGGAAAGGATACAAAGTTACAATACCTCTCTTACAGATTAAAAGGTTTGATAGACCAAACAGATCATATAGACTAGAATCAATCAGATGCAAAAGAGAATGTTGTCTCATAGACCAAAAAGATGCAAACTGAGTTCAAATTGTGTTTCAAAGTGAGCTAAGTCCACTAGTATTGTCAAATTGTATGAATGATCTACTTTCCAGGAATGAAGCATATGCCAAGATATCAATGTGTTTCCACCCATGGGTTCACACCTTTGTGTGACAATGAAAACACAGTTCTCAATGTCTTTATTCGTCATACACGTTTCTTTTCAACTACTGCATGCATGTTACGGTGTCACGTCCCCACCGACCCACCTGGCCACTGGAGACCATGATCCATTTTTTTTTCTCCCAAAACATCAACTGAGTGCCCATACACATAGTTAGGAGAGTTCGGATCCACAATCTGCAACCCGCAGCTACGAACCCGCAACAATAGGTCCCACAAACCGCACCTCGCAACCACAACTTGCAATTTGCGGATATGGAATTACAGAACCCAAAAATGCGAAATCATAAACTTGACGGTTCTGCATCCCGCAACCCACAATTTGCGGATGTGGAATTGTGGAAATCCAAAATGCGAATCCTTGAACTTGATGGTTTCGCATCCCGCAACCCGCAATTGCATATGCGGAATTGCGGAAGTCCAAACCGTGAAATCATAATCTTTCCGATTCCTCAACCCGCAAACAGCTGATCCCGCAACATGCATCCCGCAATTGTGGATGCGAAATTGCAGAGTCCCATATGTAAAATTTTGAACTTGGCGATCCTACAAACCACAACCCGCGATTGCGGATGCAGAATTGCGGAACCCTATCTCTGTAAGGCAATTCCATCAATTCTTCAAAGGGGCATAACTTCTTCCTCCAGCATCCAAATGGGGCAAGGTTGGTACCGTTGGAAATATATTGGAGAGCCCTATCCAATGGTAGAAGTCCCTAATCAGGTGAGGCATCTAACCTTCCCATTTTCATCTTTGAATTTTTTTTCTATATCTCCACTTAGACACTTCCAACCTTCTACCTGCCAAGATATTCCTTTCCATCTGATCCACATAGGTTTCTGAAACCACTTCTGGGACTTCCCTTCCCTCCAAGAATCAGGTGTAAGTATACATCTCCTTCACAGGGTTAGTTATACATAACATTCATCTCCAATAATGAAACACTATCATTCATCATAACATGTAAAATACATTAAACAAATTTAATCAACACATATATCAAATGCAAGACTTACAAGGCATTCAACTCATGCATTATAAGATATACATACAACAGTGAACTTAGCCTCTTGCTCAGGCCTGTACATGACTTCATGTCAATCTCATTCATATTCATACATTCCACAGTTCCATAATTATACGCAAGCAGTCATCACAACAATGAAACAACATCATTTATTATAACAAGAATACTTATCTTTCAATTCCGAAGCAACTGGCTAAGTGAGAGTAATGTTCCACCCAACCTTAGATCTTTGTCCAACCTCTACTATTTCAGCTGAGAGATCGCCCCTGAGCTGGGAAGTGTATCCACTAAGGAGGGCTAATAGGTTCTCTCACAGTCAGGGCTAGATTCTCATACTAAACCATTATGTAGTTGGGTTTATCAAGCATTCCAGGGAACCTACCCATGCTAAGCCAACCTACATGGGTTTATCAAGCATTTAGGGACAACAAGGAAGGCATTGCCAAGCGAGTGAGCTTATCCATAGAGCTGCGGGAATATCAACACTCAGTTGACCTAGCACCCACAATACCTACCACATCCAACACGAGGAAGACCTATTGTTCTATTCCACAGTCTCTCAAGGCATCTTCCCTTTCAGTGCTATTCCAGGATGGGAATAGAAAGGTCCAGTCGCTCTTAACCGACCTGGCACCCACAATACCTACCACATCTAACACAAGGAAGATCCTATCACTGTTGTATAGTCTCTCACGGTATTTCCCTTTGAATGCTATTCCAAGATGGGCACAGAAAGTTCCAGTCACTAGTTCTCTGAGACTATAGCCTTCATTGGGTTTATCAAGCAACCCAACCTGCTCCCACAATTCAACAACTGATTCGTTACTAGGCTCGGGGTTTCCTCACGACCGATTTGCCAATACCATTTTGCAACATCTTACTGCTAATACCACTCTGTCGTTGTAAATGGGGTTTAAACACACAGGGTGTTACAACTATCAGCTCTTCGGCCTTTCTAACACAGGAAGCATGAATGACCTCAGCTTTTTCCCCTTCTCGGGATTGGTTTGGTGTATACAGGAATACATGGACGAATTCTCTATGAGGGTCGATGGATCTCTAATGGCAAGTGTGTGAGTCTGCGAGTCAGCGAGTGAGAAATGTCTATATGTCTGAATATGCCTCCCCCCCAATGAATGAATCCCCTTTCCCCTGGATAGTCAACAGGTTCAACGAGTTTCCCCAGGCGATTGAGTGTCGTTTTGGACAAGCAACTAGAGCAATGCACTGCCATACGAAATCGTAGGCATGCTTCATACTCCAGCGGCCTCAGGAATCAGGGTTCTCAACCACCCACTGCAGTTGCATTAAGGTCAACAGGGAGTTCAAACAGGTTCTTAGTCAGACATGTGGCAACCAATCCCAAACCCCCTCACCTCTGCTTAGTGGATACACATGGCCCCTTCTCATTTGTTGCCTCCTGATCCAGCTTCTTGGTTATTTTATTCATTCAGTAATATTTACATCATTTACATTCCTTCATGGCTTAATCAGCCCATGAATAATCAAACTGTCCAAATACTTGCCTAAGCAATAAACCTTAAACATCCACTAGTGGGGCCTTGGCCTTGAGCTCCACACTAGGGAAAATACACACACGGTATATACACAGTATTTACATCAAATCCAAATACACATCAAGTTAAAAATGGGGTATTACAACTCCCTCTCCCTTAAAATAACATCGTCCTTGGTGTTCTCAAAACTGAACAAAAATGGGAATGCCTCCTTCATGGCATCCTCTAGCTCCCACATGGACTCTTCTGGGATAAGGTGCCTACCCTATGGCCCAGTTCCAGAGCAAGGTAACCTTACCATCAAGGATGCATGTAGGCTCCACCTGGAACTCTCCCTCTGGTTCCACCTGTATCACATGCCAATCAATGATATGATTAGGATCATGTACATATTTATTAAGCAAAGATACATGGAAAGCATTATGAGATTTCATGTTAGCAAGTAATGCAATTCTATATGCAACTGGCCCTATCCTATCAAGGACTTCAAATGGCCCACAATATATTGGTGCCAACTTGGCACAACTTCCCAATTTCATGGAACTCTTTCTGGGTCTCACTCTCAAGTAGACATGATCCCCAATATGAAATTCCTTATGCACTTTTTTCAGATCTACATAACTCTTCTTACTGTCTTGTGATTCCTTCAAATTCTACCTGATCTTAACAACTTCCCGTTCCATTTCCTCAATCATTTTTGTCCAAGCACTACTCTGTTCACTGGGTTGTCCCAACTAACTGGAGTTCTGCATCCTCTTCCATACAACACTTCAAAAGGACTCATCTTCAATGATGCTTGATGGCCATTGTTGTAAGCAAATTCGACTAAGTGTAAATAATATTCCCACTTAGATGGCTTGTCCATCACATACATCCTTAACATATCTTCAAGGATATGGTTCACTCTCTCAGTCTGACCATCTGTTTGAGGATGATAGGCTATGCTAAACTTCAACTGAGTTCCCAACTCTTGGAACAATCCTTTCCAAAAATTGGATGTGAACTTTGTGTCATGATCTGAAACTATTTCCTTGGGAAATCCATGCAGTCTGAATATCTCCCTCATGAAGATATCTGCAATATCATTAGCCTTATGGGTGGACTTGACTGGAATGAAATGAGCTACCTTTGATAGCTTGTCCACCACCACCATGATTGAATCATGCTTCTTCATTGTCATAGGAAGTCCTGTTGTGAAATCCATAGAAATCACTTCCCATTTCCACTCTGGAATGGGCAATGGATGCAACAATCCTGCTGGATGTTGGTGCTCTGCCTTGACCTATTGGCACTTCTGACATCTAGCAATGTACTCATCTATGTCCTTCTTCATACCATGCCAAAAGTATTGCTTCCTTGCTGTTGTTATAGTCTTCTGATATCCTGGGTGCCTTGAGTATGGATTCTGATGTATCTCATCCATCACCAAATTCTTCAAATCCACACTATTTGGAATGTACAGTCCGGTGTTTTGATAAATGAGAACATCCTCCTCACCCAATTGATATCTGTCATACTTTTCCTCTATAAAATTCTGCTGCAATTTCTCTCTAATCTGAAGATAGACTTCATCACTATCTTGAGCCTCTAAAATTCTTGCCTTCAAGTCTGATTCACATCTACTTATTGCTACAATATGGAATTTCCTGATGAGTGCATCAACAACCTTATTCTCTTTACCTTTGACATGATTAATCTCTAAATCAAACTCACAAAGAAACTCCATCCATCTAGTTTTCCTTGCATTCAGATTTTGTTGGTCAAACAAGTACTTTAAATTCATATGATCAGTTCTGAGCTCAAATCTCCTTCCCAAAGGATAATGCCTCCATCTCTTGAGAGTGTGAATTATGGATGCTAGCTCTAAGTCATGGGTGGCATAGTTCCTTTCATTTTGTTTCAACTTTCTTGATTCATAACAAATTACAGAACCTTCTTGCATTAGCACTCCACTGAGTCCCTCAATGCAAGCATGAGTGCATACCACACAATCCTTACTCGGATCTGCAATCCTCAAAACAGGTGCACTAGTAAGCAACCTCTTCAACTGCTGGAAACTTCTTTCACATTTATCAGACCATATGAATTTGATGTTCTTCCTCTGCAATGAAGTGATTGGATGGGCTATCTTGGGGAATCCTTCAATGAACCTCCTGTAGTAACCAGCAAGGCCCATAAAATATCTAACATCTATTGCATTCCTTGGAGTGGGCCAATCCTTGATGGCCTCAATCTTCTTTGGATCTACTACAATGCCTTATGATGATATAATATGACCCAAATAATGCACCTTCTCTTGATAGAAGTTACATTTACTCAGCTTAGCATACAGCTAGTGCTCTCTAAGGAATTTCAATACCATTCTCAAATGCTCATGGTGTTCTTCTTCATGCTTTGAATACACAAGAATGTCATCCAAGAACACAATTACAAACCTATCCAAGTACTTGCTGAAGACACAATTCATGAGACACATGAACGTAGAAGGTGCATTGGTAAGACCAAATGGCACTACTGCAAATTCATAATGACCATACCTAGTCCTGAAGGCTGTATTATGAATGTCTTCTTCCTTTATCCTCACTTGATGGTACCCAGAACTCAAGTCAATCTTTGAAAACACTTTAGCTTCCTTCATTTGATCAAACAAGTCATCAATCCTTGGCAAGAGATACTTTTTCTTAACTATCACCTTATTGAGCTGCCTGTAATCAATACATAGCCTCAATGTTCCATCCTTCTTCCTGACAAACAACACTGGTGCACCCCATGTGGGTACACTCGTTCTAGCATATTCTTTGTCCATGAACTCCTGCAGCTGCATATTCAACTCTACCAATTCTAGTGTGCTCATTCTATAAGAGATTTGGAGATGGGTGCTGCTCCTGGAACAAGATTAATGGAAAAGTCAATGTCTCTCTTAGGTGGAAATACCAGAACCTCATCTGGAAACACATCCTGAAACTCCTTCAATATTTGTAAGTCTTCTACCCTGGGTCCCTTATCTTCTGCTGAATCTAATATATGTATAACATATAATTGGAAACCCTTTTTATAAAACTTCCTTAATTGCAGAGCTGAAATTTGTCTCACTGAAACGTGCTTTGGAATCCCTTTAACCAACCTTGGCTTGCCTTCATCATCAAGGCATTCCAACGCTTTCTCATAACAATCCACCTTGGCTCTGTGCCTTTCCAACCAATCCATTCCAATTAGGGAATCATATGATCCCAATGGCAAGATAGTTAATTCAGCATGTGTGAGGAGTCCATTCAATTCTATAGAACACTCCTTCACTACTTCACTTACCTTCCTCTTGGTACCGGTGGCCAATTGAACTAGCCAAGCCTTCTCATGTCTTATCTTACCAAGAGAAAAACATCCAACTATCTTAGGAGATACATAACTATGAGTAGACCCTGGATCAATCAAAACAGAAATAAGCTACTTAGCAATCTTACTTGCAACCTCCACCACTATTGACTGATGGTCTTCTTGGTGATCATCCAGTGCTGCATAAATCCTAGGCTGCTCTTGCCATATCCTCTATTGTAGCGGATCCTCTAACATTGTGCAAGATTCTGGGGTTCTTCTTTGTAGTTGGGAAATATCTGAGCATGTGGTTCTCCCCACAACCCCAACACTGAAGTGGCCCTTTTAACACTCTATCAGTTGCTACAATTGGTTTGAATTATCTCCTTGCTTGCTGGCCTTGTGGAAATCTCCTAGGATGATTTCTGAATGGTAGTTTAGACTCACCTTTATTTTGATCAGACCTTCCCTTGGGTTTACCTTTCCACACCGGTTTTGCTTCTGCTTTACCTTTATTCTACTCATATCAATGCTCTGCCATCCTGATGGCTTCATCCAAGCTTGGTGGACTTACAAACTCTATTCTATCCTTGTAGTTCTACGGTAGACTACCAAGGAAACATTGAATCTTCACTCTTTCATCCTTGATGTAGTCCAAATACCTTAGTAACTCCAGAAACTTATGAACATGCTCATCCATAGTGTTCTGTCCTAGTCTGAGTTCATTGAACTCTTTCCTTTTGTTGTCATAATACCTAGCTGATAAGTACTTCTCCTGAAAGTATCTTTGGAATCTACCCCACCTGACTCTTCTCTCACTGATTCCTTTCACTTGCATGAGGTGATCCCACCAAATAGAAGATCTTCCACTAAGGTTGTAGATACAAACCTTAGCCTTTTCATTCTTTGAATATTAATGCATTATGAAGTAATTCTTCATTACAAGAAGCTATGCTCCTACTTCTTGACCTTCTTTACTTTCACCATCAAAAGTAGGAGGCCTTGCCTTCCTAAATTCACCCTGTGGAATACCTCTCTGCTTCTTTCTTCCTTTTCTCTCACTGGTAGTGCGTCTTGGGATCCATTGAGAACCCTCAGAATCGGTTGACTTGCTAGAAGAAAACTTAGGAGAAGGTGTCATGTGCCTTCTGCCTATAGAACCTCTTCTAGGGCTTGGAGTTCTTCTCATAGAACGACCCCTAGACTAACTTTCTGCATTATTTTCTTCTCGGCCTTCGTGGCTCGGGTTGGAACCACCATTTATCCTTTGCTGCAAGTCCGTAAGACTCTACCAAATGGTTGCATTGAGTTGATGTTGCTATTCCGATGCTTTCATCATTTGCTCATTAAAGCTAACCATAGTCTCATCCAAGTTTGGGGGCATCACTTGCTCCCTTCTTCCATCAGAATCGGCTTTTGTATGTGCTTCTTGCACATTCTCCCACAGTACATAATCTTTTGGCCCAAACGGGTCCTGCGCATCATTCAAAGTAACCATTCTTACACCGTTCTGTGCATTTCCCTGTGATACAATTCGTCTTACAGCTGCCACTATCTCTGTGCATATCAGATACATACATTCTATTAGATATCAAAAGCATGCAAATAAGCTCTATCAAAACTAGGAACTATTCATTTTAACAACAGTTAATCAAAGAAGTTAATTTAAAATCACGCCATGGGTGCATTTCTCGACCAAAAATTCATGCACGGTTCAGCCCAAACAGCTCCCAGTGCTGCAACTGAAGCTCCGATACCACTCTGTCACATCCCCACTGATCCACCTGGCCAATGGAGACCATGATCCATTTTTTTTTCTCTCAAAACATCGACTGAGTGCCCATACACATAGTCAGGAGAGTTCGGATCCGCAATCTGCAACCCGCAGCTGCGAACCCGCAACAGTAGGTCCCGCAACCGACAACCCGCAATTTGCGGATGCGGAATTGCGGAAACACAAAAATGTGAAATCATAAACTTAACAGTTCCGCATCCTGCAACCCGCAATTTGCGGATGCGGAATTGCGGAAATCCAAAATGGGAAATCATAAATTGGATGGTTCCGCATCCCGTAACCCGCGATTGCGGATGCGGAATTGTGGAAGTCCAAACCGCGAAATCATTATCTTGTTGATTCCGCAACCTGCAAACAACTGATCCCGCAACCCACATCCTGCAATTGCGGATGCGGAATTGCAAAGTCCCAAATGTAAACTTTTGAACTTGGCGATCTCGCAACCTGCAACCCGCAATTGCGGATGCGGAATTGTGGAACCCTGTCTCTGTAAGGCAATTCCATCAATTCTTCAAAGGGGCATAACTTCTTCCTCCAACATCCAAATGGGGTGAGGTTGGTACCGTTGGAAAGCTCTTGGAGAGCCCTATCCAATGGAAGAATCCCATAATAAAGTGAAGCATCTAACCTTCCCATTTTCATCTCTGAAGTTCTGTCTATATCTCCACTTAGAAACTTCCAACCTTCTACCTGCCAAGATCTTCCTTTCCATCTGACCCAAAGAGGTTTCTGAAACCACTTCCAGGACTTCCCTTCCCTCCAAGAATCAGGTGTAAGTATACATCTCCTTCACAGAGATAGTTATACATAACATTCATCTCCAACAATGAAACATTATCATTCATTATAACATGTAAAATGCATTAAATAGATTTAATCAACACATCTATCAAATGCAAGACTTACAAGGCATTAAACTCATGCATTATAAGATATACATACAACAGTGAACTCAGCCTCTTGCTCAGGCCTGTACATGAATTCATGTCAATCTCATTCATATTCATACATTCCAGAGTTCCATAATTATACACAAGCATTCATCACAACAATGAAACACCATCATTTACTATAACAAGAATACTTATCATTCAATTCTGAAGCAAATGGCTAAGTGAGAGCAACGTTCCACCCAACCTTAGATCTCTATCCAGCCTCTACTATTTCAGTTGAGAGATCACCCCTAAGATGAGAAGTATATCCACTAAGGAGGGCTAACAGGTTCTCTCACAGTCAGGGCTCCATTCTCATACTAAACCAGTCTGTAGTTGGGTTGATCAAGCATTCCAGGGAACCTACCCATGCTAAGACAACCTAGAGGGGTTTATCAAGCAGTCAGGGACAACAAGGAAGGAATTTCTAAGCCATTGAGCTCATCCACAGAGCTGCAGGAATCTAATCTCTCAGTTGACCTGGAACCCACAATACCTACCACATCCAACACAAGGAAGACCTACTGTTCTATTCCACAGTCTCTCAAGGCATCTTCCCTTCCAGTGCTATTCCAGGATGGGCATAGAAAGTTCCAATTGCTCTCAGCCGACCTAACACCCACAATACCTACCACATCCAACACAAGAAAGATCCTATCACTATTATACAATCTCTCATGGTCTTTCCCTTCCAGAGGTATTCCAGGATGGGCATAGAAAGGTCCATTCACTAGTTCTCTTATACTATAGCCTTCATTGGGTTTATCAAGCAACCCAACCCGCTCCCACATTTCAACAACTGATTCGTTACTAGGCTTGGGGTTTCCTCACAACCTCTTTTCCAATACCATTCTGCAACATCTTACTGTCAATACCACTCTGTCGCTGTAACTGGGGTTTGCACACACAGGGTGTTACGGCTATCATCTCTTCGGCCTTTATAACACACAGGAAGCAAGAATGACCTCAACTTTTTCCCCTTCTCGGGATTGGTTCGGTGTATACAGGATTACATGGACGATTTCTCTGTGAGGGTCGATGGATCTCTAATTGAAAGTGCGTGAGTCAGTGAGTGAGGAATGTATGTATGTATGAATATGCCTGCCCTCCCCAATGAATGAATCCCCTTTCCCCCGGATAGTCAACAGGTTCAGCGAGTTTCCCCAGGCGATTGAGTGTCATTTTGGACAAGCAACCAGAGCCATGCACTACCATACGAAATCGCAGGCATGCTCCATACTCCAACGGACTCAACAATCAAGGTTGTCAACCACGCATTGCAGTTGCATTAATGTCAGCAGGGAGTTCAAACAAGTTCTCAGTCAGACATGTGGCAACATGGGAAACCAATCCCAAACCCCCTCACCTCTCCCTAGTGGATACACATGGCCCCTTCTCATTCGTTGCCTCCTTAGCCAACTTCTTGGTTATTTTATTCATTCAGTAATAATTACATCATTTACATTCCTTCATGGCTTAATCAGCCCATGAATAATCAAACTGTCCAAATACTTTCCTAAGCAATAAACCTTAAACATCCACTAGTGGGGCCTTGGCCTTGAGCTCCACACTAGGGAAAATACAAAATGGTATATACACAGTATGTACATCAAAGCCAAATACACATCAAGGGAAAAATGGGGTATTACATACAGCATTTTGCGAGTGTCTATGTGTTGTTACCTTCATATGACTCCTGATGTGCAAACTGTTCTAGATAGGATGCAAAGTAGTATTGTGTTCATGGCTTCTTCTAAACTCCACTTACTAATCGGTAGAATTCGAAACCTCACTTTGCATTTTAATTCAATTAACTAAATGTTATCGGTCCACTTTTGCAGACAACACCTCTGGTCACATAAACTGGCAAGCAGCATCAGAATCCGGCAATCATTATATGCCTTTCAGTAGAAGATATTTTCCCTTACCTTTCCCTTACCCTATTTATACCATACATCCTAGGAGCGTTACCACTATATAATCTAGGAATACCCAAGTAGCCAGACATGCAATTAAACACTTCCCTTCCTTTATTTCTTTCAATTTCTAGAAATAGACTTGGAGCCTCAAGTTCCCTGTAGGCTACTTGGTTATGATGTGGACTCCCATTGTCATGGAGACATTCAACATCGAATTGAGAAGCTAGGAAGCAAGCCAGCAACATGCATAAACCAGCAACATCCACATTTCAATTCTTCAACATGCATGGGACAGGTGGTTTTCTCGTTGATAATTTTCATTGTGCCCCTTCATGACATTGACCCATAAATTTGACACTTTCTATCCCCATATATCACTCTCCAACAATATCTAGAATCCAATGACCTCCGCATTTCAATTTGTCAACATGCATAGGACATGTGGTTTTCTTTGATAGTTTTTTTGGTGCTCATTTATCAGATTGAACCATAAATTTGATTCAATTTCCATCACAATTGTACAAAATGCATATAACACGTTAATCGCCAATTGGGTGAGCTATGACCACTTGATGGTTGTCTGTCTTTATCCATCCAAGTCAACTCTTAGGGTTTTTTCTCGAGGCTTTAACGATAACTTTACCGACTAGTGCTTTTATAAGCTCTTTGTTTTTAGAATTTCTAAGAACAATAGGTGGGGTTCTTTCCCTCTATTCTATCTTGAAAAAAAATGGTTTTCAAATCAAAAGAGTGCCTAAACTGCGTCAATTTCCATTTGCATGTGTTTTTTCGAACAAGGTTTTTAATTGTGTGAAATGAGCACATCTCGTCACATCAATGAGGAAGTCCTTGACATGGCCATTGATATGGAACACAACTTGGATCTGATGGCCAAGTGTCTGTTGTTTAAATGCATGATCTCAATCGCTCTTTACAAAAACCAAAATGTTTATGATATTTTATGTTCCTGTCCACCTAAGCCTTTCTAGCAATTCTCTATTTGTAAGCTAAAATCCTTTATCACAACCAAAATAATGTGATACCTCTAAGATCTTCCAACTCTTTAGTCATACTCTATGCTAAATGTCACAATGTAATGTGCCTGTCAACGGGCTCAATGTATATTCTAATTAAACAACTTATTATCAACGTTTTGGGAGGGGGATACCTCCATGCTTCCCATTTTCTCTCTACTTCCTAAATATAATTTTCTTTAATTTTTTATTTTTATTTACAGTAGTCTAAATAATAGCCTTTCTTCCCTAACAAGGTGCTTCTATTATCTTTTTCAAATAGCTTAAATTTTCAAAGATCATCCTTTCCTTAAGTTTAGTTTTAATGACATGAAAGAATGGCTTGTAAATTCACGTTTTTAATGATATGAAATAATGGCTTGTAAGATGACTTGGAGTTGATGGCCAAGTGCTTGTTGTTTAAATGCCTGAGCTAAATGGAAAATGATGTATGGATTTGTTGGAAAGTATTCACATGTTTTTCAAGGTTATGGTAGGTCTCTTTTATGCTTATTCTTTGATCTCCTGTATATAAAAAACAATGATTAATATGCAAGTGAAATGCAATTAGTGTGTGCTTGTTATCTAAGCGACTTATCACATAGTATTATGGTATGGGCACATGGGTGGTATGTGTTGTAAATGGTGCTCCAGGGAAAAATGTGTTGTAAATGGTTCCAAGGCCGAGATGAATTGAAGTCTTGATGTCGTGTAATGACAAACGTATGTAAACTTTGATAACTATGGTTCTTGAAAAAAAATAAAAATAAAGATTTGGTTTATGGCACAAATACCTTTACAAGGTATCTCCTTAAGATTTTATGGGGACTATAAGGCCTATGGAGAAGGGCATTGAGCCACCAATGTACAACATTTATACTTAACTTTGAATAACACACGTGCATGCTAACTCAATGAGAACAAACAACTTTAAATTGATATCTAATGATGGAGGTTTTGTACTAAGTTTTGAATTGATAATGCCCTAGCTAGTGTTGGTCATTTGAGCATTTGAAGCTAAACTTTCCTTAAAATGATGCATTCGAACAAATGTCATTGTTTTTTGTTTTCAGTGATGTTGATTTCAAGATGACACTGTCAACACAACAATAAAAAAACCTTTGGATGTTATTCTTGAATACTGCAACAAGTTAGCACTATTATGTCAACATTGATGCCTTTCAGAGCTCCCATCTCTATGACAATGTCATTGGGAGCTTGCTCCTAGATGAGACTTTTAATGCAAGAAATTAGGGCAGGGACTTGCTACTTAGCATCAAGTTTAATGAGAGTATGTCACTGTTTGTCACGTCACTTACTTTAAATGGAAATATCTGAAACTGAGAATTGGATCTATTATTTGTCTCAATGCAATATGGTCTTCAATATATGTGTTTCTTTACATTAGTAAAGCATCCAGTCTATAAAAGAATATCTCAACTTTATTACATATAAACCTTTATTATATTATTATTATTATTTTAAATAACTTTTGATTTCATGGTAAAACTATTAAATTTTATAAAATATATCTTATAATTTCTAACACACCGTCTCTTTCAATTTACATATTTTAACTTTAAATTGTTTACCCTTATCATTTTTAATATAATTCTTTTACCCTCCTCATTCATATATATATATAATTGAAAGTTACAAACTTTACTTTTATACAATATAATTTATTAAATAATCAATATAATTTCTAATTTTTTAACCTTATATATATATGTATTGTTTAAATTTAAATTAGATTTCATATTTTATATTAAAATACAAATTAAATATTTTAAAAATATATTTATTTAACTTTAAAATTTTACATAAAAATTATTTATTTCATCCAATATAACTTTTTAAATTAAATGTTCAAAACTTTGTTTAACATGATTTTTCAAATAATCCGTGAGATGTAGAACAGTTGGTGGCGGGAAAATGGTTAAGACGCAAGCGGAAAGGTTGTCGGTTCTAATCTCGCGGATACCAAAAAATCCAACCATGTTAAGGGTTGGTGCGGTCTAGGCCGGGTGCGATCCTCGGGTGATTTTGATGGCTTAGATGCCCCTCGTTCGTGGTAACTTAGCCAAAGGCAAAATTGCTATTCAAGGAGGTTCCACCACTTTGCCAACAAAAAAAACATGATTTTTCAAATTAATAATATTGTTAAAATTTCAAATAAGTTAGTTTAATAAATTTCATTTTACAAGCTAGAATATATTGTTTTTTCATAATGTATAACAAATGTCAAAGTGAACAATATTAATTACATTTTTTTTTTTTAATTTAATATTAGTGTTTATAAATGTTATTAATACTAATAATTACTAAAATTATAAGATGCATATTTTTTTTTTCATGCGAAAGAGTGAAGGGGAATTGAATCCCACCTTACACTATCAGAAAGCCCCAACCTCATCACTCACCAAGTGAGCTACATTGTTGGCCTTGGATTTGTATTTGTATTGAATGAAACCAACTATGATGCAAGAGTTTTTGCTTATGCACCATATATTTTACAATAAATTTACAAGATATTTTTATATTCGTATAAAACATATACTTATGTATTTTTATTTATACTATACTATGTATATAAAAATTTATTAATGACTTTTACTTTATATTTTGATTTTTGTAAAATCTTGAACAATTGCTATACATTTAATATCTTCGATATGAAATATCTATTGCAAATTGGATACTTCCAAATTATAATATCATGTTCTTACTTGTTATTTTTTATGTAATTGTTTTTTTATTAATTTTTTCTTAAAAGGCTTATTATGGAGGTGTATTGCATGTTAAAAAACAAATTTATTAATTTTACTTAGTTTGATAAAGAATAAACCAATACATTATGGAGAGAGAATTTCAATTGGATGGAGAGAGAATTTCAATTGGAAGATAGTATAATAATAAGATTTTAAAAATTATTGACTTCGTCATGTTCATTTGAAGCTTCAAATGATAAAATTTTATTTAACAATAATAAAAATGTTTTATTATGTCCCCGACATTTATTTTTCGGTCGGGGACATTAATCATGACGGGTTTTTCAAAATTTTCTGCTACATTAAGTTTTCTCATAGTCTGTGATAATTTTTTGTTTTGGTGATTTTTTAAATAGTGAATTTTCTTTGTTTCTATTGGCTCTGTGGGCCATGACGCCACCCTGGGTTTCTGTTCCCTAGGCCTCGGTGGCATGTTGGCGTCACAAGGTTTAAATGTGTTTCAGCTGCGTATTAATTTGGTTGGTCTCTCTATTTTTGCGCTCTTGTCCCAGGCCCATGCGCTCTGCTCTTTCAATGTCATTCGTACTTGGATCTACTTGTACTTTCATTCCCGTGGTGGGATGGTGGTTTTTATCTATTTGTGTTAAATTCTAGCAATTACTTTGACGTGTTGGTGCTTTTCCTGAATGAGTTTCTATGATCTGGTCACCGATGGATATGAGATTTATTGGGTCTTATCCATTGCTTTTTAAGGCATTTGAGCGGTGACCTTGGAGGATTTTCATTTGGGAAAGCTCTGTATGCTGTTGTTTTTTGTTTTGCGTGTGCTTTTTCACTGCTTCTGCAATTTCTTTTCTCCTTTGGTGTCGATGGCCTCTTTCGGTGGGGCGTTACTGGTGGGCTATATTTTTTTCGTTCGTTGTTTTTGTTAAGGTTGGCGACATTGTTGCTTTTGCAGTGCTCCTCTTCGCTTCTTGGTGGTTCGGTGACAAGTTCTCCTTTAATATGTTCGAGTTGGTGTGGTTGTCTTTTGGAGAAGGTATTCACGGTTTTCTTGGTGCTTGGTAATTGCATTGGGTTTCAATGCGAGAGTTGGTTCGTGTTCGCAGAAGAAATCCATTCCGCAGACCTAGTGAATTCGTGGTTGATAGGTAGTGATTTGGTTCCTTCTATAAGCCTAAGACGCGGCGTTCCCCAACTATCCTTTTTATTTCGATCAATAATGGCAGCAGTTTCACAAACTTGGTGGAATTCAAGGGAGAGATATTGGTAAACAGAGCAAGTCACTACCAATAGGGACTATAGATCGTACCGAGGAATGATATGATAAAAATCTAGACTAGATATTGATGTTTTTATAAAACTATTCGGGATGAAATACTGTATAGGAGAAATAAATATGACCACTATCAACCCGAGATATATAATTCTGAGATTTTATCATTTTATAACAAGAAAGTATCAATAGGAAAAACAATTGATCCTTGAATCGAAACACAATTAAGGCACACAATAGGATATTCAATCATTATATGTGTAAATGAATTTATATATATTGCATTTGTACTAATAACTCAGAAAAGAATAGTTCCAGGTAACGCAAGTGAATATATGACGACAACCTTAGCAGATTTTTAATAATCAGCTCATAACATTCTTGATAAAGCATAAGTGATATATGTGTTATTAGATTCGAGCAAGTAAACCGAGGACCTATTAAAACATAATAACAATTTGGTATCATGTAGACACAATGTGCATTAACAACAATAATGAATTTAACCAAAAAAACAAAAATACGAGGGTTTATGGTTAACCCTTCTTGCAACCATAAATGGTATATGCGGTATCTACGGTAGTAAAATATATTGAATTGAATTGTTGAATATATATTAGTCCATACTCACTTTTCAAGTACATAACTATATAATGTAACTACACTGATTGAAGGCTTCGAAGCAACATACCCCTGTATGTCGCCACCAGTTCTGAGCTTGTTGTTCCAGCGAAAGTTCATAATTTGTGATCTGACTGTCCTGGGAAAAAACATTTGTTGTAGTGGTCCAAACGACTCCTGCATATGGACAAGCATTAAAAAGATGAGAAGAGTGTTCCTCATTCGATTTGCAAAGAATACAGATACTAGGACCTTGAAATCCACATTTCTTCACATTTTCCCAAGTTAATAGTTTGTTGTTCATTGCTAGACAGAAGGTTAAAATGGTTTTTAAGGGGTTGTTAGTTTTCCATAGCTTGCTCCACCACCAACATTTATCCTTGTCGAATTGATATTGTATGGCTTCCTCATAGCCTTTATTGGCCAAGAAGTCACCGTTGACGGAGTTTTTGGTCCATATCAGCTTATCTTGTTCATCCTCGTCTAAATGGACAAAACTTAAAACTAGTCTGTTCACATAGTTGCTCCATTATTCTACCTCGTCTCCACTCAATCTTAAGTTTTGTGCATCCTTCCATCCTTCACTTCCTCTTTGCTGGGGATGCTAGGCTTGCACATCAACCAGCTTGTATATTCTTTGAGATTTTAATTTTGCTAGTAACGACCCTGAGAGCTTATAATTTTCTCCTGCTCTGACCCACGGATCTTCTCCTAGTCTTGTACTTTTTCCATTCCCTACTCTCGATGCAGTCCAATTTACTACTAGAGGGAAGGCCAAAACTATTGCTTTCCAACCCACCAAACCATTTTTATGGGATTTGTTTGGAGTCCTAAGCCATTCAGTTATAAAGGAATTGGGGCAGTATTTGGAGCTTAGAACCCTTCTCCATAGAGAGTGAGTATTTATAGCTAGTCTCCATAAGGTCTTTGCTACCAGAGCTTTGCAAAAAAGGGATAAATTTCGTATTCCCCAATTTCCCAACTCTTTTGGAAGCGAGATATTAGTCCATTTGGCTAGGGGAATGCCATCAGACTGTTTGTTGGCTGTCCATAAAAATGAGAAGCACTTCTTTCTTAACTTGGTGAGAAATCCTTTGGGTATATAAGCAATGGATTCCCAATAGACTGGGATACTTTGTAATACTGCCTTAAGGATAACTAGTCTCCCTCCCCTGGATACGAAGCGATTAGACCATTTTGAAATTCTGGCTTCTACTTTCTTATACAGCCAAACCCAATATTGAAAAGTATAGTTGTTGGGTTTCAGAAAGAAGCCAAGATACTTGAAACCATCAGACAATGGGTTATATGGAAACGGTAAAATCTCTTCTGGCTTTTGGATCAGATCTGCGGATAACTCATTATGGTTCAGGATGGATTTCCTGATGTTTATCATCATCCCTGTTTCCTCCTTGTATTTTTCGAGAAGGGAGGAAAATGCTCTGAGGTTTTTTTCAGAGCCGCACCGAACAGAAGAATGTCATCTACAAACAGGGTATGGGTGATGGCTTCGGTACTGGATACTTTTACCCCTTCTATCCTACCTTCCCTTCTTGCATTGTGAATTAGATGACTAAGAGCATCAACGATTAGGAGGAAAATGAAAGGTGAGACGGGGTAGCCTTGCCTGAGCCCTCTAGTGGGATGAAAAAAGCTTGAGGGTGATCCATTAATTAAGACTGCGAACGAGGTGGATTGTATGCACCCCATAATCTAGTCGACCATATCTACATCCACTCCAATCTGAATTAGAAGCAGTCTGACAAAAGTCCAATTTACTCTATCGTATGCTTTAGAGATATCTAGTTTCAACGCAAAAGAAATTTGTTTATCTTTCTTAATGTTGTGGATAGCTTCCTATGTAAGCGAGATTGCGTCATGAATTTGTCTGTTGTGGAGGAATCTAAATTTCTCTTATGTTACGATTTCAATTAAGATGGGTTTGAGTCTTATTGCAATGACCTTCACTATGATTTTATAAATCATATTACAACATGAAATTGGCCTGAAGTCGTCGAAAGTTTCAGGTATTTGATTTTTGGGTATCAAAGTTATGAATGTTGAGTTGAAACTCCCAAAAACATTTCCTTCTAGCTAAGATTCCTTAACCATTTCCAAGAGGTCTTCCTTTATTTTGTCATAGAATCCTAGGAAAAACTCCAATGTTAAGCCATCTCGACCGGGACTTTTTCCTTTTTGAAAGGAAAGCAAAACTCACTAGATTTCCGCTTCCGTAATTTATTTGGTAAGTCCTTCATTCATTTCGTTGGTTATTAGTCCAGGGAATAGACTAATTACCTCTAGTATTTCCGAAATTGGACATCATTCAGGTTCATTGAAAGTTTTGTGAAAGTGGCCCACTGTTGCTTTTTCCTTCTTTGTGAAGGACCTAACTGTGGTTCCTTGCCCTGTTCTCATTTCATGAATTGCATTAGTGTTTTTTCGATGGGCTGCATATCTATGAAATAATTTAGTATTTTGGTCGCCTTCTTAAAGCCAAAGAGCCCTGCTCTTAAGTCTCCACAATTGTTCCTCTTTGAGAAATAATGAATCTTTTTTCTTTTCCAAATGCTTTAAGTTTTCAATTTCCTCTATGGTGAAAACTCCTTCCTTGTTTCTGCCATATAATTCCTCAATTTTTTCTTCTACCCTCAGAAGCTCCTCTTGGTGGCGAAATTTGTGTTTTTTGTCCCAATCATTGGAAAAAAATTTCATCTGTGCCATATTGTCATGAAATTGTTGCATATACAAGTGATTTGAAGCTTCCGTCAAAGGATTCCATGCTTCCAGTATCAAGGTTTTATAATCCTCCTCAGACATCCATAAGGGATTGAATTTAAAGGGGATGGAGGATTTTTCTCAGGAACCTTTATTTTTAAGCAAATTGGCCGATGGTCTAAGTTTCTTTTGGTCTCAATCGTTGATTGCACAATCAAATAGTCATTGATTAGATTTTAGGATAGAATGAAACGGTCCAATCTCTCAGATATTTCTTGGTCTCCTCCACATTTGTTTCTCCACGTAGGCTCCATATTTAATGGAGTAATGTCCACCAGTCCTTTTTGTTTGAAGAGATATCCAAAGAAAGAGCTCATCGCGTCACCTCTAGCATTCTTGCCCCAAATATCCCTTAGGGAGAGGGTTAGATTTAGATCTCCTCCAAGAATTATGTTTGATTGGTTCAGGACACCTGAGATGTCCAAGGTTTCCTAGAATTCTTTTCTATTGTAGAAAGGACTATAAATGTTTAAGACTGTAAAGCTTAATCCTATCTCCCTATCTTCTAGAAGGGTACCAAGGACAAAGCCATATCGGGTTATTGAAATCAATTTTAGTTCTGGGATCCATGCCGTTATGGCACCACCTGAGTGCCCATTCGTGCCAATGCTAGCCAAATTCCAATCCTTGACACATTCATTGACCACATCCTCCGCTTTTTTCCCTACCATCATTGTTTCTTGAAGCAACAATACTGTAGGTTTCTAGTTGGCTAATAGCCTTTTAAGGGAGATTTTTTTGGAGGCCACCCCTAACCCCCTTATGTTGAAGGAGAGAAGTATCATTAGGGACTCCTAATTGGGGCCATTTACACTCTAAGAGCCCATGTTAGTAGTGCTTGTCGCTCCCGTTTCACATCCATAACCGCTTGTTTTTGGGCCTTAGATAACAATGTTTTTCTACTGGACCGATTTTTTTTAAGGGAGTTTAGGGCTAGACCTCCGGTTGAAATACAATTTGCCACCTCCTCATCCTCAAGCGGAAGATATTTTTTGGATCTTAAATTATAATCTCTTTTGAGTTCCAACTAAGATATAATAGTTGGTGGCTTAGATTCTTATGGCTTAGGGGTACAAAGAGGTGACTTTGTTGTTTTACTTGGTAAGTAGGAGGTAGCTTCCAAATTAAATAAACAAAGAGGCTTATCCAAGTAGATAACAATATTAGTACCTCTTGAGTCCGAAGATGACGAATGATTCTGTTGGGGATCGTTTGACTTGTTGAAAGTGAAATTTCTAGCTCCGGTTTCGTTCTCTGGGTCCTGAGAAGTACCACAAGACTAAGTCCTTCCTTTATGAAAGCAACTCTCATCCTCCTTCCGTGTCAGCTTCTCTTCTGAGCTTCTTAATTCAATTCCTTCCTCTTTGGACGTAACCGGGCTAACAACCGCGACCTGCATCCCTTCTTCAGTCGACGTCCTGTGCTCGTTCCCCATAACTGGAATGGAGGAGGATTTTTTTACCCATACTTTTTTAGTCTTAAGGGGTTCTTTGTGCACAGGACAATTCTTCTGCAGATGGCCTACCTTTCAGCATTCGAAGCACCGGAAAGGAATTTTCCAGTAATATAGATGATGCGTCCATTTACTTCCATGCAATTCAATTACTAATTCTTCATAGATCCCATCTCTAGTGTCTATCTCCACTAGGATTCTTGCACATCGATGGTCAATTTTAATTTCCCAGTCCTTTTCCATAGCTATGAACTTTCCAATATTATTGCCTATGGCTTCCATTATCTGCTCCTGCCAAAACACTAGTGGAAGACCAGGTAGTATAACCTAGACTTGCTAGAGATTGTGCGGTTCCTTTTTAGGGTTGAAGTCCACCCTCCATTTTTTGAGGATTATTCCAGATGGACCCCATTGCCATTGTTTGTTAAGGAGCTTTGGCCCATCCTCCTTCTCCCGTAATTTAGTTGGAAACCATCCTCGCGGGAGAATGTAGAATTCGGGGGTGTAACCCATACTTTCTACCTAGTTTGACTCCATCCAATGCATTAGCAAATCTTTGCCTCGAGCTTTACCACAAAACCTCCCTATCAGAGCTGAATTCAGATAATTGGGGATCTATTCTATGAGAATGTCTTTCCCAACCGTGAGCTCAGCAATGCTGTTCTTCGGCCTAATTCCCTTAGTTTTTCCTGTTTTAACTGAGATGGATGGTTTGTTCGGGGTGGCAGTCTTCTTCCTTGATGTTTCATTATGATCGTCCATGCTGACGCAGGGTGGATTGTCGTCTATGTAAGGAGAAGTTAAAACTTGTTCATCCTGATGATCCATAGTATAGTGTACCTCCTCTTCCGTGCAAAAAATGGATTCGTCCTGGCTGTCAGGTTCGTAGTACACCTCATCTATAAACATTATGCTAGCTCTACAAGTGTGTGGGTGGCCTTATCAATAGTTAAAACCGTTGATTCCTATTCCATCAGCATGCAGAGTGGGTGACTGAGGGAATGCAGCTCCTTTGATGATTCGTACCTTCGCACGTAAAATCCTACCTTCACTTGATCTTTCCTTCTGCTCCGACTCCATGTTGATCCTACTCCCATTCGCCATCCTGTGCGGTGAACCGGAAAATTAGAAAATGAGACTTTCGCCCTTCGCATATGTGCACCTATTTCGTCCTCCTCGGTCCATCTTTGGAGCTCCAGGTTTTTCATATATATATATATATATTTATTTGTTGTTTAAATTTAAATTGTATTTCATATTTTATATTAAATATATATATATATATATATATATATATATATATATATATATATTTTAAAAATATCTTTATTTAACTTTAAAATTTTATATAAAAATTATTTATTTCATCCCATATAACTTTTTAAATTAAATGTTCAAAACTTTGTTTAACATGATTTTTCAAATTAATAATATTATTAAAATTTCAAATAAGTTAGTTTAATAAATTTCATTTTACAAGCTAGAATATATTGTTTTTTCATACTGTATAACACATGTCAAAGTGAACAATATTAATTGCAATTTTTTTTTTAATTTAATATTATTGTTTATAAATGTTATCAATACTAATAATTACTAAAATTATAAGATGTATTGCGTTCACTAATGGATTTGTATTTGTATTGAATTAAACCAACTATGATGCAAGAGTTTTTACTTATGCACCATATATTTTACAATAAATTTACAAGATATTTTTATATTCTTATAAAACATTGACTTATGTATTTTTATTTATACTATATTATGTATATAAAAATTTATTAATGAATTTTAGTTTATATTTTAATTTTTGTAAAATCTTGAACAATTGCTATACATTTAATATCTTTGATATGAAATATCTATTGTAAATTGGATAATTCCAAATTATAATATCATGTTGTTATTTTTTATGTAATTGTTTTTTTATTAATTTTTTCTTAAAAGGCTTATTATGGAGGTGTATTGCATGCTAAAAAACAAATTTATTAATTTTACTTATTTTATAAAGAATAAACCAATACATTATGGAGAGAGAATTTCAATTGGAAGATGGTATAATATTAAGATTTTAAAAAATATTGACTTCGTCATGTTCATTTGAAGCTTAAGATGATAAAATTTTATTTAACAATAATAAAAATGTTTTATTTGTCCCCGACATTTATTTTTGGGTCGGGGACATTAATCAGGATGGGTTTTTCAAAATTTTCTACTACATTAAGGGTTTCTCATAGTCTGTGATAATTTTTTGTTTCGGTGATTTTTTAAATAATGAATTTTCTTTGTGTCTATTGGCTCTGTGGGTCATGGCGCCACCCTCGGTTCCTGTGCCCTAGGCCCCGATGACATGCTGGCGTCACAAGGTTTAAATGTGTGTCAGCTGTGTATTAATTTGGTTGGTCTCTCTATTTTTACGCTCTTGTACCAGGCCCATGCTTCTCTTTCAATGTCATTCGTACTTGGATCTACCGTGTCCTTTCTTTCCCATGGTGGGATGGTGGTTTTTATCTGTCTGTGTTAAATTCTAGCAATTACTCTGTCGCGTGGGTGCTTTTCCTGAATGAGTTTCTATGATCTGGTCACTGATGGATATGAGATTTATTGAGTATTATCCATTGTTTTTTAAGGCATTTGAGTGGTGACCTTGGAGGATTTTCATTTGGGCGAGCTCTGTCTACTATTGTTTTTTTGTTTTGGGTGTGCTTTTTCATTGCTTCCACAATTTTTTTTCCCTTTGGTTTCCATGGTCTCTTTCGGTGGGGCGGTACTGGTGGGCTATAGTTTTTTCGTTCATTATTTTTTCTAAGGTTGGCGACATTGCTGCTTTTGCGGTGCTCCTCTTCACTGCTTGGTGGTTTGGTGACAAGTTTTCCTTTAATATGTTCGATTCGGTGTGGTTATCTTTTGGAGAAGGTATTCGCGGTTTTCTTGGTGCTTGGTAATTGCATTGGGTTTCACTGCGAGAGTTGGTTCATGATCGCACAAGAAATCCATTCCCCAGCCCTAGTGAATTTGTGGTTGATAAGTAGTGATTTGCTTCCTTCTATAAGAAAGACGTGGCATTCCCCAGCTATCCTTTTTCTTTCAATCAATAATGGTAGCAATTTCACAAACTTGGCAGAATTCAAGGGAGAGATATTGGTAAACATAGCAAGTCACTACCAGCAGGGACTATAGATCATACTGAGCACTGGCCTGATAAAAATCTAGACTGGATATTGATGTATTGCTAAAACTATTCTGGATGAAATACTGTATAGGAGAAATAAATATGACCACTATCAACCCTAGATACATAATTCTGAGTGTTTATCATTGTATAACGAGAAAGTCTCAAAAGGAAAAACAATTGATCCTTGATTCGAAACACAATTAAGGGACACAATAGGATATTCAATCATTATATGTGTAAATGAATTTATATATATTGTATTTGTACTAATAACTCAGAAAAGTATAGTTCCAGGTAATGCAAGTGAATATATGACGACAACCTTAGCAGATTTTTAATAATCAGCTCATAACATTCTTGATAAATCATAATTGATATATGTGTTATTAGATTCGAGCAAGTAAACCAAGGAACAATTAAAACAGAATAACAATCTAGTATCATGTAGACACAATATGCATTAACAACAATAATGAAGTTAACAAGAAAAAACAAAAATACGAGGGTTTATGGTTAACCCTTCTTGCAACCATAAATGGTATCTGCCGTATATACGGTAGTAAAATATATTGAATTGAATTGTTGAATATGTATTAGTCCAATACTCAATTTTCAAGTACATAACTATATAATGTAACTACACTCATTCATTTCAAAACATATTCAATGGTGTTAGTATCACGGGTTAATAAAGTGAATATCTATAAACTTCATAATGTATATTGAATGTTGATTTGTCTTACTTACATGCACGAATGGTCTGGGTTCCCTAGGGATGTTGTGATGCCCTGCAATCGAACTGCAAACTTCTTTTACAGAGAAGGAACCTTTCTAGAGATATCCCCAACATAGTCTATCTGAGATCCCTTGGGTTTTTATGACTTATTCTTCCATTGTTTCCCAAATCGTTGTGGTTTCCTCCTATTAAAGGTTGCACGGCCAATTGGTGGGATGTTTCTAGTGCTTGTATTCATTATTTGGTTCATCATACTAGTATTGACTAACTGTAACCATTCCCATTTAATTTAGTTGTTATTGTTTGATGTCATCCACTAGGAAGGAAGAGATTATACTAGGGAGTTGTAGCCATGATTCAACCCAAAATGAGGCCAATTTGCCATTTTTATCTCCCAAAAACTGTGTTGTTGGATTAATTATTTTATTTAAGAGGATAAGTTCTAGACAAGGGATCCATTTTTTTCTTCATAGAAATGAATCAATTCCTGCTTGTCCAGATAAGGTGCATATTTTTGGTGCAAAAGAATAGCCCATGGCTCCATGGAATGAGTAGCCCACCTCCACCAAGTTTTTGCTCCCAAAAGATTACTCATAGTTTCAGGATCACTAAGGAAAAGACCTCTTGAAATCTTGGTCTTGCATAGGGTCTCCCATCTCACAAGCGCCCTTTTTTTATTATCTTTTGAACCCCCCTGAAGGAAAGCACATCGAACAACACGAATATATTTTATAACTGATTTAGAGCCGCTATTACTGAAAATAAATATAATGACATGGATTGGAGAACATATTTGACTAATACAAGTCAGTTGGCTAAGTTTAGGTGGCGGTTAGGGGGTGTAGGGTCCAATTAGAGAGATTTCTAAAGAGATTGGACAAGAGACTCTCCCATGATGATTGTTTGAGAAGGGAATCAAAGAGAGGGGAACCTAAGTATTTGGGACGAAGGGAACTCCTTTGGAAACAAAAAATATGAGTGATATTGCACTACTAACTGATTAGAATATTATTGATGTGTATTAAATCATTTATTCTTTAAAACTAAATAATAAAAATGATTTTATATATTGGAAATGTACAATTAATTTTTGGTGTTTTGAGAAGTAAGTCTCTCTTTATGGATGAATTTCCTCACTTTAATCCAAATGTGGTAATGTCTGATGCACAAACATCATTAACAAGTGGCCCTAATAACCTCATAACAATAAAAAATAGTTCAAATAATAGAATCATACTTGCAAGAAAAAAAAATATAGACTAGCTAGGGTAAATGATGAGAAAATGTCAAATATTAATCCTCTTAATTCAAAAAATAAATAGTTTCAAGAATAATCTAAAACCAAAAGAAAAATTGTCTCCAACCCAATTTCTCCTTCTCCCAATTTCTATCAAAATATGTATACTTACTCTCATTTGATTAATTTTTTGTTCAGGTCAAAAATGAAAAATACTTAAAACAATTATAATGTTGCTTAAGTGATGTGAGCATGTAAATGTTGCTTAAGAGATTTCCATACACGTCAATTAAGAGATGTCCAAAAATAACATCACTTAAGTGATGTTTGTCGGAACCTAAATGACTTTTTACTTAAATTTTTAGTTTGTTTGACTTCAAATCGACGTTCAAAGTTGACTTTCTCATTTAACATCTATTGAAACATTGAATTTGGACCCCAAATGTGGAAGTGCGAGGGGAAGGATAGAGAAAATCCAGAAGTGTTTTATATTATAATATCATAATTAAAAGCAATACACGCTATCATATCCTCAGCATAGAAGCAAGTATTTCCCTCATTCAGAAAATGGCTATGACTAGGTAACTAATGCGCTCACCTAGATCCATCCTCACTTTGGCTCTATCAAGTACCGATTGGGATCAAATCCCTTTAGGTGTAAACCCCTTTTAGAGTCTGAAAATGGAGGAAAGGTTTACACCTCAAGGAATTTTATTCCTCCCGACGATTGATAGAGCTAGAATTAATATGGATATATGTTGGTTCCAATTGCAGTGGCCACATCAAAACAATGTTGCTTAAAAACCAAAATTACCACATGTAGAAATTATCTCATCCAAAATTTGAAAAAAAAAAATTACACAATTGAAATGGTGAATTGTAATAAAGTAATAATAATGTTCAGTGATAATACATGTCAAAGAATGAAATGAAATTTAATGATGAATTACATATATACTACAAGTGATCATTCTCAATATATGTCTTCTTATGCTTTTCTTAAAACCACTCCTACCCCCTTTGTCATCTTCTCATATCGCTATATGTGAAAGGAGGTTGATTTCGAACATAATTCACCCTTAATACGAGATATTGTTATAAATGTGAGACCATGTTTCTCTTTATTTCCAATATTTATAGTTTCTTTCTCTAATGTTAATCCTTGTGACTTGTGGATTGTCAAACCCCAAGTAAGTTTCAATGTAAATTTTCCTCATATTCATCATTGTAACATTTTCTTCTATGAAATTTAATGATGAATTACATACATATATTTAATTGAATGATATTATACAAAATGCAAGATCATTGAAATCAATGCATCTTAAAAATACTATTAGATCATGTTGCATTCCCCAATGAACAAATTTTAAATTAGAGGGATAATAGATCATAATGCAAATCTCAATCTAAATACATAGATCAATAGATCATAGATGTTCGTCATTTTAACAATGCATATTAACATCACTAAGAGAGAACATTTATAAAAACAGAGCATAACTAAATTCCCACATTAAAATATTATATGCAAATATATAGCCAAATTAGGGTTTTGACTATTTAATTGTGGTTATTCTATCTACTCGGTGAACTATGGTAACTTAATCAAATTAGGGATTTGATTGTTTAACTAAATGACATCATACAAAATGGTCATAATGGATTGATCAATCACATGGTTTTTTATTTCAAGAATGACCTGATGAATAGATCATAGATGCCATTCTACTCGGCTAACTATTGTGATTCTATCTACTTAGCTAATTGTGGTAACTAAATCCAATTAGGGTTTGCACTATTTACTTGAATGATATCATACAAAATGAAATATCATTGAAATCAATGCATCTTAACAATATTATTAGATCACATTACATTTCCCATTGCACATATTTCAAATTAGAGGAATCTTAGATCATAATGCAAATATCCATCTAAAGACATAGATAAATAGATCATAAATGTCCCTCAATGTAATTGAATTAAATTAGGGTTTTGACCATTTGATGATGGTGATTCTATCTACTCGACTAAGCATGGAAGCTGCATTAGAATAGGGTTTTAACTATGTAACTAAATGATATCATACAAAATGGATAGAATTGAATATCATACAAAATAGGAAAACAGAGGATGGAAAGTAGATGGAGAACTATTTTAAGGGTTTAACAAATAAAGAATTTGTGCAATTTAAATAGTTCACCATATGTTTTGTTTGATATCTTACAAAGCAGAACATGACCTCTCAAGTAAGAATTATCTTTATCTGTAAACCTTAAAATAGTTTGCATTGTCAATCTCAAATTCCATTTTTTACCATTCTCTTTATAATAGCTAGTTCGCCCTCTAATTTTTTTATTTACAACTACATTGGTGTATTATCTTGATAGTCTTACATAATAAATGATTAGCCACATATTAAACAAAAACAACTGAAATTTTTTAAAGTCATCATATACTCACTCCATTTTGCAATAGAGATATTCAATCCAAAATTTTGATTTATATCTAAATTCATGGTTCACGACTTTTTTTCCTAGCTACTTCTTTAATTAATAATAAATAAATATCTAAATACTAGATCCCATTAAAACAATTTTTTCAATACTTTTTTAAATTTTAACCATATTTTACTAAACCTTAATAGCCTTTGTTGAACTTGAAAGTAATATTTTATATCTCCTCAATTACTAATGTGATATATGTTACTCCCTTGTATTCCTTTCAAAGAAATAAATAATGACTTAAAACCTCATAGTAATGTTAACCTTTCAAATTTCGGTTAACCTTCAACGCTTTTCACTTAACTTCCACCGACTACCATAAAAATGTATTTTAGCCAAACTCTATTTAATGAACACTTACGGAAAATAGCTTCCTTATTAACTTAGGGTCATGACTCACGATGGACTTATGCATGTGTCACTTGGCGGTTCGATATTTTTTCTTTTTACAGGATTTTTGACGTTGGATTAATTTTATTAACGTCACGACCAAGGGTTAGATTAATTTACCCTCATCAATTATTCTAATTCTGATTGCAATAATTCTATTGTACAATGAAATGACATCGAGATTCCAGAAGTTGATTCTTCATTTCATTGTCGGTATTAAGGATGGTTATTGTTTTTTTTAAGGAAAAAATATCATATTTCATTATATTAACAAATCACATTCTTTTTTTTCCGCGGAAAAATCATCTTCCTGCTATTCCAAAGAATCAAGGAAAGCTTGAAATACAATCATTACAATAGGGCTCAACAATTCCTTAAAGTAAGGAATTACTTAACTTGCTTTATAATTTTAACAGTGATCGAGTTAGGCATTGCTTTATAACTTTAAGAGAGATCTAGTTGGTCCCATTCGATATCAATAACCATCGTCATCAACTTGTTTATATTATTCTTACCATAAAAATTAGAAAATATATGTATTGGATTTTATTTTTATTTTTTATACATTTTAAAATTTCATTATTTAAATAAAACTTGTATAAATCTTATATAAATACGTTATTATAAAATTTAAATGATCACTTTAACAATATAGCAGAAATATTGTATGCATGATAGAAAATGTGATTAACACATTATGTATGAGCACAAGATAACTTGGCAACAATGATGAGACTTTTTAGGGACTTTCTAGGATTGTTTTAAGTTATAGAGGAAATTGTGACATAAAAATGGTAATTATCGGAGATTAAAAGAGAAGGTTACTCTATATTACATCATTTAAATTTAAGGAGAAATTCTAGTGTAAGGAAGAAAAAGTGGATAAGAGAAAATTAATGTATTATAAAGAAGCCATTAACTCCATTTTAGAATTTCAAAAGTGTCTCTGTCATAACTAGGATAGAATATGAAGAGTAAAAATCACTCTCTTAAAATGTTATGTGTATACCCACATTATATTTCAATCCCAATTTCAAAATATTTGTAATGTTAATGAACTTCATACTCTTTAAACACACAAAACTCTAAAGATTCAGGTAAGCCTCTCTCCAATCTCTCTGATTATAAAAACAAAATTTTAAGACCAACTTTAATATATTAAACCTTAACAAATTTCATAACTAATTAATTTAATTTAACATTTTTTTATAATTTAATATATTAAAAAAACAATACTATTATAAATATTGTAGAAGTGCACATAATGTGTGGATATGAAAATTACTATTATAAATATTGTAGAAGTGCACACAATGTGTGGATATGAGGGGCATTTTAACAAAACATACTTTTCATTCTCCATTTTCAAAATATTACAAATATTACATATTTTTTCTTTCTAGTATTTTTTAAGTCTTGTTAAATGCATGGCGTCACAATAGTTCTTAAGGTCCAGTTGTTTTTAAGAAATTTTAATTTTTTTTTTTTGTAAAGGCTGCAAGTAGTATTAAGAAAGTAAAAATACAGTCAACGATGGTCTTATCCAGAGGTGCCAACCGTGTCTATCCAGAGTACTATGGAGAATTAAAACATTACATATCTAGGCCATAGAGTGGAAAAAAATAACATGTGCATAGCTAGGAGAGGCAAAAAGATAGGCCAGATCAGGGCCGCAGAAAATAAACCAAAAAACATCATAGAAACCTTTTTAACCAATTGCAGAGGGCGTCTCCTCCACAATGGGGCAGCTATATTCGGCATTGTCCTTCCAGGTGTTAGCAGGAAACAGAGTGTCGGTTCCCTGAATGACTGCATCTGTCCCAGTTGTCATAGTGGTATTCTTTGGATGACGAGTGTCGTGAGCTGGAAGTATGACAAGTAGGGGAGCTAATTTCCTGGGTATGACAGGAGCAAAGCTGGCCTACTCGTTCCGAGTTCTCTTAGCCAGGATAGGCCCCAGAGTGTTGGGTATGGGGAAGGGTGTTGTTGCTTTCTCCCTGCCTGGCGTAGGATCTCCACTGTGTGTTCTAGCTGAAGAAAATACGCCTCGAAACATATCCAGTTTGATTGCCGAAGAAGTGGCTCTCAACGTTGTGCTTCCCGAACAACGAGTGCGAGAGAATGGCCGAGTGGGTGCATATGACTCCCAGCAGTGCGTGCTCTCCAGAGTGCCAAGCGTGGAAGACCATTTGAGTAGAGAGGCTCGCAGGAACTATGTGGCGTGGCGTGCAGAGGCCCATTTGACCTGCATGTCTTCCATTAATTGACCCATCATTTTTTTCACAAGCCAATATGGGTCCCAATTTGGTTCCTGGTTCCCAACTTTCATGGTGTCTACAATGATTCTTGCTTCCCAATTGTCCAGAAGCAGGCAGATAGGGATGGAGACCTTAGGGCCATAACCTGTCCTCGTGGGAATCTCCTCAAGCCCGGTGTCATTCTTCTTGTTTTTCGCCTTAGGTCCCCTGGGTTTGCCTATGGTAGTCGTCGCCGAGGAATAGTAGATGCAGGGGTGAGTATGCTTGGAATGGAGAGTCCAAAAGCTATGAAGTTAGTGCCGTGAGCATAAACGACCGAGAGAATTAGCAAGAGAATGAGCTGCCCAGTTCCTTGAGCCATGAGCCCAAGCTTCGCACACTTCGGATGTTGCATCATGGTGTACAGGGTAGCAGAGGCGACGTCGAAGGCTGGTGATTTAAATGCCTAAGTGACTTGTCATCGCGCTGTACTCATTAGCCATGAAATGTGGCGTGATCTCGGGGCCAGGTGTCGAATGGATACGAGCCTATCCCATCTGTCTCGAAAGACCACCTGCATTAGGGAATTAAGAATTAATTTTATTCTTTAAAATAAAATAAAATAAATAAATTTTTTATTTTCTAATTCGAAATTAACAATTTCTTTATAATACATTTTTTTAATATATATAAAATAAAATTAAAAATAATTAATAATTTTAAAAATATTAATATTTTCTTAATTATTAAATTTATTTATTTTTAATTATTATTTTAATATCTCTTTAGGTTTCTCTACATTGTATTATAATTAAATAATCATAGGGATAGGTTGGGGTGCTACCATGGATTCGATGGGATGAGCAACTCTCAAGAAGGGGTATGAATCGAGGGAAACATAACTTGTGCAATTCCTGAAATCCAATCTTTTCCCATAAGTCCCCTAAGCACTTCCAATTTTTGTGAGGATGCAAGGCCTAACTCGATAACTATTAAAGTTACCTACTGAAAAGGATTAAACACAACAAAAAATACACTTACACTATGATCATAAAAAAAATGTCTATTAGAAACAAAAATCACTCCACAGATAAAATTAGAAGGATGCTAGATCAAGATTTGTACAATAAAATATAGAAGCATGCACGAGAAATGATGCATACATGCTCACACAAGAGAATCTTGTTTCAAAATTTATACAAACCAGAGAAAAATATCTTACTTTGACAAGTGAACTACTAAGCTCATACAAAGCTAGATGGAAGCACCCCTAGCTAGCATTTCCAGGCTCACTCTCACTATTGGAAAATCATACAACCGGTGTACTTATTGGATGGAGATTCGCCTACGGTTGGACAATAGAAGCAATATCAATTTCATCCCTAATTTGAAATCAATTTATGTTTGCACATACCTTGGCTATTTAAGCCATGATTTGGAACTAGAACAACGACTAACAATAGAGAATATTACTAACTGAGACTCTAATTACATGATGAGAATTTAAACATCTTTTCTAAAATATAGGTGGAGAAAGAGTTTTGTGCATGAAATCCATGTGCCACCGCAACCATTTACCATAATAGAATGTGGTATTTATTAAGTCTAGCCACACAAATGAAGTTGGAATCTACACGTCAATTTTCTATTAAGAGGGGTGCAATTCTCAAAGATGTATGCTCGAACACGGGTATGATTGTTAACATTGACAAGAAAAAAGATTATGATTATAAAATCTAAGAAAAACACCTACGCAAATTTTTATGTATGATAATAGTAAATTGGAGGAAGTAACTTCTTACAAGTATCTTGGAATTGATATTCATCACAAGCTCAATTGGAACCACAACATTGAGAAAAATATTGATGGAGGAGGGAAAGCTTATTTTGGTCTTGAAAATAATTATAAATCAATCAGCCTGGTCATGTGGGATAAAAAGAAGTTCATCTTTGAAAATCTTGTCGTCCCCGTTATCTTATATGGTTGTGAAGTATGGGGGTGTACCATTTCTAGAGAATCTTGGAGAAAGATTGAGCAAATCCAGAAGCATCTTATAATTTATAACCTCAAAATTAAAAGAAACACACCTTATGCTATTCTCCTCTTAGAAGTGGGTCTTTCCCCCATCGAGAGCATGGCTATGACTAGGTATCGGATGTACAAGCACAAGATAAATAACATGGAAAACAATAGAATTCCTAAAATTGCTTTAAATTCAAGTCAAAACCAATTTCGCCTCAAGCGGAGTTGGTGTAAAGATACGATGGCTTGGTTAGACCATTGGGGCATTGATGAAAATGACACTTTGTAGAATATCGATAACGTCAAAAATATTATTTCTTCTAATTTTAAAGAGAAATTGTGGTGAGAAGAAAATTTAGCGATTAAGATAAAACTAAGATACTGTAAGGAGGTCATTAACCCTAATTTGGAAGATCAGAATTATCTCTCGATGGGAACTAGTTCAAAGAATAAAATGAGCATAACCAACATTAGAATGAACTCTCATGAGCTCCATAGAGAAACAGGGCGTTGGTCTATTCCCAAAACTCCATGGGGGGAAAGGGTTTGTCATCTTTGTGAGTCTATGAGCGTTGAGGATGAAAATCACTTTCTCTTAAAGTGTCCTGCTTACACCCACATTAGATATGAGTTTCATAGTATTTACTACAATACAAACCTTTCTAACATCCTGACTTGCCAAAACTATAGTGATATTGGAAAGCTTCTTTCTAATCTTTTTGAGCATAGGAACAAAAGTTTAAAGCAAACCAAGTAATAACCTTCTTACGGTCTAATAGACCAAAGTTGGTCTTAGTGGACGTTAATCATCATCACTTTTATCCATCAATATAGTGCCACTTGAAATCCCATTTTCCATGTCAGTCGAGCGATGACCTTCAACTTTTGATCTCGCACATACTTAGAAGGCTAAGGAAAAATCCAATTATAGTGCCAATCATACAATACGTTGAGTGAGTGCTCATGATGCAAATAAACTACCAATTGGTTGTTCTCCCAACTACAACACATATCAATAAGATGAAGAACACAATAAAACATTTATCATTTATTATTTATAAGATGCAAAAACAAAGTGCAAGCCATTTATTCTCTCCTTTTTAGTTCCCGTAGTTGAATCTATGAATGAATGATGATGATAAGAAGATGGCAATTACAAATGAAACGATTTTGCATCTCCCTTCTTTATCGTATAAAGAATCGTATTTTTTTGTGTTATTAAACATGTGCTATGATTACCACATTTATTAAAAGCACAACTATCTCAATAATAAATTTAAAAACATTTATTTTAATCATATTTAATATATAAAGTGCCAGGATCTCCCAATCTTCAAACTTTTATTAACTTTGCAGCAATATTACAGACATTACAGACTCATATAGTGGATCGACCTCGGTTTGCGAAGTTCATCACCACTGTCACTCTATCATGCCTGAACACAATGTCTTGGGTCCTTTTAGCTTTTGCAACTTCCCGTAGGCATGAAGCTACTCGCAGGCTCCTGGGAGTCCCAAGATATGCTCACTAGAACACCCTTACATAGACTCAAATTTACAGAGATGAGTCTCGGCTTTCTGATGCGATGTTATACCAGTTATGGCAACTCACAGAGCATAATCGCTTCGGCTCTCACACAAACCTATAGACTTGCAGAGCGGACTACTTGCTCATGCGACTCCTACTTGCAGAGCGGACTACTTGCTCATGCGACTCACACTCGACTCGAGATGATCCAAATGAGCTCCCAAGACTCTTATTTATAGCTTTGAGAAAGGTTAACCGGTAGACTGAAACCTACACCAACCGGTTAAAATCTAAGATTCCCGGGGACATGATGGGACCACATCATGTTTATCTCATCCCTCCGAGGCTCGGCCATACGGGGACCCGGTACTATGACAACCGACAAAACCTGACTAACACGGAAAGAAAATGCAGTGGCCGACAGAATCTTGGCCCACTTAAATCAGTCATTATTTATTACAATACAGCGGGGAAAAAGCATCCCGGAAAGTATAAAGGCCAAAAACATGGCCGACAAATTACAAAGTGGAGCATTAACCGGCCCACTACGGCTTCCAATCAGAAACAGGGAAATATGTACAAAGATTCCAATTTCTTGGATCACGGACCAAGTTGTTTCATTCCCATGCCGAAGGCCAACTCGATCAATCAGTACCATATCCAGATCCGCAAACACATCGGATCCCATCTTCGTCACCACCTGGGACACCACCACCGACACAGTCTAAAACACCGTCATCAAACATCCGTTCTTCAATTTCGCTGCGCGCCAAATCATCCTCCTAGTTGTAAGGTTGCGATTCGGTGTTTTGCCAATAGCTGTCTTCTGGATATTCTACTTCAGGATAAAGTAGATCACCGAAACATTGTTCCACATCGGAACCATGCAAAGCTTCATTAGGACCAAAAATAAACTCAGAGGCAAATAAGGATTCAACTCTGTAGTTTAGAGGAAGGGTTCTGCGATGAACTTTGGTGTCCAACCTGTTACCATTAATATCCCTTTTGATAAACTTCTGGGTGATATTAATAGTATGCTCCAATGGCGAATATCACCCACCATGGTGTCTGAGCAGAAACTTAAACCATTGATTGTGCTGATCTACAGCTTGCATATCAGCCTCCAAATGCAAAATGAAATTAGCTCTCCGATTGAGCCAATCTACTCTGGGGCAAAACTTGTCAAGAAATACCTCAGTCCAGCCAGACCACTTTTTGTTCCTCATGTTACCTGGGTCTGTGCATATTACCACAGAGGTTTGCTCTCTGCAAAATTATAGGATGAAGTTGTATGAACTCCATGTGAGGTTACCCTCACCAATATCCACGTACCAGACTAATCCACCCTTTTCTTCGTTACAATCCACCCATAATTCTCTACACTTTCTTAACTGTTCCTGAGCCTTCTGAAAGCCATTGAAAGCTTTCTTCTCCCATCTTTCGAGAATTTGGAGTTTACAAGGATTCTCCTGGATTTGTTTGATCAGCGCCAGACTGAGATATCTTTCAGCCTGTTCTCTATCAGCATAGTCTAGCAATTCTTTGTGCTCAGCTGGAGAGAGACTGTTATCCCAAGGTTTCAAAAATAATGCATTTTTGGGTAGCTGGTCTTCATTTGGCATAGGGGCCTTCCCCTTGTCATCTCTATTTTGAGAACTGGAACTTGCACCTGCTGAAAACATATTTAAGCTGGGAACTTCTTTCTGCACAGTTTCCCATGTCAACATATCAGCAAGACAATTTAAATAACCAGGCTTGTAGACAATATCATAATCAAAATTAGGAAGCCAAATAAACCATTTTAAAATTCTGCTGCTGTTCTCTGCCATTAGGTTTTCATTTTTTAATATACCAGGCATTATTTCAAGATCTGTTCTAACTGTAAATCTCACTGGTTTAAGATACAGGATGAAATGATTCACAGTTTTCTTTACAGCCAATATCTCCTTATGGCTGCTGGGATAATTCAATTCTGCTCCTTTATACGAACCGGATGCATATCCACAAATATTCTCTTTACCATTTATCTCTTCAAGAATAACACCACCCCAAGTGGTATTGGATACATCTATCTCAATTATCAATTTACCAGTTCCCTGAGGGAGATGTAGGGATGGTAACGTCTTGACTCTAGATTTGATCTGTTGAACTGCACGAGTCATTGTTTCAGACCAAGGCACAGGATTTTTCTTTAACCGCTGCTGCAGACAATGAATGTCAGAAGCCTGTCCTTTATAGAAAGGTCTGATATAATTCAAGCAACCAAGAAAACGTTGCAACTGGGTCTTCTCCAATATTTTGTCAGGAAAATGATCAAATGATTTCAGAACATGATCTTGCAAGATTACCTGACCACCTTTAATATGCAAACCCAAAAATTCTATTTCTGTCTTACCAATTTCCATCTTGGACTCAGACTGAACCAAACCATGTTTATAAACCATATCATAAAACTGCTGCAAGTGTTTAAGATGTTCTTGTAAATTCTTTGAACAAATTAGAATGTCATCTATAAACACAGCTAACCAAGGGATATCACGGAAAATATCTTCCATGCGCTTTTGGAATTCTGAAGGGGCATTATTTATTCCAAAAGGGAGTACCTTCCATTGGTATTGTCCATGAGGGACGACAAAAGCAGTTTTATACCTGTCTTTGGCCTCAATGCCAATCTGATAGAACCCGGATTTTAAATCAAACTTGCTGAAAATTGAACAACCTGTGATTTTCTGCAACAGGCTTGCTTTATCAGGTAACGGGTATCTTATCTTCTGAAGCACAGCATTCAGTGGCTTGAAATTAACCACCAACCTCGGCTTACCTCTCTTCTGCTTCGAGTTCTTATTCACAACAAATGCACGACATGCCCAAGGACTTTTGGATGGTTCAATTAGTCCTTTGTTTAGAAGTTCTTGGATTTCTTTGGAATAGAAATCTCTTTCTGTTGGGCTCATTAATCTAGCAGAGGCTTTCATAGGACGAATCTTTTGCAAAGGATCAAAAGGAAGTGACACAAAATACTTTTCTCCTGTCCAGAAAGAATTTGGGCTTTCAGAACAACAATCCTTTTTAATATTTTCTGTGATCCTTGCAAGAAACTTTTCATTGTGTGTTTCTGCGTATGAAATACATCTTTCCATTTTATTCAATGAGGCTCTGGACTGAACTGGGAGACTCTGGGAAGTAGGCATTGGCTTACAACGCTGTACAAACTTATGACTGAGAGGAAGACTCACAGACTGATTATTTACTGTACAGGAAAATAGCATTTTCTTAGTATCAATAGAAAATGGACTGGCTTTCATTAAAAATTCTGAACCTAAAACACAATCCTCACGGACTGCATCTAATCTGAAAAGAGAGACTGTACTATTTACACCAGACAGAGATACTAGGAAATCCTTGACTTTACCAGTCAAGTAAACCGGGGTTCCTTGAATGCCTGATCCATATTATTTCGTAGATTACCAATAGAATAAAGGTATGGAATTACCTCTAGCAAGATTGAACTGGCACCCTGAATCTATCAGACACTGCACTGGATAGGATTTAAACTCATCAGGGCAAAACTCTAGGGTAATGAACAGTTTGGGACTTGACAAAGCTCCAAGCAGACTAATACTCTGAGACTAGGGAGAGGGAAACCCTTCTGGGGAAGACTCAAGGGATTCTTCCTTTTGCTCTGGCTGACTACATACTCTTTCAATCTCATGAGACAACTCTTCATCAGAATATTGATCTTTCTCCTGAATCAAAACAACAAGAGCATGTTTAATCTCATCAGCTTCTTTTAGCAGTTCTTTTATCTTCGACTGCTTTTCCTTCAATTGCATCCTCAACAATTTTTCTCTATCTGCTCTATGAGTTTGTCTGTCAGAATGGCTACCAGGGTATTCTTGGTAAATCTCTATTGGATTAAATGCTACAGTAGCCTTTGCTTTTCCTTTTGACTCTGTTAATTTCTGCAATTGGGATTGTAGAGCTTTCTTCTCTTCTCTTAACTATGTTCTTTCTACATGCCTATATACAAGAATAGTAGACAACTTCAAATCTATAGCAGCAATCTATTTTTCAAGCTGGAAAGGAGAAACATAACTGGAAAACATATACAAACCAAAATCAAATTCAGGTAGCTCACACCCCCCTAAATGTGGTTCATTGTCAGAATCAGACTCTGAAGAGGATGATGAGGACTGACCACATTTAGCTAAAGCTGGAGGATCTTCTTCACTTTCTGTACAAGAAGAATATTCAGACTCAGAATCTGGAAGAGATTCACACAAGGTTGCAGAGACTTTGTACAAATCCCACCAAGTAGGATCAAGAGATTCACATAAGGTTGCTAACCTTGGCTTTGACTTTCTTTCTGGGCATTTGCTTTCCCAATGGCCAGGCTTTCCACAAATAAAGCAAACATCACCTTTACCCTTTTCATGCCTTCGTTTCACAAATCTCTTGGATTTGTATTTAGACTTTTTATAAGGCTTCTTATATTTGTGCTCTTTGTAGCGATGCTTAGATTTATGCTTATAGGGAAGATCTGGGTGATACCTGGACTCATAAGTATAAAACTTCTTCTTGTGTTTCTTTTTAAAATGGAAAATTCCTCCTTTGCCAAAATGACCTCTATTGTGAGCACCACACCCCCAATCGGGCATACCTGCTACATCCGTACAGAAGGATGCAGAGAACATCTTTTGGTGTCTCTTAAAATCTTTTGAAACACGTCTCTCAAGATAGTGATCTTGCCATGTTTCAAGAATATGATTATGTAACTGTGCAAGAGAGAGACTTCTTAATTCTACCTTTTTATCCTTGAGAGCTTGTTCTACATCATCTAGAACATGACCTGGGTAGCTTCTCAAGTAATGCTTAAGGTAGGCTGGATTCCCTGATTTTCCAGAGGAGATTAGTAACTTCTGCATGTAGCAGAAATACTCCAATTTTGCTTAAATCACATAGCCGGGCTGACATAAACAATGAGGCTAGGTGATCATAATATTTTCCACCCTCTGGACCATAAAATTCCCTGCCAAGTGGAGAGAGAATCTATTCATCAACATCATCTGTTGATAACAGTTCATTCCTTGTCTCTTGTGGAAATCACCGCCACCATTCATATGCAAGACTAGACAAACCAACAATCAATTGAGTTCCTAACATTTGACCTGTTAGGTTATGATCTTGCTGCTTTTTATATAATATCCAATGAGTTAACAACTGAATAGCATTCTTTATTTATTCACGAGACTGACACTGGATATTCAAGACTAGCTGGTCTGGCATCTGAGTGATCATATTATTCATTGAGTTAATCCCAAAATTAAACACTTTTGGAGGAGGAGCGGATGCAGAATTTGCATCAGGCATGTGTGTATCAAACTGTTCAAAATGGGTATTGGGGGATTGTATCCTTCTTCTGTTTGATGATTCCTCCATCATATTTAAATCACCAATATACTTTGGATCTAGAACTGGTCTAAATGATTTAAAGTCAGTGATCCATTCTTCTATTTCCTGCTTTATAGCATCACTCTCACCGAAATCCCATTCCGGTTTCTCTTCATTAGGTATGGCATTGAATTGACCTAACGAAGCATATTTTCTATGACCCTTTCTGGCTAGTTTAAGTACATGATCAGGAACGATATAATTCTTCTGCTTTAATTCCTGAGTTTTTGTACTTAGGTCAATTAAAACTTCCATTCTTCTATCAAGCTTCTGAGAAGCTTCTTTTATAGCCTGATCAATTTGGGTTGTATCAAGAAGCAGGTGATCTAACAATTCCAGTTTGATGATTACCTTTTCTAGTTGCTCTCTTTGGATAGAACAACTATGTTTTAACAGAAGGATATCATTGGCCAGATCATCAATATTTCTTGCAGTATGGACTTGCTGCAAGTTACCCCAATTAGCTAACTTAATTTCATCGGAAACAGTTTGGTCTGCGGCAGAAGATTTTGTAGGCAGAAATTCTCATCGGGTTGTACCATCATTTGCATATTGCTTGAAAGCAACTTCTAGAGGAAGATTCCTACCAGGGTAATAAGATTTCTGACCACTGGTGTTAGTGGTCTCAACACCTCCCTTCTCTATAGGAAGGGAAAACATTCCTAGGTTGGGAAACTCATGGAGAGAAGCAGACTCCTTCTGCTTATTCTTTTGTAATAATTTTTGTTTTATTTTTCTACATGCTGGACAGTCAGCATGTTGACCTCTGTGCTCAAAACCAGAAAGACATGTATAAGAGGAATTATTTACAGTAGAAGACTTAGCTAAAGACTGTTTAGACAACTGATCTGACATTGCTTGAAGCTTGGCATTTTTATACGAGGACATGGATGTTGACTTGATCAGAGGGGGACCAAATCTTTTTATTGGCTCTTCTTGGGATGACCGGAAGGAGAAAGATGCTTCATCATATATCAGGGTTTTGGGATTCATAGTAGCAGCAACTCTTTCCTGGTGTCTTAACTCAGAATACTTCAGTTCCCAAGACTATGGATACTAAATTCCTTTCCAGTTGAAAGTAACTGGGGTTGCGTTTTTAGACATAGCATTTGGTGTTTCCACCACGCTGCAGTCTGCAGAGCTCTGGTGAACATGGGATCACAACTGAGGTAGGGTGCCATTACCGAAACAGATACATACACCACCCTTTAACTGGATGATTCAAGAGCCATTTTGCATGTCAAAACCCTTAGGTAAGATATAAGATTTAAGGATATTATAGATGTGCGGATCATCTAGACTAACAGAAAACTTAGGATAGATGGTGCCAAAGGCAGGACCATCATGCGGAGGGGCTGTAAATCCACCGATCACAGCATCAGCAAATTTGTTATGACGTGTATCTACAACACAACATAAAGAAGAAACAGCAAGACGAGGGCGTACTAATGGACCAAGGCCTAACTTGACAGCACCAAAATGTGCATATTTGAATTTCTTAGATTTTTCCCAATCAATTTGTTCTTTGTCAAGTAAAGAGATATGAATAGGCTCTTGATTATCTGTGAAAGCAACATCAATGCTTGATACTTTAATTTGAGTGACAGAATATAAATTCCACCAATTAAGTCTGTAAACATATTTAGGTAAGATCTGGGGTAATTGCTAGTTTGCAGAGGGATTCTGGTCATCAATAGTTATGTATGAAGCTTCACCTGAAGATGAAGGATTAAAAGAAGACTGACGTCTTTTTGCTAAAGAAACTTCTGTGTCATTGGTTGATTCACACTCTAGATGGGTCAGCGAAACAACATCCATTGTAGGATCCATATTAAATAAAAAAGGTGAGGGATGACAAATTTAGTCTTCCGGCAACTTTGTAGACTTACTCCCCTAACTCTAGCGGGCCTTACTGCTACGACTTCGGATTGACTCTTACACCTTTTGGATTCCTACAATCCGCTCAGCGGTCATTTCCACCACCTACAGGATACTATTTTTAGAGTGTTTCAAACAAATAGACCAACCAATCGCATACACAGAGATGATATTGCAGCAGATTTAGATCATACATAAAAGAGAAGCATGAGTGTTACCAGAATATACGCTTAAATTACAGCTGATAATTTGCTCTTGGACTGGCTCTGATACCAACTACGCCAGGATCTCCCAATCTTCAAACTTTTATTAACTTTGCAGCAATATTACAGACATTACAAACTCATATAGTGGATCGACCTCGGTTTGCGAAGTTCATCACCACTGTCACTCTATCGTGCCTGAACACAATGTCTTGGGTCCTTTTAGCTTTTGCAACTTCCCGTAGGCATGAAGCTACTCGCACGCTCCTGGGAGTCCCAAGATATGCTCACTAGCACACCTAAATATCATGAAGCTACATATATTTATTACATTGACCTAAATATCACAACTAACATTATGATATATAGGTTTAGTAGTGAGATTCGTTAGTATTTGTTTTTATTAATTTATGTATAAAGATATATTAGTCTTCAATTTGTAATAGTAGTATTTTTTTTTTAATTTTAATATTTATACATTAAATTTAATATTTTGAAAATAAAAATATGGTAGGAAGTTTTTTTAATATTTTATTATTTATATATTAAATTTATGTTTTGAAAATATAAATTATTTATTTGAATATTGAAAATTTAATGTTTTAAGTAGTAAAAATTATGAAATAATAATATATTTTTATTTTTGATGGAAAATTTTGAAAATAAATTGTTATGCAATCCACTAGTTAGTTTTATAGCCCAACATATTACAAATTTTAACAACCATGTTAGTATATAATGTAAAATTGATATGTCTTTTTTTTTAAATATCACATTAATACTCCTTTTTCCTTTAAATAACGTAGTTTATACAATTTAAAATCTATGACATATTGAGCAACGAAAATTTAGTTTAGATCAATCACGCAATATTGTGTTTCAAATCATGTCAAGCACACAACAAGATAAAAATGATGTGATCTAGTATCTAAAAGTTGTGAAAGGAATCGATGGCATATGCTCCATCACACAAAAGGTACAACAAGAGTCGTCTTCACTAGTTAGATTGAAAGCTTGTTTCACTTTTTCTTGTTTAAAGCCTGTTTCACTTTTTCTTGTTTGAAGCTTGTTTCACTTTTTTTTTGTTGAGAAAAAATAATAAAGAAGGCATATAATAGCTTTTAAAGTCAAACAAAGACATCACATATACTATAAATATTACTCGAATTCAAACCTTTCCCTACCAAATAGTTTGAACATATTTGATTTTGCATTTTCAATATGATTTTACAAGACTTTTTCAAAATTTGAAAATTTATAAATAACACTTTCCATTTAATAAGCTCTTTAATTACAATATATTAAATAAAATCATTATATTATTAAATTTATTAATATTTTACATATTATTTGTATTGTTTTACCATACTACCTCTAAAATGAGAGAAATAGAGATTTCAACGATAATTTTATTTTTTTAAATGGTAGTCCATCTTTTGTTAAAGGGTTAGTCTATTGAGAGAATGCCAACACCTGCTATTTCATAGAAAATCAAGGTATGGATAGAAATATAATCATTACAATAGGGCTCAAGAAGAGCATCATGTCACTTACAAGAATTGAATATAGGTGGGGAAGGCAACTCATTCCTCCCAACCACCCAAGCTACAACCCTATGGAAATCCCCTTGTGAATTAATCCTTAACATTTTCCAAACAAAAATAATGCACTCACTCTTTCTTATGCTTGTGATAAGGTGGAGGGTCAATGCATTCACTGTTAGGTTTAGTTTTACCCTATTATTATGAGTGTATATGTCATTTAAAGTTGTTTAGTAACATTTGGAACACGCTACATAACCTAAACATTGTGTACACTAAAGAAATCTAGAATAAACAATAAAATTACTATAAAAAATATAAAAATATTTTGTAAACACAACCATTGATATATCAATGTCAAAGCAAAAACAACTCAAAAATATACTATAAACACAACCATTATATATAAATGTCAAAGCAAAAACAACTCACATCATTTAACAAGTTTCAATTCAATTGTTTATCAGTCATCACGACAACATTTTAAAAACATAACCAATGTTATAATATATTTGTAGTGATTAAACATAAAAAAATAATAATAAATATAACTATTATAAAAATATTATTTATTAAATATTACTTATTACATTTTTATAAATTAAAATTTATATAATTTAAATATTAGAATCATAAATATATAAAAACAAATAAAAACTAACTAACCAAATAAAATAACAAAACATTAAATATTGAGAGTATGAATTTTCTAACATAATTTCAGAATCTATATATAAATGTAGATAGTTTTAGTGAAACATAATTTTAGTATCTATATGCAGATAAGTTTAGTTAAACATAATTTGTACCTGAGTATTTGTAAACAGTCACTGCTGACTATTTGCACGTATAAAACAGTATCATATAACAAAACATTTCTCTACAGCATTGCGTATATTTCACACAAAACAAACTGTCTCAAAAACACTCGGACCCTTGATCTTCACATAACAGTTGCTACAGAACTGGAGAAGCTGTCGGGCAAACACACAAGACCTTCGATCTCCACATAACAATGCCTGCAGAACTGGACAACTATTTACAGCCACTTCTATTCGACTTGATGCCTGGGCCCTGCAATTATTTGTGCCAAGGTTATAACTGTAACACAAAGTCAGTATTCAGAAGCTTAAGAAGGTAATTTTTATTGGGCATCAAGAAAGATGAAAGCCTGATCAAAATTATAATGCAATTGATGCAGAATTTGGGAACCAGTTGCTTACCACTTTCTTCTGAGCTCTCCATCGCTGACTTTGCCGCTACTGGTGGTTGCATCTCTGTCTCTCTTATGCATTTACGGTCTCAATATTATCAGATCTACAATCGAAATAATTTACCTAAAATGTAGCAGAAGGAAACATTATGAACCCAAAACCTTGGAAAATCGTAAAGCTTGGATTATGTGCCATAGATTCTGTTATCACTTGAGAAATCAAAATTCAGGAAAGATCATCAAGAAAGCACATACCTTTGGATGAAGCGTTAAGCTTTTCAGTGTTCTTGGGCTGTGAACTTGGGGGTGTTTGTAACATACCATTTTTTGCTGAAAAACATTTTATGTTTGAAACATTATGTTAACTTTTATTGCAAAGTTTTATATTGGACAAGTGTCCAAGGATGACTGTAATTGCACAATATTTTATTATTTAATAAATTAAATAGGAGACAAACACCTAAGGGGACTGTTGAAAGAGTGGTTACTGACCCACTAGGTGGAATGGAATATGGGGTAGAAGGAAATGGACAAGTGGCAGCATCATGATGCAACTAACTAGCTGTTGGTATGGGGCAACTCCCTTGAAATGTGGTCATAGTGCCCTGGGAGGTGGGACTGGAGCTTGAGGCTCATTTATTCAAAACTGACCACTAAAGACCTAGGTAGTCTATATAAGAGCCATCAAATTATGAACTGAGGTTCATCACTTTTCTTGATGAGGAAATTTACCTTGGGGTTTTGCTGTGCTTGCACTCAAGAGATTTGATGAGGGGATATGCTGAGTTTATGATAATGGTGTAAGTTTTCCTGTTATACTACTGAGTGCAGAAGTTATATTGATGAGTGCAGAAGGCATATTTTGAGTGCAGAAGTTGCACTGCTGAGTGCATAAGTTCTTTCACTGAGTGCCTTGCTTCTACATAGATTCCATATACTTTGTGGTTCAGTAAGCAGGCTCGGGGGTCCAAAGGAAGCAAGTAGTTTTGGCTGCTTCTTTTGGAAAAAGATTGGGAGGAACAGGCCCCCTTGGGTGTTTGTCAGCCCTATCTCATTTACAGGTTCTACTTGTCTTTTCCAATTCTAAGTAGTTTAAATTTCTATTTGCAATTATTTATTTACTGTTGTTAAGAGTATTATCAATCAAATTTATTTATTTATATTTTTTTTATCTAATTAGAATTCTGCATAGAAATGATTATGTAAGATGAAATGAATAAACTATTTCTCTGCATTTTCCCCATGCTAATGGATTTGCATCGTACTCTAGTACAGAGAAGAAATTAAGATAGATAAATTGATAGGTAGATTGCCAGATGAATGAAAATATCAATACTGTTGTATTTCATTAATTTCTCCTACTATTAACATTATGTGTTAAATAATATAATTCTACATTTTCATTATTCATTCTTTCCATCAGTTAAATGTTTAGGTTTACTATATAATTTATTTCACAAATTTTATTTGAAATAACAGCTGCAAATAATTTATTTCTAAAGTACACATAATTAATTTCTATTACAAACAATGTATAATTATTTCGCACAAATCCTTATGTACAGCTTTGCATTCTTTTCTTTCACATTATTTATTTATTTAACAACTGCAGCTAAATCCCGTTCACATTTAACATTGGATTCGAAAAACCCTATCTTATGTTTTTTATTATTTTCCATGGTTATCACAACTAGTAAAACAAAGAATCATTATTTCTTTTATCCAAACCAAGTTTTCATCGACCAACTTTAGAAGTATCAACATCCACCTCTCAGTTTTAAAATTTCGCTAAGGTTCAAACATTTATAGTCAACATCAAAACACAAAAATAGATACAACCTCATTACACAGTTACGATTAGAAGACATTGGCTCTCGGCCAATACTTAAAAACCAATAGAAAAGAATAACAACGAGAAGCCCACGGCTCCATGCAATTAGACACAAAAACGATTATCATTTACATTCTTAAAGACTGGAATCAAGGGCATCTCGGTAGTATCATGAGTCTACATTATCACTTTCAATTTAAAAGCTATTACACAGTAAACCCTACGCTTAGCTGCTTTCGATTTCGACCTTACGAAACTAAACATTGAAATGCCATAACAATTGAACAATCCCAAGAACCCACTTAAGGGTTTAAACATTTTAGTACAGATCCAAACCCTTAGCCATCGAGCTCTACTTAAATACAATAGTGGAAGAACTTTTAAAACATCAAATGCATACAAACCAGAGCCCAACTCTTGACACAAAAACAAATACAATAAAGTGGGTAAACAAGTTATCGTATTATCATTTACACAGTAGAATGCAAATATTAAGCTTTGCTTCCTACACATAAAGTAGCTCATAGTATCATCATTTACGAACACAGGTTGAATGAAACATAAATCCTTCTTTTACCAAGAAACGGTAGCAGGGTGGAACCCTTCCTAAGTATTTTCTTACGGATTTCACAATAGAAAAACAAGCACTACTGAAAACAATGACGAATGGGTGAAGGGTTTCATCCTCCCCAGACTGTCAAAACAAGCTCACAAGTATTTTGATGAAGGTCATTCTCGGAGCCCAAGCAAACACAGAGTCTTGGCAAAGAACACAGTAAAAACCCAATAGTCATCTAACCGGAGTAATGAGTAACCACCGAAGCTTAGAGGTCTTTTAGCAGTTTCCAGCTACCAAACACTTAAACGGAGAAGCCATCGACGAAGGTACCTTCCATTCGAAATATAGTAGTGGTCAAAACAAGTTTTACAAAGATTATTAAATACAAAATAGTAGTAACTGAACTCTCAAAAATAGAATGGAGATACAGGGTTTCGAATCGAGATCCATTACCTTTAAAGAATTGCACCAAAGTTGAACGCCAAGACTGTGCCTACTGGAACCGTTCTCCACCATCGAATACAAAGAAGTATGAAAAACAACTCTGGAAAACCACCATTGAACAAGCATGGAAAGCCGAGTGTCGAACCAACTACCACTAAGAATTTATCACACACCCTGGAACTGACATTACAAAACTGCTACTATAAAACGCTTCAATGTCTTGGCTCTTAAACTACTAGCAGGTCACAATTTCGAACCGTGGGCGCTCCTCCAAAGGACTGTTATCAAAACCCTGAAGGATCTCGGCTTGTCAGCCTCTCCTTAGAGCCACAATGTCGAATGTCAAGGCAAACAATAACTCCGTGAGCATAGTGGAGGTAGGGTTAGATCCCAACAACCAAAACCCTTGATAGATCAATGGTGGAGATCACCGAAGGGTTTTCACGTAACCCAATCAAACAACCGTATTAATTGAACCATCATTACCATAGCCACCAAGGAGCCAACTCAGGTAACTCTTGAACCAAAACACTTACAGCTCATCACGAGACATGAGACATCACCACACTATCACGTGCTTAAGCACCACGATGAGATACACATAGGTAATCCACTGTCTCGACAATGGTGAGTATTAAATGCCAAGGAATCCCAAGTGCCTACCAGCATGATACATTAATGGTGTTGGTATCAAATATCTCATACAAAACATCGTAAAAATGTGACATTCAACTTGGTATTAACACCTTGTGGTAATTCAAGGTAGAATCGAATGCATAGTTAGGAAAGCACAATATTATATCGGGCACATAAATGCGCACACACATCACCATATAGTTTTGTTCATATGACCTTGTATATGGTTTGGCATATGCATATTTTAATATAGTATCAAAACTTCAAAGGAATTTTTTATAGTGCATAGGATAGCATTATATTATGACATGGATTTGCAATAATTCCTAGAATAGCATTTAATCAATTCATACATATAATTCCTAGGCTCTACATTATATATGAGGAAATTGCATATCGACATTGCATTCAATTATACTTAGCCATTATGTATAGACATTGGGTAATCTCCTTTTATACATCAAATAGAAACTCACAATGATATTATACATAGAGTTAAACTTGGTCTATGAATCCTATTCTTTTGTTTGGACGAATTAATATAGGTGAATACTGAGATTTTGATTATTACAACTGATGTACGTCTAATTTTTACATACTAGGCTAACTGAAGATCTCACCAACAGCACTTACGACATTATGTCTCTTAAATCATTAACACTTTGGAGACACGGAAAACTATTTAGAACTCTTCGGCCACATGTCATAAACATTATACCTATAATCTGCAAAAAAGACGAATTAAATGCTTTAGCACAAATGCTAAGTAAGCCTTGGGGCATCCGCAGGACCCCTTCATCATCAACAAGAAGAAACAAAAGTCAACACATATAAATTTATATCTTTAGAACATAAACAAAAGACTCTGAAAATACAGTTGAGTAAGTCTAACATCAAAGCGAAATTGTTAAGCATCTAGTCGCAGCATTTCACTTACGACTAACAACGACATTTAGTAGATCAAGCCAACATTTAGACATTTATGTTATTCCGCATAGTTAGATTTAGTATTAAAATCTATATCTAATTTTTTTTAAATTTTTGTAAATTTCAGGATGTTACAAGACCATTAGTCCCTAGCCATTGCAATCCCTAGTCCCAGTACAACTAAACACCATAACTCTTGGCCCACTATAATCCTAAACTAGTATAGCCCCTAAAAATCATAAATACTAATATGTAATGATATATATCCCTTAACCCCTATAATCCTAACCACATAATTCTTACCTCTAATGTGTCTAGTCAAATAAAAATTAACCCCTAACACATATAACCTCTAATTCTCATCAACCCTAAACTCTATCATCAAACACTCAACCCTTAAAACCTATAACCCATAGCTAGTTTAGAGAGATAGTCAGAGAGAGAGAGACCTGAACCTTGGGCCGTAAAGGAATATTCTATCCATAAAGAGCTATGATGATTTCCTGGACACTAACCACACATGACCTCTTAATGGTATCATTGGCCTATGATTAAGGATGTCGATACCATTAAATGGTTTTGAGCAATATGTATGTGCCTGATCAAGGCTTTTGGAATGATGTTTTATGGAAGAATATCATGCCTTTGGCCATAAAGAAACCATTTAGACATCCACGAGACACCAAGGCCATGAAAAATGTCGAAAAGCACCAAACGGGAATTTACAGGGGTATCCATTGTGCTATGTATCTAAGTCTTGGGGACTTGGGGATTAGACATGGTCAAAGGAGGAGACCTAAGACTCATGCCTTAAAGGAATCTTATATCCATCTAGGGCTAGGAAGGTTACCTCTGTTATACCTCTATATTTCACGATGTCGCATCCCCATCACAACACAATTTGACGACACTTTCCCTACTGTTTTGAACCATCCAGAAGAGACAGATGATGAGTCAACCTTGAAGGTAAATCCACCCTGGCAAGTTTTGACCCACCTTGGCCTTTATTTTTACACACTACCGCGCCTTGCCAGCTTGACAAAACGCGGCACAGTGCCGCGCCCTGTAGCATTTGCAAAGCGCGGCACCCTTTTAATAGTTTTTTCCCTTGGCTTGTGGGATCTTGGATTTTCGAAGATGATGGAAGATTGGGTTCCTTGATTCGATCCCAACTCACCTCCTTCGATTAGAAACCCTGATCCACTTATCCCTCCTTAGATCCACCCATCTCTCTTGTTGGTTAACCTCACCACTCACTATAAAAGAGAGGCATGCCATTGGAAAAGGGGAGGACTCTTGAGAGCACCAAACTTATGGTCTTGCAGCATTGTGGAGATAGCTAGAGGAGAAGACACTTGGAGTTGAAGGTTTGGCTTGGACATCAAGCACCCTTTGTAAGTAATCTTCAAGTTGTAATGGAATAACTTGTCTTGTTTTCCCAAATCATTTGTGTTAATCTTGTTTTAATCATATGATTTGTATCTTTCATAGATTTAGATCCTAACTCACGTTTCAGTTTGCTAGAGAATAGTGCATACTTGTATTTTGGTTACTCTTTGACAGGTTCATTTGTGAAGACTTGGAGCTTGGAGCAAATACCAAAGACAAAGCACTTAGACATAAGGTCAGTTAAATCCTTCTAATCTCTTCAGCATTTTAATACTGAGATGTATGTTAGATCTAAGGATTCAAGGTTGCATTTGTATTGTCTGTTCTTAGTCTAGAGTTAGTCTGAGTCTACTTTAGCCTAAGGGAGTTTTGACTTATCCGTAGGGCAGAATTCCACATAACAAGAATGGCGACTCCGCTGGGTTTGATTACTGCTTGATTGGTTCAAAATTCACAGTCATTTATCTTTGAATTATCATTCTTTTGTTGCACTTCAAACCAGCTTGAATTTTGGTCTTTTTTGACCCTTATTCACCCCTCCTCGCAGTATTTATCTCCCTGTTCAATTACTGAGTCCCCTGGGTTAGCAACAACCCTGAAAACTTGATTTTTTCTTTTCCAGTTGCGTTTTTTTCCCTCTTGCCACAGTGCCGCGCCCTCTGAACCACTTCCAGCGCGACAGTTACACAGTGCCGCGTCCTAGGAATTAATACCAGCGCGACAGTTACACAGTGCCGCGCTTCAGTCAGGATTTAGCCCGCGGTAGTGTCTGCAAGTGGGTAAATTTTTTTAATTTTTGCTTGGTTTCCTGAGTTTCTCCCTGCCTCAGATAGTCTTTACTGTTGCCTGTTAGCATCCTGGTTAATTTCCAGTCTGTTTGGTCTGCTTATCACCCAGTTTGTGCGTTTCATTGATTGATTGAATTAAGTGGCACTTTTGACATATTGGTCATTTTTCAAGTTGATTGCATTTGACTTGATTTTTTCCCCACAACCAACTCAACACCACTGTCTTCTGTTACTGAACGCTGTAGTTTTACAGTCATTTTGTCATTATCATTATCAGTAAATTAAAAATATCATTGGTTGAGAGCAAATTTGTTGTTTAAATCGAAAAAGTTTAGTGATATTTTGCATAGAGAAATGAACCATTAATTTTGCCATAGAAATTCTCATTATAGAAGCATTGTAGATTGTAAAATCAGTGCATTGAAAAGAGTATTTACTTCAGTTTGGCTTTGTTGATAAATCGAAAAGAAAAGAAAAATCTTTTACTTTGATTGCTTGTGAAAATGGTTATGCATATTTGATCGAAGAACCTCTATCTTTACCTTAGCTAGATTTCATCGAAGACAAAGGCTTGTTTATGATTCATTCTCATTTGCATGGTTTGAGTCGTCATAACACCATCAAGTTTCACGTCCACTACCCGATTGAGTAAAGACAGCCACTAAAATTAATCACCCTAATTAAACCAACTTTAACCTCACTTGAGGAAATCAAAAGAATTTGGTAGTTAGGTAGGACACCGGGGATAGGCATCAAAATAATTCCCCTTTGTCATTTTCATCTGAGACATAGTCGTTGTCTTTAGGGAACTAAAATCCTCTAGTACTTATTGACACGGTCACAGCTAGTTTGTGGAGGGGCCTCCTGACTGTTTCCAACTGATCAGGGGTTAAACGGCCGCGAGATTGAGAACCGGACGGACTCTGTGGAATACCGCACTCCACTTAGCCCTAAGGCAACATCGATCGCTGTCTTCTTCGGAAGGCTGAAGTGCCCAAAACCTTTTCCGACGTGTCATGAACGAGGTGGCTTAGTATCTATTCTACTAGGGCTCTTTTACCCAGGATCCCTTTCGGTAGAGGGATATCCTTCTTATAGCGGTCTCTCATGTTGTATTGTTCGACTTGGATTTCATCACCTTGCGAAGGATACAGCCTGTTGAGGTCTCCAGCTCTTAGTTAGGAGTTTGCTTGGCGTCTCATCTTTATAGAGGGTCATTTTTTCTTTGTAGGGACTGCTTGTTGGCATTCTGGCCATTTTTGTTGATTAGCTCGCTTATTGAGACACCGGTCTCAGTATAGATTTTAGAGCTTGCTTTTTTGGCCTGTGAGCCTTGCTTTTTCTAGCTCCTCTTTTGCACACTCGGCTGCATTAGAGTTTTTGAGTTCTTTGTTTACGGTACTGCCCCCGATTTTCATTTTCCTGTCATCATGTCAGATCAACAACGAAGATCACGAAGACAACAGGGCCTAAGCCCTCCACCACCACCCCCGCCACGGACGTCTGGTCCGCCTGCATCACGCATTCCTGCTCCTCCTGGCCGCGGTGCTGGTCGAGGCAACATCCCACCGCCGATTCGTACAACATCTTCAGTTACGCCTGTAACTGCCACACACAGCACAGTCTCAGAATCTATTGCAGCTTCTATGACCACTAGCATGTCTGAGGCTTCCACTGTCACCTCACCCACTGTCACTCCAGATTTATCTGTAACAGTGGGCACAGTTACAGCAGCTGAACCTAACACGACCTAGAGTACTAGACCAGAGGTCATCCTTCTACCGGATACCAACATTTCTCGTCCATCAGACACTTTCCACGATGATATAGACGGATCTATTGGCACCACGGAAGGGTCCGACCAGGACATACCTGGCCTAATTTCAGTCCCAAGCGGCTACGTTGAGATCATTGAAGATACTCGTCTACCTGACACACCTTTTGAACCTGATTATGGTTTCATTACTTCCCAGACGGAATTTCCGCCTGTTATTACTACGTCACCCAGTGTTCATCCTCAGGAGACAAGTTCTTCTAGCAACGTACCTCGCACTTTACATTTACCCAACATACCACCGGGACACGAAATCATGGCTTCCATCCAGTCTAGTATGGTTAGCCTAGCGAACTCTCCGTTAGCATCGGCACAATTTAGACGCAACACAGAGCAAATGCTTTCGACAGCGTCTAGATACCCCCCTGTTTCTCGTCCTTCTGATTATAGGGATCCCAACGTCCCGTCTAGCACAGAATTTCATCACTCCTTTGCAGACGGCTCAGGACCTTTGGACTTTACTACCCCTAGGATCCTGCCGGATCCCCAAAATCTTTTTCAGGATATGAACTCGGACCCAGTTCTCGTAGGTCCTCCTATCATTGAACACGTTATGGACGACGCTGATACCCCTGGGCTAAACTCCCCACATTTGCTGTCATCACCTATCTTTGGTGCACATTCCATGAGGGACAACCCAGTTTTTTCTCCGTCCTCACCTGTTCAATATGGACGACCTCCTCCGCAAATCGGTACTTTTGGCGCCGTTGGCCAATCCATGCTATCATATTTGGTTAGCGGCGGAAGAACACCTAGTCATACTGCTGGATCTTCCGTTTCGACCGGAGGATCACCTTCAGCCACCATTTATACTATTTCAGGAGGTGGACAACCGACTGCAATGGTCCCTAACTCCAACTTACAAACCCTCCCTGGTGGGCCATCAACCCAACCAGCTGGGGGGCAACCTTTTGTTGGGAACCCCATTGTTATTCAACAACCTCAAACTGGTGGGCCATCAACCCAACCAGTCGTAGGACAACCTTTTGCTGGGAACCAACTTCCCAGTCTACAGCCTCCCCACATAGGGCCATCCAACCTAACTGCTGGCGGACAACCTATTGGCTTGCTCCAACAAGTTTCCCAACCAGCAGTGTCTACTCAGTTTGGTATGCACAATCCACCTGGCAGTGGGCAACCTTATTCCGGTATTGCAACCGGGCCTCATTCTCAACCACCCCTGTCAGGTATGCTTCCTTCTTGGGATCGTCAAATCCCACAGAGTGGGGGGTACTCACTTTTCGGAAACTGGAACCAAGCTGGAGGGCAATCTCAGATTCCCCCCAACTTAAATTCTGGTTTCCCTTATCCTTCAGCTGCTACAACTCCATGGAACCCGTCACTTCAATTTTCACTCGTTCCTCAAGCAGGAACGAGCCTTCCATGGACACCACCGTCGCAGCCACCCCCCAACCCTGCTATGGGAAATCCTCCACTTACACAGTATGGTGGCAACATCCCTGGAACACAACAATTCCAAGGAATTTTTCCCCAACAAGGAACAGCAACCATTCCTGGGTATCAACAGCCTCAGGGTACTATACCCACTCAGCAAAACACTTATCAACCGATTGCTTACAATCAACCGGTTAACCAGATGGCTTACTATCCGTCGAACTTCCAGCAGTATCCCGCGGGAAACTCATATGGGTATAACACACAACAGCATGCTATGCAGGGCCCTCCAGGGTTCCCAGCACCACATGGTTATTACTCATTCCCGCAGACCAATCGTCAACTTCCCTTTTTGGCCACACTCGATCTACCTGATTTTTCGAGGCTTATCAACGATCCTATATGGCACGAACCTCACTGGCCACCTATCCCAGCCAAACTACCATCGGACATTCCCAAGTTCGATGCTAAGCCCGGGGAAGACCCCAAGAACCACGTGATGACCTTCCATCTTTGGTGTTCATCAAACTCCTTGATGGATGATTCCATCCGACTTCGGCTCTTCCAACGTACGCTTACCGGAACGGAAGCAAAATGGTATATCGAGCTGCCACAGCACTCTTTTCGTGATTTCAATACTTTGGCTATGCAGTTTCTGACACATTTCCAGCTTCCCATCCGATATGAGACTGGAACAGAACTGCTAACTTCACTGCGTCAAACCACTTCCACACACATTTCGGATCACATCCATGAGTGGCGAAGACGCCGTAGGCTAATAAAGGCACCTATTCCAGATCAGCTACTTGCTGATTGGTTTACAAAATCCTTTTTGCCTCCCATAGCCAGAGATATTGCTATGCGCGGACCAGTTACGGAAGAACAAGCCATCTCGGCAGCACAATACATGGATTTAGTATATACTCAATCCGGTACTTTACATGAACTTCTTCCACATGCTTCCCGCGTTCACACTGATCCTACAAAGCCTACTACTGAACCACCCATTGATGGTATCGTTGGTTCAGTTAAAGCTCATCCTGCTACCAACTCGACGGGGCAACAAGCTTCTGCTTCCCCCGCTTTTACCCAGGCCGCTTCAAAAGCTTCCACCTCTCCTGCGGTCTCCTCCGAAGTGAATGCAGTCCAATCTACATCACAACCATCCGGAGGAAAGAAGAAAAACAATCGTGGTAAACCTAAGAAGAACCAGCAGGAGAACCCCAAACCACAACCTACCCAGAATGACCAAAAACCACGTCGGAAAGCTAAGTTTCCCTGCTTAATTTGTCAAGACGATCATTATATGCGTGACTGTCCCTACAAGGACGAGGTCCATAAGTTCGTTAAAGGATCCTCTCGACCGGCAGTGCTAACTGACCCTTTCCCCCAACAGCAGCAACAGCAAATGGTTGCCCAAGAATCCCCACAAGGGGGCAACCCGACCAATCCTTCCCGTGGAGAGACGTCCACAAACCGCGAGATCCTAATGACAAGTAATGAGGAGATTAATATCACCACTCGTTCAAAGACGTATGACAGTCCCCCAAGTTCAAACAAACAATCGGAGACAGCCAAAGGCAAATCTCCTGTTGAAGATCCGATTCCTATTCCCCCCCCTAATGGTCATCTCCACATTGAGAGACCACTTATGGATGCAGTGCTACGCCCACCCAAGGGCACCATACGAAAGGCGACATTCAATCCGAATGCGCGAGCTGCCCAAAACTACAACATTGTTGAAGATTTGGCTCAAGCACCTTGCGCTATGTCAACTCTCGAGGTTCTCCAACACTGCCCCACGCAGCGTAGAACCCTACTTTCAGCACTGGGGGCACTGGACCCAGATACTTCAAACTCCATCATGTTTAACTTGGAGCACGCTAAACCTAGGCTTTCTCACCAGTTAGCCTTCCAGGTCCATACGAAAATCCGTGGAAATGTTATCCACCGCACAGTGTTAGATGAGGGTGCTTCCACGTCGATTATGTCTTTGAACTGCTGGAGAGCCCTCGGCTCGCCTGAAGTCACAACTTCTCCCACTACTCTTAGAGCGTTTGATGGACATGGTTTTCAACCATATGGACTCATCCCCTCAATCGGTGTTGAACTGGGGGGCAAAACAGTATCCGTACACATCGAAGTCGTAGATGCACCTTTGGACTACAACCTCCTACTTGGTCGGAATTGGTTCTATGACATGACTGCCATAGCATCTACAGTCTTCCGGATCGTACAATTTCCTCACGAAGGGAAAATTGTCACTATTGATCAATTGGATTACTGTATCCCAGACTCCCATCCGAACTCCACCAACACCGTTCCGTTATTGGATCAACCTCGGTACCGGTTCCAAGACATAGGTGTTGGTCTCATGAAGGATTCATCCCTCATTGGAGTTTTTCCAGAGCTGGGAACCCATCTTCAACCAGTCAACATGATTTCATCGCATGTCACCCCGTCCGATGATTCATGGGTGATCCCGAGTCCTACTCAGATCCAAGGCTATGGTAATTCCATGCCTTTGAACAGAAACCTTGCAGCTTATGACACGATCCAATCAGCCACAGATTGGGTCGACTGTTCTACTGATCACACAGTGGCACAGCTCTCGACTGAAACTCATACACACCCACCATTGTTTGATCCTCTCAACTTGATTTTTCCTACCGACGAATCAATCATAGAGGTTATGTGCGGTAATGAGCCACCATGGGGAGATTTTCATCATCGATCTTCATTCCCCACCATTCAGTCACTCGAGCCTGATACCAAATCCAGTGCTTCACTTGGGATGGTTCAAACCAAGTTCCCCACTTCCCTCGACGAAGTATTTTCTGAAGGCAACTTGGCCAATCTTATGGCAACCACTCCCATCGACATTTCAGTAAAGCCTGGTATCGTGGAAAATGTACACATTGGCAAAACATGTACTCCTCTCGAGACGGAGTTCTATAATGCCTACTTTAAAACTTTCCGCGATGTTTTCGCTTGGAGTTATGAAGAGATGCCAGGAATCGACCCGTCGATTGTGGTCCACGAAATTCCAACTTTCCCTGGCGCCCGACCTGTTCGGCAAAAGCTTCGACCCGTTCATCCTCGTAAGGCAGCCGCCATTAAAGCAGAAGTTGAAAAACTTTTGCGTGCTGGTTTTATCTATCCTGTCCCATTGACAGAATGGGTATCCAACATCGTCCCTGTAGCCAAGAAACAGGGAACGATCAGAGTCTGTGTTGATTACCGTGATTTGAACAAAGCTTGTCCTAAGGACAACTACCCAACTCCGTTTATCGACCAGATCATCGATAACTGTGCCGGAAGTGTCATTTTTTCATTTATGGATGGCTTTTCTGGCTATAATCAGATCGATATCCTCCCAGCCGACCAGCAAAAAACGGCCTTTATCTGCCCTTGGGGGATCTTTGCATATCGGAAGTTGCCTTTTGGCCTCAAAAATGCCGGGGCAACTTTCCAACGGGCGATGTCCTACGCATTTCATGACATCAAACATATCGTAGAGCCATATCTCGATGACCTTCCCGCTCATTCTCGAACTCGGGAAGAACATCCAGATCACTTGAGTGCCATTTTCGAAAGGTGCCGGCGCTACAATATACGTTTGAACCCGCATAAGTGCGTCTTCTGTGTAGAAGCCGGAAAACTGTTGGGCTTCATAGTCTCCAAAGACGGGATACGCCTAGATCCCGCAAAGGTAGCAGCTATCATAGCCCTGCCTTCACCTACCAATATTCCAGAACTTCAATGTTTGCAAGGGCATGCAAACTTTCTACGCCGTTTTATCTGCAATCTGTCCGAGATAACAAAAGGCTACATGCGGCTTCTCAAGAAGAACGTTCCCTTCATATGGGATGATGAAGCCCAACGCTCCTTTGACAATTTAAAGGCAGCCTTAACCAAAGATCCTGTGATTCAACCCCCCAATTACACACAGGACTATATCCTTTATCTCGCAGCCTCGATTTCCACCATTGGAATGGTGTTAGTCCAGGAAGACCACAACGGCATAGAACATGTGGTGTACTACCTCAGCAAGAGTCTTCTCGACTCTGAAACTCGCTACTCACATGTTGAAAAGCTGGCTCTGGCAACAGTATTTGCTGTCCAGAGATTCCGTCACTACATCTTACTCCGCCGGACCACCGTTATTGCTGATTTCAATCCGATGTACTATATCCTCACACGACAAGTGCTTGGGGGCAAGTACTCCCGTTGGATTGTCATTCTGCAAGAGTTTGACTTGGAATTTGTTAAAGCCAAGTCTAAGAAATCTCTGGTCTTCGCCGAGTTAATTTGTCACTTGCCCCGTGCTACTGAGCAACCCGAGCCCATTGATTCTCTTCCCGACGAATCATTGTTCCTCATTAGCACGTCTGATCCGTGGTATGGGGATATTCTTTTATATCTCCAAACCCAACGCTTTCGTCCCGATCTCAACCGCGATGAACGACGACGTATCAGACATCACGCAAAATACTACCTTATAGTGAACGATACTTTGTATCGGCGTGGTGTCGACACTGTCCTTCGACGCTGTTTGACCTTAAATGAGGAGGAACGCGTTCTCAATGACTGCCACGCAGGAGCATGTGGTGGTCATCTCTCTGGGATGGCTACGGCCCAGAAAATACTGCGAGCAGGATACTTCTGGCCTTCGATTTTCAAAGACTGCATTGAAACAGTCAAGAAGTGTCCGCCATGTCAATTCTTTCATAGCAAAACACGCTCGCATCCTGCTCCACTCCATCCTGTCATTGCCGTCGGCCCCTTCTCCAAATGGGGCATCGATTTTATGCACTGTAAGCCCACTTCAGCCGGGGGGCATAGCTATGTCATAGTAGCTGTGGACTATTTTACAAAATGGGCTGAAGCGATGCCTACATATGCCGAAGACGGCAAAACAGCAGCGCAGTTCATATTCAATCATATCATAGCTAGATTCGGTGTCCCACAGTCTATTGTGACCGATCATGGTTCCCATTTTAGGAATCATATGATCGAAGAACTAAGTGCCAAACTGGGTTTTCGCCACGAAAACTCAACCCCGTATTACCCACAAGCTAATGGCCAAGTTGAAGCCATCAATAAGGTCCTGAAACGAATGATTCAGCGCATTGTGGGTACCCAAAAATCCAATTGGCACTCAGCTCTGTTCTCAGCACTGTGGGCATACCGAACCTCAGTAAAAAGTGCTACTGGGTTTACACCATTTCAATTGGTGTACGGCCTGGAGGCCATTCTCCCGATTGAATGTGAAATTCCATCACTCAAGATAGCCATAGAGCTACTCCCACACACTACTTCCGAAGAAGAACGGTTTCTATACCTAGCCAAGCTAGATGAAACCCGCCGCGACGCCGCTTTGGCTAATGAAGCTCACAAAAAACGCGTCAAAGCTCAATATGACAAATCCGTTCAACCTCGGATCTTTAATGAGGGTGACCTTGTACTTACATATGATCAGATGCATGACAAACTTGGAAAAGGTAAGCTTGAATCTATGTGGTACGGCCCCTTCATCATAAAACGTGTCTTAGAAAAAGGAGCCTATGAACTAGTCGACTGTGATGGTACGCCATTGGCTCGGCCCCGCAACGGGCTATACCTCAAGCATTTCTACGCGTGAGGTTACCCCACGCGGGTTACTTCTTGTACATAATGTACTTAGTTTGCTTTTTGCTTTATTTTTAGTGTGCGCGTGGATCTTATGTATCTACTCTTACTTTGACTCGTGCTTTTATGCGCAGATGTCTACCTACTTTGGATTCGCTGACGGTGCAAGCCGACATACCCGGAATCTCGCTTCCGCAGCATGGGTGATTTATTCCCCCACTGGCGAGTTGTTCTATTCAGGAGCTATTTGTATAGGTCCCGCAACCAACAATATCGCAGAGTACCATGCAGTCATTGGTCTCTTGACAGAGGTTGCTTCACTCGGGATTAACTCCTTATCGGTCTTTTTAGATTCCCAACTCGTGGTTTCTCATCTAAACCGTGTTTACACAATTCGCGATCCTACATTACTTCGTTTATTCCGAAGAGTACGCCTCTTGGAACGGTCATTTGATTTTATCACATATCAACATATACCGAGAGAATTCAATTATATTGCCGATTCATTGGCCAATTACGTTTTGGACTGGCATCTTGCTCATACATAAACACATTATAAAAAATTAAAATGCACAAATCATTGTAAATATTTAGATCATAAATAGGTCCATATCACTATATATAAAAGTGTTTTTTCCAAAAATACATAAAGTTTGTGTCGAAGACAAAATTGGGGATCAAATCCCATATACAAAAAATTGGCCCTCAAAGCCTACATATCGTATACATGCCGCAAAAAGATCGAAAGACCATCTATGGAGATCTAGGGGACCTATCATGTCCCTCATCGGACTCCTCCCGCTGATGGTGGTAACACATCACGGCTCGAACCACCTTGCGAACAATCCGACTAATACGTCCAGGTACACCCACAGTATGCCTCTGGAGGTGGTAGGGGACATCGTCCATCCGCATAGCAGGGATCCCATGAGTCAATCCCTACAGGTTCCTCTCAATATCCCGCACACCTCCTGCCTCATCTTCATCTTCTTCTTCGACAGGATCAGCTTGACGATCTACACCGCCACGACATAGTGGAGAATATCCAGCTGGTCGCTGTGGTCCACGGTCTGCAACATGCATGCGAATATACATTAGAAGTCTTTTACACATTCTAAAAAAGCATCTAAAAATTAAATATTCAAAAAAGGAAAAATACATATCCATGAAGGTCATACCAGAGTTGTCCCAGTCATCATCTTCTGGCAAAGCCAAGTCAATATCCTCGCGGAAATCTACCCCTGAATAGGGATAGTCGTCGATCATGACTATCTGCTCCTCTAGCCAAGAGAAGAAGTCCTCTCCAAAAGCTAGCCGCTGAGGTCCTCCAAGGCGCCCGGCATAGTCGCTCCATCGAGCCATCCATGGCTCAGTAGGTGGACGAGGATGCATAGATATCTGCGGACGCAGTAATGGCACCCTTGCCAGGAAGAAAGTGACCAAGATACTCCCATAGCCAAACTGGGTATTTTTCCCAGTTCTACATTTGTGCACCTGTTCCTTCATATGGGACAGCACTGCATCACACCAGTTGAAGACTGTTCCTCCCATGCACTCTGCTGCGAGATTTACCTGTGTGCGGGTTGCCTGATGTGGACTCACGCTGCCTGCTGCACGTGTAATAGTGAATAGCAAAGTTTTGAAAGGAAGATTTGTGACCTCTTTTATGGCCACTTTCCCACTCTTCTTACTCGAACCCACCTGGCAATATCGAGCAATCAAATCATCCGTGCTTGAGTCTGAAGCACTGTACCCGGTAAGATTCGGCCGGGCTCCTCTTTTTGAGAGGCCCGTGAGAAAGTAGATGTCTTCAAGTTGGATTTCAAGCACGTGCTCTCCTACTCGGAAAGCTTCGATATCAGGGTCCCACAATTGAATAAGGTGAGTAAGGAGCTTAGGTTGTTGGCGGATTCCTTTAGTCTTGAAAAACTTTAGCAAACCGCATTCTCTCAATGCGGTCACGGTTGGTAAGTCATTTTCGGCCCTAAAATCATCCGTTTCATGTTCCCTCTCTTTCCAACTCACCATTTTGCTTCAAATAAGTTGCAAACTCCTGCAAAAAGGCAAACAAAGTAATTAGTAACTATTTAACAACTTGCTTCTAGCAAAAATTTGAGGAAAAATTGATTTTTTGAACTCAATTTTCGCACGTGCCGCGCCTGGAGGGTACCCTGCCGCGCGGCAGTCCACAGTGCCGCGCCTCATTTTGAGGTTACAGTGCGGCACTGTTGAACAGTGCCGCGTTTCACGATAGGGGCCCCACGCGGCAGTACCCCAGGCGATTCTTGCCAAAAGGGCTTGCCAAAAAATTAATTTTTTCCTGGTGAAAGTGAAAATTTCTTGCATGAATTGAAAGAGGGGTTCAAGCACTCTTACCTGGCGCAGACGGTGGTCGAAATGGTGTCCCAGAACTCTTGGTATCGATCCTTGAAATTTTGCTCCAAAATGGGTAAAAATGTCTCCTTTGGGTAAAAATCACAAATGAATGGTAATTTCTATTTTTACCATGCTTTATATAGCATTTTTTCACATTTTTTAATTAATTAATTACTATTTCAAATTAGTAAACCCTTATTCATATTACTAATGCCCGATTTTTGAGCATTTATTGACAGGATCTGCGGTTAAAATGGGATGCATTCATACTGGTATTTGTTCGTAGTTTGACCTTCATATTGAGCCCACTTTATCTTTTTCGTGCTCTGGATTTAAAACTTGAAAAAGATTCCAAGCGCTTTCACGCCTGTGTCGTGCTTGTCAAACACAAGTAAACGGTGTCGAGTACGGTCAGCTTTACTCATGCTCGTTAAACGATGAGGAAAGTATTATCCTGGTTGTATTTTATTCTTTTTTCGGGCCAGAATAATTAATTTTTACGAAAAAGACCACGGGAGTCCATAGTTAAGCTCTTTTCAGACTCCTTAAAATTGAAAAGATTGCCAAGTGATCTTGACGCTTTCACACTTGTAAA